>BTCW01000003.1:27500-1227500 GCA_033239725.1 Echinochloa phyllopogon
CCCCCAAGAATGACTAAAAGCATGTTAGCTTCAACTTTGTTGAAGTCCTACCATATGGTAGGAATTGATGAGAAGGAGCCCTCTCCAGCTAGGTACCTTGTGCCCGCTAGGAAGCTAGCACTCATCAACCCATGCAAACTATAGAAAGGAAAGAAGAAATGTATTCCATTTTTCATCCGATTTAGGTAGCCAATAGGGTCACCACTATTTTCTAACCTAAACTATAACCCCAGTGCATATTTTCCCACCAATCAAAGTCATATGCAATATCATACACCATAATTAGGGTACAATGGTTAATTTATAGCACATATCCAAGCATATTTGCCAACCAATCAAAGCCATATGCAATTTCATACACCATGAGTAGGGTAGAATGGTTAAATTAATAATCTAGATAAATCTAAGTCACAACTGTTTACATGGCAAGATAAATAATCTAAGTCACAAACAATTACATGGCATAGAAGTATGTCCAAATCATATCTAGTGTAAAAGCCATATTTTAAAGGATTGCACACAATTAATTGTAATTCATTTAACTTAAAATAAAATATTGTATAGACAATGACATACCTTTGTGATTACATCCCCGCGTTATCTTTTTCATGTCATTATGCCACATGAATAAGGAGAATAAAATATTCAATGAATTGCTATGTTTCTTAAACACAGGAAGAATGAAGATAGATCCCATCCTAAAAATCACAATCCAATTAGCCATATGAACAAATGCATTAAGAAGGATTGACCACATCTTAAGGATTTTTTCCAGGAAAGCTACTACTAGAAATAAAATTTTCGGGGTGTAATGCAGAGGTAGCCCTAAGGTAAGCAAAAGTAACAAAGAACATTCTTTCTACATTCTTTCAAACGTATGTGTTGATGGAAAACCATCATATGTTGCGACAGACGGACAAGACAAAGGCCATCTATCATTGTTCTTTCCATCATGAGCATCAAAGCACAACCGTACCAAAGACACAAGATAGACATGGACAAAACGCGAACATACATAGAAGACAGTTTTGGCACCCGCATTAACACACTAACGTAACAAACCATATCAGGAAAGATAGGTATCTAATAGGCACATGCCCCCTTACTTTAAATCATCATCCATCAGAGCCTATGCCCGTTATATACCAAGTTATGCATAAAAATCGCCCAACAATTACCCACATCTGGTGCGAACAGTCATATTTTACAAAATCAAAGATACTAGGGTAAGCACAAAAAATTATTTGGTAGGGATTGTATGGAATTAAGGAATGAAAAATAGAGGAACATGAAACAAACACAAACACACATGAAAGATACATGAGTGAGATGGCAAAAGAGATGATTGCATAATACATACCTTCCTGTATGGTTGGTCAAGAATTGGCTATTCTGCTATTCCATGATCCACTTAAGCACGTGTTGCCACGACCTTCAGATAAGGAGTTGCACCGTCAACAATAGGCAATCACATTAGAGAAGTAGAGAAGTGTTTCCACTCTAAAATGCTATATTTGAATTTGATAGCATAATGCAAAACGATGAGGCCACCAATATAACAGCAAAAATCCAGAGACTAAAACCAGTAGATAGAAGCCACCAACGGGGAAAATTATGAAGCCCGTGGTCTCTTGCCATCAACAAGCAACTTAGAACCATTCTTGTTAATTGCAACTTAGAACCATTCTTGTTAATTGACGACTCGTACCTGGCCGGAACATGACCAAAAGATAGCAAATGTTTTCTGTACAAGGGGTTAAAACTAGGTTTAGAGTATACCAACGAAGCAGATAAGCAAGAAACTAGGACATCACAAACCTTTTTGGAACAGCAACATAAAGTCCTGATCAGATCATTTGATGTACCGTAAAAGTGAAAATTAACCAAACACTGACAAGTCACTATACTCTTATGAAAAAAAATCAGAACGCCTTTACACGGAATTTTAGAAGCCACCACCACAGAGACTATAGAACAATCCAATTGATGAAAAACAATTATATTGTGCTACTCTTTTGTTCAGTGAGAGGCAATGCATGGCCTCAAAACAAAAGTAGCGATGGTACTCAAATATTTACCTGGAGAAGGTGGATGTCCCTTGAGAGAAAGGCTTCATCATTAGTAAGAGGTTGTCCTTCAAGGCAGACAACTTTAAGAATCTATGGATTATTCAGCAGTCAATGACAGTAACTGTAAATCGCATGGTACATCTAATAATTATGCACAATGAGTCTAACGTTGGGAACGTAAAAGGTAACAAAACCAATCTGAGAACGAAACTAACCTCCTCATTCTCCACTGTGTGAGCAAGTGGCATGATCATCTGCCACCCAAAAAATCTCATGGGTCACAACCCAGGAAGCGAGCATGTAGTGGCCTTCTGTGATGAAGCCAAGTATGCATCAATGTTTTAATCAGCCCATTCAGATCTATGCCCCCTCAGAAAAAAACAGAACTGCCGGTGCAACACTCTAAAATACAAATAAAGGAACATAAGAATTATCGTGGCTGCTCTGTTTTAAAAACAAAACTATTACATATGGGGAACGTAGGTTAAGAATAATCATGTTAAAAGCTTCTAAATCAACAGCAATTTTTATGTCAAATTGGGTAGGAGCTATTCCATTCACCTAATAGGAGTACAACACAACCCTCCGGTGTATAATTTGCACCCACCACAACATTTTGGCAGACTTCTGAAATCTCTGCTTCTGTATGACAAAAATTCATATATTGTGGTGGTGCAAGAACTGAATCAAAATTCTAAAGTTAGAAGACAATTATAGTAGATCACTAGACACGAGGTGCACAGCCAGGAATATTCAGATCAAACAGGATAATCTAATGTTAACAAACCTCAGCGATTCATTTGTGTGCTTGTGATCCCTTACCTGCAGTAACATGGATGCCTTTGCACAAATAATGCCCCCAAGGGCTCCAAATGTAATCCCAGTATTGCTATTATTCCTAATTTTCTAACTTGAGTTGCAGGCAACAACTACGTCATCAGTGCCATCTCCCCCCATTATAGACCAGCCATTGCAGGAAACATGGACACCGCTAATGTCATCATTAAAGCCCCTGATGGAAGCATAAGAATTTATTTTTATGTTATTAACTGGACAACAAGATGTACATGGAAGTTGGGAACAACAAGATGTACATGGAAGTTGGGATGAGAGTTCAAAAAAAGTTACCTGCTAAGTGCCTGGATATATAAAACAGCATGCAAATTAAACTATCTGAACATTTACAGAACAAACTGCAATCATGCATATAACCATCCCTACTCATTTGTAGAACATATATAACAGACTTGCCCAGTAATGAATGTTTTTTTAACATATAAATCAAACTGATGATTGGCAATCTTATTGAGGGAATTTCAGAATGTAAACTTAAATAAAAATTGAAGCAAAGTATGTAAATTGGAGTCGCAGTCACCTAGAAATTTAAAGAGAAGTTATCATCTTAAATCCAATAAACTGATGAGCGGAAATGATAAGAGACATGACATTAACAGTACACAACACAGTTAACCAAAGAGAGGACTGCAGGGCACAAGATACTATAAAAGGGTCATTTTCAGATGGTATTGCTAAATCTGAATGTGGCTGTAGTGGCCTAAATAGATTCAGTGACAGTGTGTTCAGAATAGATAATACTAGTAACAACACATAAGTCTCCCTATCAACCAAAAATACCATGTTTGAGAGTATCACTTCCAATCATGAAAGTTTTGGAGATTCTGGGAAACGAAATCAGAGACCTTGAGGCCTTCATAGAGTGCATGTGAACGGAAAAGACTGTAAGCATGTGTGACCATATTCAGAGCTAAGAATCAGTGCCGACAAATTTCATACAAGCAACATAAGAAGGCCCAAAAGAAGGGAAAATAATCAAGGTCCTCCAAAAGTGGCAATTTCCAAACGATAGCACTTCCATTTTATACTGCACAAAAAAAGAATGACATTTATGTATACTAAAGAAAGCAGAGATTTAGAGACATACAGAACATTTTAACATCTCAGCACATTAGTACTACATATTCAGGTTTGGACCAGAATGAACACTATCCTGCTACCAACAGAGGAACCACATATATGTTGGCTGTAAATTAATACATGGCAATGTGTAATCCAAAATCTATTCTTTAGTTTGATTTGGAAATCTAAAACTATATAAATGGCTTCTTAGTCATAGATGACTAAATTAACATTATGAACAAACTTTTCCTTCCAAAACAGTAAATAATTTATGTACTCAATTCTGTTTGCATTCAAGGTAAAAAAAAGGAAACCAGGACATATGGTTACTTGGCCACCACCTAATTCTAAGCATGATAAACTAAACGTGATTCTTTGCTTAAAACATTATATATTAGGTTGAAGTTAGAAAACATAAAAATCATTAGGACAATATATGACATAGACACACCACATTTCAGAACTTTCATTTCAGACAATCAGGCATTATCCATGCTAGTTGACGGAAGGAACAACGGAAAACATTTAATGACCTTTCATGAATTTTGCACTTGCCGGCACAGTTTGAAGAGATAATATATGACATACAGAAGGGCAGCAAGCAATTCATAGATGCGGAACAGATTTGTAAAATATGCAATAAACAGCTCCATACCGAATCCCTCGATCACATGATGCTCTGTCATTCCAGTTCCAATGATAGGGTAGTTAGCTTGATGTCTATCCTTGAAAGTAAACTAATCTGATTTATCTGAAGCCCACTTAGCTCCTGGATTCCCCGATTGGATCTGTTTGCATAGGGGCAAAATGTTGGGGCCCGTCCACCACCATGCCGACGCTCGACTCATCCACGACCTGATAGTAAGAATAGTATCAAAGCGTAAAGAACAGCTAATAAACTGACCATTAAATTGTAAAGATAGATCAAATAAATGCATATAATGCATATGTACAAGGACCAAGACTTGCAACAACAACACAAAATGAAGGCATCATTTAGATGATCAAGAGCTATTCTCAAAGAAACTAAATAAAAGGTAGACGGTATTGTCCATCACTACATATCTCAGATTTTATAAGGCAATGGGAATATAAAATGTAGCAAAGGACATGGCAGCTCTTATTTCTACTTTGCTTACACCAAAGTATCATGACCAAATCTACAATACCAATGGAAGGTTAGGGTTCAGGTTATGATGACAGGCATTATTGATGCTATGAAGAAGACAAAAGTAAGAACAAAACCATAGGAAATTACACAGGAAAGTCACATGCAAAAAAGATTTACAAAATTGTATTAAGTGTAAAATAGAGAGTACATGATGCTAATATAATTGTTAAAAGAATTTTGTGGAAAATAAAAAAATGCCATACCTTTATGTTACCCAATCAAAATAAGCAGTTTGTGATCCGCTGAAAAGGCAACGAGCTTTCCACAACCTTTTTGCATCAACAATCAGATATAGTTTTGGTTATTCCATGGCCCACCATGGAAGTGTTGCCACTTGGAAAATATTGACCTTTAGATGAACTACTGTTTTGTACAAGCACAAGACCAAAATGCAATCACATCAAGAATCGAGGATGGCAGTGCTACCACACTTGGTAGTAAATGCCCAAGCCCTTCATATGAGGGATTGTCGCAGCATGCAGGCTGGTCAAGACGTACACGACTAACACATGGAATCAGAAAATGAGATGAAATCATCAATAATTATGTTACATTCTTACCATCAAGCACTGTACTAAGACAATGATATAGTACATATCATCAATTATGGTTACATTCTTAGTGATATAGTACATACCATAAGGTAGTGAGTACTATCTCATGGTATCAAAAAGAATAATAGCCAAGGTTGCCCTGTTAGTAAGAATAGCTAATTAAGCTTGCCATGTTACTAGTATAAAAATAATAGCCAAGGTTTGTTTCAACTGATGCAACAATCACAAGGTGCACTGCTAAATCATCTAATTGTGGCTGATCCAATGATTTCTAATAACCTAAATACCTCCACAAATCCTTGTTTTTCTACGAGATCAGCAACAATAATACAGAACAAACATTAAAATACTACATATCACCCACACAAAAAAATGCTGACCTTTGACTTTGCATTCAAGAAGAATATTTTACTTACCATATCTACAAAGACCAAAATAAAAAGGCATATATACATGGTGATATGAATGATTTTAGAGTACTGAACGCAGTATGTGGCAGAATAAAAATTCAACATGTATTTCCAAGAAACTGTATAACACTTGTTTAACATGAACAGGACATACTTTGAGATTTCTCAAGCCCAGTAGTAACTAATCCAATATGCAACAGTCCTAGAACAACAAACAGGCACTGCATTAAAGGTGCAAATTTATAGCTCGCCCAAGAAACTAAAAATAGTGATCAGATCGAATTAAATCAGAAGTACCAAACTTTCTTTCTATTAAAAGGTAGAAAACCAGGCAACAGAGTCCCATTATCGTTGATGTTCATGAGACAACAACCAAAAGCTACATCAACCCACTAGCCATATACATCTAAAGCAATAATATAATGCGTCAGACTAGTACCTTATTAACCTATGTACATCTGGATATTTACACGACAAATATGGGGGAGGGGAAATAAAATACCCTGTATCATTAGACTGGTATATCCTGTCTACGTAGCAAATATAGGGGAGGGAGAAATAAAATACCGTACCTGGCCTTGACGATCTCTTGCTGCTCTCTGCGGCAGCGCTGCGCATCTGGGCGGATGCGGAGTGAGTAACAGAGACGTTACCTTGCTTCTCTGCGCCGTGGTCAGCCATCAGCGTTAGGGCTTGAGCAGTTGAGCCCCAGGAGCGAGAATCAGTCGATCAATTGACGATAGTAGCGGCGATGGCTGAGACGATGGCATCACAGAGGAGTGCCGCTTGCACCTCTCTCCCATGGAGCGAGATGCGCTCGCCATGCCCAGGCAACGGTGCAGCAATACGCGGCGGCCGCGCATTTGTGTACAGGGACTTGGAATTGGAAGGAGATATAGGATGAGGAAGAATGGCTCGACTGGTAGTAGAGGCCAGGGACGCCGCGTTAATTTGTAGAGGCACGAGACAGACGGCAATGACGGTTGAGGGCCCCGAAGAGATGAAGGGGCATGGGAAACTGAAGCAGGCAGAGGATACGAGGAGGCACACGGCGCCGTCAGTTACTCAGTTCTCGTCTCGGTGCGGGAGGAGAAGGGGAATGGTCAGGAAAAAAAGTTGTGCAGGAGTGCTGAAATCCCTCCCGGAGCAGCCCCGCTCCGATGTCTGGCGCGTGGCTATTTTCTGTGCATTCGACGGCCACAGCTGTCAGCTTTAGGCGGCTGCCGCGGCTCATCGTCATTAACTGCTCTGCTGTGCGTTATAGCTGAACAATTATCTGTTGTGTGCAAAACATATACTCGTACTAATACTAATAAACGGACTGTTAGAGAGGCACAGATTTACGTGCGCGTGCATGTTGTGTACTAGAGTCTGGGGCGCGACGCGCCAATTTTTCGTGTTTGACGAATTCAAGGTTTTAATGATACAATTAACTCTTCTTTTAAAAAATAATTATAGAATTAACGTGATATATTTGACACCTCTGATTACTATCAAGGTCCTTAAAAGTAACAATAGCAGAATGCAGATTTGACATTGCAAAAATCTCTCAAGGAATTTGACCACTAGAAATCTGGAGTATACAAGCACATTACTGGTGGCATGCCATCAAGTTGATTAGATGGGGAAGTTACGCCATAGAGGATTACTGGGTGTGTTGTTTAATCTCCATACTTTTGAGTGATTTATCAAATGATGAGTCCGTAATTTGTTTTGTTCATCCTATCTGCTTTTCAGCTTCTTGGAAATCAAAATGAATGTGGCATCGAAGAGGATGTTGTTACTGGAATTCCATCCACAAAGAATATAATATGGTGACCAGCAAAGTTGGCCATATTGGCAGGTTGCTGAGATGGCAACTCGGGCCCTATTCTCTATCAGAACACATAGAAGAGAGGCTAGCTTGCTGCTTATATAATTGAGTGCAAATACAATACATGAGAAAGCTAGATTGCAATCAGGTAGCATGTGCTGCTGCGACCTCTGTAGCAGCAGCAGTAGCAGCACTCTGCGCAACAAGGGTTTGGACCGGAACCTTGACCACATCCCGGCGAACGCCGATATCCGAGACATATCGGCCGACGCAGTACATGCCGGTGGTGACAATGGCGAGGCCGCCGGTGCTGGTGGTGAGGAAACGCAGCGGCGACGAGGCCACGGCGCTGAATGCGGCCATGAGGGACGCGAGCTGGCCGCTGCGGCCAACACTGAAACTTGTCTCGACGAGCAGGCCCGTCTTGCAGTAGATGGCGAAGTCCTCGCAGTTGTTCTTGAACAAGGAGTAGGTGCGGAATCCCCCCTGGTTGTCGAGGAGGTAGCGAGCGCGGTGGGCGACGACATGGGCAGGGTCGGAGGCGGCCAGGGTGCAGGTCCCTCCGCGCGCCTTGGCGAGGAAGAAGGCGGGCGAGACGGAGTAGTGGAAGATGTAGAGGCCGCCGCCGTGCAGGAAGCAATCGATGCAGGACATGACGACGACTCCGGAGTCGTCAAGCTCGTGGCCCCTGAACCCGCCACATCGCTGGCAGTGGCAGGTGGTGGATGTCGCCGCCGACGAGGAGGAAGAGGAGCTCAAGAGGAGGAAGGAATCCAGGAAGGTGCCCGTGCCAATCTCGTGCCCTGCTGCTCTGGTGAAATGGATCACCATCTCGTCCCCAACATAGATCCCTGCAAGTTATTCATTGATTGATGGAATGGATCGAATCGAATCCAATGAAATCTTCATAAGAGGTTACCGTGGTGTGCGTAGAGGTAGGCGGCCCGCCATGTACACAGTTGGACAGCACCCCTGCCGCCGCCATCTGTCTCTAACTCTCAATTCAATGGAAAAGCATTGGTCCTGGTCCTGTCTCAAGTCTCAACCTAAGCAATCCCGGCCTTTTGCTTGCTTAGCGGCCAAGGTAATTGCCTTGCTTAGCGGCAAGGGAAGAAGACTGGGCAATGACAATGGGACAGGGAAAGAGACGGGGTGTAAGGCCAGTCTCAGTGGAGGTTTCATGGGAGTTTCATGGCATTAATTGTGCTGATGTGGCAGAGGAAAGAGAGTGAAGAGTTTCATGGGATATGAGACGAGTTTCGTCACCATGAAACTCATCTGGCAGTTTTTGGTCTAGGTAACCGTGTGATGAAATCATGCACTGAGACTGGCCTAAGGCATCAGCCAGCCGCTCAAGTTTGGGTTCGTCCTCAATTCAACAGAAAATAACTGAAGATTAATTACTTGGCACAAATCTTCCGTTCGTATTTAAATTCAAATTCGTGTTAAAGTTACCGAACTGGTCCAGTAGGGTTGTGCGCTTGATTTGTTAAGGTGCTTAAGTGCGTGCAAAAATTGGCAAGCATATTCTTCCTTTTTTCTTTTTGAAGGGGTAATTGCCAAGCATTCTTTTTCTTACAGATTACAGATGTATATCGACAAGGGGAGTTCGCAAGCATTCTTCTACAATAAACATGAACAAAACAAGCATTACAAAAAACATGCACGACAATGACAATAACCACAGCGTGCAAGTTTGATGCTAAACCTCCAACAAAACTAATAAAAAAAAGGTACTACAAGACAAGGTGAAGGTGGCTACACCCATCTTATCATCCATCCCTCTCGGCTCGATCCATCCAACCCCAAGGATTCCGAGGATTCATCTCACCGAAGCCCATAGGCGCTGAAGTGCTTCACCCTGAACTTCCACTCTCCCTTGCTTGCATCAAAGGACACAAACTCCGCGCCCTGCTCATCCGCCTTCTTCATCAGCATCTCCCTGTACCTCTCCACCCGCGGGCCCTCAAAGTATGGCTCCCCGGTCTTCTTGTTCACGCACTTGATGTTCAGAAGAGTCACCTCCGCAGCCTTGTTCAGCCCCTTACCCACCGGAGGCTTCTTGCTGTCATCCTTGTACACAGTCACTTCCCGGTTGTTGAACTCCACAATTGACTCCAGATCCAGGCCCCTCACGTCTGTTTCCCCCAGGAACTTGATGCTGCCATAGTCATGGTGCCCCACAACAAAGTCCTTCACCCAGCCGCAGTAGCCTGGCTCACCACGTTCTTTGGCAGCAAGCTCCTCCAGACTAGGTTCCGTGAAGTAATCTGCCTGCGGGAGCTTAGGCAACAGTCTCTCAACTGAAGTACCCTTCCCGTTCCCATGATGAATGATCTCATGCTGCTTGCCATTTACCACCAGAGAAGGCCTGCTGCTTGGCAACTTGACAGTCTCATCACGCCCACTTTCAGTGGATGCATCTGCACAAGTTTAACAGAATCAGCACTTGCAATTTGCCCTTGGTGGGGTAAAATCGATATCTATATAAAATCAAATAAAAACAGTATTGCAAGGACAATATTTACCTTCATATTTATCCAAATCAGCTGAATCCTTTGGAACCGATTGCCTGCTAATTCCACTCCGCGAAGGCCACTGCTCAATTGGACGGATTATCAGATTCCTCGGGTTCTCTCTAGGGATGAAAAATGCGTCCGCTTTTGGCGTTGCAGGAGATTCCTCATCATCAGCAAAGAATGGAACCTACAGGAGTAATGAAAGAAACTCAGCACCACACTCAATGCATTCTTAATGGCATTCGCAATCATATACAGTTGTACTGGCATATATGCTTACAAGATCATTACCTTGCCATCCGATATTGGATTATATTTTCTTGGCAGCAATTTTATTCTTCTCTGTGACAAATGCCTAGGAACCGCCATGGACAATGTTCTATTCGGAAGAGGCTTCTCAGCAACCTGCAAACCATCAAAATATTGCAATCAACCTATCTCATAGCACCCTTAGTACCAAAACATTCCCAATGAACAACAAACATCTTTTTATCTCTACTTCCCCCCTGCTCTATGAAAACAATTAGAAAAACTAGGGGAGGTACTAACCGGCAAACTTGATATTCCATATTGAACCGAAGGAGAAGATCCACCATTCCCAATGGACATCTGAGGCATTGCTGGAAGTGTTCCAAATGGGTTCGAAACAGGGGCAGGCTGCATGACCATATTGGGCTGGCTAGTAGTAGTTCTGTTTCAAAATGCAATATGATATGCCAAGTTAAAACGAATAATGTATTATGTCAGGAGAAGAACATTCAGATGTGTTGCCAAAACTCATTTGCAAATTTCGAGGTTAATTATCATCTAAGTCAAAACCATGTTCTTAGACTACAGATAAATAACCACATGGCAGTTCCAAGTAGTCACATATAAGCTAGTCGCTCAAAGAACCATTCATCTTCACAATAGACTGATCAGAATATAATTCCTTCGCCCCGCTAATAATTGTTTTAAACCATCAAAAGGAAATTACTAAAAAAGGAAAAAGAATATTATGCACATTGAGAAGCAACAAAAGATCATACTGTTGTCCAATGAGGGCCTGATTAACAGTGTTGGAAAAACCACCAACTGTAGAAGCTGCAGTATCCATGAAGGCATACATTTAAGAAGCCCAGATTAGGTTTTGAAGATATATATATATATTATAAATAGAAGAGAATGATTGATACAAATACTGACCTGGTTGAGTCAGAGGTTGGAAGGAGAACATGTTTGAAGTTTGAACAGGAGCAGATGGTTGAAATGTTGGCTTAACAAGAAGCAAAAAATGGATTTGTTAGAACATTGCAACCCAAAAGATATATGGAAAAAGTAAATATGATAAACAATTTTCTAATGTATATGGAAAACAAAAGGTGCTCACCATTGAAAAAAGTGAAGGTCCGCTGCCAAACAGACTGCCAGTGTTATTTGTGCTAAATAGGTTTCCGGAGGAGAAAGCTGGTGTACTTGATGGCTGTTGTGCAAATGCTGGAGAAGATTGAAATAGTGGGGCTGATTGAGTGTTAGCCAACGACAAGCCATTGTTGAATGGACTTGAATTATTCGGCATTGATGTGCCAAACAACGAAGAAGATGAGGCAAAAGCAGGAGTGGTATTTGCAAACAAAGATGTTGAACTACTTGCTGGAAATGCAGAAACACCCGTTTGTCCAAACATTGTGGTACTAGTGGATGATGTGAAAGGGCTCGAACTTGTGAACAATGGAGCACTGGTTGGAGCAGGCTTAGGAGGAAACAGATTGTTTGTTGAAAATGGGTTTGGGGTAGACTGGTTAAATGGACTGTTTGTCTGGGTGTTTAGTGGTGGAAAGGTGGAGGTCACTGCTGGAGTTCCAGAAGGGTTTGGTCCACCTGCAAATCCAAATATTAAGAATGCTACACACATTTTACAAGAATCAAATGGATCAAATAGATATAGTAACAATAATAACAATTAACAATAATAACAATTAACAATAGGATAACAATTAACAAATAGATATTAACAATTAACAATAGGATAACTTACATGAATCAAATAGATATAGTAACAATAATAACAATTAACAAAGGGAGCTAGTGTGTTTCTTTAGTTGATATTAACTAGGTTTAGGCTGTAGCATAACCTATGGTATAATAGTGACTTGGTTACTCCAGTGTCTAGCTCATACAAAAATAAGCTAAAAGAATACATGTTGATGCGGTTTGCAAATCTAGCAATAATATTTACACAGATTTTACTAGTGTAAATAGTGTGTTTCTTTAGTTGATTCTAACTAGGCAAAAAAAAAAAAACTTGGCCGGTGGGAGAAAGACCGCCCCCACGGTTTTGTATAATCATAGAACACCTCAGCCTTACCGGCCAAGAAAACCCCCGAACCCTGGCCTCAACCTATAGGGCCACACCGTAACCTAGGCCGGCGACCACTGCCACTACCCCCTAGTAGGACCGCACCATTACCACAGGCCGATGCTGTGCCGCTATTTGCAGTGGGAAGGCACAACCGGGGGGGGGGGGGGGGGGGATTTTTTTAACCTCAGCCTGAAATTCGCTCCCACGGGGAGTCGAACCCAGGACCTGAGGAGTGCTACAGAGACCATCTAACCAGTCCAGCTAGAGGCCCTTTCGCTACTAGGAGGAAACAATAGTGACTTGATTACTCCAGTTCAAACAAATATAAGCATGCTGAAAGAATACATGTAATTAAACATGTCGCTGATGTGAGGGTTTGCAAATCTAGCGATAATATTTACACAGATTTTTACAAGAACAAGTTACATGGACGAAATAAATCTATAAATCTAGCAATAAAAACAAACTTTCAATAAAGAGAGTACAAAATCGCAGCATCTTTTATTAACCTATTCTATTTTGGGTTTAAGCCATAACATGGACCAGGGCATAATAGTTAATTGGTTACTCCAGATCATAGAAAAATAAGCATGGTTAAGAGAATACATTGATGTAACATATATATGGTTTAAAAGACGGTTTGCAAATCTAGCAAAGTATTCCAAAATTATTTCCTCACCCTTGTCTCCACGCTGGTAATCTTCCCACCTCAATTCTTCATGACTCTTGTCTTTGTATTCAGGCATTGCTGATATGGAATCAAGTTTTGCTGTTGGTTGAGTACCACCGGTAGCACCGTCAACATCTGGTGTTTGAGCATAAGGTTTTATTCTGGTTCCTCCAGCTTGATTGCCAAATTGTGCTTGCCCAAAAGCTGGTGCTGCTGTCTGTGAGCCTGAAAGTCAAAGTGATCAAACGATTGATGAGACAGAAAAATGATGACATGGCCAGGGTAAAACCAGTGAGAAAGAAAGATCTGCAGTACAATAGGACTGCTGAGAAGATAAAACAAAAGAATCAGTAGTTAAATACTCAACTGCTACATCATATGGAGTAAAAAACTGATTGATCAGATATCAAATAATGTGAATATCCAATGGGAAAACCTACCAAATGCTGGAGTCTGCACACTGAAAGGTGATGTTGCTCCAAATGGAGAACTACCAGAGGAAACTGCTGTTTGCGCAAAAGATGGCGAAGAACCAAAACTGAATGGACTGGTTGATGTGCCAAATGAAGGTGTGCTCGAAGATCCAAAACCTGGAGCAGCATTACTCGCACCGAATGCAGATGAACCAAACGCTGGGGTGCTAGAAGCACCAAATAAAGATGTTGATGTTGAACCAAATGCTGGGGTAGTCGTGGCACCAAAGGCTGGTGTAGCTGTGGTGCCAAAGGCTGGCGTAGTTGCACCAAATGCCGGTGTAGTTGTGGCACCGAATGCCGGTGTAGTTGTGGCACCGAATGCCGGTGTAGTTGATGCACCAAAAGTGCTGCTGCCAAATGCCGGTTGTGTTTGCTGGAACGTGCTACCAAAAGGACTTGACTGGTTAGGAGATGATCCAAAACTCCCAAAACTTGGCTTTTGTCCAAATAAAGATCCTACAACATGTGCAGAGCAGAGATTGACATAGACATCATATATATACACCACTGTTGATACAAAGAACAAAAGATCCAGTGCAAAAATGGAGTGGGCACATGAATTGAGATAATTTAGCTTGAGTAGCTATGCAGAACAACTGTAGAATGCAGTATCAGAAACTAACAAGAAAAATAAAGAAATCTTGCGAGACATGGCCAATGCATAATACATACCAGAGCCAAAGGTAGAGGATGTAGCACCAAAGGCAGGGGCAGGTGATGCACCGAAAGCTGGAGTACTCCCGAATGGAGAGGAGGACGGGGTGCCAAACGTGGGAGTGGATTGCTGCTGGCCAAAGGCACCAGTGGATGTAGTGCCAAATGTTGGAGTGGATTGCTGCTGGCCAAAGGCACCAGTAGACGTAGTGCCAAAAAGCGAGCTTCCAGTCTGTGCCCCAAAAGTTGTGGTTGGGCTGCCAAACGGTTTTGGCGCAAAGGGGTTGTTAGCAGCAGGGATAGCCTGGCCAAATCCCTGCTGGGTTCCGAATGAGCTCTGCCCAAATGGGCTGGTGGATGACTGCCCAAATGCTGCAATGAAGATAGTACATATGAGAGATAAGAAGTTAACCAATCAAGAGATACAACATTACCAAAAGCATACTCTTCTAAGTAAACATGTCAAGGAAGCTACCTAAAACCGTAATAAGGAGGGAACAATCATAATCAGGTATTGTGTTGTATGAGCAAGCTTTATTATTTATTTAGTGGAGTAACAAAAGAGGATCAGCACTGAGGCATTGACTTGTTTGCAAAGTTTGTTCATATATTTATTATTGAAAAGACGTAGATCTGGTCCTCCATATTTAGCCCAGTAGCGGAGGGCTTAGCTTAAGTATTCCATGGATCGTTGCGAGTGGGCACTGCAAGACCCTATGTGATCGAATCGGGACCGCAAACGAAACCCTACGTGGGCAGGCATCCATCAATCCAGTCCAGATATTTATGGAATCGAAGGCGCAATAGAGCAATCAACGCATACATACATATGCTACGAGAATAGATGATTTAAAAAGCGAACAAGCAAAGCAAGCCCACGGAATCCAATCGACGAGAATAGGCGCTGATGAAAGGGGAGAGGGGGGGTGCTTACGGTTGGTGGAGCCGAACATGGCGGCTTCTGAGCTGGTGATGATGATGCTTCTTTGGCGTGAGGAGGGAGGCGGCGACGTGAGGGGAGGGAAGAGTAGCCCGCCCCTTGCTCGGCGGCGGCTGCGGCGGCGGTTGTTTGGAGGAGAGACAGAGCGAGAGAGCCAGAGAGAGGCGAGGCCAAGGCCAAGGCGTGAGGAAGAGATTTGTTTGGGGCCTGCCTATCTCAATGAAATGTGGGGCCCTGGTTGCGCCGCGGATTTATACGGCGACCTCAACTCGTTGTAGCTTGCATCCGACGCTACTCCTTTCCGCGTTCTCAGTCAGGTAGCGTGCCTTCAACGCAGCCAGGCCAGGACGGCCCGGAAAGACAGAAGAAACGATGGCTTTATTAAAGTTTGGGCCCAAAGGATTTGGAGGCCCAGCAGAACAAGAATCGTCTGGGCCCAAAGTCACACCCTCTCTAAGCATCCGAGGCCCAGGCCGGCCCGAGCCAGTCGGGCTTTGGCCCGTGCATGACTGCTGCGCGAGGGCACACTAAGCCCGTTAGAGAAAACTGAAGCCCCAAAAGAACCTGCTAGTGAATTTATAATTTAATTATTTTTTTCAACTAAAAAAAGAAACCCAAAAAATAAGCCTGCAACTGCCCAGGCGATGGGACTGGCATGAATTTTAGCTCCAAATTTTTTCAGGTCTACAAAATGCTAGCTACGTTCCCTAAACAAAAAAAAATTGCCTCAAAAAAATGCTAGCTACTTCATCCCCACCCACGGGCCAAGTGCTAGAACGATAATGCTTAGATACATACATATAGAGCTAATAAAAAAACTCACATTTCATTAGTAACATTTATCCTCTCCAAACTATTCTCATTCGTTGCCCTATCACCTACGTCCTAGATTCTTCGCTTCTATGTACTAACTAGCAATGCAACTCTTCCTTCCTACACGCGCTTCGCATTTGCTACCAAAGTCGTCATTGACCTCATGTACGCTTGTCTGGGCTAGGTCATAACCAAACCGCGCCCCACTTGAGCATGTTATTTGAGGCCATGAGTCAACGGTGGGCGTGTTCCTCTTCCTTATCAACCTTGTCCCTCACCATTGATTTCGTCCATAACAAGACCAGCATCTACCTCATGATGTCAAGGAGCATGTGGATTTGGTTTTGTAAATTTATGATTCTTAAAAAAAGGATTTGGATGAGATCAGATGTTTGTGAGATGTTCTTTTTACCATATATGTGTTGTTGCGAAAGTGTTGTGGATTTTATTTCTCCATGTTGCAATGGATTATCCGTTAGGAAATTCTTATCTAATGGCTGACGTTGATATAAAGTGAACAACCATTACATCATTACTAATGGCTGATCATTTAGGGTCCGTAGCATTTTTGCTCAAAAAATAAAAGCTAAAGGATATAGAATAGGAGGAAGCAAGATGAAAAACTCCAAACAACCTTCTCCAGCAACCTTTTCCCGACAAGGGTTGGGTTTTGGGTTGAGGATTGACAATTGCCAGATCAGAGGGATGGACAAGGGAGTGGTGGTCTAGCGGAGGTGATAGGTCGAGGGTGGTGGAAGCGATGGTGATTCGCCAATGGAGGACAACCGATGGGCAAGGTAGGAGGAAAGGGCGAGAAAAGTAGTGTGGTTAGGAAGAGCTAAGTGGAGGTGCGGGTGCAGAAGGTGGAGGCGGGGTGGTGGTGGGATGCCATGGTGCGTCATGACTCATGCAAGGAAGAAGTCACCTTGACACGGTGGCACCAAGGAGCAGAGACAGCGGGTAGCAAGCATCCTATCCCGTTTCCTTTAGCCTGTATAGAGAGAGATGTACATGCATTTTATTTGCTCCATCCTTTTTAATAAATTGATATTCTTAAATGCTAATGAATGATGCCATGATATATTAGATATTTGGGGGAATGCTGTTGGAGAATGGAATTACGAACTTGCTAAATATTTCTTTTACCATATTACCACAGTTTTAAATAGCTCGATGTAGCCTTATTAGAGCATCTCCAAGAGACTAGCCAAATTATTTTCTAAAGTTAAATTTAGCTATTTTTAGACAAAAAAACGTTTTCAACAAACTCTGTAAATGACTCTCTAAATTTAATGGCTCTCTATCCCACCTCATTCGCTAGCTATTTTTAGCTAGCCTACCTCACTAGCCATCTTTACAGAATCTGTTGGATTACCCCCATTGAATTAGATGGTTTTCTACTTTTACAAAAGGGCTATAATCTCTATATTTAGCTAACATAATACAGAGTCTCTTAGAGATGCTCTTATAGCTCCACTATATAATTTTTAGAGTGCTGGTGCTACGCTATTGATAATTATTCTAGTATTACCACTAAGAATGTTTAGCGGCACGCTAAACACAATATTACCACTATTAAACATCACTATTTGGTTTATTCACTAATCCTATTAGCCTCTATTCAGGGTGATGGTGTTTCATTTTCTTTGAGCCCATTAGTTGCTAAAAAATGTCAGGAGAACAAACCCTAAGTGAATATTTATTTTTGAAGTAATAGGCATAAAGACAGTTTATCCTATAGCACTTAACATGTATTCTAGTTTTTGTGTTCATAAAATTTCTCAATGTCTATGTTTTTGTGCATAATTAATTGAAAAATTCCATATTTTTATAAAACTCATAAATGAAATAGCTTTCTCTATATCCCGCTATATCTTTTGGAGAAAGCTGCCCCGCTAAATGGTTTAACACACTATTTAAAACACTGCATCTTACATCTATATACACAAGAAACTGACTTTTAGTGTTGGCGAGCAAGCAAAAACTTTTTTTTGTAGATACATGTTAACCAAATTTATGCTACACTATGCAAGCAGTTTCACTTTTGATTATGTATCAATTTATCTTCTTTGGAAGTTGAGCTTTGAAATACTATAACCGAAAAGAGTGGCAAAAAAGACGGGGAAGGCCGCTAGAACTACAACTGCCAACGGTAGCATGTCACGTCGAAAACCAAAGTAGTCTCTCACTGAAGCTGCAATAGATTTGGTCTCTCCAAAAACCTCAATCTTCTTATCATCCTCATACCCAAACTGGGTGGTGAAGAATACATTGAGTGTCCATGACATGGGGGATGTGTAATATAGCCATAGCCACCATTTTGGTATTTGCTGCAATAAATACACCAACAAGTTAATCTGAATTAACTAGCATCAATATAATCTTAGTAATACATGTACATAATAAAATATTTTTCTTCAATCTATTTTTCATAAAAAAATCTCTTTTTGAACTCATGAACAAATTGTTTATGTATTTGTGGCTTTATTAATTTATTGTCTAAAGGCAAGATGTAACAAATAAAATTATGTGCAACGGGAATGGATGATCTGACACAATATTTATTTGTAATCAAGTATTTTTCACTCCTTTGTTCATTGACATGTGGCCCATGGAGGGAAAACTCAATGATACATCGGGTGGAAATTCGTCAAACATGGGAAAATGAAATGGAGATAAAAATGTAATAAAGTAGGTGGAAGGACTTACTGGCGCAGGAACAATGAAGCCAGACATGAGGTTTTGTATGGTGTAGAACATAGATGCTAATATGGACGCCACTTGGATGTTTGGGGTGATTGACACTATCATCATTCCAAGGTAGAGGAAGTAGAGGAGCGTACAGAACATGGTATACATGAACCAGAAGAACTTTGCTGCTTCCCATGCGTACCCTATCATCGGGTAAGCTATTAACATGAACAGCACAATTTGCACAAACACATAAGGAATCTCCATGGCGACCTATTTGGAAAAAAAAGAAACTCAATAAAGTCAACTATATATCTAAACATTCCCGAGCTCCAAAACTAGTTTACAAGCAACTTAATGAGACTATATTTACCTGTGCAAATGAGTATGCCCAAGGAGAGTACATTCCTGCAAACCTTTCTCTATACACGACCGAGCGCTCAAGGGAGACAAATGGCATCACTGATTGGCAGTTATTGATGCCAGCAAACAGAGTGGTGCCATACATGCATCCCAATATGGTGAACAAACCTTGCTGGTCATTTCTACCCACAGGAAGACAAGAATAAAGAAAATATATGAATTATGAAAATATAACTGAGAGATATGGGGTACGGTGGCATGACACACAAAGTGATGGTTTACATACATATGGTTTATATTCCCTTGTTGCCAATATAATATCCCAAAGGCAAAGCAGGAGACTGTTATGAACACAATTCGCACCAAATTGTAGGAAGGGGTTCTCCAATATGATAAGCATTGCTTCCAAAGGCAAGCTTTGAACTGCTCCCAAAACTTCTGTGGATATTGTGTTGGGAAATGGAGATTGCTTGTACCCAAAGGTGGTATGCTCAAGCGTCTTACAAGTTCATCTTTATCCCTTCAATAAACAACAACTTATATTTGCAGAAATCTTATGCAAAAAATAATAATTTGTAACAAATAAGAGGACTAATGCAAAAGTATATTCTCTTAGTAAAATTGCTTTTGGTCATGCATTTTCTTTTTCTTAAGTATGCAGATGTACAAGGCCTCTCATTTTATGTAGTGATGGCATTAGTAAGGTTGCTAGTGACATGCAATGATTTATAATTAGTTGTTGTGATTTTTTTGAAGCTTACTTGTACATTGATGAGTCCATGTAAACTTGTGCAAAATCGACTCTCAGTTGAGTTTCCATAGATGTTGAGGTAACTTCTAGCATCCATGTTGATGGATTGTAATTGTCCTTGATCTTGGGTACTCCAGATATTGCCTAAAAAGAAATAGATGGAACACTTTCACAAGTATACTAGGTGATACCCCGCGCGATGCCGCGGGAATATCTTAAACAATATTTTAAGGAAAAATTAAAAATAGAAATACTAAGGTGATTGCATAACAATATTTTTTTTTGCAAACGACATTATACATGATTTAAGATTAAATTTGAAAGTAAAAACACTAAGGTGATTGCATGGATGTTATACATAAAAACATGTTCATTTTGTTGAGAAAGAACGACTCTTAAATGATTGACCATCTATGTATTTCTACCATGCAAATTTTGTAGCATTGTACTTGCAATGACCATGGATGTTATTGGTCGTAGAAGATCAGTGGATGTCATCTAGTGTGCGAATTTTGTAGCAGTATTCGCAAAGACCATGTATGTGGTCATAGAAGATCCATGGATGACATAAATAGACGGTCCTAGTGGATGGTGACGTGACATTTGATATAATGGGTTCCTGGATGATGTGGCTAGCTTGCATGTTGAGAGAAATAGTTAGTGAGGTGCATCTATATAGGTTGTATACATTCTTAATACAAAGATACATATATAATTCTCTTGTGCGCTTCATGTGTCATGTGCAATGGAAACCATGAGGAGGATAGAAGCCAAAAGAGCAATACAACAAGTGGTGCAAATATATAAATAAATGGAAACAACGGTCAAGTCCATTTACATGCAAATTGGAAAAAATATTTAGATTTATTTAATTAAGTCACATATATATTAAGACGAGCATTCTTTTAATTACCTGGAAATATTGGATGACCTTACATGAATGGTGTCCAAGTGGCCCAGCATAGATTAATTTTCCACCCCTTTTCATCAGCATAAGCTACATATGAATTTTAGAAGGTAATTAGTAATACATGGTACTTCATTACCATGTGGGATATGATTTAAATGAACTAAAAATCAACAATGTGTATTAATTATATGAAATGACTCCTTTTCTTTCGAAATAATAAGTTAATTTAACTCTTAGCATCTCAAACACTTGGACCATAAAATGGTTGGTGTGGATTTTTTTTACTTAATGTAGTTTGGGTTCTTTATGTAGACAACTAGTGTCTGGATAAATTTTAGTCCCCGGCCAGAGTTTGAATTGTTAGGATTTCCATGTGAGCTATCATGAATTTTCATGCAACCCCTCTAGAGCTTCATACTACTCTTAGGCTATAGAGTAAGTGCCAGAACCTGTATTTCGAAAAAAAGTACCAGAACTTGGTACTCTATCTTGTTTCTAGAAGGAGACTTCATAAATTATCTTTCCTATTATTTTGTATTTACCTCATTTTTATTCTTATAATAAGTCTTGGAGGATGAAGGATATTACCTCATCAAATGCCTCAAATATTTCAATACTTGGTTGGTGAATAGTGCACACAACGGTTCGACCTGTGTCTGCAACGTTCTTCACTGCACGCATGACAATAGCAGCCGCCCTTGCGTCCAAGCCTGATGTTGGTTCATCCATGAATATGATTGAAGGGTTGGATACAAGCTCAACTGCAATTGTAAGCCGCTTCCGTTGCTCCGTAGATAGTCCATTTATCCCTGGTATTCCAACCAAAGCATCTCTTATTTCGTCCAACTCAATTGTTTCAAGAACATGATTGACAAATTCCTGTGAGGGAAAATAATAGCAGTGACCTTGCAGTTCTTTGTAACTTTCCTAGCAACTAAGATATGATTCTCGAAAATAGAATAAAAAACACTCTTACCCATGTCATGTAATTAAGTATAACTCACATTTCGCGTTTTGGAGTCGATTTCTGTTGGGAGGCGCAACCAGGCTGAATATGCAACAGACTCTCCAACTGTGATCTGTGGAGAGTGAACATCAGTTTGTTCACAATAGCCTGATATCCTAGCAAAGGTTTTTTGAACTTTAGGATAACCTCCTATTCTTATATCTCCGTCGATAACACCGCCCGTTTTCCTCCCTGCAAGAACATCAAGCAAGGTTGTTTTCCCTGCCCCAGTAACTCCCATGAGTGCTGAGAGGACTCCTGGCTGGAAGGCTCCTGTGATGTTGTGGAGTAGTTGAAGTTTTCTCGCCATGTAACCTTGCTCCCTCATTTCCTGCAACAAGAAAACACTTTTCGTTGGTCCATAAATGTCCCTAATGTTTTTTGCTAGTAGGTTCCAGTTTTTCCTCTTTGATTACTTCATTGGGAGCCACAAGTTTCTGCCATGCCCACGTGTTAATCCATCAAGCATATCTTTCATTTAGTACTACTTATTTTGACTTTTTGGAGTATGATAATTACCGCAGGTGTGTCCACATAGTAGTTCACATCCTGAAATGATATTGCAAGGGGTGTGAAAGGTAATACCATCCTTCCTGTACAAGATTTGACTATTGAAAAGTGAGTTTCGGTTCCTCCAAAAAAAAGTGAGTTCCATTTCACTGACACTTGAGATAGAATCCAGACTAACCAGTCCTACTAGGAGCAGAAGAATTTTCCACATGTTGCCTATGCATCCCATCTTCAGTGTTCTTGGATATATGTTGGTCTCTTCCATTAAATGTGGTAATCTTATCACAAGAAATAATAGCTCGAGAAGTTCCTGGAGCTGAGAATGAGTTGCATGGGTGGTTAGAAAAAAATGTGTTTTGTACATTTGAAATATTCAGCATATTCTTTCATCAATTTTACAATTCAGTTGCATTTGGAACAATAAGTATAATGCATAATGCACTTACGCCTTTTAACAGTCAAACCGATAGCAAAACCTATGTTGAATAACAAAATAAACCCAATTAATGCTCCAATAGAAATCCAGTAGAAGTCACTAGAGAAGTTTAACCCTCTGTCCATTAGTATCCTCCTTCCAAGTGTCACACCAGATACTGTGAACTATCAACATAGAAAAGAATTAGTACTATGCCGGAGTGCTAAACTGCATATCTTTTGTTATATATATGATTTTGCATTGCGTCAGCATGAATCAATTAAAAGGGAGAAATACGTTTGATTTACACCTTTACAAACACAGCCTGAAAAATCAGATCTTTAGTTCCACTAACAAGGTAGTAAACTGAAGTAAAAATATATAAATAGTGTATACTACAGCAAATAGTCAAGTCCAAGAGACATGTTTTCATTTCTGGAGTGCATATTTTATATATACAAATTCATGTCAAACTTTTACCTTTAGCCATCTTGGTGCCAAGAACTCGTTTCCAGTTAAGCCTATCTCAGCGTATGATAATGGAGAGAGCCAAAATCCCCATTTCAGCCAATTAGGCATGGACGCTGAAGCAATTGACCAAGAAATGTGTTAGCAATTTTTGTTTAATAGTTGAGGGGCCAATATCTTGCTTGAAGTACGAATTCATGAAAGCATATGGGAGTGTCTTACAGCGAGGAATGATGAAACCCCCAAATAGAAGGATGACTAGAAATGACATTGTACCACCCACTGAACCAGCCACCATTGTTTGGCAGTAAGAGGCAACACATCTAAACATTGACAATGCTCCAGTGTGGATTAGGAAGAGGACAAGAAGATGACGGAAGAATCTGCACACACAAAATTGTGCATGTTAGAACATGGTTTAAGGGGAACTTATATTTGACCTCAGTGGATCAGGTCACTGCAAAATTAATTAGTTAAATAAGTCTCACTTACATCTTTTGGCTAGACTATTGGGCACATACATGAGATTCGTGGTTTAAGAACTTCTATTTGACCATATATAGTCGATCAGGTCATTGCAAAATTATTAGTTAAATAATTCACCTAGACATCTTTTGGATAAACTATTGAGGAAAAATGGGCATATACTACATGATATATGTGGCTTACCTCTTCATACAGAGAAAGCTTATGCAGATAAAATGTTTGACATACAAAGCACTAGTACCAAAGTTGACAACATAAAGTCAATAATCACAACAAAATTGCAAGTCCTAGTTTCCTACCTGGATGCCTCCGGAGTATAGCCAATGAGGAAGTAAGATAGTGATGTCCAAGCTATTGACTCAATTAACGAGACTGGAACCTTTAGGATAAAAGCTGGTACTGCATAAGCCCATGCAGGATAGAAGTAGTAATCTCTTTGTTTGTAAAAGACCGGTAGTCTACTAACTGCCATGGCGAGCTCAGGGAATCCATTCACCATCAGCAAGAGGAGTGCATAGAAGAGTGAACCCATGTAATAGTTAGCATGAACTCTATCAACACCCATATGTGTGCGTAAAAATACCGTCCCAGTAATAGCAGCAAGTAGTCCAAGCTGCAGTAGTAATGCAGCGTCAATTCTTGTGGTCACATTGAGAAGAATGTAAAATCATAACCTTAGTTCTGGTCAATTGTAAGACATACTTTTCAATTTTTCACCATAACACACTAAAGTACTATAATGCAGTCAGTCATATAAGCACATGAGTATTCAATTCTTTATGTGCAAATTTTCAAGTGTACATTTAGCTATGTTCCAACATCCAAGATTTCAATTTTCTTAGTACAAAGAACAAGCTTAATACTGCAAAATGGTTAAATCAACATTCAAAGTGTGTGTGAGTGTGTGTATGTGATCAGCTACATCTATATACCATGTTTCACAAAAAATAAATCCGTGTACGATTCAATTAGTCTCCTTGAATAGAGATACCTTAATTGTTGGGAGGGGTGATTATGTACACTATTAGTTCATTTTGAAGTAAAAGAGGTTTATAAAAGGACTTGAATGTTCTCATTCTTTAGTGCAAATACTTGATTTCAGTGTCTGCAGTAGCACAAGAAATCAAAATATATATTCACATAATTATAAATAAAGATATATTGCACAATATATTATTTTTAGGTTTTTAAGTGTTTATATCTAGAGAGCCGATCTAGCACAGTGGTACAATCTACTTGTGCATCAAGAATCAGGTTTGAATCAGCATCTTTTCAAATTTCAAAGCAAAGCAACAAATGTGATTGTCTACAGCCAAAGCAACAAATAATGTTTGGTTTCTATGATTATCAATAGCTCCATGATTTAATCAGCGTAGAACTGTGAAATTTGGTAACAGGCTTTCATATTTATTTTATATACATACTATCAAATGCTCAACAGTTTATTATATTCATCAACAAAAGATCATTTCTTCATGGTTCACCTGAACTGTTTTTGTTATGTAGATGAAGGCATTTCGTTTCATGAGGAGAAGCTCTCTGGCGAAACATGCTTTGAGGAGTTCCCACTTGGACAACGAGTAGATTCTATAAGACAAGGCATTTTTATGCCCTTCTGATTTGTCACAAGGTGTTGAAATCTCCCCAGCAAGGTTCTGACCAATTTGAGATTCTCTGAATTTGTCACAGAACTGGTCAACGGTAACAAAATTGTATGTTTCTCTGTTGCGGCTCCAATATTGCTGTTGGTCTTTTCTCGACAAGACCTATATAAAAGTATGGAAGAATAAGAAATCTTAGCTTCTGATGGTAAGTTAATCAGTTACCCAATATATAACTTAACCTATTGCCGATTATTGCTTCATATGTACAGTTGTTGGTTTCAGACCATTTCACAAACTATAGCTATCACTCCTTTGTAAGTTGCAGAAATGGTGAAACTTGAAGCATATGTCCACAGAAAGCGTATTTTTTTAAACAAGATCAACCTAAATGTCTAGTTTTTCTATTATACACATTGCAACAGATGATATGCTAAGGCAACAAGACAAAGTATGGCATAGATTGGCTTTCTGTATCACAGCATAAACAGGATGATTCTCTTGGAATCTGTAATTGATAGAGAGGTTGAGATATTGTTCTCTCCAATGAATGATACCAGTATAATATAGCCAATCCAGTAACCCGAATGATAGAGCAGAAGGTCAGGAATCAATACCCTATTCTCCCCATAGGAAGTCGAAACAAAGATATGCAGTACCTTCCATGCCATCTCTCATTTTTTAGTGGAAAAATATTTTGGTTATGTGCAGTAAAGTCACGCCCCCCAACAAATGTTATGAACAGGTAATGATATAGAAATTTGATAGGATCTGCTATATTCCTTAATTTGCTGCTTGTTTTTGCATAACCTCTTTTGTACATATTACTGAAAGTTGTGATGACTAGAAAATTTGAGGTACCTCTTGAAGGAAGTCAGCAGCACCTTTTCTTTCAGGGCACTCGAATCCACATGATTCAAAGAAACTCATAATGCAACTCTTAGATCCATGGTATACAATTTTTCCTTCAGCCATCAAGATAATATCATCAAAAAGCTCGTAAGTCTCTGGTGCTGGTTGAAGAAGTGAGACTAGTATGGTAGACTCTGAGATATGAGCCAACTGTTGGAGGCAAGAAACAATTTGAAAGGTCGTGGAGCTATCCAACCCAGTTGATATTTCATCCATGAAGAGTGCTTTTGAGGGTCCTACTATCATCTCTCCTGATTGTAAGACAAAATTTTCAAAAAGGAAACAAGCATCCACAATTGAGTTCTATAATACCAAGTATATGTTAATAAAGAGAGAATAACACAAACAAAATCATTTTGCAAAAAAAAAACACAAACAGAATCAAATGAAATGAAATCATTCCATCAGCATTATTCTTGAATTTTAGTCGATGGCTTGTAGTATTTAAATTCAATCACTAGAGAGCTGTAGTTGGGATAATAATGACATCATCCTCAAATAATTGTAGATATTATGGCATCACCTGTGGTTAGTCTCTTCTTCTCACCACCTGAAATACCTCTTCTCATTGCATCTCCCACCATTATGTCTGCGCATATGTCAAGTCCCATGATCTGTCAATTGAGGAAGAGCTTATTCATACATAGGGAAAAGACTCTTCAAAAAAAATACATAGGGAAAAGTTTTTTATACAGTGGAGAGTGGACTGAGACCATATGCATGCTTCCTCAGGCAAGAGTTACTACATATACCTTCATAATGTAATCTGTTTGCATACTCCTCTCTAAGCCTTCAACGGATATCGCCTATATATGCAAAAACGTAACGCGAGTTATAATTTGCTCGTTACATGATCAAAAGGGGATGAGGATCATACGGATAAATGATATGAATATGGATGTCGATACATGGGAAAGAATAACAATACTACCTTCATGTAAGTGTCGACATCAGGGTCAGGGGTAATCCCGGCCTCCTTCTCCCTTCTAATCACCTCCTTGATGATTTCTGAGAAAAAAAATTAAAATGCCTGTCAAATTGGATACGTTTGTTTGATGCAGCAAGCAGCTAGCTAGCTTGTGAGTAACCTGCTCTGTTCCCAACGCCCTGGAATCTCGCCGAGAAGTCGATGGTCTCTCTGACGGTCATCTCGGGGACATGGAGATCATACTGATCAATGTAAGCCGCCGTCTTCTCCGGAACGAATTCAGTGAGATTGACACCATTGTACTCGATCTCCCCTGTGAGCTTGAGATTGGCGTTGAGCTTCCCTGCGAGCGCCTTGAGGAGTGTGGTCTTGCCGCAGCCCGGGGGTCCGAGGAGAAGCGTCAGCCGCGAAGGCTTGACGACGCCGCTGACACCGTTGAGGAGGCGAATGGTGGCATGCTGCTGCTGGCGGTTGAAGCAGCTCAAGGCCTGGAGGTTGGAGATGGCGGCGTTCCAGATGGTGGGGAGCGGCTTCCCCTTCACCACCTGGCATTCCGCCTCCACGCAGACATGGCGCCAGCGCACCTCCACCGTGGGCGGCCGGACGGCGACCCTGTCCATCCTCTGCCGCTGCTTGCGGAGCAGCCGGAGGTTGTCGCGGTGGATGTTGGCGACGAGGGTGTCCACCACCATGCGCCGCTCCGCCGCACCCAGCCTCCGCACGTCCACCATTTCCAATTGCTTTCCATGGAGATGCCGCAGCAGCGACGTGTGGAGCCTGTCGGAGCTGGGAAGCCTCTCCACCGCCTCCCATTTCAGCTCCACCTCATCGTCCCTGTCCTCCTCCTCATTGAGGTTGAGGGAGAGCGAGCGGGACAGGCTCTCCCTGAAGCTGGCCGCTGCAGCCCGCCACGATGACGATGCCGACGCCGGCAGCTGCTGCTTGTGCACTGACGATGATTCCCTGACCATGTCCAGCGACAGCGATCTCCGGCCACCTGTATCATCCGCCTCTCCTTCGCCGTGATCTTCTTCCTGTCCTTGATGATCCCGTTCCATCTGAATTCTTCAGCGCCGTCGTCTTGCTCAAGCTCGATCTATGCCTCCCGGATTACAATGGATGGGATGGGAATGCAGGCCACAGATTGGTTCGATGAACAATCTATCTATCAGCAGGTCAACTGCTCGCGAGTTTCCCATTCCAAGATGACTAGTATTATAAGTTTATGGCAAGGATTAGTTTGACTTGACTGCATGTTTCGCTGGTCCTGTCTCTCAAAACATTATAGCACTATAGCTCCTATATACATATATAATGTAAATACTTTTCTCTTCCTAAGCTAAGCTAAGCTAAGCAGTGACGTTACATATATAGAGATACAGCTGTGCCATGCGTGACTGATCAGACATGCATGAGTGATATTGTTGACACGAAACCGCGCCAACAACAAGCACGCCGAGTAGCTCCTGCTGCCCTTCCGCGCAAAGCGGTCAGACCGGTTTTGATAACTGATCAGACCGGTTTTGCCGGCAGTGCCCGGCGAGAGACCAACGAACGCCCGTCCGGGAGGGACCCCGTTAGGACAGGCGTACCTTGGGTTGTTCTAGGATCGGCAGGCCACCTAGAACGCCTTCAATCGACATAGAGACGAAGGAAGAACAGCATGGTAGGGTTGGAAGAGAAGAGTAAAGAGATAAAAGTAAAGACAAAACGATAAAAGGTAGATTTGATAGATTCAATTGGATGATTCCTCTCAATCAGCCATGACCCTTTATATTTATAGGGTGGGGAAGTCGTACCCCTTTAGGTCGGTTTACAATATGGGATAAAACTCTAAAGTCCTAAACCTACTCCAACACGGGAAAAACCGGTTAGACCGGATAGGGAAACCGGTCAGACCGGTTTGACCGTTGCCAGATCGGCTATAGTAAAACCGGTCTGACCGCTTCCTAGAACCGGTCTGACCGGTTGCCCTCGGCCTGATAGGCAACTGCCAATTTTGGGTGCGAACATATGCCCCCTGTTTTCTGGCAAAGCTTGCGTGCTAGAAAATAATCTTCAATGATCAGGTCATCTAATAATTGAAATCTTGATATGGCCATGACAACCAATCGTAGTTCCTTGGTACATCAGAAGCATAATATTGATAATTGTAAAAAGAAGACCAAAGATTATACCAAAACCATGAATTGTAATTAGTTATACTTGGATACGCATTCCATGGCACATGCATCGACGGAATAAATGTTGAAGAATAATGAGATGACCGCTGATGCTTCTTTGCTTTTGGTGATGAAAAATTCCAACTTTGATCTTGTAACCGATTACTTTGCTTTTGCTCGGCTATCTTCTGATATTTATGTAACAATTAAGCAAAGCTTGGCTTCTTCTTCATCACTTTGCTCTTTGAAGTGACACTTGCAGATTTATCAATTTTTTTGTCAGACCGGTCAGACTGGTTTTTAGAACCGATTAGACCTGTTCCTTCAGAACCAGTCACACTGAGATCATATTGCCCCCCAGCCAAACATGATTGTTGCTCAGCTATAATATTTGTGATATGCTTATTATTGGGGACAATTTGATCAACAGAACTAGCCGATGAATTTTCAATTATCGGCTTTTCTATGTCTAGTGTCAATTCTGAATTTTTATTTAATCTTCCATCTTTCTTGACACGATAGACTTGTTTAATCACCTTACGCTTATTTTTCTGTGTGGACCGATTCTTTTGATCAAAACGGTCATTATGCATAGGTGATGACTCATTAACTACCGGCTCCCTATAGGTAATATAATCTGAACACAAATATCTAGGAGGAGACGACATATATGAATTATAATACCAAGGAGAATAAAAATAAGGCACATTAAAACAAAACTCCCATGGTATTGGTGTAGGTGATCCATACGGTGGAAACAGCATTGATTTGTGAGAATTATTCTGTTGCCGATTTCGATTATGGAACTTCTCTCTAGGAGAAGATTTTGACTGTTTGGAATTTTTAAACCGACTAGCATCATTGACATTATTTTGTCTTTGAGACTTAGCCGGAAGTTTCTTGTTACACTTCGGCTTTTCTCTTTGATGCTTATGATGGCCTTTGGATTCAATGGTTTTCCAAACACCAATCTCGGGCTTCTTTGGCTTAACCATCTTTGGTTTTGATTTATTTTTTGAAGCCCTAGGTGAAGCGGTCAGACCGGTCTGGGCACCGGCCAGACTGGTTGTGTTGCAACCATCACCTTTGCCTTTGTTCTGTTGCCCCCCGAGCGTTGAAGTACTAGAACCGGTCTGACCGGTTGCCCTCGGCCTGATAGGCAACTGCCAATTTTGGGTGCGAACAGATATATATATTTTTTCCTGCCAAACCAATCGACACTAGTATGTGCTGCGATGATGATGCTTCTTGGATCCATATGTTCCAACCTTCCTTACATCTGCTATAACCAAGGCTTTTACTAAGCTAGCTTTGCTTAGTTGATGATATGTTCAAAGAAGTATAAACATGTTTTATTTCGGATGATAACGTGCCTCTCCTCTCGTTGAAAGAAACTAAAACATTAGAATATTGTGTTGCATTTTACGTATGCAAATACACAAGATGTCTACAACCGGCGAATGGTGTCACCAGTCAAATGTCTTCTCACTGCTGTTGCCGCCGTGGGTGTACTTTTGTCTGCACTTGTGGTGCTACATAGTTGTAATAATTTTGGACTGATGCGCGCTCTTCTAAAGAGTGGAGTGAAGCCAGAATAATTTCTATTATCTAAAAAACATATGTACAAGAAGCCATTCTCGTCCTTGTACGAATCGTACACACTTCAAATCAGGCTAGCTGCAAAATTTGAACTATTATTAGTTGAACCAAAGACTTGCTAATTTCACACAAAAACAGTTGAATCCTTTGATTTTAAATTGTCCAATTTGCCTTACTCTGCGAGTTTGAAACCGATGCTAATCCCATAATAGCAAGACAGGCGCACCACACCAAAACTTCATCAGGTGAGTTAAGGAGGCCAATCTCACCTGTTTGGGGGCAATGTGTTGTTTACAAACACAAATAGTGTTGTTCCTGGGGACAGGTGTAACCTTGAACGTAGTATGAAAATGAACTGACCAACTGGCATGTCACGCGGAATTGAACTAAGTATCTGCATTATATATAAAGAATGATGTTATCACATTTCAGGCTTCAAAATTAAAGGATGATCGATGAGACCTGCGGCAACATAATACATATATAGAATCAATGATAATCAAACACCACATACATCGGTTTATAGGAATGGGTGGTCACCGAGTTTGAAAGTAGTGACTCTTCCTCTTTTTTTATTTCCAATAAATTACTCCTGGAGAGCCTTTCAACACTGACCTGCAAAAACATATTAATTCAGGAGTGCCATATACCCATCATTTAATAGACGAGAGGAAAGGAGGTGGTAACTAGTTTCGAGTCTGACTCGAACTATTAAGCCTACGGGGCTTTCGTGCCGTCACAGGGGCTTCCATGTTGTTGCTTGCCGCCCACCTCGCTTCGTCTCATTTAGTTCCATTGCCGGCCCCCTCTCTCTTTTTGTATCCGGCAATCTTGTGGTGATGCTAGGGGGAGTGGGGACCCGTTTTCCTCATAAGATCTAGTCTTAGGCTTTGGGTTTAGTATTCCTCATGCTAGTTTTGAAGATTTGATTCCTCCTGTTCTCTATGGTGATGTTGAGAATATTGGGGGAATTTGTCTTCTCTGTGTCGGTTTTAATGGAGGTGGCGGTGGTGGGACAGATCACCAACTCTCTTGAAAAAGCAACATGGAGACTTAGGTATCCTAACGACGATGGCGATTGGCGAGATGAAGACACCATTGCCTCCATGAAATAAGTGTCTCTAGGTCCTCTTCTGTTTTATCGTGGTTGGATCCAGGCACGACAAAAGGCTTGTGTGAGAATAATTCTATGGATTATGCTCGTCCTTGCCTACAGGGATGTTGGTCGTCGTTCTTTGGGCACCAGCCTGCTTGCTGAGCGTATGCCTATGCGGCATTCCATATGAATCTTTATAGAGGTTTGGGATCGAGATTTGGAGTTGCATGATGCGTAAGTACAATGTTCTCAATTTACAATGAAGACGGAGAGCGGGTACTTGATTTTTGTTTAAATGTAACTTTTTTATTTTTGGGAGCGTTATATATGTTACATGATAATCTACTCATATTTGATATAATATAATATAGTATAATTCTTCCTTTAATCTTAAAAAAGTTTTGAGTCGGTTTCAATAGATTTTGTAAAATGTCTCTAATTTTGGCTACAGGTTGCAGCATTTAAGCTTTTAAGAGTCATCCACCCTCTTTTTTTTATCAGATCTACCCTCTTTTCAGAATGGAGAAACTCACAATACCGCAAAGGTGATGGCATTATAATAACTTAATTGGTGTCACTGCTACAGAAAACGACATCACAAACGGCCTCAAAACCGTTTGTGATACCTTCATCACAAACGGTTTATCAAAAACCGTTTGTGATGAGGGCCATCACAAACGGTTTGTAGCAAAAACCGTTTGATGTATGGTACACGTTCAAACCACATTTTGAAGTAGTAAATCAATTCAAATCAAAAAGTGTTGAACTACAAAGTTTTATGGCTTCTCAAGATGTAGAACTTTTACTTTGGTCATTTTTTTCATTTGACAAATTCATATGAATATTGTTCATAAAATCCATCTCTCATAGAGTTCTAGTTTCCTAAAACTATAAGAGAGACCTATAAGATTTGTGAACAATGTTACTCTCACTACATCGGATGAAGAAACGGTCAACATAAAAGTTGTAGATCTTCACAAGTCATACAACTTTGTAGTTTACCACTTTTTAATTTGAATTTGTTTGCCTAATGAAAAGTAAATTTGTACTTAAAATTTGAAATTTGAGTTTTTTCAAACGACCTCGGATGAAAAAATGGTCAATATAAAAGTTGTAGATCTCGATAAGTTATGAAACTTTGTAGTTGACAACTTTATCATTTGAAGTCATCTAGTTAGCTAGATCTAAGTTTGAATGTTCTCAAATTTGAAATTCAAATTTTGTAAACGGCCTCGGATGAAAAAATGGTCAACATAAAAGTTGTAGGTTTTGAAAGGTTAGGAAACTTTGTAGTTCAACACTTTTTGATTTGAAGTCGTTTAGGTTTTCAAACGAGCAATTTAAACTCGGTTTGGTATAATATGATAGGAGTCGGAACGGCTTCTAATCACCGGTAACGAAGTGGTGCAGTGGTAGAGGAGGCTACGCGCGAGGGAGAGGTCGCGAGTTCGAACCCGGCCGGCCGTGGAGCACGTGATTTATGCGCGAAAAAATGGCGCGACTTGCATTCGTATTTTTTGGGATTTGTTTCGGACGCGGGAAATCACAAACGGTCCGTTTGTGATGCCCGGGGCATCACAAACGGTTTGTGATGGGGGCATCACAATTGTGATGCCCCCATCACAAACCGTTTGTGATGCCCCCATCACAAACGATATGTCAGGGTTGGGAACCGTTTGTGATAGGGGTTGCTGAAGTAGTATGTAATTTGGGCTACAAGTTGTAGCATTTGATCTTTCACAAGTAAGAGTCATCAATGTAAGAAACTCTCTTTTCAGATTGGAGAAACTCTAACTACCACAAGTTGTTAGAAGTTGCAACAAGACAGTAGTCTCCCAAAGGCCTAAGGAAGTGGCAAGGTAATGTAAACTCTTTCACGATTCCGATCAGTACAATACAATTCAGGTGGGATATCTCTCTGTCCCTAGTTTTGTCAACCATAAATAAATAAATAAGAATAAAAGCTGATTCAATGTGAATCAATGGATGAAAAAGGAAAACCCTAAGCCGCCTCCCATGACCATGGCTTTTGGAATCCTAAAACCACTTCCCCTACCTATTGAGTTCAAATCAATCATTGGATCCCTAACCAAACACTCGGATTGAGATGCTAATGAATTGATTTTGGATGGCAGAGGGAGAGGAAAAAAAGATGTCACATACGGGGACCCTGGCAGGGTAGCTTGTGATCATGATAGGGTATCTCTTTCCTCGAGTGACCCGAATAGATAAAGTACCTAGGAATCTTATCTCATCTCGTTGTCCTCCCAACTAGCTAGGACCCTCTCTTACGTTATTTATCTGAGTTATCCTTGAGCTGTATGTCACGGTCTTTCACTCCTATCATTACCATTGCCCCTGTCGGTAGTGTATTCCTCTGTAATATCATTCGAATACTTGTTTACTAGTTATCTTGCTATAGTACTTCCCCATGGAAAATACTCCTGGGGTGAAATTCTACAGCATTGATTCTGTGTTCTTGCAGAATATTTCTAAATTTTATTGAGCCATAAGAAAAACCAACCAAACACTCTTTGCGTCGTTACTAGGACCACAAATCCTGATAGAGACCGTAAGAAGTGCCAACAGTAGGGCTATCTGGCACTAATCATTTTCTAATGGTGTGCTAATCGCCTTCAATGATCAATCTTAATTAGCAATTTGGTGGCTTGAATGTGTTGTTGATGTCCAATGGACTTATGCATATATACTCCCGCAACTCCAAATGGGCAAATGGATTGGGGGTATAAATAGCTCAACAATTCAAAGAAGACGCTACTCCAACCGGCTAGTAAAAGCTAGTGAGAAACAGATGATATGATGCTATGTCCAAACCATGGTCACACTAAAGAGGAATCCGACCATAGGAAAGGTGAGCAGGATCCGACGCTTTGTCTTGACCAAATCGGATGATCCAGCGTCCTACTTCATCCACTCAGGAACATTTCACATTGTTCGTCATTGTCCATGTGAAAGTCTGGGGCTTCATCTTGTAACATCAGATGATTTAGTGCTACAGAGTTTTTGCGCCTAAGAGGCACCAGATGAACTACTATTCATCTACACAATTCTGTTTAGCTAGTGCTATAGGGTTTCTATGCCTGAGAGGCACATGCATGATGAACTACCATTCATCCACATAGTTCTTTTTCCATACCGTTAGATTATTCACGGTGATATAGAGAGTTTATGTGCCTAAGAAGCACTGGAGGCAGTGGCGTAGTTTCATAAGCTACTTAACTAGATTAGAAGTGCATCAGGGAATAGAATAGAGATGACAAGGTTCGAAGATTTTACTGCTTTTGGGTTTATAAGCATGGTTTCAACTTTCAACTGCCTAATAGTATTTGTGTTTGCGCTGTCTGCCTGCAGCCTTTATTTGTGAGCTGTCTATACACCATCGCGTTAGAGTGACGATGATGCATGAGTGTTGTACATGATTATTAGTACGTTCGTCAGTGAGGTTGCAGGTTGGTGAGGTCGATGATGTGTGCTTCCAACCGGTGAGCCTCCTTGATGATCTCTCCCATGTAGAGTGCCATGGAGGCTAGGCAGCACACCACCAGCCCCCTCTCGTCCCCCTCCTCTGCTTGGGCGGCTTGGTCATCATCGTCGTCCAGCAATGCGTGTAGGAAGGCGGCCACCAGCTCCTTTGGTGGTGTTGTGGCCGCCTCTTCTTCCTCGTAGCTGCAGATGGCATTGCCAGCCTCAAGGTCCTCCTTAGCCCCGTGATGATGGGGATAATCAAGTGATGTTGATGTACTGATGATTGGCGGCTGCAGCATTTGGAGGCAGTTTCTGAGGGAGGTGGAGACGAGGCTGCTGAAGCGCCGCTGGATCTGGATGGTGTCGCCATCGCCCATGTGATGCGTAAACATCACGCGTGCCTGGTGGTACAGCTGCAGCAGCTGCACCATCCTTCCGAGGCTGCTCTGGATCATGTCGTAGCAGGCCACCGGGAACGGCGGCAGCCACAGGTAGGTGGGCTCGCTGCCAGCCTCCGCGACGTGTCTCCTGAGCAGGGCCAGCTGCGGCTTCAGTTGTGATTCTGATTGTGATTGTAATTGGGATGGATAATCATCAGCCGAAATTAAGTAGTGTGCGAGCGTGGCGATGCAGCGTGTGAGCTTGTCCCTGACTTGCACCGACGGCCTCGCCCCTGACTGGAAGACCATGTCCGCTACCACGGCGCAGGAGATGCCTATGAAGGTCTCTACCAGGCGCGCCACCGTGAAGGCCATGGGAGGCTCATCGTAGCGGCGCCCCATGATGATGACGCCCGATAGCGCGGCTGCCACACCGCCGGCGGGGCCATAGGCACGGCTGCGTTTGAGGAAGGTGGAGACCACCATCCAAGGGAGCAGCGCTAGGAAGCGCAGGTCCATGGTGAGGAGGCGCTGCTGTGAGATGAGTAGGCAGCCCAGCACGCCGTAGATGGAGCCCAGGGCGGTGCCGTGGGCTCGCGCGGCGGCCACAGACCAGGTGGACTCGCGGCCCGTGGAGATGGTGGTGGCAACGATGAGGCCCGACCAGAAGCCGTGGTCGTTGCTGAAGAGCAGGCCCAACAGCACGGCCAGGCCCAACGAGAAGCCGCACTTGGCAGCCACCACCACCCGACGGCGGCAATTTGAGTTGTGCGAGCCGCAGGACTTGTTCTTCTTCATCTTTGTCGTCATCGGCGTAGTACAATAGTCATCATCATTATTGTGGGCTGCCAATTCTTGTTCTTCTTCTTCTTGGGCCGGCATGTCGGATTCTTCTTCTTGGGCTGTCAACGACGTTGCTGCGGGCGCTACCTTCGTGTTGGCGTTGGCGTCGCCGACCAACAACCCGCCTGCTGTTGCTGCTCGGAGCTGATAAAGGGAGAAGAGGAACAGACAAGGAGCCAGCTGCTGCAACTGCAAGCAGCAGAGTGGCTTGTCCTTGTTGTTATTGTGGGCTGCTGGCGCTGCGCCTACAATAATCCTGCTAGTAGGATTATTGTAGTGGTGGTGGTGCTTGTTGTTGGGCGTGAGGAGGAGGGCGAGGCGTATCTGGTCCCTCATCGCAATGATGTTGGCATGATTTTCCTCTACTAGTAGACTGCAGCAGCTGCTGCTGCTGCTGCTTGTGCTCCCACCGCCTTGTAATTGCAATTGCAATTGCAATTGGAGCGCCATCTGCATTGCCGTCAGTGGCATCTCCACCATCTCCACTGTCGTCGTTGCTGCTGCTGCTCCTCGCTCCCACCGCAAATCCTCCTTGACGGCGTTTATGCGGTGGAGGAGGGCGTTGCTTGCCGATGCCAGCCGGTTGGCCTCCGACACGCACGCCGCCATCTGCCATCGCCGCTGCCGACTACTAGTACTAGTAGCAGCGATGCTGGCGTCGACCATGACCCTGACCCTCTCCGCCGCAAGCAGCTTGTACGCCCTGGTCTTGTCCCTGGCCTCCCGTGTGGCCAGCCTCGGCCATGGCACCACCACGGCCAGCAGCGCCGCCGCCACCCCGAGCGTCGTGCACGCCACCACGTTGGCCGGGTGCATCAGAGCAAAGGCACGGCTGGGATGCTCCCCCTGCTGGAACCTGGCCACGTAGATGATGATGATCTGCCCCAGCGCGATCCGCTTCGCCACCGGCCCCACCGACTCCGGCAGCGCCACCGCGAACGTCGTCAGCGCCACCACGGCCGACGTGACCACCACGGACTCGGCGGCGCCGGTGATGTGAGCGAGCCAGAGCGCCACCACGGAGGGCGCGGCACCCATGAGGGTGGCGTGGAAAGCGCTGATGGCGCCACGTAGGGCCGTCCCCAAGGTGGCGTCCGTGACGATGATGACGGTGACCACGTGGGAGAAGGCCGGGAAGGTGATGTGGCGCTGGAGGCCTGGCGGGCCGTAGAGGGCCACGAGGCCCACGATGGTGCAGGCCAGAGCGGTGCGGAGGCCCGACGAAAGAGAAGAACGCCAGCGCCCCGTCGTCACCTTCTTCACCACCTGCTGCAGCTCATCGTCTTCATCATGACGTTGTTGTTGATGGAACAGCAGGCACGAGGGTGGCGGCGGTGACGGCGGCGGCGGCGACGCTGCTGCTGCTGCTGCTGCTGCTAACTGCAGCTGCTGCTGCGTCGTGCTTGTTGCTGCCATTAATTTGCTATATCTTAGACTATAGATGCATGCAAGACGTACACAAGTCATGCAGATGCAGCTAGCAATGAAAGTGAAGACAGCCAGGCACACCTCGCCTGCCCTGACTATGTATATAGCGAGCGAGTGAGGTGAGTAGGTGACTTATTAGCTAGGTGTGTGTACGTGTGTGCGTCATCGAGAGAGATATAGCTAGAGAGATACACACAGGTAGTGCAAGTTGCTTGTGCGTTAGCATGAAAGTGCTTTATTTCTTGGTAGATTCTTACTTTTTGCTTGCATGCATATTGGTGGTGCATCTATCTTTTTGCACTGGCTATTATATAAAAATGTGAAAAGTAGGAGCTTGTTGGTACCTTAGTGGCCATTCTTGCTGCTCCACTGCTTTTGGATCGATCGATCGATCATGGGACGACGTCATCCATACATTGACCGTACCCAACTCTGCTTAATTGCTCATTCATTCGATCCATACTCCTATATGCATGCATGTAACCAAACAAAGCTGCTTCAACTTATTGCAACAAAAAACTGCACACATATGTATATACTTAATTATTGTGTGTAAACAAACACGTTCACTATACTTATATTGTAAAACCCAAATAAGTTATGTGTTTAATTTGCTATTACGTAATAATGCGGATTATTAATAATTAGCAGATACTTATATCGTAGTAAAAATAAAACACACACAATGCAAGTGGAGGGGTACGTAGAGAGCGAGACGACACCCAGGTGATGTGCCTTCCACGTCGACATGCAAGCATAAGTGGATGCTACGCAAGTATTTTCCACTAGATCGAGTAGACAAGTCCAAAGTCTAGTCCATTCCATTCCATTGGAGCTAGCTATTAGCGCATTATATTTGGGACGCGGCGCGGCGAATACATGCATGCATATATATAGCTAATTAATTACCTATATATATAACAGCTTAAGCATGCAACCAAAGGAGGAGGGCATGCGATGCGATGCTCCGACTCCGATCCATAGACGACAACGTACAGCAGTGTGTGTAGCTAGCCGCAGGAGGGCGTCAAAGGTTAAAGTTTGCAGCACAGTACGTGCATCAGCGGAGCGCTCAAGGGCTAAATCAAACTAACTTGAATGCATGCATCATGCGCATTTGCTAATTAGTTATTCGCTTCGTCAGCGCGCAAAACGAATATATTGATGTACATGTACCCCCAACTCGATCAGATCATATAGCTTAGTTCGTTTCCTTATGGCGTAACATGTCCACCTAGGTCGTTTAATAAGTCTTTGACAAAGTACAAGCCATTGAGATTTACAAAAACAAAGAGAGTATATCATCATATATCTCGCAATAAGTACGGGTTACTTAATTGTGCTCAGTGTCTGACATTTTCTTTTCACCCAGACAACACATATTTCTATCGATATATATCTATATTGGATATCCATTGAACTAAGAGGGATTATTTTCTCTAGTAGTATCCAGTGAGATATCTCTACCTAATTATAAAGCAATGATTGTTCTATTATATATATATATAACCTATAGTCTATGGCCGGCCATAGAATAACTATTCTATAGCCACTTTGAGTTACTATAATTACTATAGTAATTCACGAGATTTTAGTAACTTCTTACTAAGTAATTTACTATAATATAATGGTAAATATCTTCATGTGTGTTATAGTAACCCAATTATCATAAATATGTATTGAAATTACAGTAAATTACTACATAAAACTACAGTAAATATAGGTGGCTATAGAATAACTATTCTATGGCCGACCACAGAGTATACCTTCCCTATATATATATATACTATTTGGCTCCCAGGGTGCTCACCCCGGCGGAGCGCCGCCCTGTTCCGGCCACCGAAGAATGGTGCGACAGTAAATACCAGAAAAGAAACCGAATATGCATGCACATTTACTCCACGGGAATTCCGCTCCATAAATGAGGTAATTGATTAGCTGCTCTAAATGGCCAGGATTAATGAGCTTGGACGTTTAGGTGAAACATTTTTTTATGGATGCAAATCTGTACGTTTACATCCATTGTTCGGTTGAGGCCATCCATTAGTACTGATCAACTCGTGGGCAGTATCGATCTCCGCGAGATACCCCGTCATGCTGGTCATCGCCGCTTTCGCCGCAAGATCTCAGCGCTTCACGTTGCGGACACCTCCCGTCAGCCCTGAACACGATCTGCAGATAGTCTCCTCCCCGATTCCCATCCCCTCTGATTCCTTTTTATCTGCCCCCCACATAGATTAATCGATTGAGAAACTCATGATTTCCTATAGCGATGGAAGAAGGAACTCCATGATGCAGCACGCATCCCCGAGCTTTCGCTGCGACGGGATTTCACCGGTGGCCGTTCTCGTCCACGCCTAGTCCGTCCATCAGTCCATCACCACGTGCGTCGTCATCTCGCTTGTCGACGAGCCATACGGGTGCATCCATCTTATCTGCTTCGAGGAATTAGTCCCTTTGCTAATCTGAGCTTGTGAGTACCACCGTATCTTTGTTGTATCTATCCAATGCATGCTCCATCCATTTGACTACACTATTTCGTTTCTTGTTTCTGTGGAATTTTAATTTTAAGCCATTTACATTTTCTAATGTTCTTGATCCGGGTAGCTTCCAATCCGTTGGTGGTACTTTGCCCTATTGATTTTTCATTCAATTTATTCGTGCTCCCGACCCATATTAGTCTTGCAATGTTTGCTAGCATGCATATCAGCAATTTCTTAGATTCAGTTCCGAATCGCTGCACTATTTGTTAAAATTTTGTCCCCAAATCGAGATGATCCTTCATTCTAAAGACACAGTTTAGCAATAGCCCTATACGATTTTTTTAATTGACCAAAGTATAGCATTTTAAGCTTTTTCTTTCTTACGCCCTGCAGATAATACTCAGTTTCTGACGGAGAGGCTGCAAGCTAATCAATTAGCTTCCTCACCATCGCGTTCCATGGCGCCGTTCCAGAGAACATACACATCGTCATTACCTCGACGAACACGCTCCACATTCGGTGGTGTTCTGGAGAACCTCGACGATTGCCTATTCTTGCGCAAGCATTGGGCAGTTCAAGTAGTGGAGGCTGCCATGGTGGCAGGTGCATGGCGGCAGAGCCGCACGTGTCTCGATCGTGCGCAGGCATATCTAAAAGCAGCGAGACCTATTTACCGCCCTACAGCATTATCCATTGCAGTATTGCACATTGCATAATGAGCAGCTACATCGGTGGTTTGTGGCTCCAGATATGCATTTGTGAAGATTTAAGAAACCAATCTTATTTTTGTCTATATGCCATTTTTTATTATACATTAGCACTTCTCTTGTCAATTGAATAATACTCCTAACTTTTGACAGCATAATGCCAGCAATTGGAAAATGTACTCCTATTTTTTTGGCAGGTAAATACAATCCTCTTGTGTACCGGAAAAAATACTGCTAGTCAATTGAAAATTACTCATGACATTTAAAATGAAAATATCCCTGACATTTGAAAAATAAATACTCCTCTAAACACATCTTGACATTTGAAAAATACTCCTTATTAATTGGAAAATACTTCTATTGACAATTTTAAAATACTCTTGTCAGTTGAAAAATATTGCTGACAATTGACAAGATACTCCTGAGAGATAGAAATGTAGGATTCTTGTCAATTGAAAAAAAATACTGACAGTTGAAAAATACTCCTAGTATTTGGAAATAAATACTTCTCTACTTGGTTGAAAATATTTTTTGATATTTGAGAGATACTCCTGACATTTAAAAACTACTCATGATAGTTGGAAAAAGTACGCTTGTCAATTTAAAAAATACTCAGGACATTTGAGAAATACTTCTGATATTTGTAAAAGAACTCAGCCGGACCAACCAGGCATGCGAGCCTTTAGGAGTTTAAGCGCGCCCTATAATCATGCAAGCTTCCATGCAGGCAGCAGGCCGCATTCATGCATGCAGAAAAAATCACGCAGGCCATGCTAATTACGGTCAGTGGCAATATAATCTTCACCGATCACCATGCGACGCGCCTCTCCAGCCTCTGCAGCAGTGCAGCTGGCGCGCATCAACGTGGATATTGATTTTTTTCTATCAGTAATTAATGTGGGCAATTAAATTATTCTTTTACGGTTGCAGAAACCAAATTTACTTCTAATGATCAAAGGAGTAATTTCGACGAATAAATTCCCGCCAGAGTTCCGACGAAGGCTTCGTCGTGTGTGCTTTTAGCACACGGGAAGCTAAATAACCAAGTCCTATATATATATATATAATAATAATGCAAGAGAGACAGATTGTGGATGTGCGTGGCTGCTGGCAACACCGTACGCGCGCGCGTACGGGTCGTCACGGACAGATCATCGAAAAGCTAGGCGTCCCTAGGCAGCAGCGAATGAACATATGCGCATGTAGCTTGGCTTGGCCTTTGGGATGCATGGAAGGGAGGGGACGTCTGTACCTAAATTCCGCTTCAATTCCCTCTTCATGGCCGGCATACCTAGAATGAAGTTGGTTAAAGACACACACAGGACACAGCTCGGTCACGCACACCACATATCATTCCTCTCTTCTTTTCTTTCCTTCGTTTTTTTTGTGGTTTTTGGTAGACTGCCCAGTTGATGATCCTGCATCCTGTCAATTGCAATTTATTCGCAATTCACTACGGAAAACCGGATGTGCAAAGCCTTCACCGAGTGTAAAACTCAGCGAATGACACTCGACATATCTCGTTACGGCAAAGCTGAAGTTGCCGAGTGCAACACTCGGTGAAGCCTTGTTTCTTTCGGACACTCGGCAAAGTTGTGCCAACTTTGCCGAGAGGGAAAATGAGACACTCGGCAAACTGTTTTAAAAAAAATAAAAAAAAGACCCCGCCCGGCGTGCCCAGCGCTTCCCGACCGGCCACCGGCCGTCGCGTGGCCCCGTTGGCCTGCCTGGCCGCCGCGCCGCGCCGTGCAGGGGGCGCCGCCCGACCGCCTGCCACCGTCGCGTGGCCGTGCCTCCCGCCGTCCGGCCGTCGCGTGGCCGCGCCGCTCACGCTGCCAGGCCGGCCGCCGGCCGTCGCGCCGCGCGCCGTCGCGTGGCCGCGCTGGCCGCCTGGCTGCGAAGCGCCGGGGCCGCGCGCCGCACGCCTGGCCGCCGCGCCACGCCGCGCAGGGGCGCCGCCCGACCGCCTGCCGCCGCCGCCTGCCTCCCGAGGCCGCGTCGCGTCGGGACCGGCCGCCCGCCTGGCCGTCGCGCCGCGCAGGGGGCGCCGCCCGGCCGCCTGCTGCCGCCGCCTACCTCCCGAGGCCGCGTCGCGTCGGGACCGGCCGCCCCGCCGCGCCGCGCCGGGGCCGGCCGCGCCGCGCCGGAGCCGGCTGCGCCGCCTTGCCTCCTACGCCAGGGGCCGACCGCGCCGCCCTGCCTCCCGTGCCTAGGCCGCCGTGCCGGGGCCCAGTCGCCTGCCGCCGCCGCCTGCCTCCCGCGCCGGGGATAGGCCGCGTCGCGTCGGGACCGGCCGCACCGCCGTGCCGCGTCGGAGTCGGCCGCGCCGCCTTGCCTCCTGCGCCGGGGCCGACTGCGCCGCCCTGCCTCCTGCGCCTGGGCCGACGCGCCAGGGCCAGGCCGCGCCGCATCGGTGCCGGCTGCACCGCCGCGCCGCGCCGGAGCCGGCCGCTCCGCCGTGCCTCCCGTGCCGCGCCGCGTTGGGGCCGGCCGCCACCCGCCGTACCGCCCGCCGTACCGCCGGGTCTGCCGTGGCGGCCGCCCTGCCTCCCGCGCTGGCAGAGAGCTGAGGGAGAGAGAAGGTTGAGAGAGAGAGGGGGTCGGGTGGGGACCTCGAGGGAGGGGGCGGATCCTTATCCCCTCGGTGTGGCTGTGTGAGAGAGAGGGGGGAGAGAAAGAAAGGAATCCGAGGGGGAGGTGGGAACCAATAGGAACGCGGCATTTTGGAGGGGCGGATCGATGACATGTAACATTTACCGAGTGTCTATAAAAACACTCGGCAAAGACTTCTTTGCCGAGTGTTTTTTCCAGACACTCGGCAAACAATTTTTCCAGCATTCTTTAAAAAAAATTAAAATTATTAAACAAATTCAAAAAATAACCAAATTTTGATATGACACAATTTAAATAACCTATGACCGATATAAAATGAATTGAAGTCAAATTCAAATTTGACCATCAATTTGACTCTAAATTCTAACATGTACTTCTCAATTGTCTGAAACTTCTTTGGAGATTCTTCGATTTACAAACAACGTGCGCGACAACTTATCCGAAACGTTCTCAATTTTTTTACCACAGACTCTACGTATGATATAATGATATCATGATAAATCTTATGATTTTCAGACTTTATTTGCTTTTTTTAGAATTTAAAAATCATACGGATCCACGTTAGTGGTCATATTTCTTGAACAAGATGGTCAAAATTTCTTTTCATTTCATGGGTAAAGCCTTAAACTGGGCTAAATAACATGAATATAATTTTTCTATTTATTGTATTCTATTATTTGAACCACTTACAGTTTAAATTTGGCTTTGTTCAAAAAATTCCTTGAAATGTAATTAATTAGTTAAATATAGCAAACAAATACAAAAATATACCAAAATTTGACATGGAGTATTACATGTTGTATGTAGAGAGTAGAAAAGGTTTTAGGACTAGAAGAGAGAAAAAAAATTTTGCCGAGTCTTTGCCTAGTGCTAAAAAAATACACTGGGCAAAGAGGTATTTGCCGAGTGTTTTTTGTTTCACTCGGCAAACATCTCTTTGCCGAGTGTATTTTTTTCGGCATTCGGCAAAGAATCGGCAAAAAATATTTTTTTCTCTTCTAGTCTTAAGAAACAGTCAACACATCTGTGATAGAGATATTTGCCGAGTGTCAAATGAAAAACATTCGGCAAACAACTCTTCGTCGAGTGTATTTTTTTGGCACTCGGCAAAGACTCGTACAAAATTTTTTTCCCTCTTCTAATCTTAAAAAACACTCAACACATCTTTGATAGAGATATTTGTCGAGTGTCAAACAAAAAACACTCGGCAAAGATTGACACTCGGCATACACCTTTTTACCGAGTGTCTACCCCTTTGCCGAGTGTTTTTATTTTACACTCGGCAAAGACGTTGTTTGCCGAGTGTCCGTAAAAAAACACTCGGCAAAGGGGTAGACACTCGGCATATATGGGTTTCCGTAGTCATTCCCCGTTATTTTGCAGTTGCTAAACATTGACAGTGACAGATATGTTATCTTCAAGTCGTGCACACTCGAGCTTCCAAATCTCTGAACCACTGTAACATACATATTAGTAATTGGAAAAAAAATATTTGACCTATAACAACATGTACGATACGCGTGTGCATGTTAGAAAAAGCAATGTTTGAACTCAAACATGCATCTTAGTCCTCCTTTGATAGTGCTCCATCTATCTGATTAAATATATCACGAGGAGCTGAAGCCTGTGTGGCTTCACTGGCTCCTAATTTATTTGAAGAGAGAGAAAAACATATCGTATGAACAATGTCGTGAACAGTGCGCGTACAGGAGAAGCTGGAGCTGTTTGGAGCCCTACCAAACGGGGCTTTAGACTCAAGTTTGTAGCGTGGAAAGAGTTCAGAGTTGAAGGTTTAATTTGCTAAATTTGCTAAAATGTTTCGTTACTGTCTGTTAGCGCAATAATCACTACTGCAATCAACATGTTTCCCTAGTTTTTTTTCGGTTCCCTAGGGTTAAAAAGTTTTCAAGGGGAAAAATTGTTTCCCTAGGGTTATCTTTGCAACCTATAGGGAAATCACGTTTTCCCTAGAAATCAAACATGTTCGTAGGGAAATATTCACTCTTTCTCTAGAATTTTACGTTTTTCTAGAAAAACAGCGAACTGCCCTCCATATTTAAACCCCATCATATCTCTTTTAATTACCCTCATCTCCCCAAACTCCCTCCCCTCTATCTCTCCTCCCCTTAGCAAACTCCCTCTCTCTACTCGCCTCCTTAGCAGTGGAGCCATTGTGAGGCTGGCGACGGGTGGGCGGGGCCGGCGGCGAACAGGCACGGTCGAAGCACAAGGCCGTCAGCGGCCACACGCAGCACCATGCGATGCCGGTGATAGGATGATGTGGCTAGCGGGCAAGGGCGGCGGCAGGTGGACGCGGCCTGCGAACAAGGTCAGCAGCGTGCGGGGCCAGTTGGCACATGAACGGACGGCAGCACACGAGCATGGCCAGCGGGTGAGACAAGTGATGTCTAGGCATGACCAACGGACAAGGACGGTGGCGCGCGGGCCTAGCCGGCGCGCAAGTCCGACATCGAGCGAGCGCGTCCGACCAGCGAGGCCAGCGGCGTGCTGGCGCGTCCAGCGGGCGAGGCTGATGACACACGGGCGTGGCCCGTGGGTGAGGCCGACGACAGGCGGGAGTGGCTAGCGGACGAGGCTAGTGGCGTGCACAAGGTCGGCGACCAGCGGATGTCCCCCTATTTGCCGTGTGCTCACGGCACATGGCAAAAGGCCATATTGCACACGACAATAAAGGTTTTGTCGTGTGCTGCCCACGGCAAAAGCACACGGCAAACTTAGGCCGGCAAAGCCATGTTTGTCGTGTGCCTTTTATCGGGCACACGGCAAAGTTTTTGCCGTGTGCCACTACGACCTACAGCAAAAAGGCCCGTAGGCGACTGTCATTTAACGATGACGACGACTTTGTCATGTGCCCTGATGGTGACGGCGGCTTTGGCACATGGCAAACCGTGTGTTTGCCATGTGCCAAAAAAAAGGCACGCGACAAACGCGCCGTTTATGGTTGTGCTAGGAAATACATTTCTAGAGTTTTCCGAGCATTTCCCTGGAGTTTTGGCTCTAGACAAACAAGTGGATTCTAGTAATGAATAATTGTGACGTGCCACACCGTTCAGCCACAAACTAGTAGTTATTCCAACTTGAGCTGGGCCAACAACCCAACTAATGTACCGCTACTCCTATAAATTTGCCTGGTCTCCTCTGTTCTAAATTCATACTTGTGTTATATAATATTCCCTTTATTCTTTCTTTCTTTCCAGACAAATTAATTGCCTTGTTCCATCATATTGGAGCTTTCATTGATTGTAGAAAGGAGGTAGATCACTGAAGTCATATGCCATACGCATCAGGCTGGAGTGTCAAATATTGCCCTGTTTGGCAGAGCGCGCTCCCAGAGCTGATTCTCTGGTGAATCCAGGATGAGCTCTGCCAAATAGTTTTTTGAGAGAAGTGATTCTCTGCTGATTCTATGGAGTGATTCTCTAAAATGAACTAAGGGGTTGAGAGCTGAAAAAAGTAGCTTCTCCTGATTCTGTGAAGTGATTCTCTATCCTGATTTTGAAAGTTTATGACAGAGAATCACTTTCAGCCATAAAACCACTTCTCTCAGAGAATCAGCTCCCATAGAAAATCAGAATCAGGTGGAACTCTATCAAACATGCCTTAATGTATCAAAAAACTTCGATGATATGATTTCATTGAACACTGTCTTCTAATGCTTTTGTAGCTAATAAGCTGGTATTACTGACATATATGTATCCACAAACTAATGGCTCATTGTGTCGCATTTGAATTGTCCCCTTCATTCTGTCCTGCACGTATAGCTAGCAAGCAGATATTTGTTGCCTTACTTCTGGTCATGTTGGTCATCGTGCCTGGCCTTCTGCTCCATCTCCGACAGCTGCTCCATTGTTGTATCTGATCTGTCGTCGAGCCAGGCGATGATGTCTTGGAAAACGGCCTGGATGTTGTCGGATGACTCGCCGGAGGTGAGGGCATGCCACATGCCTGGGTAGAGCTTGAGCGTCTTGTCCTGGCTCACCGCTGATTGGTACAGAAGCTCACTCACCGATGGGTCTGTCACCTTGTCCGCTCCTCCATGTACGATTAGGAACGGCAACGACACCTATGCAACATTGAATAATCATGCATTGTTATCAATCTTACATTATTTACCTGCCCTGTCATCTTGAGTTACTTGTGTTGTATTAGCTTGTAGAAATACTAAAACCAATTGGAGTAGGTAAAAAAAATGAGTGCAGTCGAACTGTTTTATTTAATTAATCTCTGGCAATGATATTCTTCTTTGCATAACTCAGATCAGCATATGAAAGTGGTATCAGTCTAAAAACATTCATAAAGCCTTTGTGATAATATTGAAATCAACATACTCTCTCCATTCGAGGAGTAGATTTTAATCATTAGTTCTATAAAATATATTCCCTCCGATCCGTTATAGACGTCGTATCCGACCAGTTTTTTAAACTAGAAACAAGCTAACTAGCCGGTCTGAAACGTCATCTATTACCGAGTGGAGGTAGTATCAGTTATATATATATAGCTATACAAAACAATATACTGTAAAAGATTTTTTGAAAAATGGATCTAATTGTGTATTAACTGGTTTGGTCCATTTTATGATTTTAGGATTGTTGCTGGTCAAAATTTAATGCTTTGGCCATCATCATGAATATATGATCTCTTATGCTGATAATATAGAGTCGATCGATGTCACTAGACATTTCGACATTTCATAAAATGAATACTTTCATAATATATCGATCTTCACAAATATTGCTAATTAAAGTAGCATACTACTGTAGGTATTACTCCTATAGTGATACAGTAATTTGGTGAACATTATATATATTGTGAGAGAAGGGAGGTGGATTAATTTACTTGGTTGGTCAAAGAAGCAACTAATTGGACAGTGACGTTCCTAGCTTATTAGCACCCCCTAATTAATCTTGTTGGCCGAACCACTTATAATAATAAAGTGGGAGGAGGACGCACAACCAATTGGAGTTGGAGTAGTAGATACCTGGTGTAGGAGGTTGGCCTCGACGTGCAAGCTGACCTTGAGGAGCTCGAATGCGGTCTTGAGGCGCGGCTTGTCCTTGTAGCAGTAGGGGTTGCCCCGGATCTCGTCCCTCTTCTCCTGCGTCCTGTAGGCGGTGTCGATGACGTCGGCGGTGGGCACGATCTTCCAGGTGGGGATGATGGAGGTCATGGCCTTGAGGATGTTGACCACCAAGGGGTGAGGCCGCATGTCGTCGGCGATCTTGCACATGGGCGCTACGAGCACGGCGCCTGTCCAGAAATCAGGGCGGGCGCGGTGGAGGAGGAGAGCGACGGCGCCGCCCATGGACTCGCCGAGCAGGAAGCGGTGTCTGACGCCGGTGGCCTTGCGGGCGACGGCGGCGAAGTAGTGGTCGCAGTCGTGGACGAGGGCCTGGAAGTCGGGCACGTAGCCCTGCAGGCCGTCGGAGCGGCCGTGGCCCTCGTAGTCCAGCCCGTACACGGCGTACCCGGCACGGGCCAGCCGCTCGCCGGTGCCGCGCATCGTCACGCCGCACTCCACAGCGTACCCTGCGCGCAGCGGACCAGATTTATTGATTTGATCATCATTCATCTTGTGAACCAACCAAATCAATCAATCAATCGATTGAAGAACAAATAATTTGGGAACACGAACAACCAACCAACCATGGCAGAGGAAGACGAGCGCCTTTGGCGGATCCTTCCTCCTCTTCCCTGCAGCTGCAGGCAGCCATCTGCAGGCGAAGAGTTTCATCCCCCGCGAGTTCCTCACGTACTCCTAGGATCCATATATGGACGGACGGAGCTTTCGATCCGTTAGACAGACTAGCATGCAGCAGATCCATCTATCCGTGTGATATATGATGCATGCAAGGCAAGGAAAGATTAATGGTTGTTACCTCTTGGTACTCGTGGTCCAGGAGGACATCATCATCGTCTCTCGACCGGGCGCCGCCGCCGTTGTTGCTGCTGCTGCTCATCGCGCGCGCGGTTACTCTGCTACTTCTTCCTCCTGGATCAAGATCGACAGGGGGCACACAGTTCACGCGCAGAGACACAGCGGCCGGATATGATAGATGCAGACACGGTGCCCGGGGAATTCAAGACGACCGGATGGATATGATGTACGTTGAATTGGCCCGGTCGACGGACGAATGAAGACGATTCAACTCTTCAAACTGCTAGCAGGCAGGCCGGGCAGGGATTTTTTGGAAAGTTGTAAAGCAGCAGGCACATGAGAGGAGAGGAGAGTTGACTTATTGGTTCACTACAGATGAAGAAAGCCAACCAAGCATGCAGGAATATCATCTAGATATCTATCATCTCTTAGGATTTCTTTTCGCGTAAATTCAAAACCAGCAGATAGCTTATTCATTCATACATTTAAACATGAACCACCTAGCGATGGTGCCAACAAGCAGGAATCGAATTGATGAATGAATGTGTCTCAATCATCAGCCCAATAATAATGAAGGGGACCTCTCAACCAACTCGAGCCAATTCTTATTTCAAGCAAATGACATGATGTTGTTCCTTTGCTTTGCTGATATGATAATTTATAAGCTATATATATGTATATATAAGAATAACATCCCCGATGGTGACTTGTGAGACGAGGAGAGTCTCACATATGTCAACGCCATCAACTACTACATCCGTCCACAGATGGATGTCGTCTTCAATTCCTACACATTTTGCACCCAACTACTTATGTAACTACAAAGTATCACTCACATCAACAACTTGATATATCCACAAACATATGATGTATTCTCTACATCAGATTCAGATGCTACATACATTTGGTTTTCTACTAGGTAGCTTTACAAGACAGTATTGGAAACTACTAAATGTTTGTTTGCTTAAATTGGCTAACAATACTATTTAATGTTAAATCTAAGCATCAATGACTTAAGTTACGAAGTTGGTACCCTCTCATTCAGCCATTTGATGATGTCTGAAAACACAATATCAATGTTCTCCTTGGGCTCACCAGAAGTCAAAGCATGGCACATCCCTGGGTATAGTTTTAGTGTCTTATCCTTGCTCTTCGCTAATGTATATAGTGCCTCACTTACGGATGGGTCTGTCACAGCATCAGCACCACCATGGACTATGATGAATGGTAGACTAACCTATTTGGAACAAACACAAGAATAGAATATTAATTTAACATATAACAAGTTGTTTTTATTAGCTTATTATAGATGTTATTTAGATTATAGATTCTGGCACCAAGTCAATTGTGCGGAATATGCTTTTTATATTTCCAAATAGTTTGTTAGTTTTTTTTATGTTAATGCATTACTTTACATTACAATTCCACGTAAAAAATATATGTACACATGATGACTACTGAGTTATAAATAAAATGCCTTTTTGTAGCTCACGTATGAGTTAACTACCTTAATTATTTGGTAAAACAATGTGCTTTTTGGATATTTACAACATCCAAAAGACAACTAATCTCTATTATTATGAAACAATATGTTTAGGCAAATATATTCATGTCATTTTTACTTCTCAATAGCAATATAAACATAGTGTCTAGTGCTAAAAATTGTTAGCTAGGTTCTCTACACATTGCATGAAACCTCAAATATTATTTTATTAATAATAGGAGATGAGTATAATCATTCTAAAGTAAATGTGAAGATTTGATATACACAAAAAATTAGTTAAGAACCAACAAAATCAACATTTAGACAACAAGTTTGATTCCAAGCTTTGCTCGAACCTTGTCAAGATTGCTTTCAATATCCAAGCTTGCCATGAAAAGTTCATAACCGGTCTTTAGCCTAGGCTTTCCCTTGTAGCAATAATGATTGTTTCTTACCTGACAAACAAATAATAAAATTAACTAGCACTTCCCCACAAAAATTAAAGAAACAAAATCATCTTTTAGGTTTGAGTCTCCCTATCTTTTCCTCATACCTCTTCACGCCATTCCTCACTTTTAATCGCCCTATCAATGATATCTTCGTTAGGGATGATTCTCCATGTAGGGATCACATTGCTTAGCTTACTTAAAATTGAAATCACAATGGGGTGAGGCTTCATATCTTCTACGATCTATGTGAATATTAGCCCATTGGCAGATAAATTTAATCATGATAAGACTTATTAAATATATGTAAGACACTATATGAAAAACAACTACAAGCAAACAAATAAAAAACTCAATTAGTAAACAAATTGTTGAAACTAACCTTGCACATTGGAGCAACTAAAATGGCACCATCCCAATAAGTAGGTTCTTTCCTATGAAGCATAAGAACAATAGCTCCCCCCATGGATTCTCCAAGCAAAAATCTCCTTCGATTCTTGTATTCTGGTTTCTCTATATAAGGGAATGATAGTATTATTGTGCAAAAAACTATTACATAAATACAAATATCATGTCTGAAAATTGCTAGAAATTCCTTGTACGTTTCTCTGTGGGATATGTTTTTCTTAAACGAATTGATAGTAATCGTTTAAGAGAAATAAGATGGATTACTACAAAATATAGTTAATATGTGGTGTCATAACAAAAATCTTGCATGATGAAGCTTATGAGAAGTATGGATGGAGCTTAGGATAGGTGATTACATCAATTATACATACCGCAAACACTTGCAAAGTACTTAGAGCAATCAACTACAATGTCATTGAAACTTGTAATATAGCCTTGAAGTCCAGAAGACTTCCCGTGGCCTTCATAGTCCATTCCATGCACTCCAAATCCAGCTTGTGCCAACCTAGTACCCGTGCCTAATAGCATTATAAATCTTTATATATTTATGCTAAGTTCATTAAATTATAATTCTATTAACCTAATAAAAAAATGCATGAATAGTACTTTATGTGATCTCTAATTAGCATACATTATACTATAGTTGGTCTAAACCAAGGCGATTACTTTTTTAAGTAAAAGATTTGCATGGAGTCACATCATTATGGTATATACCTCTCATCGAAATGCTGCATTCCATGGCATATCCTAAAAATGTAGAATAGAAGACATAACCAAAACAAATAATGTTAAGAAGGACAACTTCATTCTTCAATGAACTTGTGTTGGAAATTGAAAAACAACATCATATCAGCAACCAAGTTACCATGGCACAGAAAGATAAGGGCTTTCGGTTCAAAGTTTGAAGGTCTCCATAGGCATGTGAACATATTCATTCCTCGTGCATTCAAAACATATGCCTGAAATAGAAAAATTCTAATAGATTATATTGAGAAGAAATTTGGTATGAGAATTCAGTTAATAGCTCTTCATATTGTTCACGAAGTAACAAACCTCTCCTGAAACAAAAAAACTGAATAGATGATATTGGGAAAAACTTGGTATAAGAATTAATTGAATGGCCCTTCATATCAGATTGATAAGTATAACAAAATTATCTGCATAATTTAAGTTATAATTAAAAGAATAAACAAGATAAATTCACCTCTTCATACTTGATATCATCATCAGCCATTTGCTCTGCAAACGAAGCAATAACACTAAGGCGTGATGTGTACATACGCAATTTATATTTAGGAATGGTCAAAGAAAAATAGGTACCCTATTATGTGGATAGCTTAATTTGAAGATACATATTTTTATGTGGTGTTGTTTGTATCTATACATGGCACCATAGATTATGTGGTTAGAATTAGCTATCTTTAAACATGCTAAACTTAGCGAACTCAAAGTAGATACTTGATAATAAGCTCTCACCGACCCCAAACTTTTTTTTATACAATTAACATGGTCAAATTGCTTGAAAAATAAGTTTTTTATATATAGCTAGAGCATGTTTTATTCTATATAACAAGAAATTAACTGTTCTCATAAATGACATTCTTTTTCACTTTGAGTTGCATTAGGTGTTAAAATAGATATTCAAAAGTGTTGTATGACCCATACATGCTTCCCCCGTTAAGGCAACCATTAACTCTTCACATGTGATGCTGACTTGTTGTAATTAATTGGTTAAGTACCTATATGCTTATTAAAAGAGCAAGTGCAATTCTTGTCCATGTTGCTTCTCTAGAGACATGCTATCCCCATCTATTGCTTGAGCACTCTCAATTATGTTCCGTGGCTTATTAAATTTATTGATAAGCAATGTGAAGCACTATTTCTCTTGTCATAGGGAATTATGGATGTTGGTGATATATGAAACAATCGCGGATGTTTGTATGCGGGTAACTTTGTTTTACAGGAATATATGTTTCTAAGTCACTTAAACACATTTGGAATACATTTGCAAGAAAAAGAAAGAGAATAGAGCCCTCCTAATGCTTTTCTAGGCATACAATGGTCGCTGATAAAGATTAAGGACTTATCTAGATCCATGTATCATAAGGAGACGAAGGACACTTCATTAGATATAGGATCTTGAGTTATAATTTTTTACCATACTATAAAGAGGGACATATGAGTTAGGACTAGTGATGAGGACATCACATGCTCAGATATGACCATACGCCATGGTGTGTGTTCAATGACATTTTCAGAAATATATAGCTGGATCAAAAAGAGTATTAAACAAAGATGGAAGGCCTGGAGGACCAAAGAAGTTGATTGAGGGCCAATTCTAAGTATTCCCACGTTCCCCATCAGGCTACCACGTCACATTAGCCCAAGAAAGGAAAGAGACCAAATCCAACACATTTTGGAAAGGCTGGATTCGGACTGCAGAAAAGCATCAACTTGTGATGGATGCCACGGCTACATACGGACTCCTTTTTAGGAGTTCAAGTACTTCATGGAAAGCTTATCAAGTCTACTTTCAGATGGATCCGGACTCACCTTCATATCTATTTGGATGCGGCCGCAATCGTCGATTTACTACAGAGACCTTTTCTGCCAACGGTGCTGCGTCACCTTATTTTGGGCCGATGGGCCGTGTATCAAGTGGGGCCCAATAGGGGCACGTCCTAGGGTTGTGATACGACCCCCACCAGGTCCTGGTCGTCCTCCACCCTCTCATATACCCCCCATAGCCGCCACAAACAGATTGGGTTTTGTTTAGATGAAAGTTTAGCCATTGCTACTTGCTTGTAAGCGCGCGTGCTGGTCCAGCCGCCCGTCTTCGAGTCTACAGAACCCCACCTTTGTGAGTTTATGTTGGTAGATATTTGCAATTGAGTTGCTTGTTCTGCTTGTTCTTGCTTGTTCTTCGATTGCTTGCAGGAATTACCCTAGTGGTTTGGTTGATCGTGCTCCACAAGATCGCGGCAACCGCTGGAGTTGGTGTATCGGTTGCTAAGGCGCGGCGCATGCCCTTGTGGTGTTGTAGTTGGGCCGTGAACGTCTCTCCAGTCTAAATCGAAGTTATCCCCCTCTCATCGAAAGATCGGGCATAAACCCCAGCGGGTTCACATCAACTAGGGCTGGACCGAAAGCTCGAAATTCGTGAGCTGACTCGGCTCGGTCCTATAGCTCGGCTAGGCTAGTTTTGTTAAACGAGAAGAGCAGTTGTTTTTTGTTAGTTTCCTTAACGAGTTAGCTCGAGCCAGCTCGCGAGCCAAACGAGCTAAAAGGCCTGATAGACCAACGAGTAAACTATCGATTATGTGTGACTTTTGTATTCTCCATGCATGCTGCTAGGCAATGTTCTAGTTATGTTATAGTATGGTTGAATGGATTTTGCAAGGATAAAAACTTTTTTATCTTTTCTATGTTTCATATTTGTTATAGTAGCAATTTTAAATATACTTTTGGCTCGTGAGCATAACGAGCCAGGTCAAGCTGTTAACGAGCTGAGCTGAGCTAGCTTTTTTGCTTGTTTTCTTAATGAGCCAAGCCAAACTAGCTTGTTAATGAGCCAGAACGAGCCGAGCTGGCTTCGCATCCACCCCTAGTTAGTACCTTTAGTTGTTTAGCTTGATACACACAAGTCAAGCAACAGTTCTAGAAGCTAAATGAAGTCAAGTTAGAGCTATGGAAGCAAGGAAGAAGATATGTAACTTGAGAAAGATTGAATTGGGTGCACAACATAATTTGCTGGTGCCAAAAATAAACTCTAGACGAATGCCTATTCATTTGCTTAGAGCATGGGAAACATAGAGGAACTGGATTCTGACGGTGCAAAAACAAGCATAGGACAAAGCATAGAATCATCTTGCGGTGCATCGGATCATCCCATGGTCAATGATGTCAGCCATTTTCAAACTTCACTCGAGAAATGGCTGGCGCGCACCTATGGCCTCCAACCGTCAATGCTATTGGTGGTGAATCGAAGAGGGAAGGAAAAGCGGCATAATGGATTTTGTGAGCAAGAAACACATAAAAATGTGATGTATTTATAGTCCATTTGGATACAAATTGAACACTTAGAACAAAACTCTGCCAGGATAAACCTAGTTAACACATTCGTGAACTCTCTTTATATATTCTTTTTTATTTGCACAACAATCACTCCTTGCGTCTTTAGCACAATAACATAATATATACTTACAGTAGTTCATTCCTAGGTTGAGGTTGGGAAATTCAATTTTAATGATAAGTCCATCATACACCGGTGACATAATTACTGCTGAAGTGGTTGCGAAATTTAGTTGAATCATGCTTTATACTTCGATGAATTTATCTTGACAATGTTCACCCTAGATGCTCCTACGGGCACCAAATCAGGCACTCAGCCAGTCCAGCAGTGTGCCCAACTAAGGTTGTCCTCACTCATTGTACTCTACTTTTATTCTCTAAAGTGAATGTTCTATCTTGGTCCTCGAGATTCTATCCTCTATACAAATTTTCTCCGCACACGTCATACTCTATTTTATCCTCTATACCAACTACCAGATCGTGGAGTCCACGCGTTATATTATTTTTTTCTCCCTCTCCCTTCCCGGTACTCTCTCTCCTCCCTCCCTCCCTCCTCCTCTCTCTCCCATCTTCGCGCCGTAGGCGAGTGGGCGACAGCAGGCGGGGCCACGAGCGGGCAGCGGGCGGTGGACGCAAGGGGTCCGGCAAGTCCTCGTCGCGGCCAGGGTCGGGGGCGTTCGAGGAGGTCGTTGTGAAGATTGACGGGAACACACGCGTCGTTCTCCTTCCACGGCGTCGACGGCCTCCCCGCCGCCACCGAGGCGTTCAGCTTCAAGAACCGCCCGTCGTCGTTGCCAGAGTCGTCACCGCAGGCGTCGTCCCCTTCGCTGTCGCCGCAGACGCAGTAGCAGCGACAGCCGGCGCCGGTGAACGCCGTGGCGGCGACATGGACCCACCGACGCGGCTCATCGGTAACTTCCTCCGGAAGCAAGCTGCGTCCGGCGGCAAGGTGGCCTAGCAAGGCGGCAGACGGCCGTGCGGAGACCATGAACAGCTCGCGTGACAACAGCGAGTGGCCGCGGATGGCTCGCGTGGCGGTGGCGGCGGCGGCCGAGTGGGCAGGGCCAGGCGCGGCGTCTTCCTCTCCTTCACTGTCTATGGAGGAGGCGCGACGGGTGCAAGGGTGGTTGGGCGGCGGCATATAGCGTTTCCTATGTCGTTTCATGAGCTAAAAACAGATGAAACAGGAGGGAACGGTTGCATAGCGTTTCCCTCTCACTACGTCGGTGTAGTGAAAATTTCTGTAACCACGTATTGCAAGGAGCCATACAAGCCCCAGGCAGCCTAAGGCTATCCGCACTCTTCATACTCTAATTTTATCTTTTAAAGGTAATATTCTGTCATTGTCATCGAGATTCTCTCATCTATAACAATTTCCCTCACACCCGTCATACTCTATATTTCATCCGCTATACCAACTACTCTATATTTTATTCAACATTTGCAACTACTATCTTCTCTCCTCTTCTTTTTCTTTCTTTTTTTTCTCTTCTTTCCCTTTTACAATATAATAGTTTTGAACTAAATATTTTTTCTTTTTACTCTTTCTCATCTTTTTTTTCCTTTTCTCTCTTCCCATCCCCTGCCGTCTTCGTGTCCGGTGCTCTCGCACAAATCTCGCTCTTCCTCTCTCCATCCCGCGGGGCTAGTACCCTCTCTTCCTCACGCTGGAAACAGGGGAATACGGAAGGAATGGGCTAGTACCGTGGTTGTTAGAGGAGGCCGGTGCAGCATACTATTTTACGCCACATTGGTGCTGCAGGGAGCGGTAGCGTACTGCTCCCAGTACCCAGTGCAGATTAGCCTACCCTCCATCTACATACCGTACTACTCTGTGGTAGAGGAAGAGGAGATGGCGGCGGCGGCGGCGGCGGCAGCGGCGGAGACGGGGTTGGAGCGGCGGGCGTACGCGCGGGTGGGGCTCTTGGGCAACCCCAGCGACCTATACGGCGGCAGGGCGCTATCCTTCGCCATCGCCGACTTCTCCGCCACCGTTCTCCTCCGCCCTTCGCCCGAGCTGCTCATCCAGCCTCACCCGCACCACGACCTCGTCGCCTTCCCCTCCCTCCCCAACCTCGTAAGCAACCCCCTATCTTCTCTTTCTTGCTATCAATCCATGTATACGTCTATTCTTCAGTTCCATTAGTAGAGATTCACATTCAGCTGGAGGATTGTTGTTGTTGCTGCCTCAACATTAGGGTCCCTAAACATGGATAGGGGTATGGACTTCCCAATTCATGAAACTTATAGACATCATTTATACAACCAAAATAACAAGACAAGAGAGGAAGCGGCAAGAGTTTTTTATCTGATTACTAGAAGCTGCAGCAGTGCTTACCTTACCTCCGAGGAGTTGATCCAGATGGAGGAATAATAGTCTTCAACTGAATTACTTGTTTCTGCCGCCTTAGTTCATGGTACTTACAAAGGAGGGACAATGCTTTTTATTGGCAACCTGATTCTTCTAATGCTTCACGGCACACTAGCTGACTAGCAAACAGGCAGTAAGTCAAGAATAATCGCTTCCTCTTCTTTTCCACCACTTTCCCACCTTTTCTGAAGATAAGAAGAATCCTTTTCTTTTCTTCTCAGAATTGCTTCATATTGAACGGATGGAGTCAGTCAATTGCTTGTGCTGTGGGATTTGTTTTGATCCGATTCCAGAAGACACGATTAAGGAATTTGTTCTCGTGTTTCTTTTGTCTTACTAGGCCTCTTTCGGCCAAATATCATGTGGCATTTAAATCGTATAACCATGCCATCCAGCCTCACACGCACTATCTTTCATTCCATTCTCTCCTGCTGATGACATATCATAAGCTCTATCTATCATTCATCTCTTCACCCATAGCCAGGGGCAAGACAATCATGCATGATTTGAATTACATCTTGCAGTGGATCAAGCACTGTGATTTTTTCAAGTAAATCCAAACATATAATGTGTTTGTACATCTCTCTTATGTTTACAGTTTCTATCCATGGAATCCATGTGTGCTGAACAGGAACAAGTTAAACAGTGATATATTTAATTTTTTATATGAACTGTAACTTCAAAACACCCTGTGTCTTGTATGCTAAAATAGAATAAAGATTACAATACAGAAAACATGTTTTTTTTTCTGAAAAAATTGGCAGAGGGCGATTTCTTCTTTAACTATTTCAATGCAAATGAGACCTATCTTCCTAATACGAACAGTGTGAGCCTGGTATTGTTGTCAAGGTCTCAAGGCAACTTTCCTGTTTACTATTTTTGGAGAAGGTGTCCTGATGGTGTCTGATGGGATCCTTCCCAGTCTTGATGGTGTCCTGGTCTCTGTTACAGATGAACTGCACTTTTGGAGCTTAGCTGGAGCTAGAGGGGTATTACATCTCGCTCTAGAGCCAACCAATGAGTGAGTTTCGGTCTAGGGTCAAGTTCTGTTGAGAGAGAGAGAGTTTTCCCTTGTGTAGTGGGGTGGGGCGTGGTGTTGTACGGGTTTCTATAACCTTCTTTTATTCTTCTTAATATAATGATACACAGCTCTCCAGCGTGTTCGAGATTTTTTTTTTTTGGAGAAGGTGTGGCATTCAAAGGCAAAACAATTGAATCAGGTTCTGTTTTGGCTAAGAAGAAAAATGTTCAGAGACAGATGTTACGGAAACATCAAGGAACTTAACTACGCCTTTACCATTATTTACAAAAATAGTTTGTGTCGGTACTAATTCCGTTTCCTTTTTGTTTAGGCAAGTCGTTTGGAAAGTGAAGGATATTATGGAGGCGTTCGGCTGCTGATGGCTATCTGTAAAGTTTTCTACAATCATTGTATTCAAAATAATATCAGTCTAAAAGCTGAAAATTTCACCTTATCATACGATACTGATATTCCTCGGCAGGTAACCAATCGGAATCCACTTCCTTTGTTCGCCTCTTTTAGTCCCGTTGCATATTGACCGCTTTTGTTTCCTGCGATCTTATTATTTGTGGTAGCTGGAGAAAAGATATCATTGTCCTTAAAAACTGGTGAAATAAAAAAATTTAGCAATATTTCCTGAAGCGCTGTAGATTACTCCTAGCTGTAACATGTTCTTGATATGCTCGTGAGTTGGAGATTAATGCATATTATCTTGACTTTTTTGTTGTGTAGGCGGGGCTATCTGGTTCAAGCGCGATCATTTGTGCTGCTCTAAGCTGCCTTATTGATTTCTACAATGTCAGGCATTTGATAAAAGTTGAATTGAGACCTAATCTGATTCTCGGCGCTGAGAAGGAGCTTGGAATTGTTGCTGGACTTCAGGACCGAGTGGCACAGGTTTATGGGGGACTGGTTTATATGGTACGTGATACAAGCATTCATTATTGGCAGTTAAGCTCCTGCATACAGTGTACTATACAGCTCGCTAGTTTGAACTCTATTAGTTAATATCTCGATCTGTTTTACTCAGGATTTTAGCAAAGAGCATATGGACAAGCTGGGTCATGGCATATACAGACCTTTGGATGTCAATCTGCTTCCTCCTCTTTACCTCATCTATGCAGAGAACCCCAGCGACTCTGGAAAGGTTCTTACTGAATTAAATCAATAAACTACAATCATGCTTAAATTTTGTCTTGCCGCCACAAAATAATATCCTCAATCTGTGTTTTATAACGTAGGTCCACAGCACTGTTAGGCAAAGATGGCTTGATGGTGACGAGTCTATAATATCATGTATGAAGGAAGTAGCGCAGCTAGCGCTTGATGGCCACAGGGCTTTGCTGCAGAAGGATTATACTGAGCTTGCGAGGCTTATGAATAGGAACTTTGATCTGCGAAGGTAAGATTTATGTGCCTGCTACCTGAGCACATGCTTTGGAATGCAAATTGAGTTGGCAAGGTAAGACTGAGTCGTATGTGGTAATTGGCTATGTGTGTAGGGAAATGTTTGGGGATGATGTACTTGGTTCAGTGAACATAAAGATGGTGGAGGTGGCACGCAGCGTGGGCGCGTCATCCAAATTCACTGGTAGCGGGGGCGCAGTGGTTGCGTTGTGCCCAGATGGGGAAGCGCAGGCGGAGCTTCTCTACAAGGCTTGCCAGGAGGCCGGCTTTGTGGTACAGCAGATCAAAGTTGCACCGTCAGCGCTGTCAGACGAGGAGCTGACATGCATCAAGTTGGGCGATGGATGAGCGCGCGGTTGAAGCTAATTAATGTTCCGTTTTGGAGGTAAACAAAACGAAACAATATAATTTGCTTCATTTGTCAGGTTATGTGTGATGGTATGTGTTGGTTTTTTACTTGATGCCATGTATGATGGATGGATGGTGGACAAGGCAAGGAAATGGGTTTCGATTTTTTTTTAAAAAAGAAATTGCCGTGGGTGCCGATGTGGCCGGATGCGGTGTATTTATTTGTATATAATATAGTTAGAGTCGTGCTTGCATTGCATGGTACGATAGGATTGAGATGGAGCAGATTAGATTATTAGAGCTGAGCAAAGGGCAAGGTAAAAAATACTCCAATAACAAAGTAGCTCGATCTTTAGGGTTTATGATTTAGGGTTTAGATGCCCAGCCTTGCTAACATGTGACTTGCTGTCGTCGGGTCCGGTGCCACTTTTCGACCAGCACGGCGGTGGCGGAGAGCATGTCGCGATGGATAATAATGCCAAGGCCTCTGCTTGCATCGCCTGCGGCTCCTCCTGCAGCTATCCTTGTTGGCGACCTAGTCAAATTCAGCTCAAGCGATCCATCGATGGTGAAAATTTTCCGTTCCCTTCCCTTGATAATATCACCATATATATATATATATATACTATAAAGATCCAAAGCTTTTGAGACCGACGGGCCCACAAATCAGCCACAGAAAAAAAATTTTAAACCCACGATTTTCGTCGGACTCTCTAGTCACACTTTTGAAAAAATTATAAAACGTTACGCCTCGTCACGGAAAAAAACACGCGCTTACGTCACGTAATCGTCAAGTTCTTAACTAATACGGTCTCTGATCAACTATCCATTATATGATCTGATTTTCTATTAAACGTGCGATATTCTTGCTAATTATCTATACAAATTATCTTTTTTTTATCTATACAAATTATCTGCAACATGTCTAAAACAAAACAAAACCACTCCACCTCGGGCCTGTTTTGCGCTTGTTTATCGAGATGGGCCTGATCCTGGGCCCTTGTAGGGCCTAGACTTGTTTTCTCGTCATCTTCCTCCTTCCGTCCTGTTCCCGTTTGCCGCGCCGCCGCCGTTGCAGCAACGAGAGCATGGCGGCGCCGCTTCTCTTCTACGATCTCAGCCTTCTCCCATCCTCAGGATCCTCCTCCGGCGGTGGCGGTGGCGATGGCAACTCAACCCCCTCCTCCCGCCTCCAACTCTTGGCCGCCACGGCCCGCGCTCTCGAGCTCGGGTACGCCGCCGTCGCTCTCGACCACCCCCACCGTGGCTTCCTCTCCGACTCCAACCGCTGCCGCACCGATCCTTTCCCACCCCTCTCCACTCTCCCGCTCCCATCCTGCGCCGCTCTCCATCGCCGCCGACTCGCCTCCCCAGCCTCCGAGCCCTTCCGCCAGTACACCCGCATCACCCTCTCCATCGACTCCGCTGCCGCCGCCGCTTCCGTCCTCGCCCCCTCCGCCGCCCGCCTCCTTCGCACCTACGACATCGTCGCAGCCCGCCCCCTCAGCCAGGCCGCCTTCGACCATCTCTGCCAGGCCGCCCAACACCTTGATCTCATCTCCATCGACTTCTCCTCCCACACTAAGCTGCCCTTCCGCATCAAGCTCCCCATGCTCAAGCTTGCGCTGCAAAAGGGGCTGCATTTTGAGATTGCCTATTCCCCGCTCATTTCTACAGATATCGTTGCAAAGAGAAACCTCCTAGCTGAAGCCAAGGTGGATTATTCCTCTCCTGCCCAACCAAACAATGCTTCCCATTTCTGCTAACACCTGGCTTAACTTTTATATCTAACAATAACACATTCTATTTTCAGCTCTTAGTGGACTGGACTAAAGGAAAGAATCTCATCATCTCGAGCGCTGCCCATTCTGCTTCCCAGGTCAGAGGGCCCTATGATGTCATCAATCTATCTGCTTATTTGCTTGGCCTTCCCGTCAACCGAGCTAAAGCTGCTATCTCCACAAACTGCAGGTTAATTCTTCATTTGTCAAGCACCTTGATTCAGAAATCACGATAGCTTGTGGCATGCATAACATACTGACCCCTTTAGTTCCCGCTCGAATATGCATTGTATTTCAGTGACCCTTAACGAAGGAGCATCTTCTAGTGTCCTTAAATAGCAGCATTTTGTTTTGTTTAGTTTCAGCTTCTTGATTGTAACCTGTCAAATTATGTCACCTACTTTCTATTTTGAATGGCAGCAGATGTTGCTTGAATTGTGATTGTGATACTGTGTCATTTGCTCATTGCCAGGTCACTTGTTTTGAAGGCTCTGAGGAAGAAACATTTCTACAAAGAAACAATTAGAGTTGACAGACTTTTACCAAATGAACAGTTGACTTCAACAAAATTCAAGCTCGTTGATTGGATTGCATGGAATTCTGTATCATCTGAAGGAGGGGTAAATCAGCTGGAACCTTATTCCAACTTTGATGAATTTCCTGGTTCACCCATACATGGTATAATGGAAGGGTCACACAAAGAACCTCACAATTCTGTATTTGCTAAACTGTCAGAACAGTCTACTGATCAAGAACAAATCCCACCCCAAACCCAAGAAGAGACATTACAAGTTGACATAAATGAAGTTCTAGTAGATTGTGGCCAGTCTATCTTGCCAACATCTTTCAATTATCAAACTACTGTTATTGAGAAGGCCGGAAATAGTGAAGTTGTTCTGGATCCTTTTGGACAGGCTGATGCAGGTTGTTCTGCTAATCCAAAAGGCGTAGTGAAGCAGGTTGAATTTGTGCACGATGCAATGGAAGTAGATGCAGCAGAATCACGCAAGCCGAACCTCACTGCGGGTGACAATATTCCTTCAACTTCTGGTACTAGTATCATGTTAGCATGTTCTGCTCTTCCCCATGGTGTAGGCCTTTCTGGTCCTGGTCCTGAGGATCAGGGTCCATGGCAATCTACTGAAATCCTAGCTAATGCTAAATCTTGTACAAAATATCACACTGATTGCTCCTGCGTTGAGAGGGAGAAAATCTTACTGGACCATGAAATTCCTTCCGGTTCTGTTGTTTGCACTGAGGACCAGGATTTGAACCAGTCTAGTGGCATGCAAGGTGATGCTAAGGCTTGCAGAGGTTCTTCAGAACCAGTGGTGTTGCCCGCAAGTGGGGTAGATGACGAGGCACCATTGGATCGTGCATTTTACTCGACTCATAAAATACACAGGAATGTTATAATTCAAAGGAAAGTTATGGAGGGGAAAATAGAGCAAAGTATGGATGAAAACATGGAACGAACTGCAGAAAATGAAACAAAATTCATTGACGGAATAACAAAATCATCTGCTTCAGTGGAACCTGCATTCCATGTTCAGGAGATCAGCTCTACTAATTATGAAAGAAGCAGTAACACAAGTTGCGAAAGTGATGAGCTGAAAGAACAAAACTGTGAGGAAACAAATGCTTCTTTGGAGAAAAGTGTTGCTAAAACACATGAGCTACTACTAAAATTTTCTAGTCCCAGTAGTAAGGTTGAGATGTCCACAATCAAATCAGGTACGATATGATGTGCAAATGCTAAATACTTTATTTTGCAAAACTTCTACATCTTTCTGCTCTTTACTATTCAGAATTTCTTTCGACCAGTTACTGTGAATACTGTCTTTTTGTGACGCACACTATCCCTTTTCTGTTAATGGATTTATGATCTATATTTCCTAGTTCTGGGAGATGATACAGTGGGCTTTGCATTATCTTTCTTTTGTTAAGGGAAAGGCAATTGGAAGGATAATTTTTTGTTCCTTGCTTCCTGTACATATTACAATTTAGATCAAAATGTGCTAAAGTTTCTCTTAGGTGATTTTATCTTGTTTTTTTTTGGAAATGGTTTTATGTTATAGAAAACGGAAAATAAGTTGACTATCTTCCAAACAAGTTTAAAGTATTTGTTGCTTTTGCAGAAAAGCGAAGACGTAAACTAAAGTCATACTGTCCAGCTTATCTTCCTTTCTTGGGCTTCCTTAGGTCTGTGCATTTCAAGAAGAAAATATGCAAAGTAAGAGGGCTGATCAAACGCGCATAAGGTTTTATTTCAGTTGGACAGGAATGTGCTGGACAACGCTAACTTATGTTAGTGCTGAATCCAGCCTATCCTAGACAATGCTAACTTAATGCTCAATCCTTTTTGTCAGCCTACCATAAGTCTATCTGAAACTTAATTCTTCATTGCCTGTGAATTGTGGTTTCATATATTCATGTTGAAATAGGTGTTGTTGCTATATCTTCATCATAAGATGCTTACACTAATGAATTCTATAATTGTGAACGTTAGTGTATGCATGTGCAACTAAAAGAAAATCCACTGGAAAGCATTTCCATGTCTAGGCCTCTAACCTGGAAATAGCTTCACGTAGCACCTCAATTGGAGCACCTTCTTCCCTCTCTTAACTGAGAAGAAACTTTGTCAATATTGAGATTCAATGGCTTTGTTGGCTTTCTGAAGTAGCATCAAGTTATCTCTACTCTTCCTGCTATCCTCTTTAACTAGGAAAAACCAGTATAGTAAATTAGCACTGGTAACCTCTTCAAATATTCATAGCCATATGCTTTATAGTGATTGCCTTGGAATCATATGAAGCAATGATACTAAAACCACATCTATTGCATTTAGACAAAAGTAGTGTCGTTATAGTACTTTGAACCTTCGAAACTATAAATTGGTGTAAACAAACATTCTATCATATCCAGCGTAACGAATCAATTACAAGATGAATAAGTTATGCTGTTCTCAAATGCCTTCTGTAAAATTGCTATCATCCTAAATTTCACCGCACAGCACATCAACCATAAAATTGCTATCATCCTAAATTTCTAATGAATTTGATTTGAAAAGGTTCTACAGACCACAATCGTGATAAAAGGCATAGACCACCACTGCACCTGTAGGAAGATGTGGGCAGAACCAAAATCTTTTCTCCATATCATGCATTCCACCAGAATGAGATGTCTTATCAACCTTCATCTTCGTGGTCTCCGGCTGAAGTATATGACAGTTGAAATGATCTGCCGATTATTCTTAACTGTACATTGCAGATGAATAGTGATTCACAGTTTACATTAAGCATCCAATTGGAGTTAATTTAGTAGATTCTGAACTTCATGTGCTTCAATATCAATTATTTGCATAGTTGCATATCTACCTAGTCTCTAGTCTGTTGTTAAGTTCTTCATAAACATCAACTAAACAATCATTGCATCGCCACTCATGCTATAGTGGTGTGACTATTTTTATAGTTGACCTAGTAGAAGAAAAGGAAAATCTAGGAGAACTGCGCACTATCCTATTAGTCCCACTTGTTTTCATTATCTTACATGAATGATGCATTGACTTGTTGCTTGACAAAGAGGCATTGCCTCAGTGAAATTATGTTTTTTTTGTCCTCTCAATGCACCATAGTGCCAATTATTTAACTTATGTGGCTATTTTGCCATCTTGAAATCGATGCAGGTTGTGTCTGGAAGGAAGCCGTAAGAACTGTGGTGTACACAATACAAGCAATTTAGCACATGTCAAAGGCTAATCGATCTTTGGTGCCCTTTGACTTTATCTTGTCGGTTGGCTAAGGCCACTTGAAGTCGTCATGATGTCAGGCAATGTCAAGGAGATACACTATTCCTTTTAGTGGGCTACTGTAGAAATTCATGAGAGGGTGTGGCCACAATAGGAGCAGGGAGTGCTGTGATTGTTTGAAGGGCACTCCAGTGATGTTACCAACCAATTGCCAACTGAAAACAGCGTCCTGGGTCTATAGCTGCAGACTTGTGTCCAATAGTTGTTGAAACAAAGACTGGTTCTTTGTGGGGCGTCTTGTAGGTGCATTGTTCAAAGGGAGTATCATATCATTTCTTCCTCTCCCACTAAAAATCTTGGGAGATGTCACTTCTGATTTTGGAAGCTTGTCATAGGAGCTAGTGCACGCTGATGGACGACTTGGGAGGGACAGAGTCTTGTCAAGGGCTGCTTTTGCCTTTATATAATCGTGGTCATCATCCGGTGAGCTTCCTTTGCCTGATGTTTTATTTTTTTCCCCAAATCTGGACGTCAACAAACAAACTGCGTCGATTGCTTACATTTGCCTTAGTAGTGTCCATTCATATCACATATTCTGCTGTGATTAGGAAATGATGAGGAATTTAATGTTAGAATCAGGCAAATATTTGGCATGTTAATTCCCCAGAACCTGGTTGGACCCCAGACATCTAGTGGTAGTGGTGGTAGGTCCTTTTTCCTTTTTGTTGAGGTGTGGTCAATTGCAAGTTGAGCATATGGTACCTACCTGTCCTGGTGTACAACAGCACAGGGCATGTGGGAGCATCGGTCGTATATAAAAAAGGTTGGAGATATCGCCAACTTACTCATGTCTCCTTGAATCGTGGGCACTATTGCCGTCCTTGATCGTTTGCGATTGCCTGCTCTGGTGTTGCCTTGTGCTGTGTTCACAATCTACGGAGATTCTCCCCGCCCCTTGTCAGGACACGAAAGATGCATTTGCGCTTTTGGTGGCTGCTGCATATACTGACCGAGCCAATTCGCTAATTGGTACGTGCTCTGCTGCATATGTAACATGGAGAATTCCGGCCGGCATTGCGTGTCTGTCATGTACGTGTAGGTAGTGCACACCGGAAATTCAGTAAAGCTGCGAGCGCATACGTTCATTGTATGCGCACCAGCTTACATTGGTTAGGTTGTGGCAGCAACACCATCCATCCCATCCCACACGCTTTCATTTGTCTCCGGTCTGGCCTCGTGTTTTTGTTCCAAGTCTATATACTGTATGATCTACATCTATATATAAAACCCAAGAGATCGAAGAGGGAAAGGGAAGCATCAACTCATCAGCGGGGCCTGCCGCCTATCACTTGTCTAGTGCAGTGAAGCAAGCTGCATGCAGGCAGCCATATGTATCATCAGAACAACCACCAGTACTGGGGGGGAGGAGGAGGCGTCGACGGCCATGACGTCAGCTGTGACGCCGCCGCCATGATCTTCTCCTCTCGACCAGACACCTTGCTTGCTAACGGGGGAGGAGCGTTCCTGCCGCCGTCGTCGAGCTACATGCTCCCTCCTCCCCTGCTTGTAGCTCGTCAACCCAGTAGCCACAGCCAGCAGACCTGCTTGTCGTCCGCCATGGCTGCTGCAGCAACGACGTCTCCGTTTTTGAGCACGGGAGACCCCGACAGGGACATGGAGGAGGCAGAGCAACGGGTGGCGGCGGTGGCGCCGCCACCGGGGAGGTACAGCGCGGAGGAGCGGCGGGAGCGCATCGACAAGTACAGGAGCAAGCGCAACCAGCGCAACTTCCAAAAGAAGATCACGGTCGGTCTGCAACCCATATATATATATATATATATATATATATATATATATATATATATATATATATATATATATATATACATATACATATATATATATATATATATACACATATATGTCACCGTATTATGGATCCTTCCTCTGACTTATTATATCTACAATAGTATGCTTGCAGGAAGACGCTTGCCGACAGCCGGCCCAGGGTGAAGGGTCGCTTCGCGCGCAACGCCGGCGATTACACGGCGGAGGCGGATGTCCATGCCGCATCATCAGTGCCGGAGCCGGCTGAGTGGCAGCAGGAGGCGCTGGTGGCTACTACGGACCTGCCTGCCGGCATCGTCCTCTACGGCGGTGACGACGACGATGACGACGACATGCTGGCAGCCTACCTTGGCGTCTCCTCCATCAGCCTCTATTCCGGCTCCCCCTCCGCCTCTACTACTGATCTGCCTCACCACCATGGGCATCACTACAGCTGCCAGCCCTAGCTAGAATACCTTATGGTCGCTTTGATTTGGCTCTTCCTTTCAGCTTAATTAATTTCCTAATTGCGCTAGCTACCTGTACGGGATCGATTGCCCTCGTTCATCGAGTTGCTTTCAGCTTAATTTATGTCATCTTGCCTCCTATGTCGTCGCACTCATCTAATATAACGATTCATCTCATAGACCATCTTAATTACTTACTATGCATGGTTAGACGTGTGTTCCTTTTAACCCTACTATATAAACTTTTTCTTACATCTAGCTGTTTGTAAATCTATATATCTCTACCTAATTATAAAGCAAGGATTATTTCTGCGGTACGTCATACGTTTATAATAAAAACCCTAAAGTTTTATTAATTAACCCACAGTCCTTTTATTAAATACCTTTTTTCAAAAAAACCCATAGAGCTCTCCCCACCATGCCTTTTGGTCCGTCCGTTCGTCCGTCCGTGCACTACCAGAATGATCAACATCTGCACCGTTTGGGAACCGGCTTTAGCACCGGGTATCCCAACCGGTGCAGATCTTCCGAGGCTAAAGGGGTACCCCTTTAGCACTGGGTTGAATAACCGGTGCTAAAGGGTCCCTTTAGCACCGGTGCTAAAGGGTCCCTTTAGCACCGGTTCCAGACACAACCCGGCGCTAAAGGGCCTGCCCCGCAGCGCCTTTAGCAGGGCCTTTAGCACCGGTTCCAGACACAACCCGGTGCTAAAGGGCCTGCCTTTAGCACCGGTTGCTGTCTGCAACCGGTGCTAAAGGCCCCGGATTTCTTTTTTTTTTTTGCTTTTTTCGTAGCCATGCATGCACGTCTATATACGTGTATATACGTATATATTCTAATACATGTATTCTAATGCGTATTCGGCCGACTCTATATTCATATTAGCTGACATTTCATCAAAATAGAAGACATATATATTACAAAAGTAGATATTCATGCATGTCAACTCGAGTTATATATATTTAAACTGTATTTTCTACTTAATTAAGATTGACGACTTGTTGAACTGTCCGGCACGTCCTCCAGTACTGGCATGTGGAATTCTCCTCGGGGATTGACGACCTCGTCCCAGATCCATCCGACGAGCTGTTCTGCAATTGCGTCAATTCTTTCTAGCTCTAGAGACTCTTCCTTCAGGCTCAACATCTATAATTTACAAATAATTGAAAGATATTTAATCCGCCGAGTTGGAGACAATAATTGTGCACTTAATAATAATGGAAATGTGTTTATTATTACGTACCATAATATCGTGTTGTGTAAGCTTTTTATGTCCCCAATTCCACATGTAATCGCAAACATAGTATGCACATAAATTATTTCCCTTCCCCTGTTTGGCACACTGTCGACCAAAAGAAATTAAGTAAAATTCATATAATATATTAGCCGAGGCCTACATGTACAAATTACTTGCTTACCGGAAAGCCAATGTTCCATTTTAGTGTTTCATGTTGAATACCCGGGTGTTCTTGACGAAATTGATTCCAGGCCCTGCGAACAAAAAAATTGAGTTAATGTTGACGTAAAATCCGCACCTCACGCCAAGCACACAGCAAGCCGAATTAGCTGGCTTCACACGTGGCCCGGGCTTTTGAATCCGGAAGCGTGCCAGTCAATTTTCCTGAAACTGACAAAGGGATAAAAGATTTTTAGATAACACCTGGAACGTACCGGGCAATACCAGTCAGTTCCATATTTACGGCTACGGGGCCAGTTTCGAACGACATATAGCTACAGGGAAGCTATCTGTCGGCGTTAAAGCATCATTCGGCAATCGGCAAAGCATACAGGAAGCGCACTGCCGAATGGCAGCTAAAGCATCATTCGGCAATCGGCAAAGCACGCAGGAAGCGTACTGCCGAATGCGTGACGTAAGCATGACGAAAGATCGGCATTTGACTGAATGAACATTGTAATGCATATACTCACAGCCGATTAACGAGAAACAGAGCATGATACATAAATAAAAGGACGAAGATATGACCATAATTTCATAATAAACAAGAATGCATAGATTAAAAGCACTAGTCTACCGCATGTCTAGGTACTTTCCAATCCGTCGGGCGTGAAACAAGCAAGTTAATCCACCGCATGATACGACTTGCTTGGAATCACACCACCAACCAAGAATAGACCAATCCACCGCATGATACACTCTAATCTTGGAAGGCCAAAAGCATTCTTTACTTAAAACAAAACCATGGACATATTTCGCTCGTGGCGATACTGCCGAATACAGCTAAATAGCCGAATCGGGTTCCATGAAGAAGGAACATGCTTCGTCGATGATGATAGATCTATCAGATCGAATCGAATTCTAATCCACCGGATGATTAGCTCTAAGACGACCCAAAAACCTGCATCTACCGCATGATACCCGGTTCTGTCAAGATCTACGCAAGACCAACAAGCTTGAACCCGCAACACGTAGCAATCTAGATTGATTTCGAATTCGGCTATGGAAAAGCAGAGCATTGTGAGCTGGAACCGAATCTAATCAACCTAGACTGGGCAAAAGAGTGTTGTAATGAACTTAAACACAAAGGTAAAATCCAGAGCAACACACGGTAACTTAATGAATCTATCGGATCTTGCCAAAATCCAACAGAGCCGATAAATTGTTCCAAGCTAGAACTTAGCCCACCGCATGGCTCATGATCTAACAATGGAACCTTCCTGAACCAGAGCCTAAATCCACCGCATGATACTAGGCATGGCGCAGGGTTGCCGGTACTTACGGAGGTCGACGGATCGATGATTCCTCTCGAAGAACTCGACGACTCGACTAAAGGACTCGAAGTTGGCACGGGGCCGGTTTGTTGTATGATTGATTGGATATATTTTACAACTACCATGGGTTTATATTTATACCCAGGTTTCGACACGACTCCTAATCGATTACGATTACATTATTTATTTCCTATAAAAGATAAACGCCGGAGCACCGTATCCGCCTTGCATTCCAAGTCAAACCAGCCTTTTCCTTATACTTGATCCACGTCATCACGCGCTCCCGAATGCCTTTTGCGGAACAGTTCTCTTGCCGAATGACGATGCGTTCCCGACCGCAGAACGTCTTTGCCGAATGCTTCTGGAAAAAACTCCTTTGCCGAATGATATCTCTTTGATAATTCCGGCCCACATGTCAGCCTCTTCCTGGTGCCAATTTTTGGTGTCAACACATGCCCCTTCAATTTCGGGATAAAAGGTAATTTTATCTCGGAATTGACCAGAAGCACTCAACATTCCCAAGCTAGTTCTGCTCGGCACCCGCTTCTCCTTTTTGAATCTTTGGAGCTCTCATCCGGATCCAAACCCTAGGTCATCGACTTTCAAGATTCAATCTTCAAATGGCGAACCAAGACTTTGCCCTCCAGGTAAGCTTTAATCCCCTCAAGCACATTCGGCATTCTTCTTTCGATTTGCATCTTAAATTTCTTCTCATCCCCTTCCATTCTTGATAGGCCCTAGCTGCCGAAATCCTCATCCCCGTTGAGGAAAAATCTCCATCCTACTTCCTCGGTCCCGTAGGAGATTCAGATCCTTCTGAAATCATTGCGGCCGAATCTCAGCGGATTCCTTTCAAGATTTCACTGACAAAATCTCATGAGTGGCAAGACGCCTTCAAGAACTGGCCTTTGCCCCCAATTGCCGGATGGAGAAATTGGTACAAAAGGATGTCTGACGATAAAAGCCCCCAAACACAGAACTGGGACCAGCTGTATATTTCTCATTGTCTGGAGCTATCACTAGCAGAAACACCAAAGAATGAGAACCTCCTGATCGCAGCTTGCCATTTTTGGTCCAATGGTGCAAATGCTTTTCTTTTCGGCCATGGCCCAATGTCCCCTACTTTAGCCGATGTCTACATGATGACCGGCCTGAATGTTACAGGAACTGTGTACCCATATGACCATAAAGGTTCCTCCAAGCAGACAGGAGTAAGAACAGGGGTTGGATACAAGAGATATATCCAGAATCATATGTCTGATGGTCCTCTGACTGATGTCGAATACAGAGCTTTCCTGAATATGTGGCTATGCAGATCAGTCTTTTGTGGCAAAGCCAATGAGCCAACCTTGAATCATATCGTGATGGCTGAAGAGCTGGCTGCTGGAAAAGTCATCCCACTTGGGAAATACCTCCTGGGAAGTGTTTACCATATGCTCAACCAAACCACCCACCTGATGCACACTAGCAAGAAAATCCCCTGTGTCAATGGTCCCTGGTGGTTTGTCCAAATGTGGCTGCAATTGTACATGCACCAAATCGTTGCTATTGATCTCAACAGCCGAGACTTCCCTTCAATCAATTATAAAGAAGGAGAAACCCGGAGAACCAAAGGTTGTCAAACCTATGGAGAAGCTGCCTCCACTGTACCTATCAACAAGAACATTGGTGAACTGTTTGAGCTCTTCTTCAGAGGTTTTGCTAATCCTCTTTGGTTCCCATATTTGGACAATGACAATCTTACTCTCCCTTGCGAATTCAGCTTTGAGACTGGATGCACTGATGTACAATCTGTAGCAATTTTCAATGCCTTCATCCAGCCCTGCATCCTGCCAGCCGAATTCTGTGGAGGGAGACTGGTTCAAAGCACTTATGAATATTATCAGCCAAACATGATGGCTAGACAGTTGGGATGTGGCCAAGTGCCCCCAAGGCTATTTCTTCATGAATTTCTCAAGCCTAGGGAGATTGTCAAAGATTCCACAGAAACAAGAAGGATTTTCACTTATAAATGCTGTGGAACTATCTACGCACCTGATCCTTTTGTGCCAATAATATCTGCCCATCCTTCCTTCACTCTCTGGTGGTAAGAATTCCATGATCACATCTTCAACATGCCAATCCATCCCCTCTGCTTTGAGTTAATGCCTGATTATCAGCCAATTGCAGAGGTAATGTGCTTATTTCTTCATCTGTCTCAATAATATTAACCCCAATTGATTTTGATTCTGTCATTTTGCAGGATATAACACCTGCCCCTCTTGCCAGGGCAATTTTGTATAAAGCTGCAGGCCCAATATCTGCTTTGGGGCACCAATCTCCTACCTTGGCTCAGCTGATGGCTAGACAGGCTTCTTCAGATCCAATACTTACTAGACCATCATCTGTCAAGAGGAAAACCCTTTCTTTAACTGCCCCCTCAGTTGTAAAGAAGAAAAGAACAAGCAGCAAAAAGGTTATCAGGGTCAGAGCCTTCTTTTTTTGACCATAATGCCATTGGTATTTTACTCAGCTTATTTCCTCTTGGTTTCAGGCCAAAGCACAGCAACCAGCAATCAGTGCAGATCCTGCCGATGCTTCATTGATTGGTAAAATTCTACCACTTTATCTTCTTAACTTCTTTTTCATCGGCACTCATTTCTTGTTAACTGCAGAACAATCCTCAATGGATCCAGTCTTGGAAAGCTCTCCTTCTCATCATGATTCATCTTTAGCTTTGCAACTTCTTCCCCAATCAGAAGTACCATCCTCACCAAGAAGTCTTCCAGTTTCTCCTCAGCAAGATACACAGAATCCCCCAATTGAGCCTGAAAGGCTTCCTTCTCCTATTCAGGAAATCAGGAACGAGGTAAACATAATCATTTTAACTTTCTCTACTCTTTTATTCAGCAGACTATTACTAATTCGGCAAGAATAATTTTTTAGGAGAAAACCATTTCATCATCCAGCTATTCTTTCGCTATGGATGACTTGGTTGCCGAACAAGGGGAAGAAACATCTTCTGGCCAAGCTCTGTCAGAAGAAAATCAAACAAAGCTGAAAGATATCCTTGCTTTGCTGCACAAGAGTATCCAAGATCAAGTCAAAGATGCTGATCTTTTAAGGGATGCACTGGAAGCCATTGACCAAGAACTCCCTGCCGATATCAAAACTTCTTTGGAACCAGTCTCTCATTTGGATCAACAATACGTTGCAGTAAAGCAGGCTCTAAAGAACCAATCTTCTCAACCAGTTCTGGAACAGAGGAGATCCACAACCAAACAATCTGTGAAAGACCTGTATACTCAAGCTCAGAACAGCAAGGAATTACTGACCAAATTGGAATCTGAACTTGAAATGAAGGAGATCAGAAAAGCTGCACTTGAAGCCGAATTGAGAGATCTATCGTCCAAAATTGAAGCTGATAAGAAGAAGATAGTCGAGCTTCCCAAGTTAATAGAGAAGAGGCGAAAGGAAGCTTTAGCAGCTCTAAACGAAGACAAACAACTCAAGGCAAAGCTTGCTGCTCTGGCTAGAACCCAAGAAGCTGACAAAAACTTATTAGAGAACATTAGCAACATGATATCAAATGCCAAAAATGCAATCTCAAAGTTCTTGGGTTTGTAATTGTAACAAACAATTAATAGCCGAATGTTTTATCAACCCTGTAATCTTGTCATCTCTTAACTCTGTTTTTTTTTTCTCCATTGTGGATAACTCATTCGGCAAAGCTGGCCATAATAGCGTCAGACCCGAAAACGCTTCAACTACGACATAGCCGAATCTCATCCAGTCAAAGCCGAATACGACTCGATAAGAATCTCAAACGACATGGGAACCGACCGGTTGGAAAATCCTTTCCACCTTCCGAACTCTTCGGAATATGCACTCTAATCCTCGGCCACGATCTCTTTGTTAGTTCCATAAATAAGAACCTTGAGCGCTCCTAATCTTCCGTCAAATCTTTCAACTCGAGCTTTCCGCTAGCCTGAGTCTTTTCCTCTTCCAGCACAGTAACCTTCAAGAAATCCTGATGTCCAACAACAGAAGACGCCCGGCCGTCGACGAAGCCGAAGGGAGCCGTGCCGGCGCTCGTCGGAGGTGATGACTGCTTGCCACTCCTTATCCTTTCCTCCAGATTTCGCCTTATTTCCAACTTCCCTTGTGCTTTCAGGCTCATTCAATGGAACCCTGTCACTGCCCCGCCTGCGGCTCCGGCTGCAGCAGATGATTCTTCGGAGTCATCTAGCCGATCCTCCAGGCCCGACTGGGATCTGCGCTACTCAGATAGCGATGCCCGCCGATTCAAGCAGGAACGTGATGATACTCGGCATGAGCTGGAGGTCGTCTCCAAACAAGCCGGGATCGCAGATCTGGAGTGGCAACACCAGCGCAAGCAGCTGCTCGAGACCATCGACGGTAATTTCTTCGGTTCGCTTAACTTCAATCTGACTTTGGACTAACCCGTCGTTGCTTCGTAATCCTACAGATCGCGACGCCGAACTCGATCGGCTGAAGACATTGGTCGAGTCTTTGACAAACAAGGTGAATGCTCCTGGGGACACGCCAGAAGCCCGCCTTGGTGCAGTGGCGGGCCGTATCGATGAGGTAGCCTCGCACGGCATCCGTCTGGGCACTGCCGCAGGTCTAGTCGCCATGTCGACGCACACCGGTACCGACTACTCCAGGCTACCGACCGGCTTCGCCAATGGCAACCCGGAGGAGATCGACGACATTGAGGCCTCCATAGATAGCCTTGATGCTCATGGCGCTGCCATTGCCGATTCCATTCATCCTCAGTCTGTTCTGAACAAGCTGTTCCATTAGTTTGTACTAGGGATCATGGAATTTCGGCAATAAAATTCATCTTTTGCAATCCTTTTTGTGATAACTTGGTCAAACTCATGATGCAAAATATTTGTACTAAGGGCAATACACTTTGGTATTGGCCATTCCTTCTTCTGTCAATATTTTTGTTCTGAAGACGGCTCCTTCCCGAATGCCGGCTGTTTCAGTTGTTCTGACATTGAATATTTCAATCAGCGATCAATCTCAATACTAGGATAATATTTCTTCAAGTATCTCCCATTGATAGCAGCAGTAAACTCCTCTCCTAGTAAAGTTTTCAGGATATATGCATTTCCAGGCACGCATCTGACCACTCTGAAAGGACCTTCCCAGTTTGGAGACCATTTACCGAATGCACTGTATTTAGTTCCAATCGGCAATATTGCTTTCCAAACCAAATCTCCTTCTGCAAATTGCCTGACTTTCACCTTCTTGTTGTAATATTTAGCAACTCGCATTTTATTTTTTTCAACATTTTCCAAGGCCCTGAGACGAATCATATGCAAATCTTCTAATTCGTCCATCATCAAATCACTATAATCTTTGGAACTTAAATCTTTTTGCAACTTTATCCTCCTTGAGTCTAATTGTATCTCCCATGGCAAGATAGCATGATGCCCATATACCAACTCATAAGGAGATGTCTGTGTAGCCCCATGTGGAGCCATTCGGTAAGCCCATAAAGCCTCATTGAGTACCGAATGCCACTTTCTTGGCTTCTGATCGATCTTCTTTTGTATAATTTTAATCATAATCTTGTTAGAAGCCTCCGCCTGACCATTAGCTTGGGCATAATAAGGAGAAGAATTCAACAATTTGATGCCCAAACTTTCAGCAAAATGTCTGAACTCTGAAGATGTAAACTGAGTTCCTTGATCTGTGGTGATTGTTTGAGGAATTCCAAATCTGTAAATAATATGTTCTTTAACAAATTCAACCATATTCTCCGATGTCACCTTCTTCAATGGAATCGCCTCAACCCACTTAGTAAAATAATCGGTCGCTAAAAGCACAAACTTATGCCCCTTGCTAGATGGAGGATTTATTTGGCCAATCAAATCTATTCACCATCCTCTGAATGGCCATGGCTTGATAATAGGATTCAGGACCGATGCTGGAACTCTTTGAATGTTTCCAAATCTCTGGCAATCTTGGCATCCCTTGTAATATTCAAAGCAGTCTTCTAGCATTGTGGGCCAATAATACCCAGTTCTCCTAATAACCCATTTCATTCGGTAGGCCGACTGATGTGCTCCACACAGCCCATCATGCACTTCACTTATCAGCCTTTTTGCTTCCTCTTGATTTAAGCAATGTAACAGCACCCCATCCAAGGATTTATAATATAAATTATCATCAAGAAGAACAAACTTTAAAGCTTTATACCTGAGCTTTCTAGAAACCTTTCGGGATGGATTCTCCAGATAATCAACAATTTCTTTTCTCCAATCATCTTCTGCCAGATCACTCCCGAAAGCATATACATTATTAGCAAAAACTTCTTGAAGCTCTTTATAACCCGAAGCACTTTGAGCCAATCTGTTTGCCCCTTCATTGTCTTTCCTAGGAATATGCCGCAGAATTACCGACTGAAACTCCTTTAAGATTTGCTTGCATTCTTCATAGTAATTCCTTAAGACATCGTTTCTGCACTCATATTCGCCATTCAGTTGCCTTATGACTAATTCTGAATCTCCAAAAATTTCAACTGCAATGGCCTTTGCTTCTCTCAAGTATTGAAGTCCTCTGAGCAACGCTTCATACTCGGCTTGATTATTAGTGACAATAGGTTGAATAGGAATAGCAAATTCAAATACCTCCCCTTTTGGCGAAATTAACAAAATACCTACTCCACCACCTTTGTCACATGAAGATCCATCGAAGAATAATACCCAAGGAGTAATTTCAAGCAAATTAGTCGATGAACCGCGATGCTCAGTAATGAAGTCAGCAATAACCTGTCCTTTAACAGCTTTTGCCGATTCAAACTTTAATTCAAACTCAGACAAGGCTAAAATCCATTTGCCAATCCTTCCGTTCAAAATTGGCATAGACAACATGTGCTTTATCACATCAAATTTTGAATACACAATGCATTCGGCATGTAGCAAATAGTGCCGAAATTTTGTACAGGAGTAGTAAACACATAAACAAAGCTTCTCGGTAGCCGAATACCTCGTTTCGGGATCAAGCAATTTTCGGCTAAGGTATGCAACTACCCTTTCCTTTCCCTCAAATTCTTGTATGAGGGCCGATCCAATAGTTTGGGTATCGGCCGCCACGTACAACTTAAAAGGCTTGTTCAGCTGTGGAGGTATCAATACTGGTGGTTCTTTCATGTATTTTTTGATCTCATCGAAAGCCTTTTGTTGTTCGTCACCCCATACAAATTTCTGATCCTTCTTGGCTTTTAGCAGTGAAGAGAAAGGTAACACCTTTTGTGATAAATTTGATATGAATCTTCTTACGAAATTGATCTTACCAAGTAATGACTGCAATTCCTTAAGATTAGTTGGAGGAACAACTTCATCAATGGTTTTCATACTTTTCTTGCCAACTCCTATTCCTCCTTCATGCACCAAAAATCCCAGAAACTCTCCTGCCGAAACTCCAAAAGCACATTTATTCGGGTTCATCTTGAGCCCATGTTTCCTAGTGCACTCTAGAGTTTTCCTTATGTCGGCCAAATGTGCTTCATGATCCAATGACTTAATCACAACATCATCAATATATATTTCCACAATCTTGCCGATCAACTCATGAAAAATATAATTCATGGCTCTTTGATAAGTTGCACCAGCATTCTTCAAACCAAACGTCATGACAACCCATTCAAACAACTCTATATGTCCTGGACATCTGAAAGCTGTTTTCGCTATATCTTCCAATGCCATAAAAATTTGATTGTACCCTGCATTACCATCCATGAAACTAATCACTTTATAACCAGCAGCAGCATCAACCAACGAGTCGGCAATAGGCATTGGATATCCATCCATGGGTGTAGCTCTGTTCAGATCTCTAAAATCTATGCAAACTCTCATCTTCCCATTTTTCTTGTACACAGGAACAATATTAGAGATCCATTCTGCATATCTGCATGGCCGAATAAAATTTGCCGATATTAATCTTTCCACTTCTTTCTTCACATCGGCCAACACTTCATCTTTGTCGATCTTCCGGGGTGGTTGCTTGTAAGGCTTATAACCAGGCTTGATCGGCAATCGATGCTCAACAATGGAACGATCTAAACCAGGCATCTCCGAATAATCCCAAGCAAAACAATCTCTGTATTCTTTTAACAATTCAATCAACTTTTCTCTGAAAACCGAATCCAAGCTAGCACTGATGAATATCGGCCTTGGTTTGTCACCATCTCCAATGTCTACTTCTTCTAATTTGTCAGCCGACACAAATCCATGTCCTAGCTTCCCATCAGTCCCATCGATTGGGTTATCCATTAAAAATTGCTAAAAGAGCCGACTGCTTCGATCGGCTGTTGATCACTGCTGACTGGCTCAACAGGACCTTCTCCCCAGTCCTTACCTGAGAAACAATCTATGCCTTGATATTCCCAGAAGGCTGGTTCCACATTAGCCACGCTAATTGAATCATCTGCTGGGACAATTTCCACTTCATCATCTATCCACTGAATAAGCTGCTGATGCATAGTAGATGGAATACAGCAATTCGCATGGATCCAATCTCTCCCGAGTAGTAAGCTGTATGCCCCTTTGCCTTCAATAACAAAGAAGGTTGTAAGCAGAATCTTAGACCCAATCATCAGGTCTACATGTACACATCCTTTGGTGTCCGAAGGATTTCCAGCAAAATCATTCAAAACGATGCTTGTCGGCGTTAAATCTCCAGGGCTCATGCCAAGTTTCCTGAATGTGTTGTATGGCATCACATTAACAGCAGCTCCACCATCAACAAACATCTTCGTCAGTGGCTTTCCGTTAACATACCCTCTTAAGTACAGTGGCTTCATATGCCGATTCTGGACTGGCTTCTCGAAAATAGCTTGCTTATTCAATACCAATTGTGCCATTAACCCACATTGCTCGGCTTCATCCACTTCTGACAATATCTCTTCCTGTACAATTTGATTAGCTGGAGCCATGAATTCATTCGGCAAGAAACATACCATGCATGTAGGAGCCGAATGACCCGATTCATCAGGTTTGTCTTTTGGACGCCATATCGATCTCAACCTGGTTCCTGCTCGTTTCAACTCTTGATTCCTCAGGCGCTGGACTCTTCTCTTCTGGCTCCTTCTTAAACTAGGTGGACACCATTGTCCTTTTTGCCAGACATACTCACGATCTTCTTCTTCAGCATGTCTTTTCCTTGGTTGATCATCATTCTCATATATTTTTAGACGCCGATCATCACTAGGATGTATCCTTCCAATTCTTTCGTGGACGGATCGGCGACTGGCACCATTTTGCCTATATTCAATAAATCTATTATTGCATTCAGGACAGTTATTCCATGTAGGCAGCTTTAAACCTTCGTTCCAACAGTGTCTGAAGAAAGCACAATCCCAATGTGCACGTTCTCGTTCTCGGGCATATGCCTCTTGTTCTTCCTCATACCTTTTTCCTTCGCACCTCCTCTTCTCCTCTTCGTACTCACGTCTCTGGTAGCGTTCTTTTTCTTGCTGACGCTGCCACTTATTGAGGAGAATGCGCGACGTGACTCTGGGTTTAGAAGACCTCCCAATTTCAAATCGGCTATTCGGGAAGCGAGGCTTTTCCTGCCGAATCTGTTCGATCGTGATTTGCCGATTAGGATCGACTGAGCCATTCTGCTTCGCTTCTTTCGACGTCAGGACTCTCATCCTTCCCTTTTCTCCAGATTCGGCAACATTCACCATATTGATTGAGAACCCAATCATGTTCTGAGGAAACGGGTTATTGTCCAACTTCATCTTATTGTCGAATTTCAGGTGCCCTTCTTGGATAGCTTTCTGAATCCTCACTCTAAAAACCCTGCATTCATTGATAGAATGAGAATTTCTATCATGGAATCCACGATACCTTTTATCTTTCATTCCATCAGGCCGAAGCATAGAATGCCCCTCTGGTAGCTTGATCCGGCCTTCTTTTACAAGATAGTCAAACAATTTATCTGCCTTAGTCACATCAAAATCATAGGTGCCCTTATTCTGTTTAATCCACCTCTGATTCACCATGACTGGTTCTTTGCCCCACACTATCTCTGCTGCAGCTATCTCCTCACTATCTTCATACTCATCCCCTTGATCTGCTCTTTCAAGGAATTGGTTATATATGTCAGCTACATCATTATTTTTAGTAAATCTGGCATCTTTCTTGAAACCATATGCCTGGTTACTCATTAAGGCCAATCTGTGTGACAACTGGCCCAGATCATCGAACTCCATCCCGAATAGCTTTTCCCGAATGGCAGGCAGCATGCCAGCTACAGCCATACCAGCTAGCTGGTCATCAGGTATGTTCAGAGAAAAGCACATGCTCTTTGTTTCCCTAAACCTTCTGAGGAACTCCGTAGGTGTTTCATTATTCCTCTGCCTTAAGCTGGTCAAATCAACCAACTTTTTCTCGGTACTGCCGATATAGTAATGAGCATAGAATTTCTGCTCCAGGTCTTTCCAAGTACAAATTGACTGAGCAGGCAAAGAAGCAAACCATGTAAAAGCTGGACCCGTCAGTGACAAAGGAAAGTATCTGATCCTAAAAGCCTCGTCCGCTGAAGCTTCTCCAAGCTGTATCAGATATCGAGCTATATGTTCCACAGTGCTAGTATCATCTTGTCCTGAGAATTTAGTAAATTCTGTAGGCACCTTGACTCTATTCGGCAATGATACCCGCTGGTACCATTCTGGGAAAGGAGACGAGTACATATACCCCTGATTTTTAGGCTTCAGACCGAATTGATTTTGCAATACATCGGTCATCTTTTGCACCATGAGGTCAATATTGGTATCTTGATTCCCTGATCTTCCAGCAGGCATTCCTGCAGTACCAACATACCCGGGATTCGGGAGAGCGTCGATAGCATTGTAATCCATGAACTCTGAATACCCGTTTCCATACATATCCCTTTGTAGCCTGTTGCTCAGAGGGGATATCTTGTAAGCAGAAGCAGGTGGATTTCCCGTGGTGCCGAATGCCATATCACCATATGTACGAGGTTTCGGCAATGCATGCTGAAGCTCTTGCTGAATCGGTTGTCCATTCGCGTCTTTGGTTCCAGAAGCTTCAGTCTCTTCAGTACCTTTACCATGACGTTTTGGAACCGATGCTTGAACATTGAAATACGTCGGGCCACCAATTTGTCCATGCACTTGCTCAAAAGGCTTATCCACGTGTTGACCAAAGATGTTGACCAGTATGAGCCGAAAACTGTTCAGGAATGCAGCATTATGATTGGTCATTGTTTCCCCTAAAGCCTTGTACAACAAGCTAGAGAACTTCTCCCTTTCTTCATCTTCAGTAAGATCAGATTGTCCTGGCAAAAGAACTCTTGGCAAATCTGACTTGAGAAACGGTGCACCACTCCTGTTCTTAGCAAAAGACAGCAAGCATTTCTTGATGAACTGATCTGCAGCAGTCTTCACCATTTGTTGGTGTTCATCAGACAATTCTTCAAAAGTGACATCCAGAATATCTTTTAATTCAGGCATCTTTGAAGCTTGGGGTCTCACCGGGCGTGCCAAAAAGTGTGTTGACGTAAAATCCGCACCTCACGCCAAGCACACAGCAAGCCGAATTAGCTAGCTTCACACGTGGCCCGGGCTTTTGAATCCGGAAGCGTGCCAGTCAATTTTCCTGAAACTGACAAAGGGATAAAAGATTTTTAGATAACACCTGGAACGTACCGGGCAATACCAGTCAGTTCCATATTTACGGCTACGGGGCCAGTTTCGAACGACATATAGCTACAGGGAAGCTATCTGTCGGCGTTAAAGCATCATTCGGCAATCGGCAAAGCATACAGGAAGCGCACTGCCGAATGGCAGCTAAAGCATCATTCGGCAATCGGCAAAGCACGCAGGAAGCGTACTGCCGAATGCGTGACGTAAGCATGACGAAAGATCGGCATTTGACTGAATGAACATTGTAATGCATATACTCACAGCCGATTAACGAGAAACAGAGCATGATACATAAATAAAAGGACGAAGATATGACCATAATTTCATAATAAACAAGAATGCATAGATTAAAAGCACTAGTCTACCGCATGTCTAGGTACTTTCCAATCCGTCGGGCGTGAAACAAGCAAGTTAATCCACCGCATGATACGACTTGCTTGGAATCACACCACCAACCAAGAATAGACCAATCCACCGCATGATACACTCTAATCTTGGAAGGCCAAAAGCATTCTTTACTTAAAACAAAACCATGGACATATTTCGCTCGTGGCGATACTGCCGAATACAGCTAAATAGCCGAATCGGGTTCCATGAAGAAGGAACATGCTTCGTCGATGATGATAGATCTATCAGATCGAATCGAATTCTAATCCACCGGATGATTAGCTCTAAGACGACCCAAAAACCTGCATCTACCGCATGATACCCGGTTCTGTCAAGATCTACGCAAGACCAACAAGCTTGAACCCGCAACACGTAGCAATCTAGATTGATTTCGAATTCGGCTATGGAAAAGCAGAGCATTGTGAGCTGGAACCGAATCTAATCAACCTAGACTGGGCAAAAGAGTGTTGTAATGAACTTAAACACAAAGGTAAAATCCAGAGCAACACACGGTAACTTAATGAATCTATCGGATCTTGCCAAAATCCAACAGAGCCGATAAATTGTTCCAAGCTAGAACTTAGCCCACCGCATGGCTCATGATCTAACAATGGAACCTTCCTGAACCAGAGCCTAAATCCACCGCATGATACTAGGCATGGCGCAGGGTTGCCGGTACTTACGGAGGTCGACGGATCGATGATTCCTCTCGAAGAACTCGACGACTCGACTAAAGGACTCGAAGTTGGCACGGGGCCGGTTTGTTGTATGATTGATTGGATATATTTTACAACTACCATGGGTTTATATTTATACCCAGGTTTCGACACGACTCCTAATCGATTACGATTACATTATTTATTTCCTATAAAAGATAAACGCCGGAGCACCGTATCCGCCTTGCATTCCAAGTCAAACCAGCCTTTTCCTTATACTTGATCCACGTCATCACGCGCTCCCGAATGCCTTTTGCGGAACAGTTCTCTTGCCGAATGACGATACGTTCCCGACCGCAGAACGTCTTTGCCGAATGCTTCTGGAAAAAACTCCTTTGCCGAATGATATCTCTTTGATAATTCCGGCCCACATGTCAGCCTCTTCCTGGTGCCAATTTTTGGTGTCAACAGTTAAGTCATTGCGAGTGTAAGGGATGAATTAAGTAGGGGAAAATATACATCACCTTGTCATCATGTCCATGATGTTCTGTAGTTTTTCTATTGGAGTGTGCAATGAATCAAAGACGTTCACGACACCCCGGTCAGGACACAATATTATTAGGAACCAGTGGAATCTGTATACATGTATACATTATAATCAGAAATGAAATAGTACACAGACAGTATAAGAAGAAGCCTGTGTATGTACTCACTCGATGTTGTACGGGATTAGTATGGAGTCGCAGTAATTTTGTTTCTTAATATACTTGTATAGGTTTCCATATGTTTCCTCAGGATTCATCAATATCATTTGTTCACTTATCCTTCGAGGATCCACGAAACCAACGTCATATATTGAGGATCTCCGACATTTTTGAATCTCCATTCTGCATATGTTAAGCAATAAATAAAGCCCGCGTCAGCATAGATTGGAATTATTGTTTTCAAACTGTGAATTATAAGCAACAACAAAGTACTTACAGTGTCCAACAGGTGATCAAATCCACGTCCATGGCGTTGCGGTGATACAGCTCATATATATCCTGAAACCTCAGCCAGACCCAATCCTCGTCACCATTGTAGAAATCATGGTCCTTCACGCCTACTTTGATCATGCGCCGTTTATTCCTTCTTGATTCTTCCAAGTACCACTCATGGAATCGGCGCATCTTCGTCTGTAGCTTGCTCTCCATTTTAGGAGGGACCATAGGCTCGCCAAGCCTAAATGGCCACTTTAACGTTGTGTTTACAAGCACCTCTTCTTCCCCCAGGACTTGCGCTCTGGATAGTCCAGTCTCGGCCATTACTCGTTGCACGTTAATCTCGTCCAGAGATGGCAATGGACCCAAGGGCCGCTGAGGTTGCTCGCCGAGCTGAGGAACCTTTTTGGATGGGCCCGCCTCCTTATCTGCAGCCTTCCGCTTCCGGCGAGATTTCAGTAATGAGCGGTCATAGTCTGTTACTATTACTTCCTTCTGTTGACCCTTGCTCAAATTACCGAGGAATGACTTGACGACAGTGGGATCAAGCTTCGGCTCTGGCTCCGGTTTTTTCCTCCACTCGGCCATTTGCCTCTTTGTGTCTGCTTTGACCGAGGCTTCGAGCTCCTCTAGAGTCTTCTCACCCGCTCTTTTCTCTGGTGCGGGCTTCTCTCTGGTTTTCCGCGCCTTCTTCCCTGGTGGAGTGGGGGCAGAGGCTTTAGTGCGGCGTCCCCTCTTCGGCGGAGGGGGCGGAGACCTCCGCGGCGGAGGAGACGGAGACCTCTTCGGCGGAGGAGACGGGCTTGCATCAGGAGCTCCCGGAGAATCGTCATGATCCGGTGGATCTCTTGGAGACGGTGGAGGTGACGGAGGCTTGTTGGTAGCCGCAGGTGTACCGGGTATGACGACGTCTGCCTTGCTCCATAGAATGATGCAGTGAGAACACTGACCGAGTTTTGTTTCTTCGTCACCTCCGGGGATGTCAAGTTCCAAGTCTTCCCAGTTGGTGACGACTTGCTCCACCTCAACAGGTACGTAACCATGTGGAATGTCATTGCAGTGCCATTTTTGCCCTTCTTCCACACGTTTGGTCATACCGTATGCGACCTGATAATTTAGTAGTCACAAAGAAAGTTAGTAAATGAGTGGTATTTACGGTGAAATGTATGCAGTACGAACTAAGGTCGCATACGTACCACCACAGCTAAGTTCTTCTGCCTGACGACAAGCTCGCACGCGGTTTGGCGGCCTGTGTGGAAGTGTGACTGCTTTGATATTGTTGTGGAGGGCTAATAAGGGCCGCATCTTGGAGAGGTGCATGCTCTGTGGAACCGGTCCCGCCTGGTGCATGCTCTGTGGAACCGGTCCCGCCTGCGGCTTGTTGGAGAGGTGCATGCTCTGTGGAACCGGTCCCGCCTGTGGCTTGTTGTATCTGCAGCCATGCTACCTTCATCTGTCGCTCCATCTCTGACTCCATTTCTTTGAGCTTTGAGCCCTGGGCGGCAACCGTTTGCTCTAGGTCCCTCACCCTCTGCTCATATTCGGTCTTCTTCCTCGAACGGCTCCTATAGGTGGCGGCGTGCTCTTGGAAACCTTTCTTCCATGAGATGCTTGTGCCTACGCCGCGCGTCCGTCCAGGATGCTCCTTGTTCCCTAAGGCATAGGTTAGCTCATCTCTGTCTCTATCAGCAACAAATTCTCCCCTCTCAGATGCCCTGAGGATATCGAGGAGACGCTGAGCTAGTTCTCGCAAGTCCTCGGGAAAAACTAAGGAGCCGTCGATTGGGCTTAGGGTGCCTCCATGACCATAGTACCAATGCTTGGTCCTTGTGGGCCAGTCATGTGTCGCTGGAGTGATGCCTCTAGCATATAGATCTTCTTCCATCTTCTCCCATTTAGCGATGCTTGCCTTGTAACCTCCCGAACCCATCTTATGAGAGTACTTCTTATTTGCGGTGTTTCCAGCGTTTCTAGCGCTAGCCGTTGCACCCTCTTCGGAGGTTTTGTACTCAAGGAATGCTTCCCACTCGTCATCAGTGATCTTCTTATACTTCTCAGGATCCGGGGCCTCTCCGGTTTTGAGAAAATGCGAGTACAACTTCTTCTTGAAATCCTGAAACAGAACTGCCATCTTCTTCATTGTCCAATCCCTCAGTTCTGCTTCATGAGTGCTAGGCCAGTCGAATATTGCCTTTAATTCCCTCCGTAGCATCTCCTTCTCTGTATCGGGGAGCACGTACTCCTCAGTGGGGTCCGTGGACTTCCATTTTCTGATACTAATGGGCACATTGTCCCGTACAATTACCCCGTACTGAGATACAAATTTCTTGGCCACTTTTGGGGGCTCAACTGGCTCCCCATCATCCTCCACTCGAGTGATGTGAAACTTGACATCCTTCAGCTTCTTCGTGGTCGATCGTTTTGATTTCTTAGCTCGACTTGTAGAAGCAGAGGCGGCCTACACAAATTACATATATATGAGATGATATAGAGATGGTATACATAATTGACATGTACAGTACAAATTTATGTTATCTATATACACACCTGACTAGACGAGGGCTCGTTACCGGCCCCTTCAATAGTGCTGTCCTGGACACGTTCGCCCTGGACATTGGCGGCCCCTTCAACATTTTCGGCCCTTGCAACATTGTCGCCCTGGATATTGTCGTCCCTTCCAATGATCCCCAACACATCATCCATGGACATTGGTTGGGTTACAATATTAAAAAGTTGATTCGCAAAGAACGTGCCGTTGTCCTCTTGCATGGGTGGGACAGGGCTGTTGTTGTCCTCTTGCATGGGTGGGACGGGGTTGTTGTTGTCCGCCATCTATAGAATTAAAAATAATTGATAAGAAATATATACAAAGCATACATATTCCCAATATTTCTAACATTTTCGCTAAGAGGGTCGGTGCGTGAAAAACGGATTCGCCAAGGGGTTCGGGTGCGCGGTGTGAATTGATTCGCTAAGGGTTCGGGTACGCGACGCGAAGTGGTTTGTTAAGGGTTCGGGTGCGTGACGCGAACGGGTTCGCTAAGGGGGTCGGTGCGCGAAAAACGGATTCGCTAAGGGGTTCGGGTGCGCGGTGGGTTCGGGTACGCGATAGAATTTCCGATAATAAACATTTTCGATAGTATACATTATACAAACATATAACATTTCCAATATACATTTAAATGAAGCACATATATTTCTAATATACATAGAATTTCCAATATACATTTAAATGAAGCATTTCCAATATACATTTCAAACATATAACATTTCCAATATACATTTCAATGTAAATATCTCCAATACACATTTCAACATGCCTATACATTTCCAATAAATAAACATGCATATACATTTACATTTTCAGCATATAAATATTTGCAATTTACATTTGTAACATTTTTCAATACATATGAAGCATGTATATTTCTCATAGAATTGCAATATAGAACATTTCCAATATATCATTTTTATTTCCAATACAATGCATTTCCAATAAATTAATTTCTAATATTTTCTAATATTTTCAATACATATGAAGCATATATATTTCTAATATTTCCAGTACACTGCATTTCCAATGTATGTGGTTAGCGAACGCGTTTGGCCAAGCGCATTTGGTTAGCGAACGCGTTCGCTAACCAAATACGCATGGCCGAACACGTTCGCTAAGCAAATGTGCATGGCCGAACGTGTTCGGCCATGCAATGGTACCTGCACACACACAAACAGACACGACACGAAGGCCGGCTCACACGTACACAACCACGCACGGCACGAAGGCCGGCATCACAGGGGCCTCACCGCGGCCGGGGATGATGGCAGCGCGGGGAAGACGGCGAGGGCGCGAGCGGCGGCAGGGGGACGTCGGCGGGGACGACAGCGACGAAGAGCGGCGGCGCGGCCAGCCGGGGACGTCGGGCGCAGGCGCGGGGACGACGGGCGGCGGCGCGGGGACGACGGGCGGCGGCGCGGGGACGGCGGCGTGGGCGAGGGCGACGGGCGGCGGGCGCGGCGACGACGGCGGCGGGGGCGAGGCGAGGAGGAGGGCCGGCGGTTTGGGGGAAGACGAAGTGCTGCGGGGGCGGGGGCCGGCGCGAGGCTATATAGATCCGGGGCATTTAGCACCGGGTGCAGCCACGACCCGGTGCTAAAGGCCCTTTAGCACCGGGTCTATACAGCACCCGGTGCTAAAGGCCCCCCCTTTAGCACCGGGTCTTCCCACCACCCGGTGCTAAAGGCCCTTTAGCACCCGGTCTTCTACACCCGGTGCTAAAGGCCGTAACTGGCGCCAAATGAAAATTGGTGGGGGCCTTTAGCACCGGGTGCAGCCACGACCCGGTGCTAAAGGCCCTTTAGCACCGGGTCTATACAGCACCCGGTGCTAAAGGCCCTTTAGCACGGGGTCTATACAGCCGGTGCTAAAGGCCGTAACTGGCGCCAAACGAAAATTGGGGGCCTTTAGCACCGGATTTTAGATCAACCCGGTGCTAAAGGCCCCAAATTTTCGTTTGGCGCCAGTTTCCAAGCCGGCCTTTAGCACCGGTGGCTACTATTTGGGAATCTTATAAATATAGTTTTTAATATATAGTTATTAATACTTGTTTTAATTCAGTTATTAATACCTATTAAAAATATATATTAAATAAGAAAATCTTATAAATTACTAGAAAATCAATATAAAATGCTAGAAAATCTTATAAATTAATAGAAAATCTTATAAATTACTAGAAAATCTTATAAATTACTAGAAAATCTTATAAATTACTAGAAAATCTTATAAATTACTAGAAAATCTTATAAATTACTAGAAAATCAATATAAAATGCTAGAAAATCTTATAAATTAATAGAAAATCTTATAAATTAATACAAAATCTTATAAATTACTAGAAAATCTTATAAATTACTAGAAAATCTTATAAATTACTAGAAAATCTTATAAATTACTAGAAAATCTTATAAATTACTAGAAAATCAATATAAAATGCTAGAATTAATAAAAACAATCTTATAAATCAATAGAAAATCTTAGAACATAGGTGGAACATAAATGCAAATATAGTCATTACAAATTGGGTGGAACATAGTGCAATTAAATTACATGGCATCATCGTTTACTCGGACACTAAGAAACTTCCTCTTTACAAATGTTCCTTGATTGTGATCACGCCGTAGATACGGTGTCTCCTCCGCCGCTAACAGGATGCTTGGGTCATCAGCCACTGAGAATGGAGGCCGGCCATCGAGCATATCATAATCTTCATCCGTCTTGTCCTCAACTCCTACGATTTTTCTCTTTCCAGGAAGAACTATATGACGCTTTGGCTCGTCTTGTGATGGGTCCAATTGCTTACCCCCACCTTTCTTATCCGCCCTTTTCTTCGGTCTGCTAGCCATGTCCTTCACATAAAAAACTTGTGTGACAGCTTTGGCCAGGACGAACGGTTCGTCTAGAAAGCCAATCTTGTTTAGGTCCACTAACGTCATTCCATAGTCCGCTTCAACTTTAACACCTCCTCCAGTCAGCTTCACCCATTGGCACTTGAACAGTGGGATCTTCAAAGGTCCGTACTCTAGTTCTCATATCTCCTCTATGATTCCATAGTATGAGTTTGTATTGCCATTGGTGTCTGTCGCGTGGATCCGGACACCACTGTTTTGGTTGGTGCTTTTCTTGTCCTAGGCTCTTGTGTAAAATGTATACCCATTGATGTCGTATCCTTGGAATGTCAAGATCGTGCTCGATGGACCTCTAGCTACAAAAGCTAGCTGCGCATCAATGCCCTCGACACCCATAAGACGTCTTCGCAACCAATCGGCGAAAGTACTATTCTGCAGACGCTGAATGAAGGCCGCAGACTTTGTTGAGTTTTCGTCCCTGAGAATCTGCATGTGCTCCTCGATGTACGGAGCAACTAAGGTTGATTGTTGCAAAACTGTGAGGTGCGCTTTACGAAATGTCTCAACGTCCTTGATCACCATCGATCTTCTCCCTAGTGTGCCCTTTCCACCAAGTCTCCCCTCGTGATGTGATTCGGGCACACCAATCGGCATAAGATCGTCGACAAAGTCAACACAGAATTCAATGACCTCTTCTGTTTCGTATCCCTTAGCAATGCATCCTTCTGGACGAGAACGATTACGGACATACTTCTTTAGGACAGCGAAGAACCTCTCAAATGGGAACATGTTGTGTAGAAATACTGGGCCCAATATACGAATCTCTTTGACGAGGTGAACCAATAGATGTGTCATGATATTGAAGAAGGATGGTAGAAATATCATCTCAAAGCTGACAAGACATTGCACCACGTCGTTCTGTAGCTGATCTAAATGGTCTGGATTGATCACCTTCTGAGAAATTGCATTGAGGAATGCACATAGCTTCACAATGGCTTTCCGCACGTTAACTGGTAGCACACCCCTGAGTATGACGGGAAGCAGCTGTGTCATCAACACATGGCAGTCGTGAGACTTCAGGTTTGTGAACTTCTTCTCTATCATATTTATTATTCCCTTAATATTGGAGGAGTAGCCAAACGGAACCTTGATACTGTTCAAGCATTCAAACATGCTTGCCTTCTCTTCTTTGCTGAGAGCAAAGCTGGCAGGACGCAAGTACTGGCGTCCTTTGTCTCTCTTTTCTGGATGTAGATCAGTCCGTTGCTTCAATCGTTTCAGCTCCTGACGTGCTTCCAGTGTATCTTTTGGCTTCCCATAAGTACCCAGGAAGCTTATCAAGTTCACGCAAAGATTCTTCGTCAGATGCATCACATCAATCACGTTACGGACCTCTAAACGTTGCCAATAAGGTAGCTCACAAAAGATAGACTTCTTCTTCCACATCGCGGCACGACCATCCTCGCCCGTCGGAGCAGCCTGGCTTCCGTCTCCCTTGACAAACACTACGTGTAGGTCCTTCACCATATCAAATAGCTCTTCTCCACTTCGGTGTCTCGGCTTTGTACGGCGGTCAGCATTCCCGCCAAAATGCGCACATTTCTTTCGTAGCTCATGCTTCGCCGGAAGGAATCGACGGTGACCCAGGTACACAACTTTACGACAATGTTTCAAATACATGCTTTCGGTTTCCTCTAAACAGTGAGTGCATGCTTTATATCCTTTGTTTGATTGTCCTGATAGGTTACTTAGTGCAGGCCAGTCGTTGATGCTTATGAAAAGCAGTGCTCAAAGGTCAAACTGCTCCTGCTTGTCCTCATCCCACATGCTAACACCTTCATTCTTCCACAGCTGCAAAAGTTCGTCAACCAATGGTCTTTGGTACACATCAATGTCGTTGCCAGGTTGCTTTGGGCCTTCGATGAGCACTGGCATCATAATGAACTTCCGCTTCATGCAGAGCCAGAGGGGGTAGGTTGTAGATACAAACAGTCACGGGCCAAGTGCTATGACTACTGCTCATTTCACCAAAAGGGTTCATGCCATCGGTACTTAAACCAAGCCTAACATTCCTCGCATCAGCATCAAACTCTGGGAATGCTCTATCGATGTTCCTCCACTGGGATCCATCGGCGGGGTGTCTCAACATGCCATCCTGCTTACGTTCTTCTTTGTGCCAGCGCATCAGTTTGGCATGGTCTTTGTTCCTGAACAAACACTTCAGACGGGGTATCAGAGGGAAATACCACATCACCTTCGCAGGGATTTTTTTCTTAGAACGCTCTCCCCAACATCACCAGGGTCGTCCCGCCTGATCTTGTATCGTGCGCAGGTGCAAACCGGACAACGATCCAAGTGTTCGTACTGTCCGCGATAGAGGATACAGTCATTAGGACACGCATGTATCTTCTGCACCTCCAAACCGAGAGGGCAAACAACACGTTTTGCTTGATACGTCGTCGATGGCAATTTGTTACCCTTTGGAAGAATCTTCTTTACGAGTTTCAATAGCTCCTCGAAACCCTTATCAGTAACACCATTTGCTGCCTTCCACTGCAGAAGTTCAAGTGTGCTACCCAACTTCTTTAGCCCCTCTTTGCAATCTGGGTACATGTCAGTCTTGTGGTCCTGCAACATGCGCTGTATCTTTTTCAGTTCCTTATCATTGCCGCAGTCTTTCTCGGCATCACGCAACATTTGCCCGAGTCCATCAGTAGGTTCATTTTCCTGAGCAACATCTTCCTGAGCATCGCCTTCCCGAGCAACATCTTCCTCATCGGCATCACCCATTGCAACATATGCAAAGGAACCGTAGTATTGAGCCAATAACGGAATGTCGTCATCGGCATCGTCTTCTTCATCTTCATCCATTAGAATTCCTCTTTCACTGTGCTTCGTCCGAACAGAATAATTCCTCATGAAACCGTGCCTCATCAAATGCACCTGAAGACAACCTCTTTGTTTGTACGATTGTATATTTTTACAATGGGTGCATGGGCAGAACATGAAACCGGACGACGTCCTGTTAGCCTCGGCGGCATCGAGAAACGTCCTAAGGCCATCACGGAACGCCTGAGCGTGGGGGTCCCCGTACATCCATTGTCTATTCATCTGCATTATTAACCAATAACAAATATACAATACAATTTAAAGATAAAAAAATTTAATATATAAATAAATACAAATTATAATATATATTCCATTATATAAATAAATTTCTAAAACTACATTACTATATTCATTAAATAAATAAATATACCTTCCGTTAAATAAATAAATAACTATTCTACCTTTTAATAAATAACTAATAATATATATTTTATTAAATTAATAAATAACTATTCCAACTTTTAATAAATAAACCTCTCTAATAAATAAAATGCATAAGCCTTATAACTATTCACAAGTCATACAAAACAAAATACTAACTAGCTTGCCTTCTCCCTCCATTTAAAACACAACATGAACACTCTCTCCACCATGAACTCAAGCTCTCTCCTCTCTCTCCTCCAAGAACACAAGCTCTCTCTAGCTAGCTTTACTTTGATTCACAAATCCCTCTATTTCTAAATCATAGAAGGATTACAAGCTAAATAAAACATTAGAGAATGAAAGAGTGTACCTTGTAGTGCTCCTTAGATGAGTAGAATCTTCACAAATTTTAAAAAAAATTTGGGCAGCACCTCCCCTCCCACGGCCGAGCAGCATGAACACAACGCCTAAGTGTTCAGCTAGCTCGGCCGGGGGAGGAAGAATGTGCTATATACAAAAGACATTAGCACCGGGTCGTGGCAAGACCCGGTGCTAATGTGCACCAATTAACACCGGTTGCAGCCAGCAACCGGTGCTAAATGGCCTCGGGCACATTAGCACCGGTTGCTGGCTGCAACCGGTGCTAAAGGGGGAGCATTAGCACCGGGTCTCGCCACGACCCGGTGCTAATGTGTCCGCCCTGACACCCCGCAGCGCCGCCCCCGCTCCTAGCCGTTGGACCCGGTGCTGAAGCCCCATCAGCACCGGGTCCAAAAATGACCGAGGCGGAGGAGGCGGGCGGATGTGAAACATTCTGGTAGTGACACAGGCTGCGTCGGCGCGCGGCTGCCATGCATCCTGCAGACGCGAGGTCCGAACGACACAGCCGCTGCAGGTGAGCTTCGTCGGCTTTAATCTTCTCACACTCGAACATACTTGAGAGAGAGAAATAGTCAAATAGACAGGGAGAGATTGAGGACGAAGGCCCTGGCCTGTGGCAGTGGCCGGAAAGGGTGCAGTTGGATATAGGATAAGGTTCCCACGGTCCCACAAATGTGTATAACAAAAAGAATATGTTCATGTACTAATATAAATGCTTCAATAGAGTATATATATTGTTCAGGTTTCATAATAATCTCGGTTTTCTCTAAAAGAAAACCTAGAACGATGTACAAGTACAACTGAGGTCTACGAATGTCCCTGCAATGTGTATATGATAACTGCTAATTCGGGTATTTGACTATTCCTAACCTGAAGTATTTCATTAGACAAGATGTATCATGCACTGCGTTAGTAAATGGTACAAGCTTAATATACATCAATCATTGTTTCATATTTTATCTTACAACAAAATATACTACAAAAAAGATATTTAAAATGTAATTTTTTAAAACATATTACCCTTTTTAGCATAACTCCATCCCTTTTGAGCCCGTTGGAAAAACCAGTCCAATAGATCTTTAAAATTAACAAAGTGACCACATGTGTCTCATGATAGAGGAGCGACATGTAACTACCACTGAAATAGTAATGCTTTTATATTATGAATAATAAGAAAAATACAGACACGCACAATAGTTGACAATCAAATTCAAATGACCAGGTTCCTATCATAAAGAAACTAATCAACTGAAATACACTCAATTATCGTTGGCACATGTTTACTAGGATTGATAAATAATCCATAGGAGCATATGTCATATTTCTACCACTGTGTAGTCTTAGACATGCCACCACAAGATGCTCAATATAAACAAATTGACTAATCTGTGCCTCCCGCGATCTATTAGTCGCTTTGTTATGTCTACTGTAAGATTCAAATACAATTATTATTATTATTTTAGTTGTTTAAAACATAGCATATAATGATATATCAAATCACAAGTTATAATATGCTAATATATATAACATATGGTATCACCCGTAGCAACGCACGGGCATATTTGCTAGTCTATACTATAAAGATCCAAAATTTTCGAGGGTCAACAGGCCCACAAATCATTAAACATTACCCATCCCGTCTTACAAGAGTTTGACTAAATAGTCCGTGAAAGAAAAAACACACGCTTACGTGGAATAGTCGAGTTCGTAATCAATACGGTCTCCGACTAATTATCTGTTATATAATTTTATTTTCTATTAAACGTGCGTGTCCCAGTGCGTTCTTGCTATATATAAATGACTCCAAATGGAAAAGTTTCAAATACAGAGTGTTAGATGCAAATCATGGCCACCACCCTGCAAAGCGTTAGCACGCGTGCAAATGAATCTCCTCATGGAGGCCCTGTATCCAAACTGCTCAGATTAGATTGTCAAACCGGTCAGACCGAGTTGCACAAGGAAACTGTGAAAATCTAAAATCACAAGCTCGGGGGGACCCCGACCAGTTGAAGCTTGTGAAGCTAGGGCTTTGTGAAGCAAAAGGGGTTGAAAAATATTACGGTTTGGAGATTAAAAAAAGTAAAGATACTTATATTTGATCGATTGGATAAACTCTCAATTGACAATGGTGACCTCATTGGCAAATGCAGACCTATCTGAAAGGGGAAGGTAGAATATTATATAAAGCTAGTCAAAAATAGTGATTGTATGCAGTATTGTCCAATACCATAGAAACAACTATATGTATGAATCATAACGACCATCCTTTTCAAAATCAAGATTTCTATCATTAAAGTCTTTCCAAGCTTTCCGGTCTGGATGTCGTAGTATTCCATCTTTAGGACGTGCCTCGTCATGCCATCTCATGTCATGTACCGGTTTCCTCCGGCTGGTCATGGCAACTTTGCGAACGAGCCCCTCTAGTTTTACAAAATCAACCCACCATCAAGTCATGTTCAAAAGTATTTACAAATATGCTCATGTTTAATGATTTAGCGCGCCCCTGGTTTTTCCTAAATTTGCCATCCAAAGCCCAGTTTTGCTCTTTTACCTGTAAGCCCTACTGTTTTCATACAAAATTATATTTTAGTCCATATTTTATCGTAGTTAAGTCCTTTAAAGTTTTAAAACCTCACCAGCAAGTCCCTGAACCTTAGAAAATTCATATCTTTCTCGTTTTGCCTCCGATTTTAGTCATTCTACTGTTGGAAGATGTTGCTATACCACTTTGATATAATCAAAACTAAAATATAGTACTACATACATCCGGAGACGTCACCTATTTGAAACTAGCACAACTTGTAGAAACCTCTGATTTTTAGGGGCAGACCAAGATTCCATCCACCCCTGGTTCCATGAAGCAACCAAACCACTTCTAGAAATAGATATCCATGTGCAGGTGTGAGACGCCCTAAAAATCAGGTTCATTTTTAGGGGTAGCTTGCCGACAAAAATCAGGTTCATTTTTAGAAATTAGATATATCCAAGTGCTTGCTGACAAATATTTTCACGAACGGCTTGTGGTGTGAGCTGCTCCTAAAAAGTTCTTGAATTTCTAGGAGTGGCCCATTCTACGAGTTGCCCTCAGAAATCAACTTCTTAAAATGCCTCAGCACCTCACCCCACGGGTTGTCCTTACAAATACCACGAAAAAACTCGTGCTCCGCCGATTAAATAAGATCTTATCCTTTCCCTGTGTCCTTATTTCATCTCTCTTCTCTCTCATTTGTCTGTAACCCCTTACCTCGATTCTCTCTCGCGAGTCTTCTCCCTCGCTTATCCGCCTGTTCCCCTCACCTGCCTTCTCTACAAAATTTTAAAACCCTTCTAAAAGTTTTATTTGCATTGTGTGCATCATTATTGAAACTTGATCAAACATAAGGGCAGCCATCTACTTCTTCCTTAATTTCGAATATTAGTAAATAAAAGATGTGAATTTAAAGTACTAAACCACCAATGCATTTGTGATTTGGGTCTTTTTAGTTCTCATGTGCTAACACTAACATGAAGTAAGGGCGTGTTTGGATACCGCCCGTATATTTTCATGTCGTAGCTCCGGAAGCACCGCAAGTGTGGCCAACTAAAACAACGCCACAATACGACTGCCTATAGTCTGGTGTGGCACACGCAGACACACATTCGAGCTGCCCCATCCAAATAGCTCGGCCCAAACAAAAAAAAAACTATCTTCCTGCCTTATCTATTTCTCCAGAACCTGTCCAACTTCTCTGTCATTTTCTTTTGCCTCAGCCCAATCCAGCAACCAGACCGTGTGTAACATTCCGTAATTTTCGTAGGAAATTGTTGAATGCAAAAATCCAGAATTTCAAAATTTTTGGTGAAATTGTGTGCATGCAAACAAACTTATAAGGTTGTCCTCTATTTTGCTCCCTTTATTCCTAGGCGAATTTAAATTTAAATTAAAATCAATTGAAGTGCTAAGGATGAAATAGATGTGATTTGGTTTTGTTGTGCTTTTTAGTTCTTTGTTTGAATTTGAATTCAAATCTTAAATTTGAATTCAAATCAATTAACAACTAATTCCTAAACCCTTCCTAACCCCTAACCTTCTCGCGGGCCTAAACTAACCTAACCGCTAACCCAGCCCGCTAACACACCTTGGCCCAGCCTGCTAACTCTTCTAACCTCCAGAAGTCTACTTCGCCCCCTTGAACTCCCTTCCCGGTTCGCAAACCAACCCAGCCTGCTTCGTCCGGCCCAACCGCGGCCCAATCTCCAGCCACGCACCCCCCTTCTTCCTTCTGCCGCTGACCGGTGGGCCCCGCGCCCCACTGTGCTTCTTCCCCCTCCTGTCTTCTCCCCCACGCCCGGCGAAAAGCAGTCGCCGCGGCCAATCCTGGCTCGAGGCCTGTGCGGCCCGTCGCGATTGCGACGCGTGGCCCGAGCGCGGACGCCGAGCACCCCCAGCCGTCCACACCGCAGAACCCTAGCGCCTTGCCCCTATAAAACCACCCGCCGGTCGCTCTCCCCCTTCAAGCCGCCGCCGCCCCAATTGGGGTTTCCCCTCCAGCAATTTGAGCAAGGGCGAGAGGGAGGAGGTGCCAGGGGAGGAGAAGAAGAGGAGGCCATCCCAGGAGAGATCAGAGCGCCGCGCCACCACGGCGCCGACGAACCGCGGGCCGCCACTGCACTGGAAGACGCCGCCGGAGGAGGAGGAACCGGACCAGGACGGCGATGAGGAGGTGACGCCGACCGACGCGGGCCGATCGACTACACCGAGCTGCAGCGCACGGCCATGTTCCCTCGGTGAGCCGCCGCACCCCGTCATCTCCCCTGTTTTCCCCTTTCCATGTCGCCGCCGCCGCTGCTCTGCTAGCCTCTGTGGTGCCGGTCTTCGAGTCGTGCCCTTGAAGTCACCTAGAGGGGGGGTGAATAGGTGAATCTGCAAAGTACAAACTTTTTCACACAGTTAGTACAGAAACCGGTCAGACCGGTTCTAAAACCGGTCAGACCGCTTGCTTGAAAGCGGTCAGACCGCTTTACCAAAGCGGTCAGACCGGTTTTCCACAGAGAAAACCAACTATGTAAATTAACCCCCTCTACAAGTTCTAGCACAAACCAAACTTAGTGATGGGCTCCTGTAGATGATAACTAGCAGGTCCACTTAGTCCCTGCGCACAAGTAGAGCACAACCAAGTAGAACGATGCGGAAGCAAATATAAGTGCTAGAATTGAACTTGTGAAGTAAACCAAATGGGAGAGACAATGATTTGTTTCTCGAAGTTCGGATTCACCGATGCCACCAAGGCAGTCACAAAGACAAGGTGAATCCTACTCTCTGTTGAGGGCCTACAAAAGGCGGGCTTATCCACTCCAAGCCACTTTCCTCGGGTTCCACTAACTTTTGACCCTTTTCCACGAAGGAGGCAAGGCCAGCCTTTACAACCAATCCGTGGCTTACCACACTCACGGTAGCTCACCGGCGACACCTAGCCGTCTAGGAGGATCACCTCCAAGAGTAACAAATGCTTCAATTGTTTGCTAGACTTCACCGGAAATGCTCAAGGCTATGGATATGCTCTCACTGTTGCAATTAGCTCTCTATTGCTATCTATCTCATACACAACGCATCCCTCAACCCAAATCCAAAGATATGAACTAAATCAATCAACTCTCACAAAGAGAGGTTTGGGGAGAGCTTGCTGGTGCTTGGAAGGTTTGGGACGTGCCACAAAGGCAATGGAACCAGCACCCCTCACAAGAGAGGGATATGGGGTATAAATACCCCACACAACACAAACTAGCCGTTATAGCCGTTGGAAAACCTGTCAGACCGGTTTCCCAAACCGGTCAGACCGGTTTTTCAAACCAACTAGCCGTTACACCTGTCAGAGCCCCAAAAGCGGTCAGACCGCTATCCAAAACCGGTCAGACCGGTTTTGGTCCCCTCAGCACACTAAGTCCCTAAAGGACTTCTCTCTTGAGGTTATCTCTCATGGGTTGATCTATTGAGCACTTTTTGGTGTTGTCAAGACAACTAATGTTGCATCCCTCTTGATAGTACGGCATTCATAAACTGAAGATAAAAACAATAAATAGAATCTACCACTTGAGCTTTTATATCTTCATTGATGCCATACTTGATCATCTTCAACTTTGAGGGCTTCAACACTTCATGTCTTGCTGAGCAAATCCAATCTTGAGCCAATGGCTTAGAATTTCCATTGTATGAAACAATTCATAAGCCATTCCACTATATGATCAATAAAGATTAGATGCTTCGCATTGCTTCACTTGATATGACTTGATTGACGTATAGAAACAAAACTATAATGTTAGACCTTTCCATCAACAAAGTCCCTCGGCTACAAGACCAACTTGCCCTTCACTTTGTTAGGAATGTCACTCCCATCTAGCTCGATCCCTTCCGTCATCTCTTGCCAAATTAAGCTTCGCTTTGCAATGCATCATCAATGAAATCCATGTCTTCAATTAACTTGAAATGTATTCAATATTGTCTTGTATGTTGTCTTTGGTAGATAACTCGTCCATAAGCTTCCATGCACTTGAGACCACATAATATCCATAGAATCGGTCCCAATTTGAATATAACCATAGCTATGGATCAAGCCCAAAGAAATCCTAATTTCTTCAAATAATTTATCCCAAAACCTTTGACAAGTATCTTATCAATGAGACCAACCAATTTGCATAAGACCATGTCTCATTTATCACTTTCACACACTTGTCATTGTATTGCTTAGTTGTATGGGATCACACTCACTTGTTTGCTCTCATGTCATTTATACCAATAATAAGCACATATTCTTTTCAACAGGTATATTATATGAATGTCCATACGAATAAAACCCTGCTCATATACTTAAGCAAACAAGTTAAATACAAATCATGTTGTCATCCAAAATCACCAAAACATATAAGTGCCTAGATGCACTTTCAATCTCCCCCTTTTTGGTGATTGATAACAACATGATTAAAGCTTACAAAAGATATGAAATTTAAGCTCTAGATGACTAATATATATAGTGAGCTCCCCCTTAATATGTGCTTTGAATAAAATCTCAAAAATTCGGCCTCAAATGCCAAATGCACATATAAGCAATAAAAATGAGAGCTCCCACTATATCTCAGAATCCAATATGTGCAACAAGTGTGTGTGACAATATTAAAACAATTTGTGATGCATATGACATGTATAACACTCAATAAATGGAAATTACATGTGCTGTCTCAGGCCAAACCGGTCAGACCGGTTTGGCAAACCGGTCAGACCGGTTTTGCCCAGACAGCACATGCACATCAAGCATCAACCAAGACATGTATACCACACTAGCAAGTAGTCACTTAGAATACAAAAATAGGTTCAACACACATAGTAGCACACATTACAAGTTCTCAAGTCCACAAATAGATAAGATATGAATTTTTTACATCCATCCAAAGTACTACACGACTACAAGATCAACTATATAAGCTTTAATCCATTCTTCTCCCCCTTTGTCATCAATCATCCATGAAGGGCCTTGAGAAGCTTATAGTCATGCTCCCATCATGCATCCAATCTTCTCCGCTGCTAGAAGGTAGGGCTATGATCATCTGACGAAGAAGATGTAGTCCAATGAAAACCTTCACTCAATTGAATGTGCAAGTGATAATCTAGAGTGATTCGGATGTGCTAGTCATAGTCTAAGATAAAGATGTGCTAAACATACCATGACTAGGAACAAAAGTGGGTCCGAAGATAGACGCCGCTGCTTGAGAAGCAAAATCTCCGGGAGATGGAGATGGTGCATTCGAGAACTGAACTCCCGCCATAGATGAAGATGTGCCACCATATGCATATGAAGAGGACAGGAGTGTAGCAGCTGCATAGGTAGGTCCTGGAGGTGCAAACCCAAACGAAGAACCAAACAAGTCACCCTCTGAAGTAGGCATGTATGGCATAGTCTCTGGAGCACCAACTGACTGAAAAGGGGGTGGTGGAGGCTGCGAGCTCGACCCAACGTGTCCATATCCAAATATGTCACCATACTCCTCAAAGTAGCCCGCATTCATGTGATCGGTCATGATGTCTCGAAGCGGGGGTATCTCAGGTAACTCAAGTGGTGGAGAGATAGGTGATGGTGGATCATTCGGACTCAACACGGCGCGCAGTTTCTTGAACTCATCACGAGTCTTCTTATTCTCTAGCCTCTGCTGCCTAATATCAACCCGGACATCCCTCTGACCTTTGCAAATGCGTGTAAACAAAGATATGAACTTCTTGATGGGAGAGGTCCGTCCCTCTGGCTGTGCACCACTGCAAGACCCAAACCGGTCAGACCGGTTCTGGGAACCGGTCAGACCGGTTCTGGGAACCGGTCAGACCGGTTCCGGCCTGCTGCTGCTCAGCCAGAGGCTGCTGAAACTGAGCGCCTCCCTGCTGAGTGTGCTGCCCCTGCTGGTCATCTAGCTGATGTGGAGGCTTTTCCTGTGGTGGAGAGGGCATACGAAACTTGTGAGGCACGGGAGGCTTCAATGGCTTGTTTTGAGTGTCCTTCTTGATTTTCAAATTTATAACCCTCTCAATGATAAGCATGATGAAAGGACTACAGGCACAAATTTTCTGAGGACTCTCAGAAATAGCCTTGATCTCCTGCCAAATGAAATCGGCAACACCAAAGAGAGGTGTCTCCTCTCCAATCCTAAAATAATACATCAAGTTCCTCATGTAGAGTCAGATATCTGAGGTGTTGCCATCTCTAGGAGTGAGTGTCTTGCGGAGCATCCTATAAAGGGTCCCATAGTAGGTGTAGAGACCACTCACTTTCCCCCAGCTGCCATTCTGATTTCTTGGATACATGAATTTTAACTCTGAATTTTCTAGTACACCACTATCATGTATTTTCACGGTGTTTTCATCCTCATTATCAACCCTCAAGAGAGTAGCAAAGACAGTGTAAGTGATGTGATAGCGTTGTCCTTCTGTCATCCAATGCATAGCTCTCTCCTGCCTACCACCCTGCTCGTAGTATCCGAAGTACACAGTGGCATAGAACTGAGCAATGACTTCCTTGTTCCAGCTGTGCCTGAAGCCCATGAGATGTTTGATGCGCTTTTCAGAACACACTCTGATGATCTCATTGAACACAGGATTGTCTTGCTTGCTCATGTATTCCCAGTCGATATACTGTGCATCTGATGTGATTTTGGTCTTCTTCATAATGGCTGTGGCATAAAAGTCCTGCTGAAAAAGGGTCCAAAATCTGTAATCGGTGGCTGTCCTATCCACATCGAGTGGACTAGTCCTCCTCAACCTCCTCACGACATCAGTCATCCCACTAGCGAGGTAATCTGTCACTCTCCTACTAGCTGGGCCAGTGGGTCTGACTATCTCAAGAACGAGAGGGGCATTTGCCTCAACTGACTCATCATCACCTGCCTCCTCTTCCTCATCCTCACCTGCAGCCATCTCCTCCTCCTCATCATTATCCACATGTGGTTCTACCCGGTATTGTTCATCCTCAATATCATCCTCATCACTAGAGGTGGTGTCATCCACTATATCCACTTCTTCAATCTGCTGCTCAGCTGCCCTCTTCGGCCTCCTAGGCCTCAAAGATCTGCCACTGCCCGCTTGTGAGCTGCTGCCAACATGTGGATCGTGACGCCCCTTTTTGATTCTTTCGGCATGCGATCCTCTTGGCATTTTGTTCTGTTTCTCCTGGGTCACATAAGATGGTATGCATGACATAGGTCCTCAGAAGAAGATTGACAAGATAATTGATCAACTTGAGTTCCTTTAACAAGTTTTGGGTCAGCTCAGAGCCAAACCGGTCAGACCGGTTCCAGAAACCGGTCAGACCGCTTTTGCTTGAGCTGAGCCAAAATGAGTTGGGGATCAATCTGGACAGGTACTTATCTGGATATTGAAAGGATATTGCAGTACAAGCTATCCCTAGTCCATATGTGAGCAAACACATTGCAAAACAGGGACTTGAGCCTTCACTGCCCAAACCGGTCAGACCGGTTTCAGAAACCGGTCAGACCGCTTTCGGCAGTGAAGATGCAGATCCTTGTTGCGCAAAATGTAGCCCACCAAATCGATTCATCTCTTAGCGATAGGTTCCTAGGCATGCCAGAAGATGTTCTACCAAAGGGTTTTGAAAGATATTTACCGAGTGAGTAGATCGGGTGATGGGAGGATTTGAATACCTTAGGACCTTGAACTCGAGAGGAGATGAAGATTTGAGTGCACAACTTGATGGGGATCCGATCTAGCAGCCTTGGGACACTCCAAATCCGAAGAGAAAACGACTTTTCCTTGGATGGATCTTCAAATCGCCATGAAAGGTCCTCCTTGCGGTGAAGAACAGATGAGAGAGAAGGAGGCGTGGTGAATGAGTATGGGAAGAGAGAGACAATCACGGGGGGCCAGTAAAACACGCGGGCCACCTTCCTGGGCCAAACCGGTCAGACCGGTTTGTGAAACCGGTCAGACCGGTTTCTCCCAGGAAGTTGTGTCTGGTCAGGAACCCCGGATCTTCCGAGGATTGTCGGATCTTCCGATGAAAGTCGGATCTTCCGGTTCAGAAACAACTCGAGACCGAACTGCTCGGAACTTCTTGTCGGATCTTCCGACCCAAGGTCGGATCTAGCTTCAAACATGTTCCAAAACTTGTTCCCTTGATCTGAGAAGATATTATGATGAAATTTGTCCTTCAAAAATCCAAGAATTTCCACAGAAAAGTTCACACAGCTTCCTGGGCCCAAACCGGTCAGACCGGTTTGGGAAACCGGTCAGACCGGTTGCTCCCTGTCAGCTGAGACTAGTTTGAAATGGTGGAAATTTAGCTCCAAAAACTTGTTGACTTGATCTGAGAGTGTATGTGATAGGCATGGTCTTCAACTTCTCAAGATTTTCCTCAGAAAACATATGATATCCAATAAAGCCATTTTCTCTTGTTTCTTCCAAGAGATATAGGAAGAGATGGATGAGATAGATAAAGATTTATGGACTTGAGAAAATTTCACTATTTGTGACTAGGCATCAATCAAGCAAGGGTAACTATAGTCACAAATAGATTCACAACGGTCAAAAGACCGAAACTCAAATATTTTCACAATTGCACAATCCTATCATGCTAGTTGGGTTTTTTTTTCAAAATCTATCCTATGTCACCCAAAGACATGCACATATATTGAGCACATAACGACATTAACAAATTTAGCTTACACCATTCACCAAGAAAGTGTTAACCAAATATCTAATGGACGCATGGGAGCTTTATATATTTGCATGTAAATGCACACTCTAGCATAATAGAACCTAGATGCACAAGGTAAATACTAGTTTATCGAAAACATACCTTTGCCTCTAGTAGAATGTGTTGTGCAAGATTATCAATTTTGTCCATATGAGTTCTCTCGTGACATAATCAATTTGATCAACATAGAGAGAAAACGTTAATGTGCACAACACATGATTTCATAATCAATGACTTTTATAAAAGCATGATAACATGTGCCATTAATTACGAAGCCACACAATATAGACCAAATTCCTTATTTTAGTGCATTTGTGATGATGTGGTTAGAAAGGACTCATATGCACTAGTTTTGAAACATTAAATCAATTTAAGGAATTTAATGCTATATTACGGTGAGTAGCCAAAACAAAAATTGAGATTAAGATTCATGATAAGGATGATTATAGGGTTACCGTCATGAATCACAAGGTGAGTTGACAACTCCAATTTTGAGAGAAGTGATCTCTCATTGATGCGACTACAAATTCACTAAAAGAAATGTTAGACCCAAAGACACAAATATTGAAATAATCTCCCCCTAAATGTGTGCATCATATGTAGACAATATGAGACATGCACTTTGTCTTGTAAATGACATGGAAGGGATTAATTCAATATTCGGTCAAGTCGCACAATAACTTACTCAAAATGAAATATGCCAAGTAATCATGCCATCAAGAAGAAGTAATATAGATAACATATGCCATGAGTGAGAAATTCATGAAATGAATTACTTGCGTCTTCATTTCTCACACAAATAGCCGAGTCCCAACTTTCTGAGCCAAACCGGTCAGACCGGTTTGGGAAACCGGTCAGACCGGTTTCTGCTCGGATCTTCCGATGGATCATCCGGTCGGGAGAAGTTCAACACAGAGCCGCCCGGATCATCTGGTCGGATCTTCCAGCCTAAGTGTCGGATCTTGTGTGGTATACCCTGAAAAAGATAGAACTTAGCTCTACTAGAGAGCCATTAGACATACCACATGACATACGCTTAAATCATTAATTTAAATCTTCATTTCTCATGTATGTGTTCAAATTGTAACTGTCTGGGCCAAAGCGGTCAGACCGCTTTAGCAAACCGGTCAGACCGGTTTTGCCAGACTTATACCAATTGGCGTGGATTTCCGATGTTTGATGGAAATTTCGTCGGAACATGATCCACTGCAACTTTACACAATATTGCTCTACTGGAGAGCCATTAAAAGCATCACATGGCATATATGAATAAAAGTTCAATAAAGAAATCTAAGTTACTATCAAGCGTCTCATGAGTCAAAGGCTTAGAGACACTTGATCCTACCAACGGCACTAGTGACTCAAACTTAATAAATTAAGCGCAAAGTTACCGAGATATCATTGGGTATAGAGTATGGAGCGGAAGCAATTTTTCTTGGCTTGCTAGTAGATCATTGAAGATTGTCATTCAAGCCAAGCCACCAATGCATCTCGTAGTCCCTATAAGCTTATCAAGCATGCTTTGGTACCCAACTCATGTTGGGTCTGATGTTGTTAGTCCCAATATGCTTAGGAACCCAAATTGCTCTTGTGCCACTCTTTGGTGCCTTAATCACCTTAGAAGCACAAGAAGCATTTGGAGAGTCCCTAAGCTTCATATGCATAGAATGGACAATGTCGGGTTTAGTAGTTTTACCATTGGGACAATATTTACCAAAGTGTCCTTTCTCCCGACATGAGTAGCATGTCTTGTGCTTGATGTTGGATGCCTTCTTGAGTTGTTTGGCTGCTGCTGCTGCCGGAAACCGGTCAGACCACTTTCTGAAAGCGGTCAGACCGCTTTTGGCAGGGCAAGCAGCACTTTGATGTGTTGAGCTCTTGACAGTCACTTCTCCATTGAATTTTGCTTGGGCCTTGAGAAAGCCTTTGTTGAGCTTGATAGAGGGCTTCTCTTGGTGTAGTCCCACCTTACTTGGACATGAAGCAATTGGATGCCCCTTCTCAAGACACCCGAAGCATCTTCTCTTTTCAATGTTTCTTTGCCTTTTGGAGAGTGTTGGCTTGCCTTCTTTCTTAGTGAAGCACTTGGTATGAGCCAACTTTTCACCATTGCCTTGATCTTGGCTTGTGTTGGACTTGACTTGATAAATGCACGAGCTTTGCACGGTTGATCCCTTCTCAAGCTTCTTCACCATGGTCTCACGGTTATCTTGAGAAGGTTGTGCATTGCTTTTGTTCTTAAGAGTTGTTAAGTCCTTTGTGAGTCTTTCCACCTCTTGCTTGAGTTCTTCATTTTCTTTTGCAACGAGGTCGTCACAAGACTCTACACACACTTTATCATACCAAGATTGTTTTGCTTGAGAGCAACATGGGTTAGCACATGATAAGTTATGTTGAATTGGAGAACATGTGCATGTGTGAGATTGAGGTTCAATTGATTTTACCGAAGTGATTATAATCTCATGAGCAATCTCTAACGAAGCATATGATTCTACAAGTTCTTCATGAGAACACAAGAGTTCTTCATGCGTCACTTGTAGCATCTCATGCTTGCTAGCAATTAATTCTAATTTTTGCTTGAGCATTTTGTTTTCTTTTTCTATGGAAGCCATATGAAGAGCATCACAAGCATAATCATCAACAATGGCATCATACTTACAAACCAAAGCAGCGTTTGAGAGTTTGACTTCCTCAAGCTCTTTGATAAGAGCTAGGATAGTCTCATCCTTTGAGTTTTCCGCCTTCTCGTCTTCTTTGGACTTGTAATATATGAGTGCCTCATCATTGGAGGATGATATTGCTTGTGAGCTTGAAACTTTGCTTGCACGGCGACGGCCTCCTTTCTTGCAGCCAGCTGCACCCTTCCTGCCCAAACCGGTCAGACCGGTTTGGGAAACCGGTTGGAGCGGTTTTGGCAGGGAGCAGGCAGCTGAGCTGTCTTGATCTTGTGGCTCCACGGTGGTCATCTCATGAGGCTTGGTGCATGATTTTGCTGATGTAGAACTCTCCTCATGTGACTTGGCACTTGTTTGGTCTTGCTTGTCGCTCTTGATGTTGCCATATAGCTTCTCAAGTCGAGCCCAAATAAGATGAGCATCGAATAGAGTTGCTTCATCTTCTAGAATCATTTCTCTAACTTCATTGCTCACAACATCAAATAAGAAGTTAGCGACACGAGCGTTGAGTTGAAAGCAATTCATCTCATCTTCGGTTGGATTGGACACGCTCCGATCAACACTAGGATGATCAATGCCTTCAACTACAACCCGCTCAAGAATAGGACTCATGGCCCTAAGATCATTAAGCACATGATAAGACCAAGTTGAATAATTTGAGCCGTCACTAGCTAGTGGCTCATAGGTTACCTCACAAGTGGTCGACATCTTTCCTCACGGCGGTTAAGCTTGGATGTGAGGCCAAGCTCTGATACCAATTGAAAGGACCTTGAAGTCACCTAGAGGGGGGGTGAATAGGTGAATCTGCAAAGTACAAACTTTTTCACACAGTTAGTATAGAAACCGGTCAGACCGGTTCTAAAACCGGTCAGACCGCTTGCTTGAAAGCGGTCAGACCGCTTTACCGAAGCGATCAGACTGGTTTTCCACAGAGAAAACCAACTATGTAAATTAACCCCCTCTACAAGTTCTAGCACAAACCAAACTTGGTGATGGGCTCCTGTAGATGATAACTAGCAGGTCCACTTAGTCGCTGCGCACAAGTAGAGCACAACCAAGTAGAATGATGCGGAAGCGAATATAAGTGCTAGAATTGAACTTGTGAAGTAAACCAAATGGGAGAGACAATGATTTGTTTCCCGAAGTTCGGATTCACCGATGCCACCAAGGCAGTCACAAAGACAAGGTGAATCCTACTCTCCGTTGAGGGCCTACGAAAGGCGGGCTTATCCACTCCAAGCCACTTTCCTCGGGTTCCACTAACTTTTGACCCTTTTCCATGAAGGAGGCAAGGCCAGCCTTTACAACCAATCCGTGGCTTACCACACTCACGGTAGCTCACCGGCGACACCTAGCCGTCTAGGAGGATCACCTCCAAGAGTAACAAATGCTTCAATTGTTTGCTAGACTTCACCGGAAATGCTCAAGGCTATGGATATGCTCTCACTGTTGCAATTAGCTCTCTATTGCTATCTATCTCATACACAACGCATCCCTCAACCCAAATCCAAAGATATGAACTAAATCAATCAACTCTCACAAAGAGAGGTTTGGGGAGAGCTTGCTGGTGCTTGGAAGGCTTGGGACGTGCCACAAAGGCAATGGAACCAGCACCCCTCACAAGAGAGGGATATGGGGTATAAATACCCCACACAACACAAACTAGCCGTTATAGCCGTTGGAAAACCTGTCAGACCGGTTTCCCAAACCGGTCAGACCGGTTTTTCAAACCAACTAGCCGTTACACCTGTCAGAGCCCCAAAAGCGGTCAGACCGCTATCCAAAACCGGTCAGACCGGTTTTGGTCCCCTCAGCACACTAAGTCCCTAAAGGACTTCTCTCTTGAGGTTATCTCTCATGGGTTGATCTATTGAGCACTTTTTGGTGTTGTCAAGACAACTAATGTTGCATCCCTCTTGATAGTACGGCATTCATAAACTGAAGATAAAAACAATAAATAGAATCTACCACTTGAGCTTTTATATCTTCATTGATGCCATACTTGATCATCTTCAACTTTGAGGGCTTCAACACTTCATGTCTTGCTGAGCAAATCCAATCTTGAGCCAATGGCTTAGAATTTCCATTGTATGAAACAATTCATAAGCCATTCCACTATATGATCAATAAAGATTAGATGCTTCGCATTGCTTCACTTGATATGACTTGATTGACGTATAGAAACAAAACTATAATGTTAGACCTTTCCATCAACAAAGTCCCTCGGCTACAAGACCAACTTGCCCTTCACTTTGTTAGGAATGTCACTCCCATCTAGCTCGATCCCTTCCGTCATCTCTTGCCAAATTAAGCTTCGCTTTGCAATGCATCATCAATGAAATCCATGTCTTCAATTAACTTGAAATGTATTCAATATTGTCTTGTATGTTGTCTTTGGTAGATAACTCGTCCATAAGCTTCCATGCACTTGAGACCACATAATATCCATAGAATCGGTCCCAATTTGAATATAACCATAGCTATGGATCAAGCCCAAAGAAATCCTAATTTCTTCAAATAATTTATCCCAAAACCTTTGACAAGTATCTTATCAATGAGACCAACCAATTTGCATAAGACCATGTCTCATTTATCACTTTCACACACTTGTCATTGTATTGCTTAGTTGTATGGGATCACACTCACTTGTTTGCTCTCATGTCATTTATACCAATAATAAGCACATATTCTTTTCAACAGGTATATTATATGAATGTCCATACGAATAAAACCCTGCTCATATACTTAAGCAAACAAGTTAAATACAAATCAAGTTGTCATCCAAAATCACCAAAACATATAAGTGCCTAGATGCACTTTCATCGTCGCCGCCGCTTAACCCTACCTGCAAACCGCCGTCGCCTTTCTCCAGCAGCCGCCGCCGCCGCGCACCGGGGCACCGGCCACCGCGAGCGAGCCGCGGCCGTGTCGCGGCCACGGATGCCCGTGTGCCCGCGCATGCGCACCGAGCCTAAGCCACGCCGTGGCGCGGTCCAGCACGAGCTGGAGTCCGCGCGCACGCTCGCTAACCGACCGAACCAGCGCCGCCGCGGAGCCGGGAGGCCGGAGCACCCGCGGGCGTTGCCGCCGTTGCGCAGCACCGCCACGAGCCGAGCCGCCGCCCATCCTCGTCAGGGAGCCGCTTTGCCGGCCGAGACCCATCTCTTTCTTGCCGTCCACCTCCGCAAGCCCTAGCCGTAGCTCTTGGCCGCTTCCCGAGCCTCGCCGGCGCTTCGCCGTGCCGCCGACGAGCCACCGTGCCGCGCCGCACTGCGCCAAGGCGCGTCTGCGTCGCGCCGGCCATGCCACATGGAAGACCTCACCAACCTGCCACAGCCTTGTCCGCAGAAAATCCCAGCAGCCGCAGATCGATCCCGTGAACCCGGTGCTCGTGGACTCGTCTCACGGTCCACGGTGGACTGCGTCCACCGCACCGCTGCCAAGCCGAGCCGTGCAACCTGACCTTCGTGGGCCGCCAGCCCAGCGCTGTTGGGCCGGCCCATTCCTTTCGGCCCATGACCAGCCTGTTAACCTTTAACCCTTTTTCTTTTTCTGTTAACCGCTGACAAGCCGGCCCCACCTATCATCCTCCCTGTTAGACTGATATGTGGGCCCAGTTGACCACTGCTGACCGCAGACCATTGACCGTGGACTGGTCAACGTTGACCAAGTCAACGCTGACGTCACCCGGGCCCACGATGACGTCAGCAAAGCCGGCCCCACTGATGATGTCATGCTGACGTCAGCAGTGATGATGTGGCACGCCCTGGTGCTGCCACGTGTCCCAGCCTGAGTGTTTTTCTTTTTTCAGAATTATTTAATATTTTCAGAAAATGATTTAAACTCAGAAAATTCATAATAAATCAACCGTAGCTTAGAAAAATATGAAACTAATTTCTATATTTTTCTAAAATCATGACCTACGCGTTAGTGTAGAGTTTGGTGTTGTTTGGGTCTTCTTGCTTCGCTGTTTTGGTGTTTCTTTGCTAGTAGCTCCCGTCTTTATTTTATTTCTACGAACTTAGGAGGACCGGAGAATCAAGGGGAGGACGTCTACAACTCCAACTACCGGAACGAAGAGGACGAGCAATACCCAGGTTCAAGCCCAGCCATTCTTTGAAATACCTAGTAGACATGCAACTAGTATGCTAGCGCTTTAATTTATTCGCATGATGATGATATGCCTGCACTGCCATTTATCTACCCTGTTTCCTTGCTACATATTATCCACTTATTGAGAATGCTATGCTTGCATGTGTTGGGATGGTTGTGATTGATCTTCTTGGCATGAGTTGGGTGGCTTGGGAGGAGTAGTGCAGCTAGGCGGTGGAGGCGAGTGATAACAACCCGGTCGTTTGATCGGGGTGCTTTGGAACTGCACTCAGACAGTTCCTATGGAGTACCTGTTGCGGGTACATGGTTACTTTGGATACTTTTGAGGAGTTTGGGCGGCCATACCTGTAATGGGTGCCGATCGCGGACCGTTGCGGCGGATCGCTTTGACACTGATACTCGTCTTACCGACAATTAAGGGCCGTATCGGGATGACCCGGACGTTGGAAATTACAGTGCTCACCATCTACCCAGTATGGGGAGGGTTCCAGCAAGCCTACTGAGTGCGGTACCAGGACTGTAGGAGATCCGAGTTTGATATGTGTAAGGGGGACTCGTTGCGGCGTACTCTCCCTGATTTACCACAGCCCCCGACTGGCCCCGGTGGGAAGGTTTCACAACCCTTGGGCAGATGTTAGCGTGCGGATGTTTCCCGAGCCCAGGGAAGCAGGATGGTACCGTTACTCTTTAGGGTCCATGCTGTGGGTTGTGTCTCAAGATGGCTAGCTACCGTCTGCAGCCCGGGTGGTTCCTGGAGCGCAACCTCTGCAGAGTGAAAACTATACGTATAGCCGTGTCCACGGTCATGGACGATCCTTCATCTGGCATATTCTGATTAGCATGGGATTCTGCTTTCTTACCTCATCCTTGGTTTGGGTTATGAGAGGTTGGACCAGCTGAGGCTGTTGAGACAAGGTGGGGAGGGAGCTCACCGAGTCGACTAGCGAGTGAAAGGAGTTGGCGGATGTTTATTGCGGGAACCTGTTGAAGCAGGACGAGCCCGATGTGGTTGTGAGTTTGATGGATGGCTTGGGGAGAGTATGTGCTTGTGAGGAAAGGTGTTTGGAGATGAGATGATCTTGGTTAATGCTACTGCTTGTGCATAGGAAACCCTAGCTTACTCTCCTTGAATATTTTATTACTAGTTTAGGCCACTATAAAGCTTTGCTGCATATTATGGTTGGTGACGTGGACCTGTCCCAAATCCTTGGGGACAGTCTTTGGGTACACAGGAGAAGACATCGAGTACAAGATCCACCACGACGGATGACACAATGAGGGCTGTGCGCTGCGCTCAAGGATGCCTGTGGAGGTGAAGCCCCGAAGTGCCACAAGCTTATAGCTTTCCGATGCGTAGCTGTTTTCCTTCTGTCGCTTAGCCCGGAGGGCTTGTACCATATCGCTATGTATTTATGTCGTGTTTGAGGACCTTAATCAATGTATGGATGTGATTTCCGCTGAAATGAGTTCTGTACGTGATAGCTGTTGTTCCTGGGACTATCACAAGGGTACAGAGAGTCGGATTCTCGTAATTGGGAATCCGGTTCTTTTCAGTTGGTATCAGAGCCATACTTGACCGTAGTGCGCAGCCCTAGATTTGAAAACTAGGACAGAAGCTCTAACTAAGTCTGTTACTATACAAGAAACCCCTTGAACTATTTCCTATCACACCTTGTGCTATTGTTCACTCATCTAACCTTGCTAACTCTTGCTGCTAACAACCCCTCTAACCAAGTGGCTGATGATAGTCTCGTGCTTATCGTCGAGCCAAGGTAGATGTAGTCCATGACCACCACTGAATCAGCCACGATCTTAAGCCGAGTAGAGGTGTTAATCTTTGAGGTTCCAGGAGTTGGCCTCAAGATAACACAAGTGTCTAAGGTGTAATGCTTTGATTGAGTGTTCGGTCCTTGTGGCTATTCTTGCAGTTTTCTTGCTGTTCATCTTGAATGTAGCTTAGTTGTCAAGTTTTCATGTGTGCAACTCCTGCAATTAGATTACCAGTGCCTATAACCCTACCTGACCACCACTTACCTGCTCGTGAATTTCAGAAAATGACAACCAGAAGGTCGAACCGTCTGCTAGGCCGCTATGAGGAAGCTGAGCAAGCGGAGACAACTATGATAGATAGAGACAGAGGTCGTGGTAGAGGACGCGGGAGAACACCCGCCACAAGCAGAGGCAGGGGCCGTGGACGCGCAGCAGACGTGCTCCAGCCCGAGAACAACACAGCAAGAGGTGAAGTAGAAGAGGTTGCAATGGAAGAACAGGCAGTAGAACCTCAGCAAAACCAGCCTAGGGGCAGAGACGCGCCACATCCTAACGCACCGCCCAACCTAGAAGAAGTGATGACTGTTCAGACCCAGTTGATGCAACAGATGGCACAGGCAATACAACAACTCCAGGGAGATCTGAACCAGAACCCACAGGGTCACCGTGAGGAAGATCTCCAGACGAATATTGAAAGATTCATCAGATTGAAGGCACCCACGTTTGACTACTCAGACGAGCCACTAGATGCTTATGACTGGCTCAGAACTATCGAGGCCAAGCTGGACTTGACAGATTACACAGATGAAGAATGAGTAGCCCTAGCGGCACACCAGCGTGAAGGAGCAGCTAAAGCTTGGTGGGAGAGCTACTGTGACTCTCATGAGAACCCAGCACAAATCACCTGGCTGGAGTTCTGCGAAGCATTCAAGGAATACCACATTCCTGAACAAGTCATGGCAGACAAAGCAATGGAGTTCAGAACCATGAAGCAAGGAAGCATGTCAGTAACAGAGTACGCCCGACATTTTGCTAAGATGTCGAGGTATGCCCCGGAAGAAATCACCACCGAAAAGAAGAAGCAATTCTGGTTTCAAAGAGGCTTACACAGGGGACTTAGAATGGCACTCGCTTCCAGCAGTCACAACTCGCTTCGAGAGATGATTGACAGAGCTATAGCAGTGGAGAAGGAGTGAATTGACTTAGAAGACACTTGGAGAGCCAAGAAAAGAAAAGCCGAGCAACAGCACAACCTCAGGTTGAGTCAAATACTGAGGAGTGGCCAGAGCAACATGCTCCGCAGGGGATTCTAGCAAAGCTTAAGCCAAGGAGGAATAGAATTTGTTAGGAGTGCAATCCTAAACACAGAGAACAAGACTGGTGACAACTGCAGCTTTGAGAACAAGACCAGCAACTACCCTGCTCACGGAAGTTCAGGCTAGAAAGAGATCAGCACCCCAGAAGTTGGTGACAAGACACCTCTTGTTTGCTTTGGTTGTGGAAAACCAGGTCACAAGTCATTTGAGTGCCCAGACAGAAAGAACAAGCCGCAGCCTTCGGCCATCAGAGGCCGACTTACCCACCTGACTGAGAAGGATGCCGAGGATGCTCCTGAAGTAGTACTCGGAGAGTTCTTGGTAAATGGCACAAAAGCTTCGGTACTATTTGATTCTGGTGCAACTGGATCTTTTGTTTTGTCGAAGTTTGCTACGGAACAGTCACTCCATACAGAGCCTAGAGCTAGACCCATAATCACAACTTCACCACTAGGAGAGCTCAGATGCACCCAAGTGTGCCCAACAGTTGGCATGGAACTAGGAGGACTCGGATTCTCTGCAGATTTGACAGTGTTGAAGTCGGATGGCATTGACGTGATCCTTGGTATGGATTGGTTGACAGCTCACAGGGGAGTGGTCAGTTGTTCACCCAGGTCAGTAGTGTTGACACACCCGAGTGGTCTGAAGGTGTCAATTAAACCGCAGAAAGCAAAAGAAGGCTCCAGGAAGCCTTCCATGAGAAAGTTTGTGTACAGCATAAAGGAAAAGACCATTGAGGAAGTGCCAGTAGTCTGTGAGTACCCAGATGTTTTTCCAGAAGAACTACCAGGCCTACCACCTGACCGTGACGTGGAGTTCATAATCGAGTTGCAACCAGGCACAGGGCCAATTGTCAAGAGACCGTACAGAATGTCTGTGGAAGAACTCGAAGAATTGAAGAAGAAATTGAAGGATATGCTAGACAGTGGAGTGATCAGACCTAGCGCGTCCCCATGGGGATCGCCAGTTCTGTTCGTGAAGAAGAAGGATGGTTCTATGCGCATGTGCGTAGACTATCGATCCCTGAACGCAGTGACTATCAAGAACAAGTACCCGCTACCCCGAATTGATGATTTTCTAGATCAATTGAAGAAGGCAAAGTACTTCAGCAAGATAGACCTGAGATCAGGGTACCACCAGATGAAGATTAGGGAAGGAGACATTCCCAAGACAGCTTTTGTGACTCGATATGGGCAGCACGAGTTCACTGTAGTGTCTTTTGGGCTGACGAATGCCCAGCATACTTCATGAACATGATGAACAAAGTCTTCATGGAAGAACTGGACAAGTTTGTCGTGGTATTCATCGATGACATCTTGATTTACTCAGAAACAGCAGAAGAGCATGAAGAACACCTGCGCATAGTACTAGAGAAGCTGAGACAGCACAAGCTCTTCGAGAAGTTCAGCAAGTGCGAGTTCTGGTTAGAGAAAGTTGCCTTCTTGGGCCACGTGTTGACAGCTGAGGGCGTAGCAGTGGACCCTGAAAAGATTGAGGCAGTCTCCGAGTGGCAGCAGCCAAAGAGCGTCACAGAAATTCGAAGCTTCTTGGGATTGGCAGGCTACTACAGAAGATTCATTGAGAACTTCTCCAAGATTGCCAAACCGATGACAGAGTTGCTCAAGAACAACGTACCCTTTGAGTGGACAGAAAAGTGCAAAGAAAGTTTCCAAGAGCTCAAACATAAGCTTACCACCACCCAGTGCCGACTCTGCCAGATATCCGGAAAGACTTTGTGGTATATTGTGATGCATCAAGACAAGGTCTGGGATGTGTACTCATGCAAGAAGACAAAGTGGTTGCGTATGCTTCGAGGCAATTGAGAAAGCACGATGAAAACTACCCCACCCACGACTTAGAACTGGCAGCAGTGGTACATGCCTTAAAGATCTGGAGACACTATCTGATTGGCAACAAGTGTGACATCTACACTGATCACAAGAGTCTGAAGTACTTCTTCAATCAGACGGAGCTGAACATGAGGCAGAGAAGGTGGTTGGAACTGATCAAGGACTACGATCTGGAGATACATTATCATCCAGGGAAAGCCAATGTAGTGGCAGATGCTCTAAGCCGTAAAAGCTACTGCAACAACTTGATGATGGATGAGAGCCATGCAGAGCTGATCAGAGAACTGGACCTACTTAGACTGGAGGTAGTGGAAGAAGGCCAACAAAAGGAGTTGAGAGTGAAATATAATCTAGAAGAACGCATCAAGAATGCTCAGAAAAGCTGCCCAGAAATTCAAGAGGTGATTCAAGATATACAGCGTGGTGTAGCCCCAGACTTTCGTATCAATGATCAAGGAACAGTATGGCTCAAGCAACGCATTTGCGTGCCGCAAGATGATGAAATCCGAAGGACCATTCTTGCAGAAGCTCACGACTCCAAGTATTCCATCCATCCAGGGTGCACCAAGATGTACCAAGATCTAAAGGATCATTTCTAGTGGAAGAAGATGAGAGAAGACATAGCTAAGTGCGTTGCCAAGTGCGACTCTTGCCGGAGAATCAAGGCAGAACATCAAAGACCAGCAGGACTGCTGAAACCACTGGAGATTCCAATGTGGAAATGGGAAGACATCAGCATGGACTTCGTGGTGGGATTGCCCACTACTCAGAAGGGAAACAATGCCATATGGGTCATAGTTGATCGCTTGACCAAGGTGGCACATTTCATATCAGTCAAGGAAACCTTCAGAGTGGATAAGCTAGCAAAGCTCTACATAGACAACGTTCTCAAGCTACATGGGGCACCGAGAAGCATAGTGTCCGACAGAGGACCTCAGTTCACAGCTCAGTTCTGGAAAAGCCTGCATAAGACAATTGGAACCAGTCTAGAGTATAGCACCGCCTTCCACCCGCAGACAGATGGCCAGACCGAAAGAGTGAACCAAATACTGGAAGACTTGTTGAGGGCCTGTGTGCTGACGTACAGCAAGGACTGGGAGAAGAGCCTGTCCTATGCTGAGTTCTCCTACAACAACAGCTTCCAGGCTAGTCTGAAAATGTCTCCATTCGAAGCCTTGTATGGAAGGAAATGCAGAACACCTCTGATGTGGTCTGAGGTGGGAGAAAGAACGTTCTTTGGCCCTGACTCAATTGTGGAAGCAGAAGAGAATGTGGCCAAGATCAGAGAAAACTTGAAGATTGCGCAAAGCAGGCAGAAAAGCTATGCAGACAAGAGAAGGAGAGACCTCGAGTTCAATGAAGGAGACTACGTATACCTGAAAGTGTCACCGCTCAGAGGCACCAAGAGGTTCCATGTTAAAGGGAAATTAGCCCCTAGATTTGTGGGACCCTACAAGATACTGCAAAGGATAGGCAAGCTGGCCTACAAGCTGGAGTTACCTGAAGACCTAGCAGGAGTACACCCAGTGTTCCACGTATCTCAGCTAAGATAGTGTTTGAGAGTGCCAGAGCAAGAAGTCAGGACGGAAGCCTTGGATCTGCAAGACACACTAGAGTACCTGGAGTACCAAGAGAAGATCTTGGACAGAGCAGTTAAAGAGACAAGGAGCACATCTATTCCATTCTGCAAAGTTCAGTGGAGTAACCACATAGAGAGAGAAGCGACTTGAGAGAAAGAGTCAGTCCTGAGAGAGAAGTACCCACACATGTTTAAACCCTAGGTATACCCAAATCTCGAGGACGAGATTCTCGTGAGGGGGGAAGACTGTAACATTCCGTAATTTTCGTAGGAAATTGTTGAATGCAAAAATCCGGAATTTCAAAATTTTTGGTGAAATTGTGTGCATGCAAACAAACTTATAAGGTTGTCCTCTATTTTGCTCCCTTTATTCCTAGGCGAATTTACATTAAAATTAAAATCAATTGAAGTGCTAAGGATGAAATAGATGTGATTTGGTTTTGTTGGGCTTTTTAGTTCTTTGTTTGGATTTGAATTCAAATCTTAAATTTGAATTCAAATCAATTAACAACTAATTCCTAAACCCTTCCTAACCCCTAACCTTCTCGCGGGCCTAAACTAACCTAACCGCTAACCCAGCCCGCTAACCCTCCTGTCTTCTCCCCCACGCCCGGCGAAAAGCGGTCGCCGTGGCCAATCCTGGCGCCAGGCCTGTGCGGCCCGTCGCGATTGCGACGCGTGGCCCGGGCGCGGACGCCGAGCACCCCCAGCCGTCCACACTGCAGAACCCTAGCGCCTTGCCCCTATAAAACCACCCGCCGGTCGCTCTCCCCCTTCAAGCCGCCGCCGCCCCAATTGGGGTTTCCCCTCCAGCAATTCGAGCAAGGGCGAGAGGGAGGAGGTGCCAGGGGAGGAGAAGAAGAGGAGGCCATCCCAGGAGAGGTCGGAGTGCCGCGCCACCACGGCGCCGACGAATCGCGGGCCGCCGCTGCACGGGAAGACGCCGCCGGAGGAGGAGGAACCGGACCAGGACGGCGATGAGGAGGTGACGCCGACCGACGCGGGCCGATCGACTACACCGAGCTGCAGCGCACGACCACGTTCCCTCGGTGAGCCGCCGCACCGCCGCACCCCGTCATCTCCCCTGTTTTCCCCTTTCCATGTCGCTGCCGCCGCCGCTGCTCTGCTAGTCTCTGTGGTGCCGGTCTTCGAGCCGTGCCCTTCTCCTGCAGGTTCTCGTCGCCGCTGCTTAACCCTACCTGCAAACTGCCGTCGCCTTTCTCTAGCAGCCGCCGCCACCGCGGACCGGGGCACCGGCCACCGCGAGCGAGCCGCGGCCGTGTCGCGGCCACGGATGCCCGTGTGCCCGCGCACGCGCACCGAGCCTAAGCCACGCCGTGGCGCGGTCCAGCACGAGCTGGAGTCCGCGCGCACGCGCGCTAACCAGCCGAACCAGCGACGCCGCGGAGCCGGGAAGCCGGAGCACCCGCGGGCATTGCCGCCATTGCGCAGCACCGCCACGAGCCGAGCCGCGCCGCCGCCCATCCTCGTCAGGGAGCTGCTTTGCCGGCCGAGACCCATCTCTTTCTTGCCGTCCACCTCCGCAAGACCTAGCTGTAGCTCTTGGCCGCTTCCCGAGCCTCGCCGGCGCTTCGCCGTGCCGCCGACGAGCCACCGTGCCGCGCCGCACTGCGCCAAGGCGCGTCCGCGTCGCACCGGCCAAGCCACATGGAAGACCTCACCAACCTGCCACAGCCTTGTCCGCAGAAAATCCCAGCAGCCGCAGATCGATCCCGTGAACCCGGTGCTCGTGGACTCGTCTCACGGTCCACGGTGGACTGCGTCCACCGCACCGCTGCCAAGCCGAGCCGTGCAACCTGACCTTCGTGGGCCGCCAGCCCAGCGCTGTTGGGCCGGCCCATTCCTTTCGGCCCATGACCAGCCTGTTAACCTTTAACCCTTTTTCTTTTTCTATTAACCGCTGACAAGCCGGCCCCACCTATCATCCTCTCTGTTAGACTGATATGTGGGCCCAGTTGACCACCGCTGACCGCAGACCATTGACCGTGGACTGGTCAACGTTGACCAAGTCAACGCTGACGTCACCCGGGCCCACGATGACGTCAGCAAAGCCGGCCCCACTGATGACGTCATGCTGATGTCAGCAGTGATGACGTGGCACACCCTGGTGCTGCCACGTGTCCCAGCCTGAGTGCTTTTCTTTTTCGGAATTATTTAATATTTTCAGAAAATGATTTAAACTTAGAAAATTCATAATAAATCAACCGTAGCTCAGAAAAAATATGAAACCAGTTTCTATATTTTTCTAAAATCATGACCTACGCGTTAGTGTAGAGTTTGGTGTTGTTTGGGTCTTCTTGCTTCGCTGTTTTGGTGTTTCTTTGCTAGTAGCTCCCGTCTTTATTTTATTTCTACGAACTTAGGAGGACCGGAGAATCAAGGGGAGGACGTCTACAACTCCAACTACCGGAACGAAGAGGACGAGCAATACCCAGGTTCACGCCCAGCCATTCTTTGAAATACCTAGTAGACATGCAACTAGTATGCTAGCGCTTTAATTTATTCGCATGATGATGATATGCCTGCACTGCCATTTATCTACCCTGTTTCCTTGCTACATATTATCCACTTATTGAGAATGCTATGCTTGCATGTGTTGGGATGGTTGTGATTGATCTTCTTGGCGTGAGTTGGGTGGCTTGGGAGGAGTAGTGCAGCTAGGCGGTGGAGGCGAGTGATAACAACCCGGTCGTTTGATCGGGGTGCTTTGGAACTGCACTCGGACAGTTCCTATGGGGTACCTGTTGTGGGTACATGGTTACTTTGGATACTTTTGAGGAGTTTGGGCGGCCATACCTGTAATGGGTGCTGATCGCGGACCGTTGCAGCGGATCGCTTTGACGCTGATACTCGTCTTACCGACAATTAAGGGCCGTATCGGGATGACCCGGACGTTGGAAATTACAGTGCTCACCATCTACCCAGTATGGGGAGGGTTCCAGCAAGCCTACTGAGTGCGGTACCAGGACTGTAGGAGATCCGAGTTTGATATGTCTAAGGGGGACTCGTTGCGGCGTACTCTCCCTGATTTACCACAGCCCCCGACTGGCCCCGGTGGGAAGGTTTCACAACCCTGGGGCAGATGTTAGCGTGCGGATGTTTCCCGAGCCAAGGGAAGCAGGATGGTACCGTTACTCTTTAGGGTCCATGCTGTGGGCTGTGTCTCAAGACGGCTAGCTACCGTCTGCAGCCCGGGTGGTTCCTGGAGCGCAACCTCTGCAGAGTGAAAACTATACGTATAGCCGTGTCCACGGTCACGGACGATCCTTCATCTGGCATATTCTGATTAGCATGGGATTCTGCTTTCTTACCTCATCCTTGATTTGGGTTATGAGAGGTTGGACCAGCTGAGGCTGTTGAGACAAGGTGGGGAGGGAGCTCACCGAGTCGACTAGCGAGTGAAAGGAGTTGGCGGATGTTTATTGCGGGAACCTGTTGAAGCAGGACGAGCCCGATGTGGTTATGAGTTTGATGGATGGCTTGGGGAGAGTATGTGCTTGTGAGGAAAGGTGTTTGGAGATGAGATGATCTTGGTTAATGCTGCTGTTTGCGCATAGGAAACCCCAGCTTACTCTCCTTGAATATTTTATTACTAGTTTAGGCCACTATAAAGCTTTGCTGCATATTATGGTTGGTGACGTGGACCTGTCCCAAATCCTTGGGTACAGTCTTTGGGTACACAGGAGAAGACATCGAGTACAAGATCCACCACGACGGATGACGCAATGAGGGTTGTGCGCTGCGCTCAAGGATGCCTGTGGAGGTGAAGCCCCGAAGTGCCAGAAGCTTATAGCTATCTGCTGCGTAGCTGTTTTCCTTCTGTCGCTTAGCCCGAAGGGCTTGTACCATATCGCTATGTATTTATGTCGTGTTTGAGGACCTTAATCAATGTATGGATGTGATTTTCGCTGAAATGAGTTCTGTACGTGATAGCTGTTGTTCCTGGGACTATCACAAGGGTACAGGGAGTCGGATTCTCGTAATTGGGAATCCGGTTCGTTTCACCGTGTCCAGCCCATCTTGGCCCTTGGGCAGCTACACCACTTCCCCACCCTCTTGTTCTTACTGATGGGTGGGAGCACGCACCACAAAGTACCGTCATCTCCAAGCCACCCTCCCTACTCTTTCTCTCTCTAACTCTCCCTCTCCCTCACCCTCCTCATCTCATTGTTCCTTCTTTTTAAAACAAGTGACTCTATGACAAAGAAAGCGAGGGCACCCACTGCGGCGTGCAGTGTTTGCAACACCCTTCTTGCCCGCTCGATGCTCTCTCTCCCGTGATTGTGGCATAGACGCCAAAGATCACCGGTCACTCATCCTCTTTCTCCCTTCGTTCCCCAATCCCCAAGGCCAGCGCCTCTATAAACCCAAGATCCCTCTCCTTGGAACCTTAGAACACCAAGCACCCCCACCCCCAATTTGGCTGCCACCACACATAAATGAAGGGGAGAAGAAAGGAATTCGAAGGAGAAGGGGTATCATTAGGGGACGAGCGAGGGGGAAGGGTTGAGCGATATGGATGACTGGGATACCCCCAGAGCAGGAGTTGAGCCAACCACCTCCGTGTCCACCCGCTCATCCATCGAGCTGCCACCATTTAATTTCCTTGTAGGTAATTGCCACGCTCACTGATGCTGTGACCTCCACGCACCACACTCACGCATATCGCAGATGACTTCACCTTTGGCCCTGCAGGCACACATGTGCGGGCCAAGCCCTGTGGCAGCATAGTCATCGCCACACCATACTTGGCCTCCTATTCAAGCCTGAACATGGGACCATGCACGTTCGAGATGTTAAGCCAAGAGCTTGAACATTCATGTGTGTTCATGGTACGCGTGCCTAGGAGACCACACAAACAACCACACCACCATGTGGTTGCACGGGCCACCGAGTCAGCACCACATGGCACAACCACATTGTCGCCCGTTGCTAAAAGATAGGGCCCACTAGTGGGGGCCACCATGTCACACCCGGTTTTAGAAAGAAAACCTTATGCATTTCATGTGTTCACTAGGATTAATTTTACACACGCATGGTACATTTCACAAGTGAATATCCATGACCATGACAAAATGTAAGAGTATTATATAATTATTACAATCTCAGAGTTGACACAAAAGTCATAATGGAGGAATAAATGAGCTTCTAGCTAAAGCATAGAAAAATAACTCCATCTCCACAGGCATATGACTGGTTTACCCCCAATCCGAGTAGCAATCCGGTGTTGTAGATTAATCATGTAAGGGTCCAGGCCTCTCATGATTGTGAGTACGACTGTTATAGCAGTTTTACACTCTCCAGATGTTGTACACATTCACCATAAGCCGGGATCCCCATTGCCATAGGCATGTATCCTTCTCACACCACGTGAACTGGGTATTGAGTTCACTATGAAACATTTACAAAGCATATTTAATGCAAAGTAACCCGCTAAGGTTCCAGTCCAATCAAAGCATAACCCTCCCTAATGAGAATATTATCTTAGCAAAGCAAACCGCATCAAGAGGACCGGACTATACCCCATCAATGTCTCCCCCATGCCCTTTTCAGGTAAGGTTACCAAGGATTAAATAGGCTAATTAGTCAGTCAAAATCAGAGCCACATGACACTTATGGTAGTACTATTTTAGTGGGTGATTCTCTATGTTCCAACTAAAAAGAGGTGATCTTGCCAATTACTCAATTAAAGATAGTATATGAAACATAGAGTAGGGGTTCATTAACCATCCCAGTGGAGCAAATTAAGCATCATCTACCATCAAAATTAATTAAGTAACCCAACTTCAAGGTATGGTCAAAAGAAGGAAATGTTTAATATGACCCAACTTTAATGCAAGCGATAAATAAATGGTGTAATTAAACTGCATGTCATTTAGGTACAAATAGGAATGATCAAGGAATACTTGCCTTCTTCAAAACCCGGCCTGTTGCCGCTCAAAGTCTTCAAAACTTGAACTTCGAAGTTCTCCTCGAACGACGCACTTCTTAAACGCATCACAGATTCACATGCAAAGAAACAATACAATAAGATAAGAAACAGTACACCAACCATTCTAATAGAACTAAACAATAGAATAAACTATTCTATACATTACAAGGAACATATGAGTGCAAGAGGTTTAAAATATGGTATTGCATCGATGACGCAGTATGTGGTGCGACACATGTGCTGAGTCGAGGACTCGAACCATGATGCACTAAGTTCTACCACAAGAAATCTTATCAATTGTGAGTTTGTGACCTACAACAAACAACTTAAATTTGTTGTATTTTGAATTTTTGAATTATTAATATATAGTTAAAAATACCTGAAGATCGGTTGGAGTATATATGACAACATTAGCTCCTCTCGGTCTCTCTGTTTCTGTCCTTGAACTGTCACCTGTCTGACCGGGTAACAGTTCGTCCCTAGCGAAGCAAAGGCTGCCTGGCTCAACTCCAAATGAAGTCGTCGCTCCAGAATCCAAGAAAATTAAGTTAAAGTGTTGGTCAGGCCGGCCGGCATGCATGCAGACATGCATGCACAATATATTCAATATGGATCTGTACAAGGCAGGCATGGAAACTGCGAAGCCCTAGCAAGCAACCCCGCGCATCGTACGTATGTACTGCACTTATTAACACGTAGAGGTAGCTTGTCTCATCTCTATAAATACAATTTTGGCAGGGGAAGGGAAAAGAAGCATCTTCCAGTTCCAGCAAACCCTACTACGACCTCCCATCCCAAATAGATCAATCGCATCAGTTCTTGTTTTGATACATTTATTTTAGGTTGGATATCTTTGGATGGACTTATATCTTCGATCGGAGCTGACCATGCAACTCTTTTAACAAATGAGTGAAATAAAGCTTTATTTCGAGATATAACAATGTTATGGCCTCTGATCCCAAAAGTGTATATGCAGTCAATAAGCTAGACCCGGCCTAACTAGCTAGATCTAACCTTCTGGGTTCTGGGAAAGGACACTAGAGCTCGCTCATAACCTCGTAGTCGTTAAGGACAGATGAATCAAGCTAGCATCCGTGAACCATGATCAATTATTGATCACAGCATGCACCCAGCATTATTGAAAGCTAGTATAGTCCATGGAATAATAGAAACATATATGCATGTCAAGCAGGAAGAAAAGCAAATGCACATGCTCCGTTGCTCGCCGCCACTGTTCGACGATGGTGACACCTGTGGGCTCCACTTCTCCTCACTAGAGGCGTCATTGCATCCTACAATTCCGGATGGATTTCTCCCGAGCGAAAGCCAAAGATTGGTTTAACCAGTTGTGCGATGGCAGCGTCGTTTGATGTTATTTTCTTCCTGTAGACATCACATTGGAAGGATCACTTGCCGGCTGTAGGAGGTCAATGTCTTCAACGTTGGTTGTTGCACTTTAGGGCTTGGTTGCCACTTCAGTGTCCGGTGTCTCCAACGGTGGACACGTGTCTTATGGAATCACTTTTCCTAGTGGGATGTGAGACCGTTACAATGGTATATTCTAGGCTTGATGGTCAGAGTTCGTTGGGTGGGTGAAGTTATTATTTTATATTTGCTGGATTTGGCTCAAACTCCGGTTCTTCATTCACCTGCATGTGGTGAAACTAGTCCTTTTGGAGTCGACGTCACGTAACAAGCCAGAATGCTGCCGAACAACTATATGATTTGTCTGTATATCCTTTTGGATGTGTGCTTTTGTTTGTTGTGGTGGCATCCATTTATAAGAATTGTGGACTGATGCATTCTCAATTGAGGATGACTAAAGCCGAAAATTATCTAAAAAAGAAAAGCGAATGCAAGGGCGCGGCAGCAGTTTGTGTGTCTATATGCAGCAAATTGAAAAGCTGAAGTTAAGGGTGCATATATGCAGCAACCTCTGCTTCAGTTTTATTGCTCGATGAATCTCGATATAAATCGAGAGCACCCAATTAAAGATAGCATACTCCATGTTCATTCTTTAATGTTATACTGTACGTACAAGTGCAGCCGGAATCCATCCTTGGCTGCAGGGTGCGTCTAGCTTCGTCTCGATATCTACGCTACCTCACTCTCTGACATATGTTCTTTCTTTCTTCTTTTCTTCTTCTTTTCTGATGCATACGTAGTACTCCGTACACATTAATGTAGAAAGAGAGAGAGAGGCCGGCGAGAGAAGGGTCAGAGGAATGGATTGGAGATTGATCAAGCCCTACTTCCATGCATATATATACATGACGGAATCGATCCTTCTTCTCGCTCGCTTGCTGCCAGCTAGTAATAGGCCGGTCGGCCTGGAACCCAACTTACATAGTTCCATGCATGCGTCCGCTGCTTTATATCAATGAATGAGTGAGTGACTGCATATCTACATGGCGGGTCACTAGTTTGCTTGCTCACGCAGGAGCACAGTGCCCCTGCGGCGGCAGCAGCAGCAGCTCGCATTCCACTCCAGTATTCACCACTTGGATCGATCGAGATGCCTTCCATGCTGTCTCTGCTAGTACTGTAGGTTCAATACATGAAAATGTGTTTTAGGTAACGTATTGTTGGTAATAAGCATTTTATGCCCATTACAAAAAAGGTTAAAAGGTAGCGGACAATGTTGAAGTTCCATTACTAATAAGGTCTGCCCAATCCGGCAACAGTAAACTCGATACCATTAACTTGTTATTAATTAATGATATTCATAACGGACTTTAACAACGTCCGAATTACCAATGTGCATCACATTGGTAATGGACATTTGATGGCCATTTGATGTCCGTTACCAATGTGGACGTTTGATGGTTGTTTGATGCCCATTACCAATGTAACGAGCATAATGTTTATTATTAATTTTTTGATATTTTCCTTCAACTACGGTCATATAAGAGATGGCCATAAGAAATCAAACCGATTGGACTTATGGTGTGTCCTGTAGAAATTAAAAAAGATTCAAAAATATTTTTTGAAAAATAAAAAAAAAAGATTCAAAAATATTTATAAGACATGACTATATCCTTCTTCCAAGCACAAGTAATAATGTGGTGTAGTGTTTAGGGTAAGCTTACATAAACCAATAGGTCTTACCTTCGAAACGGGAGAAGGCAACATATTGCGGTAAATTGTCATATGCTCATTACCGATGATGAGTCATCGATGATGAGTCATCAGTAACCCAAAATGGTAACTTGATGGTTGCCATGTCCATTACTAATTAGGGAGTTTTCATGTAGTGTAACTTGATGGCTGGCATCAAGTAACGAGCTAGTGTAAATTACTGTATATCACCTATATTCATTGAGGCATAGATAAAATTGAACCCAAAACTAATCTTTCTATCTATATTAATTATATAAATATCAAGCGCTGCATCTAGCTGGGCTACCTAGTACATACATGTAAGTAGGATACTATATATGTAGTTAATTCCTCCCTCATCATCACCTTATGATGTCGTACCCAATCAGCAATCTTCGTAGAGACAAGTTAGTGCATATATATGCTCACTCCTTCGAGTGTCTCATTATATTCCCTGGGCGCTGGGGCCTATTCTCTCTCTCTCTCTGCAACCGTATTATGCAGACAAACATTGAAAGGCTTCTGTCGATATAGTTAAAAGGAAAGAGGTCTGAAGAAGAGGAAATTCAAGGGCCGGCCGACATGAATGCATTCAAGTATCCCATGAATGCAATAGCAGTAGCTAAGGACAGCAGGGAGCAATAAGTATATCCTCCATCTTGTCCTCCCTCCAATTCCCTTCTACACATTCAAGTAACTAGTATCTGCCCGTGTTTCACAACTTCATGAAAAAAAAATCCCGAAAGAATCTTGCATGCATGGAGTACCAAATGAAGTTTATTTACAAAACCTTTTTAGGGATGGGTGCAACTTTGCGCGACGAATCTAATGAGTCTAATTAATCCATGATTTGCTACAGTAATGCTACAGTAACCATCCTCTAATCGTGCGGTCAAAGGCCTCATTAGATATTATGTCTCGCGAAATAGTCTAATGTTGTGAAGGTAGTTTTGTAAACTGATTTATTTAATACCCGTAATTATTGGTCAAAGAGGTTCATAAAATTTTTTCACCCTTAAAATATCTCGTCCGACCAGTCATTTATTCCTTTTCTTCCAAAACAAGGAAAAAAAATATCTGCGAGTAAGAGAGTTTGCAAATACTCAAACACATATCTCACTTTACTATGGTATTTTGCATGAAAGTTTTTCTTATGCAATTTCATATTTTTATTGCTTTCATTTAGCCTCTTGACTGCGATGATGTGGATACTATATGGGCTTACCCCGACATGCACTACGGGAAACCCTGCCATTGTCGAGTGCTAAGGGCTTTGCCGAGTGCATTCCTTCGGGCACTCGGTAAAGACAGGCTTTAATTGCCAAGTGTCATCCCCCAAGCACTCGGTAAATGATCAATTTCTGTCATTTCTGGAGCAAGCTTTGCCGAGTGCTAGGCCATTTGCTAAGTGTTTTTGCACGGACACTCGGCAAAGCACTCAGTCTGCGCGCCCGGCAAATGGGTGGCAATCTAGTCTACGAATTGCGTGTCATTAGTATGTTGGTTCTTTTACGATCTTATAAATAAGAGTAAAATGCACGGGAGCGATCCCTAAACTTGTCTCATGGTGTTATCTAGGTTCCCGAACTCTCAAAATGCATATTTAAATCCCTGAACTAGCTAAACTATGTCATCTAGGTCCAAAGTTCCAAAAATACCACTATGCATGACAACATGGCTGCCGATTGAGCATGAAATTTTATACTATTTTTCTAACCAAATTGGTTGTTTCCATCATAATAATTATAGAACTTTATTTGATTGTACCATAGCGATAATTATAGATCAAGAGATGGACAAACATCAACAACATAGGGGTATTTTTTGGAATTTTGGACCTGACACACTTTAGCAAGTTTAGGGATGCTAATGTGCATTTTGAGAGTTTGAGGATCTAGATGACACCCCGGGACAAGTTTGAGGACCGCCGATGTATTTCACAAATAATAAGGCTTCCCATTTTGAATAAAGGCTACAAACTTTCTAACATGCAATTGGGTTTTTAGAACACATGGTGTTGTCTTCAGAACTAATCTTGACTGTCATGATGAACCCATGATCATAGGAAATGCACTTTCTAATTTGAACTCACTAGGTGATTGTTTCATTCCCAATGCAATGCAAAATATACATGCATATCACTATGTTATTGAACATCAGCAAGCTAATTGTTGAAGTTTTAAAATCTTTAAATATGTTCCTTATTTTATTGGCAACCGGGGAAATGCTCCCCGCCTGATTTCCATATTAAGACTTATATAATGGTGGCCCTTCCCAACCCAGAATACACATTATGGGGAGGAGAGCCTGCTCTTTTTCATTAACTAATTATATAACAAAAGATGAACACTAAGAGATTGGATATAGTGACGTCTTCCCCAGTTAGTCGATGGCACCATAACCTAGGGTCCTCCTTGCACGCCCGCAGTAGCCAGTGCTGCATAGAAATTTCTTTCAAAAATGACATCGTTCCTGTGCTCCATTCCAGAACTCCCAACAGCAGCAGATTTGTGCTTGGGTTATATATGAAAATTAAACCAAATGGGGAGTATCATATAGGCATGAACTTATCAATTTGTAAGGGTTAAAGTTTTGTATAATATGTTCATTTCAGTATAGTAGGATGAACATGTGATCCAATGCATGCAATGTTGAGTAATTAAACAATTGTCGTGCTAAATTATGAATTAAATAAAGTATGACAAAACAATAAAAACTACCATGCAATGGGTGCCTCAGCTCGCGAGTGTCACACACCTGGTCCTATTTGTATGGCCCAGTAGTAGTCAATGAGTGCGGGATGCACTTTGTTTAGTGCCACCTTGCTAGTTTAGGCAGGGTACTATGTATGCGCGTGCACGTCCCTCGGAAGGGCTGTGCGGTGTGGCTTTGGAGGGCGGGGTGTTACAACGAGCTCGTGAGGTCTTTGTTTCTCTCTACACACCATCACTCATTGGAGTGAAGACAACCTCCATTATTTTTGCTGGTTATTCTCTACTTCCACTAGCAAGGTGGGACTAAAGATGTGCAGTACTTTCACCGCTTGCTCATGCCATATATGACCTTTGAGATATATTTGAAATTTCAGAATTTCTAATTGGACATAGTCCATTAATTAATTCCAGCATATATGCAATATATATAAGAGTAATAATTATGCACCCAGCTGAAGAAACTAACTACGTACATCACTCAAAAAAAAACAAGAAGAAACTACATATCCCAGCTAGGATGATGAAGGCAAAAGCAGCCGGCTATTACTTGTAGCAGAGAGCTTGTAATTCTCCTCTGCCAACACAATTTATTTCGCATGCATGGGCAGTATATATAGTGGTAAAACTGTAGCCGAGCAGCTAGCTGTGGGCGTTCGTTGGTCAAAGAAGATCCACTAACTCGATCGATCTGACCGTTTCTTATCAGCGCTGCGCCAATCTGTCTCTAGCTTGTCCATCGATCAGATCTCTCATCTCACACGCTCTGCGCTAGCTATAGCGCGCTGCTAGGTAGGTACATACATATACACTGTAGTAGCATTCGTACGTGTGTTGCTCCTGTCGGGGCCAGCCGCCCTCATCACTCGCTCTTCACTGCGTGTGCGTCGTGCGTGTTTCCATCCATCAAATGCGATGGATGCGTTTCTTCCCTAACTAAGCTAGCTAGCCCTAGCAGTGTTAGTTAGTAGCTGCCCTGCTAGCTGCTGGCTATCTCTATATAACTGGCCGTCTGGACTGGAGGATCATCACATACCGCACCACCCATCCATATATCCCAACAATCCATCAGCTAGCAGTAGCTGAGTCTGAGATATATCTCTGCAATCTATTAGCTAGCCGGCCATTTAGCTCATGCTGCCAGCAGACTGAAGTAGACGATAGAGCTTCGTTCTTATTATTAGAACTCAAACATATAGATAGCCATATGCATATAGCTGCAGCAGCTAGCAAAAATCTTGATCAGTAGCTTGACCAGCAAGCAGAGCAGCTAGGTATAGGCTAGGAATATATTAATGCCTCAGACGCCGTCGACCCGTTGGTGCCCGACGCCGGAGCAGCTGATGATCCTGGAGGAGATGTACCGGAGCGGCGTAAGGACGCCCAACGCGGCGGAGATCCAGCAGATCACGGCGCACCTCGCCTACTACGGCCGCATCGAGGGCAAGAATGTCTTCTACTGGTTCCAGAACCACAAGGCCCGCGAGCGGCAGCGTCTCCGCCGACGCCAGCTCTGCGCCCGACACCAGCAGCAGGCCGCCGCCGCCGCCGCTCCGACGACGACCCCTCCTGCGGCCGGCGGCACCAGCGCCGGCGTGCATCCGGCGGTGATGCAGCTGCACCACCACCACCACCCATACGCAACCAGCTTCGTCGTGCCCCACCACCCCCACCTGGTATGCAATGCATACGCATATATAGTTACCTTCATTGTTTTCCTGCATACATAACGACCAAGTACGCAAGTTAGATATATAGAATGCTCCTCACATACATACTATACTTAATCGATGTCGATCATCAGGGGGGCTGCTACTTGGGGCAGCAGCAGCAGCAGGAGGCGACCCTTCCAGTTCCAGCTGCAGCTGCAGGAGGAGGCAAGGCTACTGCCGCCGCTGGTGCCTATGGAGGAGCTGCTCTTAGCAGCAACAGTAATCAGCAGCTGGAGGAGTGGGACCCAGAGACGATGGAGCACTGCAACGCCAACTGCGGTGCAGCATCCGGCAGCTCCGACGAGGGCGCAGGCGCAGCTCTTCAGCTACCGCCATGCTGCCGTCGCCCTCTCAAAACCCTGGACCTCTTCCCCACCAACAGCACTGGCCTCAAGGACGAGTGCAGCAGCTCCAAGTCCTCTGCTTGCTCCACATCCACCAACTAATTAATAATAATCAAAATTATATATTAAATCGTTCGATCGCTTATTAATTAGTTTCTGGTTTAATTACCTTCTAGCTAGTGCTTGGATTAATTTGCAAGGTTAATTAATTGTACCACCGACGGTTCCATTTGTTGTCTGTTAGTTGTAGTGCTAGCTGCTTTCCTTGTCAGCTTCAAATTCCAGTACGTAACCAATCTCCATCTATCTTGCTGCCATATGTAGGCCGGAGGATTGTTTTATCGCATTGCAAATTTAATGTTATGATCCAATATATGGAGTATTACTTGACCAATGCAAGGGCTCAGAAAATCAAATCTTAATTCCTCTGGTGTGCATGTCTCATTACTGTGCTTGACATAATTTTGAGCCTTATTATTCGTGTTCAAATGTATGGGGGGCCTACACCGATTGCTACTAAGAGTGGTCATAAGTATTGTGTCATCTTTGTTGATGATCATCATGAAACATTGTTCTTATTAGTTGTGTTTCATTTACCAGTTTTCTACTTCTATTTGAATTTCTGATTCTAACTCTGGTTGAGAGCATTTATCTAATATTTTTCACCAAGTTTTGGCCTTTGAGGGTACTCTTGCCCAGCTCTCATGTCCTAGCGCTTATGGCAAAAATGCATCTTTGTTCCTTACCATTCTAGGGGGGAAACGCAAGACATCTATTCTCTTATCAACCGACGATAATCTTCATCCAAATTATAATATAAGTGCCTTAGTCAAGTCCTTTTTGGTACTCCTCTCCTTTAGCTATGTTCACCTTCGAGTTTTTGGATGTGTGTTATGGGTCTCCTTATGGAAATCTGTTGATTACTTGTATCAATCCTTGGATCAATAACTGAGCCTCGACAACCTTATAAGCTATTTTCATCGAATCACTGCGAAGACTATACTTGAATGCATCGAAAATAAGTTTACTACGCTTATGGTTGGTATGAAAAACTTCGATATGTCAAACTGCAACAACTTAGGTAACATACTTTTCACAAGCGACAGGTGAATGAGCAAGGAATAAAGAACATGCAAGCCAACCATAAGAAGCATGTTTTCAGCCAACGTTTATTTAGTTCGTGAGTTTAAATTAAATCATCATGCAAAGGTGAAAAACATTTAAAATCATGAACCAGGGAGATGGGGAGATAGAGAATGCAAACCATGGCTTGAAGACAGTGGAGGTTATTAAGAGGGTCCAGCAAGGGTTTGGCCGAACCCAAGGGTTGGCTAATTCTTACCGGTGACTGTAGGAGAGTAGAATTGGTGGAATAGATGATTTTATTATTGAGCCTCATGGTCGGATTATATAGCCTTCCTTAGAGATAGGCAAGCCGAGATTACAATCCGAATCTACATTATCTGAAGATATCCCAATATACTCTAACAACCCCCCACAGTCATAGCCGGAGAGACATAGACAGTGGACTGGAGAAGAAGCCGAGGAACTGACATCCCCTCGCAGTCATATAACGGACATCGCATCACAGTTAAGATGTCGCCATTTACCATTGGCTCCCTCATCCACAAGCTTCATTGTGCACTGTCTCTTGGGGCTTTGCCACCCCCCCCCCCCCCCCCCCCCCCAAAAAAAAAACCACTCCTCCCCCATGAACCTCTACCTTTAATTTGTCCAACCCTAAGGGCAGTAGTCATGCGCTTCGATCCACACCCGCCAACCATGCAGCAGTAGAACAACAACACCTCCACACCGGATGCCAACTTCTTGCCCCCGAACATGGTTCCATATAGTTACTTACCACATGTAAATACTAATTTTTAAATCTTGGCATTCATATAAATTATGTTACATATAATATTGTCATAATATGTCTATGTTGCATTCACCCGTTATATAATATAACGCACGGGTATGGTTGCTAGTATATAATATATGCCCTTCAGTATTGAGAGATGGTGCACAACAGTATCCAATTGGAACAAATTGCTGAAATTTAAAAATGTCAAAAAAGTAAATACACGATGATAACATTTTGGAACACTTTTACTTCTTTTGAAATTAATCTCCTAATTGTACTCTATGAATATTTAAGTTTTTAACCCGCGGTGGAAAACATATTTTGTGAAAAGATGCTTTGCCTTAATTTAAGGGACCGGGTTAAGGCGCTACCGATCGCGCAAAAGAGAGAGCGTGCGACCGCGGCGCTCGCCCCTGTGACAACCCAAGCACTTGGAAACTAAATTAGACGTTAATCACATGTTTGACCTAAGTCAAACACCAGGTGGACCAATACCAAACAAGTTGACCCACAACAAATTTTTCAAATATTAAATTTTATAAAGTGATCATGGTCATAAGCCTAACTATCATATTAATTCCCAATTTTGAATTCAAAGTTTATTTGAATAGGATTTGAAGATACCACTGCTGCTGCATGATCTAGGGCTCAAATCAAAAATCATACAATAGGAAAGTTATAGAGGGGGCAGTTATGCATAACTTTCATTTTGGGAGATTTTGAGGTTGTAATGTAAAATCTTGTGCAAATCGTTGGTCAAACACGGTCAAAATCTGGTCAAACTCCTTTCTCTCTCCTGTTCATCTTCTCTCCTTTTCTCTCCCCTGCCCTTCGCTCCCGTGCGTCGCCGGCCATGCGTGCCGCGCGTCTCGCCCTGCCGGCGTTCCGCACCAACCCGACCCCACCCGCCGGTCTCTCTTTTCCCCACACGGCACGACCCGCGCGCGCACCTTGCTCTCTCCCACGCTCCCAACGGCGCCGCCGCGCCACGCGGCTGGCAAACCCTTCTGACGCGCCAAGCCGAGCAGCGAACAACAGCACCTCGCCATTCCACGCGCAGCCCCAGCTCGCTCCCCGATCACGCATAGCCACGCGGACGACGCGCTCTGGCGGCGCCCATGCCGCCGGCAACACACCGACGCGTGTAGCCCGCCCCGTCGTCCACTTGGCCTACAAATCTTCGCGTCGAAGGCTTCCTTCCCACCCCAGCCGCCTATAAAAAGGACCCCCGAGCTTCCATCATCACCTCCAAGCTCGCTCTTGAGCTCGCCCGCGCCATTAGCGCCGCCGTCGACCACCTCAACGTGGGCAGCTCGCTCCAAGCCGTCACAGCTCGAACCGACACCACCAGCACCCTTCTCCATGGCCTAGAACAGCTCCCCGACACCGCCAAAATCTCCCTCGCAGCTCCCTGAGCTCCGCTGCCACTCCACCATTGCCGCTGGCCACCACCTCCACGTGGGCGGCCGTGCTCGCTCAGCCTCCGCCCACACCGAAGCCACTACTACGATCACCACCATCACTGGAATCTCTCCGACCCCTTCCCGACCTTCCCCGGCCGTCCACCTCGCCGGAGCTCACTCGCCAGCGCCACCCGATCTGCTCCGCCGTCGACCGCAGCTGTCGAGCCACCGTCGCCCATGAAACCACTTCCAATAGAACTGTGGTGAGCCCCTGGTGCTCCCTGGCTAGATGTAGTCATCAATTAGGGCCTCCGCTCGCCGGAATTTGAGCTCCCGTCGCCGCCGGCCATGAGGGACCCAATTGCAAATGGTTTAAAACTTGAAGGGACTCGAACGTGAAATACCAGGGACTGAAATGTAAAACTTAAGTTAAGTTTTTGAATTAAAAACAGCTAACTTCGTAAATCTCTACCTAATAATAAAGCGAATAGTGTTTGGTACGTCAGCTGACGTCAGCATGACTTGTCCTTACATCAGCATCGTCTCCGCCCGTGCAACAATTTCTTCTTTTGCACGCGATGTCTTCGAGTTCGAACTCTGAAGGCTCGAGTTTCCTTCTCCTCTCAGACTGCTTTGTCCGTCGTTGACTTCGATAAGACCCTCTGTTTGGGGAAAATAGGTTCTATAGCACTGAAAGATCGTGACTTCCGTAAAATACCATTGAAAGGCTTGGGCCCCGTAAAATACCACCGAAAGTTGTAACATGCAACTGAAACTACCATTCCGTCAGATTTTGTGTGGACGTCTATTAAGTAGGACAAACATACCCCCAACTGTGCAGCGCGGGATTGGGGGACCGGCGGCTGCTGCACTTCACCCTGCTGCTCATGTCGCGGGGGCTCCCCGTCCACTTCGCCGCGCCGGAGCCGCACCTCCGCGAGGCCCGCGCGCCTCCACGGCTGGGGCGACAGGAGCAGCAGGAGAGGTCCAGGCAGGGCCGGTCAAGCGGGGTGCGGCAGAGCGGGAAGGCGGCGGAGCTGGTCAAGCGGAGCTGGAAGGCGGGGCGGCGGCCGAGGAGAGTACCACTGCGTGAAAAACCGAGATTTGTAACGGGCGTAGATGGCCATAGGTAACGGGCATTGCGCCCGTTACCCTTACTCCGTTACTAATAGTCGGTCAAAGGTAACGGGCAATTTGCCCATTATGAACGACCAAAACCTGTAACCCGCACTTCACAACGACCGTTACCAATATAAGCAACCAGTAACCCAAACATGCGATTTTTGTGGTCCCACAGATCAATTTCATAACGCGCACAGACAAACGACCGTTACCAAAACAATACATATGTAACGCGCTTTACTTAAGAACCGTAGCGAAACCACAACACTTGTAATGGTCTTTACGTAACAACCGTTACTAAAACGCAAACCTTGTAACGGGCTTGACTTAAGAACCGTTACGGCGGCGCATTGACCAGTCTTCTCTCCGGTCCCGCCGGTCAGTACTTGTAACGGGCTTTACTTAACAACCGTTACGGTCTAGCATTGACCGATCTCATTTCTCGACCCACGGGTCAGTGCGTGTAACGGGCATTCCTTAACAACCGTTACGGCGGTGCATTGACCAGTCTCCTCTCTGGACCCACCGGTCAGACCCTATAACGGGCGTTACGTAACAACCGTTACGGATACTTTGTGTAGGTAACGGTTCTTACTTGATGCCCGTTACCTTTGTGTTCAATTGTAACGTTCTATAAATGTCCCCATTACCTTTTGTTGTTCCACCACCACAGAATCTGTCCTGGTGCTGGCTGCATCCTGGAACCAGAAAGGATTTTGCAGCCCCCAGGTTATTCACATCACATACGGATTGAGATACACATCACATACAGATTGAGATACACATCACATATATACACAAGTACACATCAAGTTTGTATCTTATCATACACATGCAACAAGTTTCAAGTTGGATGAATCTTATCCCCTACTGGGATAGGCAGACTGATCATGTAAACTACAAGTTTAATTAGACCATAAACATCCTCAAGTTTCATTCAGGTCTACAAGTTTCAAGTAGTACCACCTGCTGGAAATTGATCACCTTCTGGACCTTGATCACCTGCTGGAACATGATCACCTGGACCACTGTCACACCCCAAAATTTTCGAATCTTGGGATGTGAATTTTTGAACGAAATTAATGCAGTAATTTTCTCAATTTTCTAAAATTTTCCAAACTTTATAAAATTTACAGGAAATTTAGTATAGGAAAATTTTATTTTCTAAATTAAATTGAAACAATATAGGTTTAATATTAAGTGACTTGCATTCATGCTGGCTGCATTGAGTTTTGGTTGAGGGTGGTTCAAATAAGAATTTAAATCCAATTTGAATTCGAGTTTGTATCCCCTTGTTCTGATCCCTATAAAAGTTGTTTCGGCCTGAGTTCGTTTTCGCCCCCTGAACTCTTTTCTGACTCGTTTTCCCTACTTCATCTATTTCTCCTGAGCCGGCCCAGCTCTCCCCCTCAGCGCACCGGCCCGCAAACCGCTTCCGGCCCAGCAGCGCGCCGCATCCAGCCCGCTAGCGGCCCAGGATTGGAGCCCCCCTCCCTCACTGCCACGCCAGGCCCGCTGGTCAGGTTGCTGACGCCAGGCTGACGTCACCTTCCTTTCTTCTTCCCCCGCTAATGGCGCGGCTGGCCGCACCTCTGCCGCGGCAGGGCCCGCACGCCGAGGCCCGGCTCCCCCGCGCCTACTTAACTCGTCTGCGCCGCCAACCCCTCACCCCCTCACCAGAAACCCTAGCCGCCGCAGTCCCCAATCGCGCCGCTCCCGAGCCGCCGAGCCAAGGGTCCGCCGGCCGCCGTCGTCACCTCGCTCCGGCGCTCCTCCGCCCCGATAGACCCTCGGAGCGGCACCACCGCGCCGCCAGGAGCACGCCAAGCCCCCGCACTACTCATCCCGTGCCCCGGAGCTTCCTCGCCGTCACACACCGACCCGCCGCTCCGTCGCTCGCCGTCGACTCGCCACACCGCCACTCCTTCCACGACTTCATCACCCCTGGTAAGCTTGGCATTTTGCCCTGGTCCTCTAGCTCCAAACCGCACCCGAAACCGAGCCCCCGACGAGCATTTTCCGCCTCGCCGGAGTTGGCCGCCCGCCGGCCATCGTCGTGCGCCCCATAGGCCACCTCACCCCTCGACTCGAACCACACAGATGATCTCGCCTTTCTCCCCTGAGCTCGTAGGACCAAACCCCGCAGTAAATGGAGCCCCGTAGCGCATGTTTGACCCTACTCCGGCGAGCCACCGCCGCTCCCGCGGGCCCCGCCGCCGCGTTTCCTTCCCCTCCGGCGACCCGCGTCGCCCGGCCTTTCCCCAGCCCTCAGATCTGGATCAGACGGCCCAGATCCAACCGCCCCAAGTCAAACCCCCCCTGTGCCGGTCAGCGCCGACATTTTTGTTAAAGAGCCCCTGAACTTTTCTAGAATCAACCCGCAGTCCACTCCAGTTCAAAAGTATTTACAAATCAGTCCCATTTTATTCACTGAAGCCCCTGCGCTTTTGAAAATTTCAACCCGTCGTCCAGCCCTCCTGCTTTTGCACGTTAGGCCTCGGTTTTATCGCGAAATTACATATAGGACCTCGGTTTTTCGCAATTAAGCCCCTGAAAGTTTCTGAAACTTGCCAGCAAGCCCCCGAACCGTAGAAACGCCATATCTTCTTCGTTTTAGCTCCGATTAGAGTGATTCTCGCGCTCACGTGTTCGTAGCGAAGCGTAGATTATTTCTAAAGCCTTCCTTTATTCTGTTTCTATTGTTTGGTGTATTGTTCTTAGTTATTCTTGTTTGTTTGCTTGTATGTTTGTACCGATGATTGCTGTGAGTAGAGGAGTGCCATCAAGAGATTTCAAAGAGAAGAATTTGAAGATCAAGAGCAGAAGACTAAGTAACTATACTGGATTTAAGGCAAGTTATAGCACGGACAATCCTTGCTACCTAAACACCCCCTGTAATTATTTTATTTACTTCATATGCATGTGTCTAAATTGATGTACCCCTAAGGTTGTACCTAGCTTTGTTATCCTATTCCGTTGATATCCCGGGTTCATGCATATGGGTAGATCTTTGCTAGGCGCAGCTACTGTCACCTTTGCTTAACTTTTATTCTCGACTTAATGGTCCACTCCAATGTTAATGATAAAACCTGCTTTTTAGCAACATGGTTCAGGGAGCTAGGGCGTGTGCTTCGTGCTTGGCCCTAGTGTCTCTCCGTAAGGACTGGTTCTTAAAGCGGCAACCCAGGAACCTGTCGCCACCGCCAGAACTATAATGACTCTGGTCTTGGACAAGTAGCATGTACGGCTCTAGCTTGACAGTGGTTACCGACAGGCCGACGGCGTTATGGGAGGCAAGGCACGGGGTGTTTTCTTGATTCCACCGAGGACGGTAGCCCCGTCGGCTAGGTCTCGTTAGACCCAGTCCCGTGTTGGGAGCTTCCGTTAGTGCGGGGGCTCCACATGTGGCGCTATTTATTTTATTGTTGTTATTCTTTGCTGCGCATGGACGCCATTGACCCCCTCATGTCGCTATATGAGCGTAAGTCAATCTCGGTGCCTAGAGTCTCACCACCTTGTATGACCATAGCGGCTACTGTCTTGTTAGGGTGTCTTGCGAAAAGCCTCGTAGCGTCCCTATGCGATCACACCTCGGAAGTGTGGTTTATGAGGTTTGGCCACCTCAGCATTGTTGGGTTTAAAGTTCTTTGAACTTTTACGCGACTGGTGGGTAAAGGGCGAAACCTCTGCACAGTGTAAATCTATCATGATAGCCTTGCTCAGGGTCACGAGCGGCCTGGATCCTTTTCGATTAGAAGATGATGTTTATTTATGCTTAATGTCACTTACACTTATTAATTGGGTTGCAACCGGGATTCATACATTTGTAGTAACTTGGATGATGTTAAAACGAACCAACTAAAAGTGCTAATGCAGTTAAGCCGTGTCTAGCCTTTTTGAGCCTTCATATACCCGTGTTATACTTGCTAATAAGACATTTACTTATGCTTGCCATTATTCAACAAAATCCCAGATGGGTAACAGATGGAGTGAATGAGTCAGCTACTGAGTTTCCTGAGGATCGTTTGTGCTTCTGAGCTATGGTCAACCAGTCGGTGTCCCTGTGGACTTGAGGCTCTACCTGTCAAGATAATTAATAGACTTCCGCTGTGTTTTATTTAGGTATTGCATTAAACTCTGATGTAAAACCATTTTATTCGAGCATATGTACTCTGATTTCCATATTTGTAAGCTGTATGTGTTATGTGGACATCCTGGGCACACATATGGCAGCATTCGGGTTTTTGTTTAAATTCGGGTGTGACAACCACCCTTAGTCTTTTTGGATTAATCGGTGCTTTGGTAAGCTTGAAATCCTGCATAATACAATTTTTAGGAGAATACAGGGTAAAAGTCGATCAGTTTCTAAAAACAAATGGAGAAGGCTGAGCAGTATACTTACAGAAGCCCTTTTCAATGGGGTCATTTCAGAGATTACATCCATAATATACACCGCAACATAGAATCCACAAAGAAGGGACCCCGATGGCTGTTGAGGGCACTGAATGAATGTACCAAAATGACACAAGTTATAACCGGTACCAAATATGTATGAAGTGAACAAGATAAAACAAACTTGATTTTCCATCTTACCTGAAAATCTGCCTTGTGCGTGAGTGTAGATGGTTTACTTAGCAGTATACTTACAGGTCCTAAATAAAATCAGCATGTACAACATATACACATAGAATTGATAGTTTATTTAGCATACTGGTTGGGGATAGGTACTAACCATATTTAGATAGGCTGAAGAAATGAGATCCTATATCCAAAGCAGCTCTGTTGTTCCTTCAACTGCTTCCTTGTGCGATGCTTATATACCAATGCTTATATACCAAAGCATCATTGAAGTGTACATTACATTAGGTAGGTACATGAAAGAAGAGGACAAAGCAACAGTTAGTAAAATGCACTAGGATTATATGATTCTACATAAGATTAACATACTAAGAAGAACTAACAATTGTAGCAGTACATAGTCCAGAACAATTGATAGATAATTTGCAATTTAAACATGATAAAGGAAGATTAACAAGGCAGATTAAATGCCTGATTGGTTGATGAACAAGCACTAAGAGCAAGCACTAGGATTATATGATTCTACACAAGATGAACATGCAGAGCTAATGGAAAAAATGCAGAAGGAAAAAGATAACTTGGCAGCAGCCACATCAGGATCTGTGTCCATGACATACAGATCGAGTTTCCTTTGAACAAATAAAAATAGGAAAGGAACAGCAACCAGAGCAGGATCTGTATCCATGACATATAGATCGAGCCAAATCTGGTCAAGGTGAACGGAGCCTAAACAACAGCAAAGTAACAGGAACATTGGTGCACCCAGCGTAGTAGGCACAGCAGCAGCAGATGCAGCAGAGCAGAGGAAGCAGTCCTGCTCGCCGTCGTCGTTGCCGGAGGGGTGGATCCGCGTCGCCACGTTGCTTGAGGTGGCCGGGTCCGCGTCGCCGTCGCAGGGCCGGGTCCCGGGTTCTTGGGCGGGGATGCCGCGCCGCCGGGGTGGATGCAGTCGCGCCGCGCCGCCGCTAGGGTTTGGTGGTTGGGGAAGCCGCGCGCGCCAGGGTGGATGCCGCCGCGCCGCCGCTAGGGTTTGGAGGTTGGGGATGCCGCGCGCGCCGGGGTGGATGCCGCTGGGGATGGATGCCGCCGCTAGGGTTTGGTGGAAATGACGCGGGGTCGGTGGGGGTGTTGACACCAAAAATTAGCACCAGGAAGAGGCTGACATGTGAGCCGGATTTGGTGGAAGGATGCCATTCGGCTAAAGGGCTTTCTCTGAAGCATTCGGCAGAGATGCTCTGCGGTCGGGAACGCGTCGCCATTCGGTTAAGGGGTTTTTTCTGAAGCGTTCGGCAGAGATACTCTGCGGTCGGAAATGCGTCATCATTCGGCAGAGGCATTGTTCCGCAGGCGAAGAGTGGTAGCGTTCGGGAAGACATGATGACGTGGATCAATATAAGGAAAAAGGCCGGTTCGAACAAGGAACGCAATATGGGCACGAAGATTCGTCATTTATTTTTAGAAACAAGTATTATAGTCGTGTCCGACTAGGAGTTATATCAAAACCTGGGTATAAATATAAACCCATGGCAATTGTAAAAGGATACCAATCGAATCAATCATACAACAAACCGGCCCCGTGCCAACATCGAGTCCTTTAGTCGAGTCGTCGAGTTCTTCGAGAGGAGTCATCGATCCGTCGACCTCCGTAAGTACCGGCAACCCTGTATCATGCTTAGTATCATGCGGTGGATTTAAGCTTTGATGCAGGTAGTCTTGTTACCATGCTTAGTATCATCCGGTGGATTTAAGTTATGGTCTCAAGAAGGTTCCTCTGTTAGGTCATGAGCCATGCGGTGGGCTAAGATCTAGTATGGACCAAGTTATCGGCTCTGTTAGATTTCGGCAAGATCTAACAGATTCATTAAGTTACCCCGTGTTGCTTCGTTTTTACTCTGTGCTTAATTCATGCAACACTCCTTTGCCCAATCTAGGTCGGTTAGAATCGGCTCTGCTTCACGATGCGATGACTCATCCCCTCATAGCCGAATCCGAAACCGACCTAGGTTGCCACGCGTCGCGGGTTCGAACTTGTTGGTATCGTGTAGATCTTGACAGAACCGGGTATCATGCGGTAGATGCAGGTTTTTGGGTCGTCTTAGAGCTAATCATCCGGTGGATTAGAATTCGATTCGATCTGATAGATTTATCTTTATCGATTAAGTTTGTTCCTTCGCCGCGGACCCCGATTCGGCTAAGCAGCCGCATTTGGCAGTGCTCTCACGAGTGAACGTGTTCGTGGGTTTGCAAGTGGACAATGAATGCTTTTAGCCTTTCACGATTAGATTGTATCATGCGGTGGATTGATTTAATCTGATTGGTGGTGTGGCCTCAAAACGAGTTGTATCATGCGGTGGATTAACTTGTTTGTTGCCATGCTTGACGGGTGCTGCTTTCGGCCTATGCATTCTTGTTTACTGCGGATTTATGGTCATGCTTTCGCCCTTTTATTTATCAATTATGCTTTGTTTCTCGTTAATCGGCTATGAGTATGCGTTACAATGTTCATTCGGTTGAAAGCCGATTTTTCGTCATGCTTACGTCACGCATTCGGCAGTGCGCTCCCTGCGTGCCTTGCCGATTGCCGAATGAGGCTTTAACTGCCGACAGATAGCTTACATGCTTCTACTGATCTTACGTCATGCTGATGTTGTGCGTTCGGCAGTGTGATTCTTACATGCTTCTACCGGCTGCCGAATGATATTCTGAATAACGACAGATAGCTTGTCCGTAGCTATATGTCTCTCGAGATTGGCTTCAATGCCGCAAATATGGAACTGTCTGGTCTCACCCGGCACGTTCCAGGTTTTGATCTAAACGTTTTTGTCCCTTTGTTAGTTTTCAGGCAAACTGACTGGCACGCTTCCGGATTCAAAAGCCCGGGCCACGTGTGAAGCCAGCTAATTCGGCTTGCTGTGTGCTTGGCGTGAGGTGCGGATTTTACGTCAACACACTTTTTGGCACGCCCGGTGGGACTCTTCAAGTTTACAAGATGCCTGAGTTGAGCGACATCATGGACGTTACTTTGGAAGAATTGTCTGAAGAACATCAACAGATGGTAAAGGCTGCTACTGACCAATTCATTAACAAATGTTTACTGTCTTTCGCCAAGAACAGGAGTGGTGCACCGTTTCTCAAGTCCGATTTGCCAAGAGTTCTCCTTCCCGGGCAGTCTGATTTTACTAAAGAAGAAGAGAGGGAGAGATTCTCGGGCTTGTTATACAAAGCTTTGGGGGAAGCAATGACCAATCACAATGCTGCGTTCCTGAACAGTTTTCGACATATAATGGTAAGCATTTTTGGTCAGCATGTGGATAAACCCTTCGAGCAGATACATGGGCAATTGGGTGGCCCGACATACTTCAATGTTCAAGCACCAGTTCAGAAACCACATGGTAAAGGAAATGCTGATGGAACTGGAGGTTCTGGTACTAAAGATACAAATGGACAACCGATTCGGCAAGATCCTCAGCCTGCACTGCCGAAAACTCGCACATACGGTGATATGGCATTCGGCACCACAGGGAATCCGCCTGCTTCTGCTTACAAGATATCTCCCTTGAACAACAGACTGCAGAGGGATTTATATGGAAACGGATATTCAGAGTTTATGGATTACAATGCTATCGACGCTCTCCCGAATCCTGGGTATGTTGGTACTGCAGGCATGCTTGCTGGGAGACCAGGGAATCAAGATACCAGTATTGACCTCGTGGTGCAAAAAATGACCGATGTTTTGCAAAATCAATTCGGTCTGAAGCCTAAAAATCAGGGGTACATGTACTCGTCTCCTTTCCCGGAATGGTACCAAAGGGTATCATTGCCGAATAGAGTCAAGGTGCCTACAGAGTTTACTAAATTCTCAGGACAAGATGATACTAGCACTGTGGAACATATAGCTCGATATCTGATGCAGCTTGGAGAAGCTTCGGCAGATGAGGCTTTCAGAATCAGATACTTTCCTTTGTCACTGACGGGTCCAGCTTTTACATGGTTTGCTTCTTTGCCTGCTCAGTCGATTTGTACTTGGAAAGACCTGGAGCAGAAATTCCATGCTCATTACTACATTGGCAGTACCGAGAAAAAGTTGGTTGATTTGACCAGCTTAAGGCAGAGGAATAATGAAACACCTACGGAGTTCCTCAGGAGATTTAGGGAAACAAAAAGCATGTGCTTTTCTCTGAACATACCTGATGACCAGCTGGCTGGTATGGCTGTAGCTGGCATGCTGCCTGCCATTCGGGAGAAGCTATTCGGGATGGAGTTTGATGATCTGGGCCAGTTGTCGCACAGATTGGCCTTGATGAGTAACCAGGCATATGGTTTCAAGAAAGATGCCAGATTTGCTAAAAATAATGATGTAGCTGACATCTATAACCAATTCCTTGAAAGAGCAGATCAAGAAGATGAGTATGAAAATAGCGAGGAGATAGCCGCAGCAGAGATAGTGTGGAGCAAAGAACCAGTTACAATGGCTCAAAGATGGATCAAACAGATGAAGGGAACATATGATTTTGATGTGACTAAGGCGGACAAATTGTTTGAGTTCCTGGTGAAAGAAGGCCGAATCAAATTGCCAGAGGGGCATTCTATGCTTCGGCCCGATGGAGTGAAAGATAAGAGGTACTGTGGGTTTCATGATAGAAATTCTCATTCCATTAATGAATGCAGAGTCTTTAGGATGAGGATTCAGAAAGCTATCCAGGAAGGACATCTGAAATTCGACAACAAGACGAAACTGGACAGTAACCCTTTCCCTCAGAATATGATCGGGTTCTCGGTTAATATGGTGAATGCTGTTCCATCTGGAGAAAAGGGAAGATTGAAAGTTTTAACCTCAAACAGGGCAAGACAGGATGGTTCAGTTGATCCCACTCGGCAGATCACAATTGAACAGATTCGCCAGAAAGATCTTCGGTTCCCGAATAGCCGATTTGAAGTGGGAGAATCCTTTAAACCTAGAGTTACTACACGTATTCTCCTCAACAAATGGCAGCGTCAGCAAGAAAAGGAGCGTTTTCAAAGGCGTGAATACGAGGAGGAGAAAAGAAGGCGCGAAGAAGAAAGGTTTGAGGAAGAACAAGAAGAGTATGCTCGAGAGCAGGAACGTGCGCATTGGGGGTGTGCATTCTTCAGACACTGTTGGAACGAAGGTTTGAAGCTTCCCACACGGAATAGTTGTCCTGAATGCAATAATAGGTATGATGAATATAGGCAGGGAACTGTCAATCGCCGATCTGTCCATGAAAGAATTGGCAGGGTGCATCCTAGTGATGATCGGCGTTTTAATGATCAACCAAGAAAGAGACATGCTGATTACAAGTGGTTTGATCGTGAAGAAGAAGAAGATCATGCTTATGTTTGGCAAGAAGGACAATGGTGCCCACCTGGTTTGAAGAAGAGCCAGAAGAGAAGAGTACAGCGCCTGAGGAATCGGGAATTGAAGCAAGCAAAGGTCAAGGTGAAATCAATATGGCTCCCAAAAGACAGGCCTGACGAACATGGTCATTCGGCTCCTACATGTATGGTATGTTTTCTGCCGAATGAATTCATGGCTCCAGCTAACCAAATTGTACAGGAAGAGATATTGCCCGATATAGATGATGCCGAACGATTTGGGTTAATGGCACAATTGATGTTGAACAAACAAGCTGTTTTTGAGAAGCCAGCCCAGAATCGGCACATGAAGCCACTGTACTTGAAGGGATATGTTAATGGCAAACCGTTGACCAAGATGTTTGTCGATGGAGGAGCTGCTGTCAATGTAGTGCCATATACCACATTCAGGAAGCTTGGTATGGGCCCTAGAGATTTGACATCAACGAGCATAATTCTAAATGATTTTGCTGGAAATCCTTCGGACACCAAGGGATGCGTGCACGTTGATCTGATGATTGGGTCCAAGACTCTGCTTACGACTTTCTTTGTCATTGAGGGCAAAGGGGCATATAGCTTGCTGCTTGGAAGAGATTGGATTCATGCAAATTGTTGTATTCCATCTACTATGCATCAACAGCTTATTCAGTGGATAGATGATGAGGTGGAGATTGTCCAAGCAGATGATTCAATAAGCGTGGCAAATATGGAACCAGCTTTCTGGGAATATCAAGGCATAGATTGTTTCTCAGGCAAAGACTGGGGAGAAGGTCCTGTGGCACCAGCCAGCAGTGATCAGCAGCCGATCGAAGCAGTCGGCTCTCATAGTAATTTTTGATGGAAAATCCAATTGATGGAACTGATGGAAAATTAGGACGTGGATTTGTGTCGGCCGATAAATTGGAAGAAGTGGACATTGGAGATGGTGACAAGCCAAGGCCGACATTTATCAGTGCTAACTTGGATTCGGTTTTCAAAGAAAAGTTGGTGACATTGTTAAAAGAATACAAGGACTGCTTTGCTTGGGATTATTCGGAGATGCCCGGTCTAGACCGTTCTATTGTTGAGCATCGGTTGCCAATCAAACCTGGTTACAGGCCTTACAAGCAACCATCCCGGAAAATCTACAAGGAAGAAGTGTTGGCCGATGTGAAAAAGGAGATTGAAAGATTACTAGATGCAAATTTCATTCGGCCATGTAAATACGCGGATTGGATCTCTAATATCGTTCCTGTCTATAAGAAAAATGGAAAAATGAGGGTTTGCATAGATTTTAGAGATCTAAACAAGGCTACACCCATGGATGGATATCCAATGCCTATTGCTGATTCGTTGGTTGATGCTGCTGCTGGATACAAAGTGCTCAGTTTCATGGATGGTAATGCAGGATACAATCAGATTTTTATGGCATTGGAAGATATAGTAAAGACAGCTTTCAGGTGTCCTGGACACATAGGGTTGTTTGAGTGGGTTGTCATGACCTTTGGATTGAAAAATGCTGGTGCAACTTATCAAAGAGCTATGAATTATATTTTTCATGAGTTGATCGGCAAGATTGTGGAAATATATATTGATGATGTGGTGATCAAGTCATTGGATCATGAGTCCCATTTGGCCGACATAAGGAAAACTCTAGAATGCACCAGGAAACATGGGCTTAAGATGAACCCGAACAAGTGTGCTTTTGGAGTTTCGGCTGGAGAGTTTCTGGGATTTTTGATACATGAAGGAGGAATAGGAGTTGGTAAGAAAAGCATGAAGGCAATTGATGAAATTGTTCCTCCAACTAATCTTAAAGAGTTACAATCGCTGCTTGGCAAGATAAATTTTGTGAGAAGATTCATATCAAACTTGTCACAAAAGGTGTTGCCCTTTTCCTCACTGTTGAAAATAAAAAAGGATCAAAAGTTTGTATGGGGTGACGAACAACAGAAGGCTTTTGATGAAATAAAGGAGTACATGAAGAAGCCACCAGTATTGGTGCCTCCACAATTGAACAAGCCTTTCAAGTTGTACGTGGCGGCCGATGCCCAAACTATTGGATCGGCCCTCATTCAAGAATTTGAAGGGAAGGAAAGAGTAGTTGCATACCTTAGCCGAAAGTTACTAGATCCAGAGACAAGGTATTCGGCTATAGAGAAGCTTTGCTTATGTGTTTATTACTCATGTACAAAATTTCGGCACTATTTGCTGAATGCCGAATGCGTTGTACATTCAAAATTTGATGTGATTAAGCACATGTTGTCAATACCAATTTTGAATGGAAGGATTGGCAAATGGATTTTGGCCTTATCTGAATTCGAATTAAGGTTTGAGTCAGCAAAGGCTGTCAAGGGGCAGATTATTGCTGACTTCATTACTGAACATCATGATACATCGATAAATTTGCTTAACATTATTCCTTGGGTATTATTCTTCGATGGATCTTCATGCAACAAAGGTGGTGGAGCAGGCTGAGTATGAGGCATTGCTCAAAGGGCTCCAATATTTGAAAGAAGCAAAGGCCATTGCAGTTGAAATTTTTGGAGATTCAGAATTGGTCATAAAACAATTGAATGGTGAATATGAGTGCAAAAGTGATACCTTGAGGAATTACTATGAAGAATGCAAAGAAATATTGAAGAGCTTTCGGTCAGTAATTCTACAACACATTCCTAGAGGGGATAATGGAGAGGCGAATAGATTGGCCCAAAGTGCATCAGGTTATAGAGAGCTTCAAGAAGTGTTTGCTAATGATGTATATGCTTTCGGGAGTAATCTGGCAGAAGATGATTGGAGGAAAGAAATTGCCGATTATTTGGAGAATCCATCCCAGAAAGTTTCGAGAAGACTCAGGTATAAAGCTATAAAGTTTGTTCTTCTTGATAAAGATTTATATTATAAATCCTTGGACGGGATATTATTACGTTGCTTAAATCAAGAAGAAGCAAAGAGGTTGATGAGTGAGGTGCATGACGGATTATGTGGAGCACATCAGTCAGCTTACCGAATGAAGTGGGTTATTAGAAGAACTGGATATTACTGGCCGACAATGTTGGAAGATTGCTTTGAATATTATAAGGGATGTCAAGACTGTCAGAGATTTGGAAACATTCAGAGAGTTCCAGCATCGGCTTTGAATCCCATTATCAAGCCATGGCCATTCAGAGGATGGGGAATGGATTTGATTGGCCAAATAAATCCTCCATCTAGTAAGGGACATAAGTTCATACTTGTGGCAACTGATTATTTTACTAAGTGGGTTGAGGCAGTTCCGTTGAGGAAAGTGACATCAGAAAATATGGTTGAGTTTGTCAAGGAACATATCATTTACAGATTCGGGATTCCTCAGACAATCACCACTGATCAAGGGACTCAATTTACATCTTCAGAATTCAAAGATTTTGCTGAAAATATGGGGATAAAATTACTGAATTCTTCTCCTTATTATGCTCAAGCTAATGGTCAAGCAGAAGCTTCTAACAAAATTATGATCAAAATCATACGGAAGAAGATTGATCAAAAGCCAAGAAGGTGGCATTCGGTACTCAATGAAGCGTTGTGGGCTTACCGAATGGCTCCTCATGGGGCTACAAAAACATCTCCTTATGAATTAGTGTATGGACACCATGCTATCTTGCCGTGGGAGATGCAATCAGATTCGAAAAGGGTTAAATTACAAAAAGATTTACGTTCTAAAGATTACAATGATCTGATGATGGATGAATTAGAAGATTTACATATGATTCGTCTCAGGGCCTTGGAAAATATTGAGAAGAACAAAATGCGAGTTGCTAAGTATTACAACAAGAAGGTGAAGGTTAAGCAATTTACAGAAGGTGATCTAGTTTGGAAAGCGATATTGCCGATTGGAACCAAATATGCAGCATTCGGCAAATGGTCTCCAAATTGGGAAGGTCCTTTCAGAGTAGTTAGATGCGTGCCTGGAAATGCATATATTTTGAAGACATTATTGGGAGAAGAATTTGCTTCTGCTATAAATGGAAGATATTTGAAGAGGTATTATCCCAGTATTGAAATCGATCGGTGATTGATATATTAAATTGCCGAACAGCCGATATTTGGGAAGAAATCGTCTTTAGAAGGAAATTGACAGAGACATTAAAAAAAAAAATGGCCAGTACTGAATGTATTGCCCTTAGCACAAAATATGTTACATCAAGAGTTCATGCAAAAGATAAGTTTTATTGCCGAAATTCCATAAATCCCTAGTACGAACTACTGAAAGAGCCTGTTCAAAACAGACTGGGGATGAATGGAATCGGCAATGGCAGCACCATGGCCATCAAGACGATCAATGGAGGCGTCAATATCATCGATGTCTTCTGGGTTGCTGTTGGCAAAACCAACCGGCATTCTGGAGTAGTCAGTGCCGGTGTGCGTCGACATAGCGACGAGACCCGTAGCGACGCCCAGGCGAACGCCATGGAAAGCCACTTCGTCGACACGACCTGCCACCGCACCAAGGCGTGCCTCGGGTGTGTCCCCTTGGGCGTTCACCTTGTCCGCCAGCTCCTCCACCAGCGCCTTCAGTCGATCAAGTTCAGCATCATGCGCTGCAAAGTTACAAGGGGATAACAGATTAATATCATTTGGAGGACGAGAATTGAGATTGAGCAGATTGCAGGACTCACCATCAATGACTTCAAGCAACTGCTTGCGCTCGTGCTGCCATTCAAGGTCAGCAATCCCGGCTTACTTGGAGATAATCTCCAACTCGCGGCGAGTATCATCACGCTCCGCTTTAAATCGGCGGGCGTCGCCGTCCGTGTAGCGGGAGTCATCCGATTCGAGAGATCGATTGGACGAACTCGAAGAGCTGGACGCCGCAGGAGCAGCGGCTGGAGTCGCAACTGGCGCACCAGCGGCGACAATCCATTGGATTACCCTGAGAAAACAAAGAGATTCGTCAAGGAGAGGGCAAATCTCGAGAAGAACAGAGAGAAGCAAGCAGACAATCTTTACCTCCGGCGAGCACCACCGCGACTCCCTTCGGCCTCATCGGTGGCCGGGCGCCTCCTGTTGTTGTCGGCCATTGGAAGTTTCTCGGAGTTACTGTGGATGGGGGAAAAAATGGCTTGGGCCGGTAAAAACTTGGAAGACGAAGAACTTGGTGAAAACTGTGGGCTGCCTGGGTGTTTATTTATAGAACCCGCAGAGGAGATCGTGGCGCGCATCCCAAAATTTCGGAAGGTGGAAAGCCCCACGAACCGAGCAGTTTCGGTGTCGTTTGGGATTCATGCCGAATCGGGTTCAGTTCTACTGAATTGGATTCGGCTGTGTTGTGTTAGGTCGTTTTTCGTGTCTAACACTGTTACTGAATTGGATTTGCCGAATGTGTGGTTCACAATAGAGCGAGGAAGAAAGCAAAAGATTGGTGAGACTACAAAGTCGGTAAGACATTCGGCTAATTAAATATTCAATACAACTACACACCCAAGTACTTGGAGATTACATCTTTAGCATCAGATATCATTCTATTAATGGTCTCCAAAAGATTTTTGCCTGCTTCTTGGGTTTTTATCAGAGCAGAGAGCTTCGTTTTAAGCTGTTTATCTTCAGTTAGAATTGCCGATGCTTCCTTCCGTATCCTCTCTGTCAGATCAGGGAGTTCGGCTAACTTCTTCTCGTCAGCTTCGATTTCGATTGACAGAGTCCTCAATTCGGCTTCTAGTTCAGCTTTTCTGGTCTTCTTCAGATCAAGTGCTGGCTGCAGTCTAGCTGACAATTCTTTATTACTCTGAGCTTGAATATACAGATCTTTCAAGGATTGCTTAGCTATGGCTCTTCTTTGTTCTAAAGCTGGTTGTAAAGATTGACTTTTCAGAACCTGTCTGACTGCAGCAAATTGTTGATCCAATTGAGAGATTGGTTCCAAAGAAGCTTGAATATCAACAGGAAGGTTTTGTTCAATGGGCTCAAGCATATCTCTCAGAAGATCAGCATCCTTGACTTGATCCTGGATGTCTTTGTGCAGAAAGGAGAAGATTTCCTTTAATTTTGCCTGAGTTTCTTCTGATAAAGTCTGACTAGAAGAAATTTCCTCTGCTTGTTCGGCAACAAGATCATCCAAGGGAAATGAGTAGCTGGGTGATGAAGTTGTTTTCTCCTGGAAAAAGATATTGCCGAATTAATGATTATCCATTGAATAAAGAACTGGGGAGACTGGGTAATTATCTCTACCTTATTCCTGATCTCTTGGATGGAGAGAGAGGGCGGCTCAAGCTCAGGCAAAGATTCTTGTGTGTCATGCTGAGGAGAGCTTGGAAGGTTCTTTGGTGGGGATGAGGCTTCTGGCTGAGGTACATCAGGTAGAGCTGAAGCTGGTTCTTGATGAAAAGGGGAGCTCTCCGAAATTGGATCCATTGAAGCTTGCTCTGTGACTGAAAGAAAGTTAGTGCCGATGAAAAGAGTTTTAAAGGACAAGACGGTGAGAAATTTTACTAATCACTGAAGCGTCGGCAGGTCCTGTGCTAATGGCCAATTGCTGTGATTTGGCCTGAAATCATAAAGGAACAGAAATGAGCAGAATGAAATTAGCATTTTTACTCGAGGAGGGAGAAATTTGACCTGTGCAATTATTTTGCTGCTTGTTCTTTTCTTCTTTATAGATGAAGGGGCAGTTAGAGAAGAAATTTTTCTCTTGGCAGCAGGTGGTGCAGCAAGAGTTGGATCCAGATTGGCAGGCCTAGACATTATTTGAGCCAAAGAAGGAGAGTGATGCCCCAGAATAGATATCGGGCCTGCAGTGTTATATGCGATTGCTCTGGCCAGAGGGGCAGGGACTATGTCCTGCAGGATAACAAAGTTAAAAGTCGATGAAAAAGGATGTTATTGGAAAAACAGATGGATTATAAGCATATTTACCTCTGAATTCGGCTGATAGTCAGGCATCAAATCAAGGCAGAGAGGGTGAACTGGCACATTGAAGATATGATCATGGACTTCTTGCCACCAAAGAATAAAAGAAGGATGAGCAAGTGCTGTTGGCACAAAAGGTTCGATCTGGTAGATGGCTGCACAACACTTGTAATCAAAAATTCTTCTTGTTTCTGTGGAGTCTTTGATGATCTGCCTAGGCTTGAGGAATTCATGGAAGAATAATCTTGGGGGCACTTGGCCACATCCTAATTGCCTGGCTACTGTATTCGGCTGGTAATATTCATATGAACTTTGAACCAGCCTTCCTCCACAAAATTCGGCTGGTAAGATGCAAGGTCGAATAAAAGTGTTAAAAATTGCTGTGGACTCTGCATCTATACATCCAGTCTCGAAGCTGAATTCACAAGGAAAAGTGAGACTGTCATTGTCCATGTATAGGAACCAGAGGGGATTGGCAAAGCCTTTGAAGAAAAGTTCAAACAGTTCTCCAATGCTCTTGTTGATAGCAATAGTGGAGGCTGCTTCCCCATAGGTTTGACAGCCTTTGGTGCTCTGGGCTTCTGCTTCCTGGTAATTGACCGAGGGGAAGTGTCGGCTGTTGAGGTCAATGGAGACAATTTGGTGCATGTACAGTTGCAGCCACATTTGGACAAACCACCAGGGACCATTGACGCAGGAAATTTTCTTGTTGGTGTGCATCTGATAAATGGTTTGATGGAGCATGTGATAGACACTTCCCAAGAGATATTTCCCGAGAGGGATAAGTGTGCTTGCAGCCAAGTCTTCGGCCATTACTATGTGATTCAGAGTTGGCTCATTGGCTTTACCACAGAAAACAAATCTGCACAACCACATATTCAGAAAGGCCCTGTATTCAACGTCAGTCAGAGGACCATCATGCATGTAAGTCTGGATGTATTTCTTATAGCCGACTCCAGTCTTCACCCCTGTCTGTTTGGAAGAACCTTTGTACCTGTATGGGTGTGTTATCCCTGTAATGTTCAGGCCGGTTATCATGTAGACATCGGCCAGGGTTGGAGTCATTGGTCCGTGACCAAAGAGAAAGGCATTCATGCCATTGGACCAGAAGTGACAAGCTGCAATCAGGAGATTTTCATTCTTGGGTGTTTCGGCTAGAGATAGTTCCAAGCAATGAGAAATACGAAGACTGTCCCAATTCTGCGTCTGGGGGCTTTTATCTTCAAGAATCCTTTTGTACCAGTTTCTCCAGCCAGCGATTGGGGGCAGAGGCCAGTTCTTGAATGAATCTTGCCATTCGTGAGGTCTCGACAGTGAAGTTTTGAAAGGGATCCTCTGGGATTCGGCCGCAATAATTTCGGAGGGATCTGGATTCCCTGAGGGGCCGAGGAAGAAAGATGCGGATTGCTCCTCCGTAGGGGTCAAGATTTCAGTGGTCAGAGCCTATTGAGAACGGAAGAAGAGCGATTCGGGAATTCAAAATGCAGCTTGAAAAGAGTAATGCCGAATGTGATTGAAGAAAACGGAACTTACTTGAAGAATTTGATCCTGGTTCGCCATTTGAAGGTCGGAGCTTGAAAGATTCGACGAACTAGGGTTTGAGTTTGAGAACGCACTCTGAGGATTTGGGAGCGGAAGACGGATGTCGAGCGGGCTCAGCCTGGAAATGTTGGGGATTCCTGGTCAATTCCGAGATAAAAGTATCCTTTATCCCGAAATTGAAGGGGCATGTGTTGACACCAAAAATTAGCACCAGGAAGAGGCTGACATGTGAGCCGGATTTGGTGGAAGGATGCCATTCGGCTAAAGGGCTTTCTCTGAAGCATTCGGCAGAGATGCTCTGCGGTCGGGAACGCGTCGCCATTCGGTTAAGGGGTTTTTTCTGAAGCGTTCGGCAGAGATACTCTGCGGTCGGAAATGCGTCATCATTCGGCAGAGGCATTGTTCCGCAGGCGAAGAGTGGTAGCGTTCGGGAAGACATGATGACGTGGATCAATATAAGGAAAAAGGCCGGTTCGAACAAGGAACGCAATATGGGCACGAAGATTCGTCATTTATTTTTAGAAACAAGTATTATAGTCGTGTCCGACTAGGAGTTATATCAAAACCTGGGTATAAATATAAACCCATGGCAATTGTAAAAGGATACCAATCGAATCAATCATACAACAAACCGGCCCCGTGCCAACATCGAGTCCTTTAGTCGAGTCGTCGAGTTCTTCGAGAGGAGTCATCGATCCGTCGACCTCCGTAAGTACCGGCAACCCTGTATCATGCTTAGTATCATGCGGTGGATTTAAGCTTTGATGCAGGTAGTCTTGTTACCATGCTTAGTATCATCCGGTGGATTTAAGTTATGGTCTCAAGAAGGTTCCTCTGTTAGGTCATGAGCCATGCGGTGGGCTAAGATCTAGTATGGACCAAGTTATCGGCTCTGTTAGATTTCGGCAAGATCTAACAGATTCATTAAGTTACCCCGTGTTGCTTCGTTTTTACTCTGTGCTTAATTCATGCAACACTCCTTTGCCCAATCTAGGTCGGTTAGAATCGGCTCTGCTTCACGATGCGATGACTCATCCCCTCATAGCCGAATCCGAAACCGACCTAGGTTGCCACGCGTCGCGGGTTCGAACTTGTTGGTATCGTGTAGATCTTGACAGAACCGGGTATCATGCGGTAGATGCAGGTTTTTGGGTCATCTTAGAGCTAATCATCCGGTGGATTAGAATTCGATTCGATCTGATAGATTTATCTTTATCGATTAAGTTTGTTCCTTCGCCGCGGACCCCGATTCGGCTAAGCAGCCGCATTTGGCAGTGCTCTCACGAGTGAACGTGTTCGTGGGTTTGCAAGTGGACAATGAATGCTTTTAGCCTTTCACGATTAGATTGTATCATGCGGTGGATTGATTTAATCTGATTGGTGGTGTGGCCTCAAAACGAGTTGTATCATGCGGTGGATTAACTTGTTTGTTGCCATGCTTGACGGGTGCTGCTTTCGGCCTATGCATTCTTGTTTACTGCGGATTTATGGTCATGCTTTCGCCCTTTTATTTATCAATTATGCTTTGTTTCTCGTTAATCGGCTATGAGTATGCGTTACAATGTTCATTCGGTTGAAAGCCGATTTTTCGTCATGCTTACGTCACGCATTCGGCAGTGCGCTCCCTGCGTGCCTTGCCGATTGCCGAATGAGGCTTTAACTGCCGACAGATAGCTTACATGCTTCTACTGATCTTACGTCATGCTGATGTTGTGCATTCGGCAGTGTGATTCTTACATGCTTCTACCGGCTGCCGAATGATATTCTGAATAACGACAGATAGCTTGTCCGTAGCTATATGTCTCTCGAGATTGGCTTCAATGCCGCAAATATGGAACTGTCTGGTCTCACCCGGCACGTTCCAGGTTTTGATCTAAACGTTTTTGTCCCTTTGTTAGTTTTCAGGCAAACTGACTGGCACGCTTCCGGATTCAAAAGCCCGGGCCACGTGTGAAGCCAGCTAATTCGGCTTGCTGTGTGCTTGGCGTGAGGTGCGGATTTTACGTCAACAGGGGGGAATGGCGCGGGGTCGGGGGGGAATGGCGCTAGGGTTGGGTGGAAATGACGCGGGGTCCGGGGAAATATGCAAATTTTGGGCGCGGGAATGAGGCGCGGATGAAATTTTGACCATTGGATCTGCATCTAACGAAACAAAACTTCATTCGTAACGGGCACTTTGTAAAGCCCGTTACTGAAAGTGATGCAAATCAAGGCAACTATTTAGGCCGTTTGACTTTATTTTACCCCAAAGTTGACCGCTCGTACTATTCAAAGTTTTGCGCAAGTTATCATATTTTTTATGGCCACTTGCTTTATTAATACAAAGTCTTCAGAAATGACTTAAATTTGACTATATTTTCACAAATTTTTTGAATAAGACGAACGGTCAGCGTTGGGGTCAAAAAAAGTCAAACTCCCTACATTTTAAAACGGAGGAAGTATGAACTTTCATAAAGTTCATATAATTGTTGAAAATTTTCATCCAACTTTTTGAGATCCACACATCGCAAAACAGGGGAACTCCATCGTAGTACATATCATGACACAAAATACAGTTGTTGCGTAATTTTAGGCCATAGGCACCGTATTATGTAACTTAATGTATCGTATCGCTACATTTGCAACTTGTTGGGCCAAAGTGATATAGTAATGCAACTCTGTATGGTGGATGCACTTTACTCATAAAGTTTCATACAATTCATAAAGTTCATACTCCCTCCGTTCTAAAGTGTAGGCCGTTTGACTTTTTTTTGACCCAAAGTTGACCGCTTGTACTATTCAAAGTTGTGCGCAAGTTATCATATTTTTTGTGGTGACTTGCTTTATTAATATAAAGTCTATATAAATGACTTAAATTTGACCATATTTTCACAAATTTTTTGAATAAGACAAGCGGTCAACGTTGGGGTCAAAAAAGTCAAACTCCATACATGTTACAGCGGAGGGAGCATGAACTTTCATAAAGTTCATATATTTTTTGAAAATTGTCATCCAACTTTTTGAGATCCACACATCGCAAAATGGGGAACTCCATCTTAGTACATATCATGACACAAAATACAACGTACTGTTGCGTAATTTTAGACCATACAAACCGTATTATGTAACTTAATGTATCGTATCGCTACATTTGCAACTTGTTGGGCCAAAGTGACATAGTAATGCAACTCATGTATGGTGGATGCACTTTACTCATAAAGTTTCATACAATTCATAAAGTTCATACTCCCTCCGTTCTAAAGTGTAGGCCGTTTGACTTTTTTTGACCCAAAGTTGACCGCTCGTACTATTCAAAGTTGTGCGCAAGTTATCATATTTTTTATGGTAACTTGCTTTATTAATATAAAGTATACATAAATGACTTAAATTTGACCATATTTTCACAAATTTTTTGAATAAGACGAGCGGTCAATGTTGGGGTCAAAAAGTCAAACTCCATACATGTTACAACGGAGGGAGCATGAACTTTCATAAAGTTCATATATTTTTTGAAAATTGTCATCCAACTTTTTGAGATCCACACATCGCAAAATGGGGAACTCCATCTTAGTACATATCATGACACAAAATACAACGTACTGTTGCGTAATTTTAGGTCATACAAACCGCATTATGTAACTTAATGTATCGTATCGCTACATTTGCAATTTGTTGGGCCAAAGTGACATAGTAATGCAACTCATGTATGGTGGATGCACTTTACTCATAAAGTTTCATACAATTCATAAAGTTCATACTCCCTCCGTTCTAAAGTGTAGGCCGTTTGACTTTTTTTGACCCAAAGTTGACCGCTCGTACTATTCAAAGTTGTGCGCAAGTTATCATATTTTTTGTGGTGACTTGCTTTATTAATATAAAGTCTACAGAAATGACTTAAATTTGACCATATTTTCACAAATTTTTTGAATAAGACGAGCGGTCAACGTTGGGGTCAAAAAAGGTTACTGAAATAGAATTCGTAACGGCATTTGACGGGCTCTGCTCGTACTGAAATGACTTAAATTTCACCATATTTTCACATGTTTTGACTGACTCTGCTTCACACATATTCGTAACGGGCACATTTCTAAAGCCCGTTACTGAAATAGAATTCGTAACGGCATTTGACGGACTCTGCTCGTACATATGTAACGGGCACTTTCCCAATGTCCGTTACTTATATCAATTTGTAACGGTCACTGACACAACCCCCGTTACCGATGGGGATGGGTGACGGAGGAACGCCTCACCCATACTAAGCGTATATATGTGTTGACTCAAATCCCTAACTCGCAAAAATCTCCATTCTCCGCTAAGCTCCGGCCGCCCGTCGCCGCCACACATCCCGCCGCCCGTCGCCGCCACGCATCCCGCGCACAACTCATGGCTCCAACGCAGCCAACATCGAGCTCGTCAGCGACACAAAGTGTGCGCAAGCGACCGCATCTGCCACTGATTACCTGCAATGACTGCGGACGGTACACCATTCGTGAGCTTGTGGTCAAGAAAGAAGACAGTGCGAATCTTGGGCGCATCTTCTACAAGTGCCCCGGCCGCAAGGTTCTGCTTCTAGTGCCCTGCTTCATATTCAATGTCAGATTTGTTTGAATGACATCAAAAATTTGGGTTTGCCTTTGCAGAATGATGGCAGTGGTTGTGGCTTTTGGTATTGGGAGGAAGAGTACGTTGAAGTGCTGAACAAGATCAAGGTTGACAGTGCCACTGTGAGAGAAGACAAGCTGATGAACAAGATTAAGGAAACAGAAGATGAAGCACTAGTATGGGTGTCTGATGTTAAAGCACTAGTATGCATTGGAAAGGAAATTGTAGTCCTTTTGAAGTGTTTTCTAGTAGTGTTTGTGTGTAGCCTGTTGTTGGTTGGATATGTTACCTTTCACTAGGTGAATGAAATGTATTGATCTATGATATGTTGGCTGCACAAATTTCTGTCTGTTTCATTATCAGTAACGGGCACTTTGGGACAGATAGTGAAACAGAGTCTGAGACGGAGTATGAAATGCAAACTCAGTACAAATTTCACTTCTGATCATAAAATTCGGTTCAAAATTCTAGGGCACATATATTACAAGTTCCATATATTACAAATTCCAGGACACATATATTACAAATTCCTTGATTTTTTCTTCCTTGATTTTTGGACATGGATTGTTTCCTGATGGTCGGTTCGCAAGTATGGTGTTGTATCAGCTGCCGAGAGTCGGGGCATGTGTGAAGTGTCAAAGGCCGGAATTTCGTCGAAATGATTGTATTCCTCCTCCTCAACAACATTGTCAACCCCTACAACCCTCTTTTTTCCAGGCATAACCACGTGACAGTTCTTCTTTGCTAGGTCGGGTACGTAGAACACTTGCTGAACATTCTTAGCAAAGACAAACGGTTCGTCTTTGTAGCCAGAGGACCGTAGATCAACACTGACAAACTCATATGTGTCCTTGGTCACACCTCTGTTCTCATTGACCCATCGGCATCGAAACAAGGCTACCTTGAAGCTTACATAGTCAAGCTCCCAGATCTCCTCGATTTGTCCATAATATGTGCATGTCTCCTTATCGTTGCCGACGGTATCTATACGCACACCACTGTTTTGATATATGCTCTTGCCATCCTGGGCCGTGGTGTAGAACGCGTATCCATTGATATCATATGCTTGGTATGTTGTAATAGTGAATAATGGCCCCGCTCCTAGTTTTGTTATCAGCTCACCAGTTATAGCAGAGTTGGCATTATGGACATGATCTCGGAACCAAGTGTTAAACCCTTGCATGTGCTTCTTTGCAACCCAATTCTCACTACGGTTAGGATCAGCTTCACGTAGGTGTTGCATGTGCTCATTTACATACGGTGTAACTGCTGAGGTGTGTTGTAGCACGGTGAAATGAGCCTTGGAGAAGGAATCTTGATCCGGAGTGATTGACTTTTTGCCCAATGTCCCAACACCTGCAAGCCTACCTTCATGCCGTGAACGAGGCACACCAATGGGCTTTTGGGGGTCCATATAACCCATGGCCCACTCCACTGCTTCGATGGTACTGTAGCCACGAACCATGGCTCCCTCCAGAAGTGTCCGGTTATGTACCAATGATTTGAGGAAGCCATAGAACCTCTCATATGGAAACATCTGATGAAGATAAGACGGCCCAAGGTAGAAGATCTCCTTTGCAAGATGTGCTGTTAGATGGACCATGAGATCAAAGAATGATGGTGGGAAAGTAGCTTCAAGCATGCATAGGGTCTCGTAATGCCTTTTCTCTATCTCAACAAGTGCAACCTCATCAATCACCTTCTGTTCTATTGCATTGAAGAAAAAGCACAAGCTCGTGACAGCCTCGCGAACCTTTACTGTCTTGATGCCTCTAAGTGCAACAGGAAGAATTGCCGTCATCAACACATGACAATCATGAGATTTCATCAGGTTGAAATTCATTTTCATGTCCTTCACCAACACTAGCCTCTTGAAGTTGGATGAGTATCCCGAAGGTACTTTCAAACCATGCAAAAACTCACAGAATTGTTTTCTCTCCGTCTTAGACAATGTGGTTGCAGCTACGGGAAGGTCCGTCCCCGTGTCAGTTTGCTTTGCATAGAGCTCCGGCCTAATGCCCATCTCTTTAAGATCCTCCCTTGCATTTTCGTGATCTTTTCCCTTCCCCTTCTGTTGTAATAGTGTTCCACACATGCTCTCACACACGTTCTTCTTGACATGCATGTTGTCAATTGAATGACGCACAACCAACACCTCCCAATACTGTAGCTCCCATAGTATTGACTTCTTATTCCATATCCCTTGCACATTTTCTTCTTCACCATCTCTCTTCTTTCTCTTGCCCAGGATGGTCTTCTTTGGTAACTCCTCGATAGTTTTGATGCCTTAGACTTGCAAGTGGATCTCCATTCCGGAAACATGCATAGGCGCCATTCGATTCTCCTTTTCTCCATTAAACTGACAATCCATGGCCCGGTATGCATGTCTCCTGGGGAGGAAATGACGGTGACCCATAAATATGAATTTCTTCGAGTGCGTGAGCCACAAAGAGCATGTTTCATCTAAGCAATGAGGGCAAGCTTCGCCTTTCCTTTTGCTCTGCCCGGAGAGGTTGCGGTGGGCCGGATTGTCGTTTATGGTGGTGAATAACATGGCATGCAACGTGAAGTACTCACGCTTGAACTCATCCCAAACATCTGGCACACCAGGCCACCAAAGTTTCTTCAGGTCATCAACCAATGGCCTCAGGTACACATCAATACGGTCACCGGGTTGCTTTGGCCTGGAGACCAAGATTGACAACATCAGGTACTTCTGTTTCTTGCATAGCCAAAGTGGAAGGTTCAGCACTGACAGCACAACAGGCCGGGTGCTATGCGTTGAACTTTGGTTACCAAATGGGTTCACGCCGTCGGTGCTCATAGCGAACCGGATGTTCCTGCAATCGTTGGCAAACCAACCATAGTGGGCATCAATGTTACCCCACTGTGCCGCATCTGCGGGGTGCCTCATCTTGCCATCTCCCTTGTTTTTTCGCCCTTCGCTATGCCAACGTAAGAGTTGGGCCTCCTTTGGTGTGGCAAACATGCGTCTCAAGCGGGAAATAATGGGGAAATACCATGCCACCCTCACAGGACCCCCTCGGTTACCCTTCCTGCCCTTCCTGCCTCTGATCTGCACGGGCTCGTTCCCATCATCGGCATCATCGTCTCCACCATCTTTTTTCCTCTTGTACCGATCGTACCCACACTTCGGGCACTTGTCAAGGTCCTCATATTCTCCCCGAAACAACACACAGCTGTTCTTACATGCATGGATTTTCTCAACCTCTAGACCCAAAGGACAGATTATCTTTTTGGCCTCGTAGACAGACCCAGCCACTTGGTTTCCCTCTGGTAGCATGTCTTTTAAAAGATCAAACAGTTCTTTGAAACTTCTGTCGGTCCAACCATGGCCTGCCTTAAGTTGTAGAAGTTTGAGATCTCCAGAAAGGCGAGAGTACTTCTGACAACCAGGGTAGAGGGGTTTCTTTGAATCTTCGACAAATTGTTTCAGCCTCGCTAATTCAGAAGTTGAGTACACGCCTTGAAACTCAACGTCTCTCAACATTTGATCAACATTGTTTACTTGAGGCAGCACATCATCATCGAAGCCCATAACTTCCTGGTCAGTCATATCCTCAGGCAGCATCACATCGGGTGAGAATGCTTCATCTTCCTCAGAGTTATTTCTGCATCCTCCCCCCCTGCAATAATAATGTGAAATCAAAGAGTTAAGACATTCCGCTCTACCTTGGAACAACGAGAAATCAATGAGTTAGTTAAGGCATTATGCACTCATGCATTTCACCTTCATTAAGACCACTTTGAGCATCATGACGCGCTTCACCTTCATTAAGACGACCTTGAGCATCATGCCGCGCTTCACCTTCATTAAGAGCTCCTTCTTCGCCTTCATTAAGGCCTTCCTCACCATGCTTGTTCTAACACGTGTAATTCTTTGTGAATCCACGTGTGACTAGATGATATAAAAGGTTATCCGTTTGTGCGAACTTTTTTTGGTTGGCACAATCAACACATGGGCACCACATTGTAGTCACACCCCGGTTTCTCATGTCCGCCGCCGCTTGACCAAGAAACCCTTTAACCTGTTGTCGGGGACAAACCCAGGGGGTCCCCTAACCATCGGGGTAATCACCCTCAAAAAACGAAAACAAACACACTAACCACGAAAGGCCGTGTCATCACCCAAACTCCGCCTCGTTCGAGGGTAGCGAACCCCCTCGAGCGGGCAAAACAAACTCCGCCTCGCTCGAGGGTAGCGAACCCCCTCGAGCGGGCAAAACAAACTCCGCCTCGCTCGAGGGTAGCGAACCCCCTCGAGCGGGCAAAACAAACTCCGCCTCGCTCAAGGGTAGCGCATCCCCCCCCCCAAGCAGGCGAAACGAGCTCCGCCTCGCTCGAGGGTCGCGAGCCCCCTCGAGCGGGCAAGGCAGCCTCCGCCCGATGCACTCCGGCGCGCCACCCGACAAAGGCAGTTAATGCCCGCCCCATCAGCCAAGCGCCGAAGTCAAAAGGCAATCTTCCCCCCATACCGCGCCGGACATCAACAGTGCCCACTGCTCCACCTGCTCCGGTCGCCATCCGCCCTCACCGTCACTGTGAAAGAGCACGCGGCGGTACAGAGCACTGTGCGGACTCTCAGGGGTCAATCCGCGCCCCTGTCCCACCAACTCCCGGACAGGTGATGGCAAGCGACAGGTCGAGTCCGCCAACTCTCGGCCATCCCCTGACGAACGAAGCACGCCGCGCACTGTGGCCGACGACGACGACCACGCCGGGCCCTGTGCTACCGACTCTCGTCCTTCCTCCACCTGCCCCACCCTCGAGGTCAATCAGCGAAGGGCAGCTGGACATGGACTACGACAGCAGCACCCCTCGAAACCGCTCTAGAACGAGCACAGGGACGGCCACGACGCCCGCAGAAGACAGCGCTCGACATAAGTCCACCGCCAGGGTCAAGGACGATGGCAGGCCCGGCGCCATACTCTCCAGGGCGCACCCCTGTAGCACACGTCACACTCGCACTTGTAAACTCCGCCCTCCCTTCTCTCCTTGATCTATAAAAGGGGGAAGGGAGCGGACCGAGAAAAAAGACATCACGACACACGGGACAGACATTCGACTACATCCCAACACTCGCTCTCAGGGAATTGGAGAAATCTCCTCTCCCGCCCTGCTTGTAGCCCCCCTTCTGCAAGCACTCCGGTGCAAGATAGTACAGCGCCCTTGAGCGCACTCTGCTGGACGTACGACCCCCACGGTCGGAACCAGGATAAACACCGCCTCATTGTACTAAGCTCTTGCATCAACCGTCAAGGGACGGGACACAGCGCATTCTGTCTAGGCGCCGGGGATTGACCGACCAATTCCGGCACCGACAGTGGCGCGCCAGGTAGGGGGACGCGCTGTGATCGATCACACCCGACAAGTTCCCTTGACGGCAAGTCGCGACGAGACCATGCCACCTCGATCCGCCACGGGGTCCCCCGGTCCGCTTCCGCGCGGATACCGGATCACGTTTGGGAGCCTGGAGTTCGAAGCGACCGGTGAGGGCCTCCTCATGCGGTTCGCCTCCAGGCCACCCAGCGTGACGCCCGACGCCCCGACATCGCCGACGCCGGTCCAGCTCAGGCGATGGCGGAGACTTCGCGAGCTTCAGATTAATACGGAGCAGCGCGTCGCTCCGCGCGTCGTCCTTCCCGATTGGGACGCCCACCTGCTGCTTCAGCCCGCGGCCACATTGCAGGAGGGCGGACTCCCACCGGCAGTTCCCGCGGAGGGAACGTACCGGGAAAACGTGGCCAGGCTAGCGCGCCTCCCGTTCGGGATGAGCAACGCGGCCGCAAGCCACTCCACGGCGATCAGCACCATCCTGGGCGCGCGTGGAAACTCGCCAAGACATCGGCGGGTCCCAATCCGCGACCTTGGCACTTCTTCGCCCGGTGGGCTCCACTCCGAGTCAGCGGATGAAGAAGACGTGCGCGGCCAGGAACACCCGGACCTGGACTACTCAGAGTTGCGCAACCGCGAAAGCCTCATCACCTTCCAGACCGTCGCGGACTTCTGCCTCACCTGCTCCGACGACTCCAGCGACGGGGAATACGACCCCTCGCGGGAATGCTTCGTCCTCGACGGCGAAGTAGAGTCCGTGGGAGAGGACGAAGAGACGAACGACGAAGCCGGACGCGACGAACCGCAACCGGCGCCCGCCGAGCCGGCGAACGAGACCGCTCTCGCACAAGCGCAGCTCGCGCAAGTACAAGAGCTGGAAGCCAAGCTCCAACAGGAGCGCCAACAGGTACAGGAGCTGCGCGCAGCCCTGGAAGCCCAGCAGCCCAAACGCGGCGAACGCGCGCGAGCTGCCGGGCGTATTGCTCAAGCGCGCATCATGGGCGACGGCGACGACGCCAGTCCTGCCATGCCGCCACGAGCGAGCCAGAAGCTCGTCGCCGCAGCAACCCTGATTCGGGCCATGCCCGAACCATCGACACCAGAAGCACGCAGCATGCGGCGCCAGGTGCAGGCCCTTGTCGAAGAAGCGGCCGTGCAGCAAGCGGAAAGTTCCGCCTCCCGCATGCGCCACCAAAACAGCTCAAGAGCTGGAGGCGGCAAGTGGGATAGGGAGCAATCCGTCCACACCCCGCCCAGGGGCGCGTGGACGCCTCACCGTCCAACGAACGACGGAAGGGCGCTCGTGGCCGGCGATGGCGAAACAAGGAGGTCCGCGAAGGACCGACTTGTGGACACGCGGGGCGCCATCAACGATGGCGACGCACGCAACATCCTGAACAGGAAGAGGCAGGACGCGGCGCCTCCCCGCAGCAGGCACCCCCGACGGGGAGGCCGCTATGACAGCGAGGAGGACAGAAGCCCGACGCCGGAACCCCCGGGAACCCCGGTGTTCAGCCGGAAGATCCGTTCGGCCGCCATCCCGCCGCGTTTTCGCCAGCCAACCACCATCGCCAAGTATTCGGGTGAGACGAAACCCGAAACGTGGCTCAACGACTATCGCCTAGCCTGCCAGTTGGGCGGGGCCACCGACGATGCCATGATCATCCGCAACCTTCCGCTTCATCTCGCGGACTCGGCGCGGACGTGGCTCGAACACCTACCCGCGAACCAAATCCACGACTGGGACGACCTGGTCAAGATGTTCGTGGGTAACTTTCAGGGCACATACGTGCGCCCCGGAAACTCCTGGGACCTGCGCGGGTGCCGGCAGGCGGCCGGCGAGCCGCTGAGGGACTTCATCCGCCGTTTCTCCAAGCGCTGCACCGAGCTCCCGAGCGTGGGTGACTCCAAAATCATCCACGCCTTCCTCGAAGGCACGACCTGTCGAGAGCTGGTGCGCGAGCTGGGGCGAAACCATCCCACCAGTGTCAACGCTCTGTTCGACATCGCCACCAACTTTGCCTCTGGTGAGGAGGCTGTCGGGGCGATCTTCGACGGCAAGGCCAAGGGGAAGCGCGCGGAGGAGCTGCCCGCGGAGGGCAGCAAACCCAAGGCCAGGACCAAAAAGCAGAAACGGGGCAATAAAGGCAAGGGGCCCCGGCAGGCCGCGCAGCAGCAGCGGCAGGGCGAAGACTCTGACGACGCCCTCGTGGTCGAGCGAGGCCGCAAGGGCCCTCGGGGCCCCCCTCAGGGGGGAGGCCTGTTCGACGAGATGCTAAAGAAGCCGTGCCCGTACCACAAGGGCCCTGTCACCCACACCCTCGAACAGTGTGGGATGATCAAGGGCTACTTCAGGCGCACCTCCGCGAAGGAGGATGGCCCGAAGAAGGATACGGGCGATGGCGGCAACGACGAGTTCCCTCATGTGGAGAATGTATTCTTCATCATAGGGGGGCCCGCGGCGAACGCAACGCCCCGGGAACAGAAGCGTGAACGTCGAGAGGTCTTCTCCGTTCACCCCGCAACGCCAGCTTACCTCGCCTGGTCGGAAGAGACCATCTCTTTCAGCCGCGAGGATCACCCAGATTACGTCCCGAACCCGGGGCGGTATCCGCTCGTCGTCGACCCCGTCATCGGCAACACGCGGTTCTCCAAGGTACTAATGGACGGAGGCAGCAACCTCAACATCCTCTACGTCCATACCTTGGAGCTCATGGGTATTGGCGTAAACCAGCTGAGGCCGAGCAAGGCACCTTTCCACGGCATCGCGCCGGGAAAGCGGGTCCAGCCCCTCGGGCAGATCGACTTGCCCGTTTGCTTCGGTACTCCCGAGAACTTCCGGAGGGAGATCCTCACTTTTGAGGTAGTGGGATTCCCGGGAGCATACCACACCATTTTCGGGCGACCGTGCTACGCCAAGTTCATGGCGGTCCCCAACTACGCCTACCTCAAGATGAAGATGCCAGGGCCGAAGGGCGTCATCACCGTGGGATCGTCGTACGAGCACGCCTATACGTGCGACGTCGAATGCGTCGAGGGCGCGGAAGCGCTCGCCTACAGCGAGACCCTGGTGGCGGATTTGGAGAAGATGGCGAACGAGGCCATTGACTCCACCAAAAGGCACACGGGCACCTTCGAGGCTGCGGAACACACCAAAGCGGTGCCCCTCGACCCCGCTGCCCCCGAGGGCAAGGCGTTGAGGGTCAGCACCACCCTCGACCCCAAATAGGAAGCAGTGCTCGTCGACTTTCTTCGCACCAACGCCGACATTTTCGCGTGGAGACCCTCGGACATGCCGGGGATCCCGAGGGAGGTCGCCGAGCACAGCCTCGACATCAAGCCGCACTCCAAGCCGGTGGTACAGCGACTGCGGCGGTTCGACGAGGAAAGGCGCCGCGCCATCGGGAAGGAGGTGCACAAACTCCTGCAAGCTGGATTCATCAAAGAGGTATTTCACCCAACCTGGCTTGCTAATCCTGTTCTAGTTAAAAAGAAAAATGGAAAATGGCGCATGTGCGTAGACTATACCGGTTTAAATAAAGCATGCCCTAAGGTTCCATTTCCTCTGCCTAGAATAGATCAAATAGTAGACTCCACCGCTGGGTGTGAATTGCTATGCTTTCTTGATGCTTATTCCGGTTATCATCAAATCAAGATGAAAGAGTCCGACCAGCTCGCGACTTCTTTCATCACCCCGTTTGGCATGTTTTGCTACGTCACTATGCCGTTCGGCCTCCGAAACGCTGGAGCTACATACCAGCGATGTATGCAACACGTTTTCGGAAGCCACATCGGGCGGACCGTTGAGGCATATGTTGACGATATCGTTGTGAAAACCAGAGAGGCGAACGATCTGGTCAACGATTTGCAAATCACGTTCAGTTGCCTCCGGGCGAATGGGGTAAAGTTGAATCCGGAAAAATGCGTATTCGGGGTGCCGAGAGGCATGCTATTGGGTTTCATCGTCTCCCAACGTGGCATCGAGCCCAACCCCGAAAAAGTCTCGGCCCTAGAGCGAATGGGGCCGATTCGGGACCTAAAGGGGGTACAAAGGGTGCTGGGCTGCCTAGCAGCCCTCAGCCGCTTCATCTCTCGGCTGGGTGAAAAGGGCTTGCCTTTGTACCGACTCCTAAAAAAGCACGAACGCTTTTCATGGACCCCTGAAGCCCAAAAAGCCCTCGACGGGCTAAAAACATCGCTCGCACACGCGCCTATACTCACGCCGCCGCAGAACGGCGAGCCACTCTACCTCTATGTGGCTGCAACAACGCAAGTAGTCAGCTCCGTCGTTGTTGTGGAAAGGATGGAGGAAGGCCACGTCCTGCCGGTCCAGAGGCCGGTGTACTATGTCAGCGAAGTGCTGACCGAAATCAAGACACGATACCCACAGATCCAGAAGCTGATTTATGCCATAGTGCTCGCGCGTCGAAAGCTGCGGCACTACTTCGAGGCTCACCCGGTCACCGTGGTCTCATCCTTCCCCTTGGGGGAGATAGTCCGCAACCCGGACGTCTCGGGCAGAATAGCAAAGTGGTCTATGGAGCTCGTGGGGGAAACTCTCTCCTATGCACCACGAAGGGCGATCAAGTCGCAAACCTTGGCTGACTTCGTTGCCGAGTGGACCGACGTCCAACTTCCGCCGTCGCAGATTCAAGCCGAATGCTGGACCATGTACTTCGACGGGTCGGTGATGAAAACCGGAGCAGGCGCGGGACTCCTCTTCGTCTCGCCCCTCGGAGAACATGTCCGGTACGTGGTTCGCTTGCACTTTCCGGCGTCAAACAACATGGCGGAATACGAAGCCCTTCTCGCTGGGCTCCGCATCGCCATCGACCTCGGCGTCAAGCGCCTCGATGTCCGGGGAGATTCTCAGTTGGTCATCGACCAAGTGATGAAGAACGCAAGCTGCCGCGACGAAAAGATGGAGGCGTATTGCGATGAGGTTCGTCGCCTCGAGGACAAATTCTATGGCCTCGAGCTGAACCATATCGTTCGCAAGTACAACGAGGAAGCAGATCAGCTGGCCAAGATCGCGTCAGAGCGAATCACCGTTCCTCCGAACGTCTTCGCCCGCGACCTCGACCGCCCCTCCGTCAGCTTCGAATCAAAGGCCAAAGCCCACAGGAAACCCTCGGGGGCTGCGGGAACCGAGCCCATGGAAGAGGACCCCTCGAAAGAGGGGCTCGAAGCCCTCGACACCGAAATCTCTTTGGCCGAGGCCATGGAGATCGACACAGATATGCAATCACAAGACTGGCGTGCTCCGTACCTCGCATGGATTGATCGCGGAGAGCTACCCTCGGACCAAACCGAGGGACGCCGTATCGCCAGGAGGGCCAAGACCTTCGTCTCGATCGGCGGCCAGCTGTACAAACGCAGCGCTTCGGGGATCTTGCAGCGATGCATCCCCATCCCCGAGGGAAGGCAGTTGATCCGCGACATCCACGCCGGGGCGTGCGGACACCACGCAGCGCCGCGCACCCTCGTGGGTAACGCATTCCGGCAAGGCTTTTACTGGCCCACCGCCGTGTCCGACGCGAACGAGGTCGTGCGCACCTGCGAAGGGTGCCAGTTCTACGCACGAAAGACGCATCTCCCGGCGCACGCCCTGCAGACCATCCCTGTAACATGGCCTTTCGCGGTCTGGGGGTTGGATCTCGTGGGGCCCTTCCGCCCAGCGCCCGGGGGCTTCACCCACTTGTTGGTAGCCGTCGACAAGTTCTCAAAGTGGATCGAGGTCCGGGCCATCACCAGCATCAGGTCTGAGCAGGCCGTTTTGTTCTTCACCGACATCATCCACCGGTTCGGGGTACCTAACTCGATCATCACCGACAATGGCACCCAATTCACCGGCAAGAAGTTCTTGGAGTTTTGCGACAACCATCACATTCGCATCGATTGGTCGGCCGTCGCGCACCCGCAAACAAACGGCCAGGTAGAACGTGCCAATGGCATGATACTACAGGGCCTCAAGCCAAGGATCTTCAACAAGCTGAACAAGTTCGGCCGGAGATGGGTTGGGGAGCTACCATCGGTGATCTGGAGTCTCAGGACAACTCCGAGCAGGGCCACAGGCTTCAGCCCGTTCTTCCTCGTCTATGGCGCCGAAGCCATCCTCCCGACTGACTTGGAATACGGGTCCCCGAGGCTCAAGGCCTACCAAGAGGAACGAAACCAGAGGAACCGCGAGGATTCACTGGACCAGGCGGACGAGGCTCGCGACATAGCGCTGCTTCACTCTGCGCGCTACCAACAATCGCTCCGGCGACACCAAGCTCGGAAGATTCGGCGTCGGGACCTCCACGAAGGGGACCTGGTGCTAAGGCTGCGACACGACAATCGAGGGCGCCACAAGCTCACCCCTCCGTGGGAAGGGCCGTTCATCATCGCCAAGGTCCTCAAGCCGGGCACCTACAAGCTGGCGAACGAGAAGGGCGAGCTCCTCACCAACGCCTGGAACATTCAACAGCTACGTCGCTTCTACCCTTAAAACTCTCAGTATTTCTTGCAAATACTTCATGTTCTTAGTTAACAATAATGAAAAGTTCGCGAAAAACTTGAAAACATTGTTACTGAAAACATGGTCGGGGGGACTTGGCTCTATTCTTCAATAAAGCCCAAACACCCCTCGGGGGCTACCAGGGGGTTTACCCCCACCCCCCAATCACCTTGTTTTCGCTTCCATTGCACTGTAACTCGAGGCACCTGAGAAAAATACGGGGCGCAAGCCAATTAAAGCTAGAGCCGGTTGAGTCGTGGGACCGCCTACGCCCGCGAAGGGATACGGCATCTCCCTCTCCACTCCACGCATTAGTTGCTCGCGAATTCGAAATACCCGGCCAAAATCTCTCTAAAGCCAAGAGCAGCACATCGGAGTGAAAACAGGGTGCCAAGCTTTTTCTCCTTAAATCAAGAAAGGTGAACGCAGGGCACAAGTCTACTGCGGCCAAGAGGCGGCAGAGTCATGGGACCACCTACGCCCGCGAAGGGCTATGGTATCCCCCTCGCCACTCGGCGCCAAAGTTACTAGTGTCCACCTGCCAAAACCAATCTCCAGTTAAGGGGAAAGCGCGGCACACCAAACAAACGAAATCTCCCCTTGGCCCAATCATTGTGCTGGTGGTCATCCTGTGGCCCAGGTACAGACGCCCCCTGGACCGGACTGGCGCGAAACGTCCGCACCGCCACGAGAAAGGTCGCTCGTCATCGCCAAGGACCCCGAGCCCGGCACCTACGAGCGGGCGAGCGAAAGGGGCGAAGCCTCCGATAGCACCCGAAACGGCAAACAGCTACGTTATTCCTATCCCTAAATCCCTTAGCGTTTTTTCTCGTAGATAGTCATGTTCTTAGTTAACAATAACGAGAAGTTTTCGAATAAAATTCGGAAACATTGTTGCTAACAACATAACTAAGGGGACCTTGGTTTTATTTTCTAATAAAGCCAAGCCCCCCTCGGGGGCTGCAGGGGGGTTAACCCCCCTAATCGTCCCGGTTTTTTCGAAAGTTGTGCTAAAACTCGAGAGGCGGGGCGTGAGCTAGTCAAAGCTGGAGCCGGACGAGTCGTGAGATTGCTTATGCCCGCGAAAGGCTACAGCGCCTCCCTCACCACCCCACGCTTTAATTACTCACGAATCCGAAGTTCCCAGCCACAATCTTTCGAAGAGCTAAGAGTAGCACATCAGAACAACCGAACAAGTGCGAAACAGGCAATCGACTTTTAAATTTAGTTTTTATATATGTATATAAGATACATTTGAAGCCCGAATTCTTCAGGCTCCATCCCCCTGCGAGGGCTCGATGGACTCAGCAGCAAGGGTCGAGGGGACAGACGAAAGCGCCCCGGGACCACTCTCCTCGCCGCTCACCGAAGCAATGTCGTTCTCGAGGGCCGCCACGGCGTCGGCCTCCGGGTCAGCCTCGTCTTCAGCAGCGGTCGCGGTCCCTGGCTCGGCGTCGGCGGGCGCATCTTCCTCCTCCTCGGGGAAAAGGTCGTACCGGAACTTGAGGGTCAAGGCCGTCGCGGCGCTCTCGGCACCGTCATCAGCCTCCTCGAGGGCGGCGAGGGCGGCGTCATCATCCAGGTCGGCGTCGATGAAGTACCCGCGCCCCACCGCCGCGAGGTCGATGTCGTAGTGCGTCGACACCACCCCAAGTGCCTTCTTCACCCCGAGGTGAAGCGCCTGTTCGAGACGCTCCGCCACGCAGCCCTTCAGGGAGCTCAGGCGGCTGGACAGCGACGACCCCGACTGCACGTCGACGCACTGGACGTCGCGGCACGCCATGACGGCCGCAGCCTTCAGCGCCTCGAGCTCCCCCTGGGCCGCGGAGTAGGCAGCCTGGAGGGCCGTCACCTCGTCCGCCTTCTGGGCCTCGGACCTCCGCAACCCTGACAAAAAGCTCGGGCAGGTCAGAGAGCAGTTTTCGACACAAGGAAAAGCCGAAGGAAACATGAAGTCTTACCGTCCACCAGGGCTCTCGCCTCGTTGAGCAGGCCGTCCGCGGTCGCCAGCGCGGCTTCCTTCTCGCGGAGCGCGCGGCTCAGCTGCTCGGCCTCCCGGGCCTTCTGCTCCGCCTGAGCCGACGCCTCCGCGAGCTGGGACTGCGCGGCCTCACGAGCCCGGCGCTCGAGCTCAAACCGCTCTAACGCCGCGGACGAGGTCCGGGCCTCTCGCTCCGTCGCGGCGTCGCGCTCCTTCTCCGCGCACGCCTTGGCCTCCTCGTGCGCTCGGGCCGCCGCCTCCGCCTCCCTGGCTCGGACGGTGAGCCGGGTCACGTCCGTGCCCAAGTCGGCGTTCGCCTAACGGAGCCGGCGAAGGTCGGTGTGCAAGCCCGCAATGCATGCGGTCTTGTCCACCGCCTCTCGCCGAAGGACCTACCCGAAACATCACCAAGATCAAGCCATGAAACCGAAAACGTCTCGAAATACTAAAGATGAAAGCGAGAATACCTCGAAAACCTCCAGCGCTTGCCTGGAGTGGAGGTCGGCGGCGGCCGAGATGGCCCGCTCCAGATCCGTCCCGATCCGCTCGGCCTGGGCCCATATCTCGTTCTCCTCGGCCGCGCTTCGCCAGACCTGAGCGGGGACGCCGGGCCCCTTCGGCCACTCGCTCGGCACGCGCCGATCCTGGAGCTGCGCCGCCTCGGCAGCGTCCCACTCGGGCGTCCCTCGGACCGCGGGCATCTGCGGCGGCCCCTGAGACAGGAACCGCGCCGCCGACACCTCGGCAGCAGAGGTCCCGGTGAAGGAAGCACGTCGGCTACCGCCTGGAGCTGGCGGGGCGACCGCCTCCTGCCCTCGACCGGCAGGAACCGAAGCGGTGGCATGGCTCCCACGATCGCCTGCCTCCGCCGCCAGGGTGCCATGCCTCGGCCCCGCCTCGACAACCGGGGCACCTTGCTCCCGCTCCATCGTTGGCGGCGTCCTCTCCCCCCTCGCCGGTCCGGAGCCTCGCGCCCCCGGCGCCGGCTCCGCCGGCGTCGCCTCGAGCACCGCTGCGGGACGCAGAGCCCCGCGCGAACGCGCCTCCGCGGCGTGAGGGGAATCTGACCCCCCAACCTTCAGCGCCTTCTTAGGCGCAAGATTAGGGGGGGCCTTGGTGACGTCCCGAGCGCTAAGACCAAGAAAAGGGAAACATAGGTCAAAAGAGAAACCGTATGGAAAAACGAAATCGAAAGAAATTCGAGGAAGAGTTCACCGGATGCAGCCTCGCAGCTTCCGCTTCGAGCCGCTTGAAGAAGGGGCCCTCCTCGAACTCGAGGACCCCCTCGGGTCGCTCGGGGGCTGCGAACCCCCCGAGCCCTCGACGCCTGGGCGCGACGCCGCGCGCTGAGCCGGCGCGGCCGTCGCCCGCATCGCCGCTGGCGCGACGTTGCTGGGGACCGCCATGGCCACATCCGGCAGCGGCGCGGCCACCTCTATTGCCTCGACGGCGGGTCCGCCCCCGCCGCCGGCAATCTCCTCCTCGCTTTCCTCCTCACCCTCTTCCCCGCTCGGAGAGTCCTCGGGGGTCGACGGCGTCCCCCCACCGTCCCTCCTCCACCGGCGAAGTGCCGCTTCGTGCGCGTCCCGCCGGGCCTGCCTCCTGCGACTGCTGGCCCTTTTCGCCTCCTTCGCCTCCCTCTCGCGGTCGCTGCGGGCGCGATTCGCGGCCCGCACCTCCGGAGTTGGCGCTACGGAGCGGTAGAGGCCGCAGTTCACCCCCTGAAATCACGACAAAATCAAAAAGAAGCTCTAAAAAAATGGCAAAGAGAAAAAAGGAGGACTCACCGACAGGATGTGGCCCTCGTCGGGGCGTAGCCGGAACGACCGGAGGTCGCTCGGCATGGTGTCAGGGTGGACCGCCGTCCGCACCCGCGTAACGACGTACTCCTCGAGGAGCGGCTCCGCCAGCATGCGCGACGCCGCTAGCGCCGCCGGGTCCGCTCCCTCCGTCATCCTGAACAGAGGGAGCGGCCTCTCCATGAGAGGGACCACACGGCGGCGGTGGCAGTGCGCAAGCACGTGCGCCACGGTCAATCCTGACCCCTCCAGGGAGCGGAGGACGTCGACGACCGGGCGGAGCCTCTGCCGCTGGGCATCGCCGGAGACGCCGTAGCTCCAGGAGTCGGCCTTCTCCGTCAGGACCTTGCCGGTGTACTCCGGCAGCCCCAGGCCGTCGTTGCGAAGGTAGAACCACCCTTTGGCCCACCCGCTGTTGTTGGTTGTCATCTTGCAGCCCGGGTAGATGCGCTTCCTGGACTCCACCGGCGCAAGCGTGAGGCCACCCGTGCACGAAGAACGGCGCACCCCCCTCCCCGCGCCGGACGTGCTGAGCTCGGCGCGGAAGAGGTGGACCCATAGGTCCCAGTGCGCCTCGACCCCCAGGACAGCCTCGCAGACGCCGACGAACGCCGCCGCTTGCGAGATTGCGTTGGGGGAGAAGTTGTGGAGCTCCACGCCGTAGTAATGGCAGAGCCCCCGCATGAACTGGCTCGCGGGCGCGTTGAAGCCCCGCTCGTGGAAGCGAATAAAGCTCACCACGTAGCCCGCCGGCGGATTCGGCGCCCTGGCCGCCAGCGCCGGAACGATCCACGCAGGCCACGCTGAATCGCCCCGGGGCGACAGTTGCCCGCCATTCACCAAGCCCTCCAGGAGGTGCTCGGTGGCGGTCGATGGAGTCCACTCCGTGGCACCCTCAAGGACAACCATGGCGAGAAGAGGAGCTTAGGCGCGGGGCGAAGATGGCGAGATGCGAGCGGAGCACGACGCGCAGGCTGGAGGCAAGCACTAGGCACGGGCGAAAGCTGGAGCGAGAAATGGCAAAGGTAAAAAATCCCCTTCCACTGCTCCCCTTTTATAGGGGACGGGCTCTCCCCGGCCGCGCCACGCCAGCCCGCGCGTGCTGCCACCGAACCCGCGCGCTAAGCGCGGCGGCATGCGGGGTCACTGACACCCGGGCCAGGCGCACGATGAGGATCGCCAAACAACCGGCGCGTGTGAGCGGCGGCATTTACTACGGCACGGTAAGCAGAAACAGCGCGCCTGCGATGCATTAACTACCCGTCGCCTCACCTCTCCCGCGCGTGCGCCGAGTCCGCCTAAAAAGGCGCGCCCACTACGCCCATCTCGCCCACTCCGCGACGCGTCAGCCACGCCCACGCCCGCCAGCGGTTGTGCGCGGGCCCGCGGAGCCGAAACGACCCAACCATTGGGTTCCCCCCAGGTAAAGCTGCAACGCTCCTCCTTCCTGGGGCACGGACGCAACTAATCAGGGATTCGAAGCTCGAACCTCGAAAAGGTTCAAAGGGTGCCCCAGATCGAATAAAGCGAAGACCGCCAATCGCGCTCAGCCAAGCCTCGAGCCCGTTGCTCGGAAGCAACCCGCATCTTACGCAAGGCCCTACTGATCAGGAGTACGAAGCCTGGCCCTCGAAAGGGTTCGACAGGCGCTCCAGATCAACAGAGTCAGGGACGATTCGGGCGTGTCGAATGGACTTTACCCCGAACGCGAAGTTTGGGGACGCTCCTGTCGTGTTCAAGGCCAGACAAAGGCAGCTAGACGGGGGGATCCCAACGAGGGAGAGCTTTCGCGCCCTCGGTCCCTACGAAAAGGACCGAGCCCCACCTAGCAAACCTTTGCGAGCGCTACATGGACGTGTCTCCGGACCACGAGCCGACCCCTAGCGAACGGGGCACGGACGTCCACTTGAACTACCCGCTAACAGCTCACTGAGGTATCCGCGTACGTTGCCCGATTCGAGGGTTGCACGGATGACCTCACCCCTCTCCCCCGCGAAAGGGGTAGCGAGGGTCGAAAATCAAAGACAGGTAGCCCCTCCGATCGCCTCCACACGGGCCAGGAGCTCGGGGGCTCCCTGCAACATATCCCCCTATGCGCAAAACGCTTTGAAACCATGCAGGGTCCGCCCCTCGAATTCGGCATAGCTCGGTCTCATCCCCACCGCGTGGGAAGTAGAGCGACCGACACAAAATAAAGCCCTTACACGAGTGAATCCACTCCTCTAAGGGCTCGGGGGCTACACCCGCGGGTGCGCTCACGCGCCCCCACGGAAGAACGTGCATAATCAGAAAGGGGTAAATCCCCACAGGAGGCCCGGGAACGACCCTGCGAAACCATCAGCCTCTGCCCGACTGAACCTCAGTCCGCCAGAGGCTCGGGGGCTACTGTCGGGGACAAACCCAGGGGGTCCCCTAACCATCGGGGTAATCACCCTCAAAAAACGAAAACAAACACACTAACCACGAAAGGCCGTGTCATCACCCAAACTCCGCCTCGTTCGAGGGTAGCGAACCCCCTCGAGCGGGCAAAACAAACTCCGCCTCGCTCGAGGGTAGCGAACCCCCTCGAGCGGGCAAAACAAACTCCGCCTCGCTCGAGGGTAGCGAACCCCCTCGAGCGGGCAAAACAAACTCCGCCTCGCTCAAGGGTAGCGCATCCCCCCCCCAAGCAGGCGAAACGAGCTCCGCCTCGCTCGAGGGTCGCGAGCCCCCTCGAGCGGGCAAGGCAGCCTCCGCCCGATGCACTCCGGCGCGCCACCCGACGAAGGCAGTTAATGCCCGCCCCATCAGCCAAGCGCCGAAGTCAAAAGGCAATCTTCCCCCCATACCGCGCCGGACATCAACAGTGCCCACTGCTCCACCTGCTCCGGTCGCCATCCGCCCTCACCGCCACTGTGAAAGAGCACGCGGCGGTACAGAGCACTGTGCGGACTCTCAGGGGTCAATCCGCGCCCCTGTCCCACCAACTCCCGGACAGGTGATGGCAAGCGACAGGTCGAGTCCGCCAACTCTCGGCCATCCCCTGACGAACGAAGCACGCCGCGCACTGTGGCCGACGACGACGACCACGCCGGGCCCTGTGCTACCGACTCTCGTCCTTCCTCCACCTGCCCCACCCTCGAGGTCAATCAGCGAAGGGCAGCTGGACATGGACTACGACGGCAGCACCCCTCGAAACCGCTCCAGAACGAGCACAGGGACGGCCACGACGCCCGCAGAAGACAGCGCTCGACATAAGTCCTCCGCCAGGGTCAAGGACGATGGCAGGCCCGGCGCCATACTCTCCAGGGCGCACCCCTGTAGCACACGTCACACTCGCACTTGTAAACTCCGCCCTCCCTTCTCTCCTTGATCTATAAAAGGGGGAAGGGAGCGGACCGAGAAAAAAGACATCACGACACACGGGATAGACATTCGACTACATCCCAACACTCGCTCTCAGGGACTTGGAGAAATCTCCTCTCCCGCCCTGCTTGTAGCCCCCCTTCTGCAAGCACTCCGGTGCAAGATAGTACAGCGCCCTTGAGCGCACTCTGCTGGACGTACGACCCCCACGGTCGGAACCAGGATAAACACCGCCTCATTGTACTAAGCTCTTGCATCAACCGTCAAGGGACGGGACACAGCGCATTCTGTCTAGGCGCCGGGGATTGACCGACCAATTCCGGCACCGACACCTGTGTTACGAACAGCCCCAAATCTCGAGGTGGTATATACATCCAAGCCCGATCAGCCGCCATCATCTACACAACTTCGATTAAAATAGATGTTTTTTTAATTAAAAATTACATATTTCACATCAAAATCTATCATGATGATGATCGAGCTACGAATTACGACGGAGGACGACGAGTGGGGCAAAATCCATACCGGCGAGCTGCGGAGGATGGGGCGCGCGGGCTGCCAGCGCGCTAGCGTCGCGGAGCTGCTAGCTAGCTAGCGGCCGGCCGGGCGGCAAGCAGGCGCGGTCGCGCGCGGTCGCCCGCGCGGTGACGACGAGTCGAAGAGCGGGAAGAGAGAACGGGCGGGCGCCAGGACGGCGGCGGAGTGGACGTCGCCCGCCGCCGGCTGCTGCTCTGCGCCGACAGCAACAGCGGAGTGGAAGATGACACACTGTAGCTACTGTAGCTTATGCAAATAATAATTGAGCTCCGACACTAGTAACGGGCGTTAACTGGCCAAACCTAACATCGTTACCACTAGTCAAATATACGTAACGGGCTTTAAGTGCCTAATACAACTACCGTTACTACTAGTCCCAGCCTTTAACGGACATTAAGCGACCGTTACGGATGGTAGTATTATTGGTAACGGTTGTGTGTAATGTCTGTTACAAGGAATACTAGTAACGGTCACGAAGAACGACCGTTACCAGAAATCATTATTAGTAACGGGCGTTGTTGTGCAGGGGCTGGGCCCGGTCCTGACACGCTTATTGGTAACGTTCGTTGTTTCCGCCCGTTACTGATGTCGCACCTTGTAATGGGCTTCGTGAGTCCGTTACCAATCCCGCGTTACCTATTTGAGGTTTTCACGTAGTGTACGCGGGCGACGAGCTCTGAGGCGGCGGCGGCGCCCACGGCGGCGACGGCGCCCACGGCGGCGGCGTCGTCGGCCGCGAGGTCGCCCGCCTGCGCGGCGATCGGCGGCGCCCGCAAGCGCCTCGACGAGCGGCGCCGCGATGAGGCGCGGGTGCGCGGCGCGGAGCGGCGCGAGGAAGGCCGGGTCGGTGAGCGCCAGGGAGAGGCTGGTGAGCGCGACGTGGTGGGACGGCGTGGAGGCCACGCCCGAGGAGGAGAGGAGCGTCGCGGCGCAGGAGAGGCAGATGTGGCCGCCCGCGGAGGTCGGCAGCTTGTGCGAGCGCGGCGGGCGGCGGCGCCCGCGAGCGCCTCGGCGAGCGGCGCCGCGATGGAGAAGGGGGGCGGCGTCACGGTGGGTAGAGGCGGCGTCGGTGGTGATGGGGACGGGATGGCCCGATCTTCCGTCAGGTGAAGGATAATTCATTTCGGGCGGAGCGTAACACACCGATCCGGCTTCAAGTCAGCGACTCGAACCCCGCAATCTTAGCACCACGACTCATCTGGTTATCAACCGTGTCACAACCCGGTTGACCTCGCCGAGAAGGCTAATCCCTACCTGCGAAACGAAGAACACAAGCAAGAACTCGAAAAAACGCAGCTCAATCTGAAGTGACTCTGCAGATGTATGATTAAGATCGAAAGTTGGGGTTCTACAAACCGATAGACGGCGAAACTGTTCTTGACAGAATAATCTAAGCAAAACCCGAGTCTCATCGACGGCGGCTACTGAATTTAATGTCGTGGGGCGAGCTAGGGTTGGGGCGCCGCGCCCATGACATGGGCCGAAGGCCCGACATGATACAAAGCCTGAAACAGGTGACGCAGCACTTTTCATGGTCACACAGAATGATCCACGAATCTTCTGGAGCTAAAACCAGAACCAAAAGAAGCATCTCGTCGTCACGGTTCCAACGCATCCAAGAACACCTTGATTGGACGTCGTATGAGGGAGATATCGCAGTTGAAGCGCAGACGTGTCGGCTAAATCTGAACCGAAGTTGTTGTCCGACGTGGTGATGACTTATACCCCGGGGAAGAGTTCGTCTCTTGTATGTCCAACGTGGTGATGTCCTCATCGGGTGGAGGAGGGTTGGTGGGGCGGCGGCCGCAGATGGGGAAGATGGGGGCGGCGGCAGGTCCTTGTTGACAGGGGTATAAAAGTCTTTTCATATTTGTTTTATGTGCTGCAAAGGGATAAAAATGAGTTTTCGGTGACAAAAGATAACGGAATGCTAATTTCAGTTAACGTTTACAACTTTCGGTGCTATTTTACGGGGCCGCGGTCTTTCAGTGGTATTTTACAAAAGTTGCGATCTTTTAGTGCTACACAGCCAATTTTCCCTCTGTTTTGAGTCCCAACGGGTGAAGAAAACTTCGACTGTTGTTCAACAGAACAAACCAAAACAAAGGCAGCAGGATGTAAACCACGACGGGACGGAATAAGACAAGATGCAAATTACAACTATAGAAAATACAGAAGCAATATCAATCGAAGCATGTCCTGTTGTCGCAGCAACTCGCCCTAGCCCCTTGCCTACCCAAATAGATGCCGCCGGCACTCCAGCAGCACGGCTGCGGGCGCCGTGGGCACCACGAGCCGACCTGCCCCATCGGAGCATGTGTACGGGGCTGAGACTGCGCGTTGCGAGCTGTATCCGTGCCCAGCATGCGTCGCGTTCCGTCCCTTCGCCTCGCGCCGACGGCCCACGAGATCGGGATTTGAAAGGAAAGGACGAGGCGAGAGGAAGGAGGAGACGGCGGAACGGGACGACGGAATGAGGGGAGAAGACATGTTTTTTTATGAGGGCTACTGGGCCTTGGGCCTAACAGAAGGATGGGCCATCAGTGTTGCCGGCATAGTTGATTATTGCTTCTCATCAGGTCGTAGACTGCAGTTTACATTCACTGCTTTGGGTCTATTTTAAATGGTCAGAGTTTGAGTTACATCTGAATGAACCGTAGATTGATTTCATCTTTTGTCTTTAAAGTGCATTGATTTCATCTTAGATCTCTATACTCTTGGTGTACAATGATGCTTTGCCTAAATTTTTTCTTAGAGCCTAGACTTTTATCATTTAGTAGCAGCGTTTTTTTTTGTGTGCCAGCTGTTGATAATAACTGGATGATTATTGAGGGGAAAAAATTGAAAGGCTAAAGCATTCATTGTCTCTAAACACCGTTAGCTAGCTATTAGAGACAAAAAGAGGGGGAAATAAACATGTTAGCCGCCATGAATAGAGTTACGGATATTGTTTCAATATAAAAAATATCTAAAATGTGATGTCTAAATTAACCCGTAGCAACGCACGGGCATATTTGCTAGTTGAGTATAAATCGTAGAAAAGCCGGAAACTTTCAAACTAAATTTTTTTGGATTATGCGAGACTAGATCTGCAATTTTCACAAAGCATGTATAGATTTTTTCTGTGTAGTTTGCTAATGAAAAAACCATTCTAGAGTTAATTGCTTTTGTTGATAACTTGAGCTACAGAAAAGCTATAGAGCTGAATTTTGGATATGTTGTTCCCCATGGTATGTCTAGTTCACAGTATGAAAAGCACCAAAAACTATGGACTTTAGCTACTGTTTCCTATTTATTCTTGTTACTAGCCCTGCTGTAGTAAAAGATTTTTAGTAAATTAAATACTCAGTAAAATGTCCTCAACTTTTTATGATGGGTCAGTAAGGATGTTAGAAATGCTCAATAAATAATATAGCTAAATAAAATATGTCCTGCAACCTGAAGTTAAATAACAGAATAAATTGTTAAAGGGCAACTTGTTTAACCATATAAACTTTTGAGCTATCAAACCAATCAACCCGTATTGTATTTATGTTTACTTTATGTAATGCTACTGTCTTAAGCTTTTATATATGTACACAATCACCATCAAACAAGAAATGAAAGAAACTCGCCATCAACACCCCACATGCTTTTATAAAGATAAGATAATTTTACTTTGTTATCTAGGTGAATATGGCCACAAGTGTACCTCATGCTTAATTTTTTGGCTTACATAATATTTTTTTTGTCACGCAAGTGTTTAAATGAAATCCTATGCATGTGCATTTCGTGTAGACACTAATCTCACTGACGGGAATTACACACTTGTGCCGGAAGCTGAAGTTCAAGGAGGAGATTTGAACATGATTGAGGCTAATCAGGACCCGAAGCAAAGTTCGGAAGGGCCCAAGGCCAGTTTTGAGCAAGAAGACAAGCCCAGGAGCATAACCCGGTTTTCTCTAAAAAAATTCATGTAATACTTTTATGTACTTATGTTTATGCATTTAAGTATAGGAGTTATTTTGGAACCTTAGATGCATTTTCTATAGGATCCCAAGTTGCTTACTAGTAAAGGGTTGTAGTAGTTGATATGCTTAACTAGGACCCGGTAGAAGTCGAGTGATTTCCTGTCACTCGCGAGTTATAGGAGTTTCTTGTTTTACCTATGATGGAATCATAAGGATGATGGGTGGGGATGGGAAAGTTATTTTTGGAGGTTTATTGGTGCCCCACCTGTCTAGTAAGAATTTTGTTAAGGTCGAAATGTGTCGGTGTTCGTGGTCAAGTTTTTGAACGTACTAAGCGCATGCCGAGAGATTTAATGGTAATCGGTAAGCCTATGTACCTGATTGAACCGGGGCATGGCTTTACCCCGCTACCCCTAGAATGGGATTCCCTTAGTGCATCGTGTGGGTACAAGTACGGCCACGGCACGGCGTCGTTCCGGGGACCGTTGCGGCATTGTATCTAAGGGATGCGGGCTCTGTACACAAAACGGGGATTGATGGGAACGTTGAGGTGTGAAGATCCGTCGAGGTCTTGCACTTCGTGTGTTTAGGTCCACCTTGCAAGGTTAACAAATCGATCTGAATCGCCTGTCTCTCACAGCTACTTTGATCACTATGCTGCATTGAGTAAAAAGTTGAACATGAGCTTGATATTGGATATATGTTGTTACTTAAATTTCTTGTACAACATGTTTGTTTAGTATAAGTGCTCATTTAGAATGGTTTATAATCACTGGAATCTGGAAAATAAAATTTAAAAGTAAGGATCTATTTATAGACGCTTTTGGCAAAACAAACCCCTCAGCCAAAAAGTCTTGCATGTCTAGAAGTCGTGAATTTAATTTCACTGTCGGGTAAGTCTTGCTGAATATTAGTATACTCAGCCTTGCTTGTGGCTTTGTTTTCAGGTAATGATTTAGAGGATATGGTTGCTAGTCTGACTTGGCCATGCCAGCTCCCTCCGGGTTGGAGTGTTGAGTGGGACCCGTCCTCAACTGGCGAGGAGGGTGGTGAATGATGTCATGGGAGGCTTCCTTATTATGTCACTTGCATCGTCGATTAGACTCCGTTCGTTTTTCCGCTGCTTTATGCTGAACTCTAAACTACTTTACTTTTGAACTTGGTTTGTAATAAAGGCAATTGAACCTCCATAATGTAATAATTTTGGATTGAAGTAACCCCTGGACTCGTCTTCATTCGAGTATTTGTATGCTTTGTTTTGATCTCAAAATACGTGGTTGTATCGGGTGAAACCCGACAAACAGCTATCTTCATCCAATTTAAGTGTCGGGTCGCATTTAAGGCGATATAAGTGCACTTTTATTGGGTTGGGGTGAGCGGTTCTGCCACATCCCCCACCTTCCTCGGCTACGGGGGCCACGACCGCCTCCGCCGACGCTCGCCGCCACCGCCACACTAAACCCTTGGCCGTCGGCCTTCTTCGTCGCCGCCATCACCTCTCCGCCGTCTCCGACCCCACAGCTGGCACCCCCCACCGGGATTCCCCCACCGCCCGGCCGGCGGCGCCCTCGCCACTCGGCCCTCTGTCCGGCGACCGGCGCCGTTCGGTCGGCCCCACCCCAGCCACCTTTTCTACGGCCGTCGACGAGCTCCGACCCCAGCAACCTGGAGCCCCTAAGCCAGCCGGCGGCGATGCGCGTGGGTCGTGCGCTCCGCACCCAGCGCGACCCGTCACTATATAGACTTAACATTATTTAAGATGCTCCGCACGGGGTGATTTTCCACTAGAGTACCTTAATTACCGGTTGTAATACTAGTTGGAGACACCGCCTGGTATACTAAAGGGGTTGTGCCAAGAAACAAATTGCTGTCGGGGCTGTGTTTCACATCCCGTATAGCCACCCTTTAGTACCTCGTGGTGGCTTACCACATGGTACTAAAGAAATTTTAGTCCTGGGTCGTGGCTTCACCTGGACTAAAGAGCCATCCAATATATGGTAGCACTTAGCCCTATCGCTCGGCTACCTCCCTTCTTCGTCCCGCAAGATCACTGTGTTGCCTGGCCCCCGACGCTGCCCGCTACCCGTCCCACCCGCCCGACGCCACCCGGCCCGATGCACCCGGCCGCACCGCCTTGCCCGCCCACCACACCGGCAATCCACCCTGATGCAACGACAAGTGGGCCATGACTCCAGCCCCCTGCCCGCCTGACGCGCACCACCCGACGCACGGCCTCGCTCCGCCCCGTCATCGACGCCTCGCCTACCATCTGCTGCTGCCCGACCGCCCCATCCTCCGCCACCCTGTCCTAGCACGTGCTGCCCGCCTCATCCCCACGCCTCATCTTCCCCACGCCATAGCGACCCAAGGTGAGTTTTTTCCTTCTTTTTTTCACCAGCTTGTTGTGATCAGAATATGTGAATTTGGATCTGAATGTATATGGAATCTGAATGGATGGATATATATGCAATTTGTATGGAATTTTACTTACATATATAGTTGTTGTGTTATACTATGTTTGTTAATTATATTAGATTTTGAAATATAGGTATGTTATATGGTGTAACACATAAAATTTGGAGGTATATCATCTATTTTATAACTACCTGTATATTTAAAATAAGAAAAAGACTTTAGGGCCAGCAAACGTGACTTATGTTTTATTTAACATTTCTCTTTATTAATTAAGGACAATGTCAAGAAGACAATACATGAGAGTGTTAATCGCAGGGGCACCTCAGCGTATTGATATGTACACACCACGACTACCTCCACCGCTGGTGCACGCTTCAGGCATTTGAATAGACGATGGCATTCTCCAGAGCTTGTAGAAGCTCATTTACGCTATGATTTGGTAATCTATAGTTTCCATGTGTTGCATGTACATATATATTATTTATTTTGTCATGTTCATGATTCAGAAATACAAATGCAGATTGTTGATCCAATCGATTGGTTAAAGAAAGTAATTAAACTGCATTAGTGCCTCGTGTCCTATGGTGGTAAGAGACCGAACAAGTGCTAATGGTAATATGTTTGCTGTATCCCTCGGACTTGAAGAAGGTGGTTTACGCGGTCCAAATCGTGGTGATAGAGTTGTTATCCACGTATAGTCTAGGCCCTACCAGCAATCATATGTTTCTGCGGCACAAGCAGTGAGGGAGGCACTAACACTTTTGGAATCTTAGACGACCATGTTTTTCCTGACTACCATTAGTTCAAGGTGAAAGCTCTTGAGGCAAATGAGCCAAACATGACCGAGATATTGAAAATAATTTCACCTACTTATAAATTGGAGTTTGTAAGTTCTTGTGAAACCTTGGTTTTCTTTGTTACATGCTATTGAAATATAAATATCTCATCTTCTAACACTATGTTTCTACAATTTGCTTATAGGACGACTACTATTGTGGACTTATGCATGTGGCAATGTCATATCAGATTTTTGGACGCATAGAGTACACATTTATAGATCATACTATTGAGTTCAGGATGGGTTTCAAGCTCACATGCTCTTGACAGATCCATCTAATAATTCAATGAAGAATATACGAAGAGAATATGTCCCTAAGGCTAAGGATACTATATGAATATATGCAATTGATTATGTAAACAGATTCCTAGGACTTAACATTACCCATATGAATCGTACTTTGTACCTCATGTAGGGTCCTTAGTGTTGTAATGATTATTGTGTTTTATTATTTATTATTAATTGCAAGACTTGCATAAACTTATTAGTGGACTTTATTATATTGGAGATCAAAGACTAAGTTTATGTTGGTTTTATACATTTTCATCTCCAACTTGAACTATATGAATGACCGTATAACAACGCAACATAAAAAATAAAAAAATTTAAAGAACTCAAAAGAAAAGAAGAAAAGACACCTTTACTGCAAGTTGGTGTTACCAACCCGTATTAAAGGGGCTAGTGTTGCATGCTAGCCCCTTTACTAGGTATTTCACCCGATACTAAAGATCTGGATATTTTGTCTCGGATTCTTAGTACCGGTTGGGAAACCGGTACTAATAGTAGTATTTCTAATAGTGATTGTTGGAAAAGGCCTAAGATAATAGAAAAGTTATAGTTATTCAAATCATCATCATCATACAAAACTATGTTTTAGCTCCCCACTATAGATTTCTCTCAACATGCAAGCTTGCCATGTCATCCATCCACTAGGACTATCCATTTATGTCATCCATCGATCTTCTATGACCAATATCATCAATGATCTTTGCGAGCGCAATGCTACAAAATTCGCACAGTAGAAGTCATCCACCGGTCTTCTATTACCAATAGTATCCATGGTATTTACAAGTACAATGCTACAAAATTCATACGGTAGAAATATACTCCCTCCGGTTTGGTAAAAGAAGTCATTTAGGACAGCGACACGGTCACCAAAGCACAACTTTGACTTCTATTTTTTATAAAAAAATTTCTTAAAAAGTTATATATGTATACTTTTATGAAAGTAATTTTCAAGACCAATCTATTTATATAATTTTCACATTTCCAAACTCAACAACTTAAATGTTATTTATGATTTATATTCCCAATGTTTGACTCAAATCTTGTCTAAAACGACTTCTTTTACCAAACCAGAGGGAGTATAGATGATCAATCATTTAAGAGTCGTTCTTTCTCAACAAAATGAACATGTTTTTATGTATAATATGATTTGTAAAAGAATATTGCCATGCAATTATCTTAGTATTTCTAGTTTCAAATTTAATCTTAAACCATGTATAATGTCATTTGTAAAAAAAAATATTGATATGCAATCAATTTAGTGTTTTTAAATATTATTTAAGAAATTCCCGCGGCATCGCGCGGGGTACCACCTAGTAGTAGAATGATAACTAGTGTCATTAAATGTCTTACTGCCGGCATCGCGCGGGGTACCACCTAGTAGTAGAATGATAACGCTAATTAACTTGTCGGCTTGATAGCTAATATTTACTGCAATAGTTAGATATGCTAGTACTTAGCGTGGTTAAATTTCTTTCTTTTTTAATTCATGAACAATACGCACATTCTCTTATGCAAATTAAGAAAGACAATATTATTTGATATGCATCATGCATATGATACGAGGATCGATGAAGTGAACAAGTGAAGTGGTTTGAAACACGTACATACGTAGGGAGGGGAACTCTCATCGATGAGTATACAAAGATAAATTAATAGATCATCCCTCTAAAAAAAGGATAGATTATATATAGTCATGGAACGATGAGGTGAGTAAGTTATAGTAGCAACTAGCAACGCATAGAGCCATTGAGGCCGGAGTGTGGACGTGCATATATAGGCAGAGGCGATCACCCCGATCCCCAGACTCTGCCTCTGCTGCTGGCGCGTCGTGGTCACATGGTCATGGACGACGATGCCCACTTGCATCATCATGTCTCCTAATTATATACAGTATATGTTGATAGTCACGAGGAGAGAGAAAGAGAGGGAGAGAGTAACAGTATATGTACTGTAGATAGAAGGATAAAGTTTCGAAAAATACATGTACTCCTCATCATCATCATCGATCTCGGCGTCCTCTGTCTTGATCGATGTGTCCGTGTTTTCTCCATCTCGTCCGCATATGCTGCTGCAACTGGTTATGTTGATGATGAGCTCACTATAGCTTGCATGTCCATGTCCATGGCCATGCCATAGCCATACTGATCAGTTCCATGGGCCGGGGGATAGATGCATGATTCATCTGTCTGTCTGTCTGTCTTCGTCATCGATCAGCTAGCTACCACTACCATGCAGAGCTAGCTGCTCCGCCCGGCCGGCCCGTATATAATCTGATATCCCAGGCCAGTGGAGATCGAAGAAGTTATCGAGCCAGCAGAAGTTAAGCCACAGCCGCCGCCGCCTCAGAATTGGAGAATTGGAATTGGATTGCTGGTGATAGCTAGCTAGCTAGCTGCATGCTCCGCCGCCGGCCATCAGAGCATATAGCTTTGCTTTGCTTTGATAATTATAAACATCACCAACCGGCCGGCTAATTCAATGGCTTTCAAAGGTATGTATCTCCATCCATCCACGGATTGCTTTTCTTTTCTTTGCTTTGCTTTGTTCTTGCTGCATGCATCGAGAATTGGAGATCATATGGAATTAATTTATCATCTATAATTTGTTATCCATAGCATAACATTATCCCTTTCACCTTCCCTGGAGGTGAGGTCAGGTCAGTTGATTCAGATAGCAGCTGCTTATATTTGCTAGTGGAATTGAATGAGAGAACGATATATTGATGCCTCCTTTAAAAATAACTAGCTAGCTCAAAATTTCTGCTATTTTCTTTTTCCAAAGCATATATATAAATAAGTAAATAGAACACACACATGGACACTTTATTCTGATTGGTCCAGCAAATTCTTCCTTATCCGATAGATACTAGGACCCAAGCTAGCAATCAATGGTCCCGTAGCTTCTTGTGATAGATCGATTTGGACAGCATCAGCATCATGTGTCAAGCTCCAGAAGGCCCATGCGTCCCCATCCCCATCGGCCATCGGTGGGTGCTTGCTTTGCATCTCTCTTGTTTGCTACCTAATTTAAGCTAACCTTAGTTCAAAAAATTTAAGCTAATCATATGGGGAAATTTTCTCATGTGATGGGCTTCCAAAGTATTTAGATGTGCTAGGACGACCTGAGGCTGAGTGAGAGAGAGACAGAGAGAGCGTATTCTACGAGGTCCTTTGGAACAAACAAATATTTCCGAACAACACTTTAGAAAACCCTCCAATTGAACTATTGGAAAAGAATTTAGGAGGTCATATTTGGCAAAGCTCCCAGAACCGAGGATCTCTGCTGTACATGATTTCAACGAAAAGTGATTCTCTACTATTTTTATAAAGTAATTATCTAAAATGAACTAAAACGATAGTTGCTGAAAAATATAGCTTTCTTAATTATGTGAAATGATTCTTGGTCCTAACATATAGACAAGAATCACTCTCACCCACGTGATTATACTTTTAAAATGAACAAATATTTTCTAATAATATTTTTAAAATCCCTCTAATTGTTGCAAAGGAATATAGGAGCAAACTTGATTTGAGACCCAACCTCATTGCTTTGTGTTTGACGTGAATTGTTTCCAAAATCTCAATTCCAAACTTTCGTGCGATTTATAACATTTTTTGGAACCTTATTTCAAATAAGAGGGATAAAGTGAAAGTAGCTACGACAATTCTAAGCAGAGGCTGGCCCGGATCCAATTCCCTGCCTTTTTTATTTTGCAGATATTTATATGCATGCATCTTTTCCGTCTTTACAAATACTAGCAAGAACGCACGTGCGTCACGCATGTTTAATGGAAACACACGTTTAATAAAAAGTAAGATTATATAACGATAGTTGGCCAGAGGACCGTACTGGTTACGAACTCGACGATTTCACGTAAGTGCGTATTTTTTTTCGTGGCAAGACGTAATGTTGTATGATTTCTTCAAAAGTGTGACTAAAGAGTCCGATGAAAATCGTGGGGTCGAAAAAATTCTACTGTGGCTGATTTGTGGGCCCGTTGGCCTCAAAAGTTTTGAATCTTTATAGTACTAGCAAATGTGCCCGTGCGTTGCTACGGACATAAAACATATGGATATATATTGAGAGATTTAACTAATTTCAGCATATTATACTTTTATAGCAAAATGCCCGTGCATTGCTATGGGTAATGTACTACTACCTACTATGGATAACACTAACATCTAACGTCAGATCAAGTGTCCTCGTATGCCGATCTTGTTACAGTAGGATTGTATGATAATTTGTCCCTTCATAATTATATTACAGATTTATATTGCATTTTGCATTACTTTTATCTTTAAAAGAAAGTTAGCAAAGTCAATGGTAACGAAAAATATATAATTACCAGCGTGACTTGCTTCAAAACAGTTAATATATTATTTTACTCTAATTGCATTAGTTTCATCTTAAACTCGTATCTTTTTGTATCTCTGCCATTGTTATTTGAATTGCACTACATGTTTGGTACTAAATCCATAGAAATTTGAAATAATATATATTTTCTTTAGTTCAAGTAGTCATTGAACCTTTTTTTTACTTTAGCAATAGAATTCCTAGGGTTAACAATTCTTTCTATAATTCTATGCCTAATGAATTTGAGAGCCCCAGTTACCTTCTCATCAGAAAATAAACCATGAGCATGGGTGTTGTGTTGAATATATGATTGCATACATATATACAACTTCTAATTTAGATTACACCACACAAATCTTACATATGTATAAAAGCACTATTAATTGGTTCCTTTAGGGTGTGAGACCAATTCCACAACTCAGCGAGAAAAAAGAAGATTCAGTCAAGAATGCACATCTGGCAAGCGGCACATACGTAAAGAATGCATGTTTCCATTATCATCCTATGGATAATTTATTGTATATAAAAAGAGTATAGAAAACATACCTGTACTTTGTAGCTTAATCTCCCAAATGACGATGATGCTGTGAGCGGGCCTTCTTTGCTATCATTGCCATAAGACACTTCGGCGGGCCCTTCATGGTCATATCTCACGGAACTGGACAGGAGATAGATGCAGATAAATCTTTGCGTAGTTGCGTTAGTAGCCGTGCGTAGTTGCATCAGTGGCCATGCGACGTCTCTGTCCGTCATCTGCTAGGCGTCGCCGGTTGATGGCTTGTGCGGTTGCGCCAACAACACGAGGCAGCGATGTGTTTATCTTCGTGACTCGTGAGCCACCGCAAGCGCGAAACACGGCTGGCCTCGTTTATGAGGCAACGACATGTCAGCATAGACGAGGAAAACTGGCTTCCAATGAGGCAACGACGGGAGCTCCAGGAAGCCCGACGGCACCTCGTGGACGCTACGATGCACTACGCGGCGTTAAAAGGTGCAACGAAGCTGAATACACTTTGTCGTAGTCCACGCGCTGGATGCGTACATTTATATGCATATAGTATCGCGGTCGTGGCTTCCGCGTCAGGGACGATGTTGCAATGCGGTGTGCGGCTCGATCACCGACGGACGACGAAATATAAAAGGGTTGCGGGTTAATTAATAAAAGTTTAGGGTCTTTATTGCAAATTTGCGACGTACCGATGAATCAATCCTTACTTTATAATTAAGTAGAGATAGAGATGTTTTCTCTTGCCGTGTCCGCGTTCCTTTTTTCTTCTTTTGCTCTGTATCTCTAATTCTCTATTGGATGAGAGGTGGCCTGAAGATAATTTTGGTTCATGATTTTTTCCCTCTGCTGCGTCCATGTTGGATGCTGCGTTCTTTTTTCTTCTTCTTTTGCTCTGTATATCTCTGTTGGATGAGAGTTGGCCTGAAGATAACTTTGCTGCTCTGCTGGCGTCCGTGTTGGATTCGAGACGAGTCCGGAACGGAGACAACTAACTGGGTGGTGACGGACGCAAACATGCTGTAAAAGACAGGACGAAAACATTGTAGTACAAAGACAGGACTTTGTGTGCTTTAGTATTAGGTAAAAATTAGGGGTCTTTATTATAAATTTACGATTTACCGCAGAAACAATCCTTGCTTTATAATTAGCGTGCAGTACTCTGCCAGTATATAGCGTTATGTGATCCTTAATTACCTTAATTAATTAAATAGCGTGCAAGTGAAGAGGTGGCTAATTAATTGCAGGACTCCCGCGCGACTCCCGAGGGTCCCTGGAAGTCTTCAATCCCGCCGCCGCCGCCACCGCCACCACCGCCGCCGCGCCGAGGCGGCGGGATCCCACCTCCCCATTCCTCCTGCCCCCTGCTGCTGCTGCTGCTGCAGCATTCGACGACAAGGATGCTGCTGCCGTGGGCCGGGCCGCGCAGAGGGCTGCCGAGTGGGGCCTCGTCCTCCAGACCGACGAGCACACCGGCCGCCCCCAGGGTGTCACCGCCCGCCCCTCCGGCTCCGGCGGCGGCTCTAACCGCACCAGCGAGAGCGCCAACTCCGTCGACGATGAGAGGGGCAAGGCGCTCCCCCGGGTGTCGGAGGAGCTCCGCGCCGCGCTCTCCGCCTTCCAGCAGACCTTCGTGGTGTCCGATGCCACCCGCCCCGACCACCCCATCCTCTACGCCAGCGCCGGATTCTTCAACATGACCGGTTACTCCTCCAACGAGGTCGTCGGAAGGAACTGGTTCGTCGTTTTCCTTTTCTGCAGTCTCCCATGCTGTCTCGCTGCTGCTTCTTCTTCTCCTCCTAATTAATGGATGAACTAATCAATTAATTAATTGGGTGTCGGGCAGCCGCTTCCTTCAGGGTTCCGGTACGGACCCTGCAGAGATCGCAAAGATCAGGCAGGCCCTCGCAGCCGGCTCAAACTACTGCGGCCGTGTTCTCAACTACAAGAAGGACGGCACACCATTCTGGAATCTCTTGACTGTTGCCCCAATCAAGGATGAGGATGGCAGAGTCCTCAAGTTCATTGGGTCAGATTTCCCACATCATCACACCATCATTATCATGCCACTTCAAATCACTCAGCCATTGTCTGTGTACCGAGTTAGGGAGGAATTCATCTTCTCATTCTAATTTCACTTCACCATATGTATGTCACAGGATGCAAGTGGAAGTGAGTAAATACACCGAAGGGAGCAAGGATACGGCTGTTCGCCCGAATGGATTGCCAGAATCACTGATCAAATATGATGGTACTACTATTAGATAATCTTTTACCCTACTACCAGTAGTCTTTGTATCTTTCAAAAAGTTTCTATCAAACTGAAAATAATAATATTCACTGCAGCAAGACAGAAGGATCATGCCCGTAGCTCAGTCTCTGAGCTCCTTCTGGCCCTCAAGAATCCACGCTCATTATCAGAGTCCAGAAATAGCACCTTAAAAAGAAAATCACAGGAATTAGAAGGTGTGATTTCGACTCAAGTTCCTGGCAAGAGAAGCTCTGAAAGTGGATCTCGTCGTAACTCTCGAAGTGGGATGAGAAGCTCCCTGCAGAAAATCAGTGAACTGCCTGAGGGAGGGAATAAAACTAGAAAATCTGGCTTGCGTTCATTTATGGGGTATGATAACAAAAAAAAAAATCAGATAAGATATAGTCACAGCATTTGCTATAACAGTTTCCTAGCAGAGTCCCTGTTCCTTGCATTTCTTATCATATTTTAATTCATCTGTGCAGTTTTCTTGGTATGGGCCACGGGAATGTAGAGAAGAACATGCTGAAACCAACAGAAGATCCGCTACTTGACAGTGATGATGAAAGACCCGAAAGCTTTGATGATGATTTCAGAAGGAAAGAAATGAGAAGGGGTATAGACTTGGCTACTACACTTGAACGTATTGAAAAGAATTTTGTCATCACTGATCCGAGGTTACCTGATAATCCAATTGTAAGACAACAACTCGGATGTCTTCTGCATCTGACATCATTCTTCTTTCTATTGACATATCTATCAACTTTCCATCGAACTGTATCCATTGTTTGGTTGATTGGCGTTACAGATTTTTGCATCGGATAGCTTTCTGCAATTGACGGAGTATAGCCGTGAAGAAATATTGGGAAGAAATTGCAGGTAAACGATGACCTTCTTAATCACACAATTTCACTGCCTTAACTGTTCATAAACTGCATATATGTATGCTACCTCCCTCCCCCTTGTAATCTTCATGCACTGTTTAATCATAGCTAGACACAGTGGCAAAATCTTCAAAATGTGTAGTTATTTGTTCTGCATGTTGTAGTGGCTAACTATACTTCTCTTGCAGATTTCTTCAAGGACCTGAAACTGACCGTGGGACAGTAAAGAAAATAAGAGATGCCATAGATAACCAAACAGAGGTCACCGTTCAGCTGATAAATTATACAAAAAGTGGTATGTAAGATCTTTTTTTTGGAAAGCGGTATGTAAGATCATGATGCAATTTCTGTTCATTATTTATCCCCGAAATATCTATAACTCCACTGTTTTACTAATTTATGAGTACTAAACTACAAGTTTCTGGAAGCAGAGGCTGATAATGCATACATATACTCTTCCTATGACTGAGTTCAACTAAAATTGCATGTGGTTGTTTATCACTTGAACAGGCAAAAAATTCTGGAACCTCTTTCACTTGCAACCGATGCGTGATCAGAAGGTACTATAATATGGGTCATGGACTCAAAGGACCTCATGGTTTGCAATCGTTTTGCATAATTACATGTGATTTGAGAAGTATCATATTTGGCTGTTGATCAGGGTGATGTTCAGTACTTCATTGGGGTTCAGTTAGATGGAACTGAACGTGTCCGAGATGCTGCCGCAAAAGATGGCGCTATGCTGGTTTGTCTACTTTTACTGAAGACTATCACATCTGTGGCTAATATGTTATCAAAGCAAGCCTTCTGTAGTGTGTGATTGCAATATTTATTAGCATTTAGCGCCATTCTAGCATATATTAGATATTTAGATTTCTTAAACCATGGTGGTCAACACTGGTGGTAGTAGAACTGTGGTATTATGACAAACGAAAATCTCCATAGTTGGCATCCTTCAGGTCAGTATATTCATGTTCTGGTGACTTCCCTCCTTAATTAGCTTGTCTTTTGTTTTTGTTTGTATAAAATAATTTTCACCACTAAATTTGGGGTGCCTTACTTTCTAAATTTCCTTGTCGAAAAGCATAGTTTTTTTTAGAAGTATGTTGTGCGTGTGTATGGACCCAGACCTTAGGCTTATAGCCAGCCAGCCTCCTCTGGTTTGGTTAGTTGAGGGATATGAGGAGATCGTGTTTGGTTCTGTTTCTAAAAACCACAAGATCTCCTCACCCTATATATTGTAAACCATGTCCCTCAATCAATCTAAGCTAATTTTCCCGCAATTCTATTTGCCTTCAGTTGTCTTATACATTAACATGAACTGTTTCATTTAGCAGGTTAAGAAAACTGCAGATAATATCGACGAGGCTGCAAAGGAACTTCCTGATGCTAATTTGGTCAGACGAAATAAATACTCCTTTTGTTTAATGATAAAACTAAGTGTGGTTGGGCACTTCTAACAGAACTTTGTGGTTGTATTAGAGACCGGAGGATCTATGGGCTAGTCACTCAAAACCAGTCCTGCCAAAGCCACATATGAAGGACTCTGCATCATGGAGAGCCATCCAAAAGGTATGCTATACACTTCATAGTTTACCAAACAGATACTTGCATGCCATTTCGGAGGCTAATGGATGAAGGGAACAATCATGGAGATACTTGAGAGAGCGATTTGCATGCTATCTGCTGTACAGTTTAGTAGTATCTGCAGTAAATATGCCTAATCAGGAGACCATTGGAGACAAGTACGTATGACATTTTTGAAATCTCCCAGATGAATCATGCTACTTTTTTTTGTAGGTTCTTGAGAGTTGTGAAAGCATTGATTTATCACATTTCAGGCCAGTAAAACCTTTAGGATCTGGTGACACTGGCAGGTTAATGCTTTTATTTTAGTTTCAAATAGTATTAGCTCGTTTCCTTATTTCAGTTGTAGAAAGTAAACTTGTGCATTATTGTTAAAATTGCAGTGTCCACTTGGTTGAGTTGCTTGGCACAGGTGAATACTTTGCCATGAAGGCTATGGATAAAAGTGTCATGCTTAATCGAAACAAGGTAGGAGTTACAAATGGTTTCATGCCTGAAATTTCAGTTACTGCCATCTTTAATTGTTGCTTTATGTATCTGTCTTTCAAATACCTACAGGTTCATAGAGCTACTGCTGAACGACAAATCCTTGATATGTTGGACCACCCATTCCTTCCCACATTGTATGCATCATTTCAGGTTTGTTACATAAATAAATTGAATAGATATGTTGAAATGATGCTCGACTTGTTATTGTTTATTCTCCTCTTTTTATTCTGCTTTTGTGGATGATATTCTGATTTCTAGCATCTCAAAATTGCCATATATGTGTTGCAGACAAAAACACATATATGTCTTATTACCGACTACTGCTCTGGTGGGGAACTCTTTATGCTCCTTGATAGGCAACCTATGAAGGTTCTAAAGGAAGATGCAGTCAGGTGAACATTGACTTTAAAACTGGTTCTTTTGCTTAGATTTTGTGGAAATATTTGTATTATGCTTTTGTTTGTTTGTGTGATTTAATAAGCTGCTGACAAGATAAAGTTGTTTGGAGGCATGATTTTTGGCACTTGAAGGAACAAAACATTATTAAATAGAAATATTCTTGATTCCTTAATTTGGTGGTTGTTATACAACCTATTGAGGTAGTAGGTGACAAAGCATTGCTTGATATACTGCTCTACGATTCTTGCAGATTCTATGCTGCAGAAGTGGTCACAGCACTTGAATACCTGCATTGCCAAGGTATATACACCATACTACTTATATATGCATAAATTATCCTTGAATAGTGGTGAATAGCTGTCAGCATGGATCGATATTCAATAACCGTACTTCCATCATAGTTTAGCCCACCTCTCTAATGCATGTTTCTGGTAACCATTCACAAAAGGCTTCCTTAGCAAATGGAAGGGGGGAAAGGGTCCCTTGCAGTAATTCATCACATTTTTAAGATTTTTACTCTACCCTCCTTCCCCCAGGTATAATCTACCGAGACTTAAAACCGGAGAACATTTTACTTCAGAGGGACGGGCACATTTCCCTGACAGACTTTGATTTGTCTTGCTTGACATCCTGTCGACCACAGGTAATATAACTTAATTAATAGATCACACGTGCCAGTTGGGGGCCATTCTTTTCAGCTCCTTAATCTCTCTTTTTTCTTAGTAGCAATTGGTAACTAGTCCTATTGTTTGAGATGATAGGTGTTTCTTCCAGAAGACTGTGATAAGAAGAGCAGGAGGAAAAGCAGGGGTTCTCCCATATTTTTTGCTGAACCAATGCGTGCATCAAATTCGTTTGTTGGTACAGAGGAGTACATTGCACCTGTATGCATATTTCTTTTAGTTTTCTTGTACAATTGCTTGTGTGCATTTCATTTATTGTGTGATAGTTAGACATCATGAGTTGTTGCATGGATCCTGTTATGCATGTTGCAGGAGATCATTACTGGAGCTGGGCATACAAGTGCTGTGGATTGGTGGGCGCTAGGTAGCTAATCTTGCACTAAACAAAACATTATACTATGTACGTTACATAAAAATGAGCATACATATGTTTGTTGGACCAGGAATTCTTCTATATGAGATGATGTATGGTTATACACCCTTCAGAGGGAAAACGAGACAGAGGACTTTTGCAAATATTCTGCACAAGGACATCAGATTTCCTGCGAGTATAGAGGTAAGCATTTTTGTTTCCTTTGTTTTGGTGCAGTGGTGAGAATCCCGTTTTATGGATGGTGTGAGGATGGGATGGAATGGGGTGCAGGTGAGCCTGCCGGCGAGGCAGCTGATGTACCGGCTGCTGCACCGGGACCCTGCGAACAGGCTGGGGTCCTACGAGGGATCTTCGGAGATCAAGCAGCACCCCTTCTTCCGTGGCATCAACTGGGCTCTTGTTCGGGCCGCCGCGCCACCCAAGCTGCCGCAAGACGCTGCTCCTGCTCCTGCTGATGATGCTGACACCGATATCTTCTGAAGAAGAAGATATATCGGCCGATGAATGAACCTAGTAATGCGTTAGTGTTAATTATTATGTCGTACAAAAAATTATAATAATATCTGGTGTTGGCATGTGACTATGTCAGGTAGGAGGGCAATGCATGCTGCTGCTAATGTATCTATGGTTGTTTGTTAAAGAAAAAAAAAGCAGTATGGATGTTTTATTCCAGCTCTGCTGCATAATTCTTTCTAATCTAGAGCGGGTGCATTCCCCGCTCGCCCGTTAAGCCACGTCTCCTCCTACTTCCCCTCGGTTCCCAGACGCATTCCGACCCCCCATGCCGAGCGGCCGGAGGAGGAGGCGGCGGCAGAGCCTTCAGCGTCGGCCTCGGCAGAGACTGGCGGCCTCGGGCCCCGCCCTGGGCGCGGGCTGCGGCGGCCCCGGCGCTGGAGCGCTGCGTGAGATCAAGAACCAGATCATCGGGAACCGGACCAAGAAGCTGCTCTACCTCCACCTGGGCGCCGTGCCGGCAGTCGTGTCGGCTGGCGCAGCCCGGAGCCTCGCCGGCGGCGCTGGTACAGCAGCAGGGAGCTTCGGGTGCGGCGTGAAAAACGGCGCCGCGCCGTCCTTGCCGCCGGCGCAGTGGGGCACCTCATTGCCTTTGCTCGTTGCTGCCACAGTGCCACCAGCCCCGCTTACTTCTCCCATTCATAGCTCTGTGTCCTTTTTAACTGCATCGTCTTTCTCAAGGCAGAGGTGGGGAGCGGCGCGGCATTGTCCAGATGCTGCATGACGCATGAGGTGAGGAGCAGCAACGACGAAAGCGAGGCTCGAATCAACACCCGCCAGCCTGCAGAAAGGGTCACATCTTGGCCAGAGATGAGATACAACTTCTGAACAAGGGTGAGAAACTAAGCGGCAATACAAATGATGATAGCAACAGGAACTCCAAATCGGACTGACTTATCAACAGACCAGTGCTACAATGTAATCGAATGGGAGTTATGAATACGATAGAACCATTGGAAGATGAAATCAAGATCGAGCTTGCCTGGTGAGGCAAAATCAACCGGCGGTACTTGGTCAGCATGCAGAACAAAGAGAACAGAGGTGTAGGAAAGGAGCTGTGAGCTGCCGGCCATGAGTATTGGGATTTCCATGTTACTTTGTATTCTTATTCTCCACACAAACTAAATAATAAATGAGCTCCAAATTTTTTTTGAAATTGTCAGGACATGTTCTATTTTGTGCATATTCATACTGATAGATTCTTGAGGTGTTTATTTATGCAATTTTAAAATAGGCTACAAATTATTTCATCAGTTTCAATCGTGACCTCTTAAACTGTTTGAGAAGATGGAATACATTTTGTAAGGTACACTGTAGTAAAATAGTACAGGTCAAACCAGGTATATTAACTCCAGTAACAAGACTGGTATTTAACGTGGACAATTTGAAAATTAATTACCAGCTTTTCAAAAAGAAAATTGATTACATGTTATTGCAGCAAGATCAAAAAAATAGCTTGTTTATTTTAGCATGATGGAAGGCTCCCAATAAATATGAAATGAGTAGTTATTCCTACTTCTGAAACATGCCCAAAGCTAAATGGTAGTGAACAAAATTCCTAGGCAACTTGTTAGTGACAGACTGACGGATACAATGCCCATTTGGTTCGCCACTTAACCAATGGCCATGTTCTAGACACATCGGAAATGGAATTAGGGGGGTATTTCTGTATGGTTTCTCATGTTTTTTATCTTCTAGGTTGATATGAGCTCAAATATTTAACCTCTATGAGATGTCTTTCATGCCTGAGTCAAATAGCCATTACCCAATGTTTATATCTCTAGCCCATTGTCCATCAATTGCTTATGTTATACTGTTATTTTTACTATAGTGTTTAATGTTGTCTCCTCAACAATGATAATATATACACTCTGAAGTAAGAAATTACTACCCTTGTGCTCTTAGTTTTTAGATAATGGATATGAAATATCCGGCCTTGACCAAAATGGCTACGGCCCAAAGAAATTACAAATTTGCAGCACTTCCGTCTGCACTCACGAATAAAGTCAAAGCGTTACCCACATCATAAAGATGAATAGAGCATTAGTTCATAATCCTATTACTAAATTTCCATCCATGATGTGCGAAAACACGCATAGCCAGCGTCTCCAAAGCCTGGCAGACGCATACCCTTGTGCTCTTAGTGACAGGCCATTAGTGTTTAGGGTAAATATTTAGGATTCAAAAAAGTGGTTGTTCTCTGTTGCGTCCAGAATAGCTCTACTCAAGCTCAATTGTCTGCTTTAGGATTTTGAGGTTAATTGAAGATGACTCAAGCTCGACCTTACCGGGTGCGGCAAAATCAGCAGGTGCCGGTTGGTTAACATGCAGCGAGATGACATCGAAAACTCCATTAAACTTGTCAGAACTCAGGACTGCAATTTAGGATATCGATGTTCCATTTTGAGTATAGTCAGGCTTTTGATTGTTCAGTTCTGCGATTTCAAGCAGGCTGTCTTGGCAACTTGTCTACGACTCTATGACAAATTACAATGCCAGTTTGGTTCACCAGTTAATCAATAGTCATATCCTCATACTTTTGAAATTCTAAATTCATATAAAATTAAATGTAAAACATGTATGGGCATGCCTCTATTTATTATAGCCTCCTATGCTTTGCACATCTTTCTTCCTCGGCTCTCAATCAAATAGCCATTGTACAACACTTATGACTCTAGATCATTGTCCATTCAATTTCTTGTGCCATACTGTTGTCTGTGTATTACTGTAGAGTTTGATGTTTCCTCCTCATCAGTGATAATGCGCTCAGAAATTTAAATTGGTGAGACATGATGGGGTTACTGAGCCCACGGCAACAGCTTGTAATCTTATATACTTTCTTGCTTCAGTTTGAGAATTAGAAATCATGTTATTCAATCTATTATTGCAGTTCTACATTATATGTTTTAGGGCTTTGAAGCATTTTTCATATCAAATAATCTGTTCTTCGTTCATGAATGGTACTTGAATTGTATGAATAGAACAAAAGATTACAAGAATCGAACCATACATGCTGAGCAGTTGTATTATGAGCTCATTGCAAAAGATATGTATGATCAATGATATTAACACTTAGGGCCGCCACCTTAAAAAATTCGTATGGAAACTGTACTTGTACTGAAATGTTAGAATTTTATTACCTTTTTTATTTCATAAAAAATACAAATTTAAACTCATAACACAAACTAAATTCACGGGTCCCTGGCGCGCCATATTTCTAGTAATCTATCTATATCTATTGCTTTTGAGAAAAGAGGCCGGTGGGCCGTATTTATTTATATTATAATATCGGCTGGGTTGGGCTGGGCTTCCTCCATCTGCTAGTCTACTGGAATCCAATCGTCGTGTCTTTGCTTTTCTTTCTGGAAGAAAAAAAGAAGAGAAGGCAAGTCTGCAGCAGAGCGATGATGTCCCGGTTGTCGTTGCCGCTTCTCCGCCGGCGCTGCGCCTCCCGCTTCTCCACCGCGTCGTCGCCGGCGTCCAAGGCCGTGCTCTACGACGAGCACGGTGCCCCCGAGCAGGTGCTGAGGGTGGCGGATGTGCCGCCGGTGGGGATCGGGGAGCGCGACGTCTGCGTCCGGATGCTGGCCGCCCCCATCAATCCCTCCGACATCAACCGCATCGAGGGCGTCTACCCCGTCAGGCCGCCGCTCCCCGGCGCCGTCGGAGGGTACGAGGGGGTGGGGCAGGTCCACGCCCTCGGCCCCGCCGTCACCGTCCCGCTCTCCCCCGGCGATTGGGTCATACCATCCCCGCCGTCTTTTGGGACATGGCAGACCTTCATCGTCAAGCACCAGAGTGTGTGGCACAAGGTCCGCAGCGATGTCCCCCTGGAATACGCTGCCACGGTCACCGTCAATCCCTTGACCGCGCTCAGGATGCTCCAAGACTTTGTAAAACTCAATCCTGGTACGCTGCTCTTTTATTTGATTTTGACAAAGGGAAGAAGTTATAAGAAAATAAAAGAGGTCAGTCGGATCCCACTGTCAGGTGATTCCATTGTCCAGAATGGCGCTACCAGCATTGTTGGCCAGTGCGTAATTCAGCTTGCCAAAGTACATGGAATCCACACCATCAACATTATAAGGGACAGGTACCTCTTCGAAATAATAGGGATCAAGGATCCTTCTTCTTGCTTCTCTACATGATCGTGGCACTTCTCTTATGCTTCGCTCTTAAATTATTTACATATCCTCCTTGTCGGTTTGAGTAATCTGTGGCTGAATCGATGTAGGCCTGGGTCAGAGGAAGCGAAAGATAAACTCAAACAACTTGGTGCAGATGAGGTGTTTACGGAATCTCAGCTAGACATGAAGAATGTCAAGAGCTTCCTGGTACTTCTCCACTGCCTGCCTCTTCAAATCACATCATCCTTGACCTTGACAACTAGTACTTTGTTTCCTTGCCAATTCTTCACAAAATCCATGTGTTTCTTTGCCCGAGACAACTGAAATGTACCAAACTTAGGAAGGTTACGAATTACGATCTGAGTTTGGATTAGATGTACTAGTTTATGCAGGCCCAAGCTCAAATGCTGTAACAACCCTTATCTATTTGATGTTTTGTTTTTTGTGGTGTTAGGGTGCTTTGCCAGAACCTGCATTAGGATTTAACTGCGTTGGAGGAAATGCTGCTTCTCTGCTACTCAAGTTTTTGCGGTAATGTGTTGAATTGATAAAATTAGAATTTTTATTTCTTGCATAGCCATAACCCTTGTTCTTTAGGCAAGGAGGCACCATGGTGACATATGGTGGAATGTCCAAGCGACCTGTCACTGTTCCAACTTCATATTTCATTTTTAAGGTCTGTACACCAGACCTTGCTCGTGGAATTTGTGCTTCCCAGTTTTGCAGTACTGTTAGGCCATTTTAAAAATGTTAATGCTAATAGTAAAGTGGCCTAGTTTATGCAAGCTATGTTTCTCCATCAAAATTGCCCCACCTGGATTATGCCATTATCTCTTTTTTTTTTCTCGAATACGCAGGAGAGCTGCGTATCATCATACGAAGAAGAAAAATTACGCCACAATCTCTCACTAAATAAAAATGAAAAGAATCTAGTGCTGAACTATCATCATGTTATGATGACCAAACTATTTGGTAGATGATTTCTTCCAGGATGGTTGTATTGATTTCCCATTGTTTATATGGTATTGCTCCCTCATGTCTGTAAGTTACTTAATACAATGCAATGCTTTGAAAGGATATTTCCCTGCAAGGGTTCTGGCTACAGAAGTGGATGAACTCAGATAAGGCAGAGGATTGCAGAACGATGATCGACTACCTCTTGGGGCTGGTGCACCAAGGGAAACTCAAATACGAGTATGTGATGTCATTCTACTCTTATTGGATTGCAGTTGATCCTTTTGACATGTTCTCTTAGTCCCATATGGAGGATATTGCTGCGCGAAGGAGGCATAAAGAGAGAAGTGATGTATCCTCTGAACGTTAATTTGCTTGCAGGATGGATTCGATTCCGTTTGGGGAGTTCAGCTTGGCTCTGGAGAAGGCCCTGGGTAAGCATGGAAGCCAGCCAAAGCAAGTTGTGAGGTTCTGAAACGACAGATGAGGGCAGGCTATAGGGGGGCATCAGAGTATCCCTCCGGTCGATCGATACGGCAGCTTAGCTAGATTTCTGTGCGGGTGAGTGAATTACCACGAGGTGGCAGTTGTACACGTGGACTGTGCATCAACGTATTTTCTTTCTGAAATACTCTATGCCCAGCATTAGCTAGTTTATTTAAGCGGATGGTTAATACGAATTTACATAGATTTGTTCCTAGTGCTCTTATCAATCTTTTTTTTTGGAAATGACTTCATTTATCATTATTAGAAAATTTATCGCTTCAGTGAATTAGTAATTAGCTAGACTTGTGAGAACCAATCATTATTTGGATGGGTATGAGAGCTATAGTTGTACTTGTACCCCTAGGGCTGGACCAAAAGCTCGAAACTCGTGAGCTGGTTTGGCTCGGTCCTAGCTCGGCTCGCCTCGGCTCGGCTCGATGTAATTTTTAACGAGCCGAGCAGCTGTTTTTGCTCGTTTCGTTAACGAGCTAGCTCGAGCCAGCTCGTGAGCTGCTCGCGAGCCAAACGAGTTAGAAGGTTTAATAGACTAGTGAGTAAATTATTAAATAATTATAACATGTATATACTATTTATGTGGTTCTAAACGATGTTATGATTATATTCTATTATTATATTATGATAAAGTAGATTTTAAAATTATTAACACCATATAATTACTATAATTTTTTATTTCATATATATTGTTATGACAAATTTAAATTTATCTCTAGCTCACGAGCTTAACGAACCGAGCCGAGCCAGCGTTTTTGCTCGTTTCCTTAACGAGCCGAGCCGAGCTGGCTCGGCGTCCACCCCTATGTACCCCCTAATGTTTTCCAGGAATCTAGCTCAAGGATCGACACCGCAATATGTTCGTGTACGAATATTATGAATTTAGACCCCCCAGTGTATAATAATTAATAAACAAGATAAGGACGCCCACCAGCAAGCTCTCAACGTATTGCATAGACCTGTCAACTACTGTCTATGTACGTATTCTATGTAAACCAACTTTATGTGCAAACTATGAAAACTCCCATCACAACCGCTGCATCTTCATTTTAAGGCCAGAGAGAGAGGAGAGAAACTTTAGCATTTAAGCCCTCTCATCATTAGTTTGCTAATTATAATTTTCCTAAAAACATCCCTCCAAACCAAACTTGGGACGAAGGGATGATTATAATTTTCCTAAAAACATCCCTCCAAACCAAACTTGGGACGAAGGGATGATTATAATTTTCCTAAAAACATCCCTCCAAACCAAACTTGGGACGAAGGGATCAGTAAATAACATCTCCCCGCATGCCGTCGCGATTCGATCTCCACGCGCCGGCGGAGTCATAGGCGGTGGTCGCCTCTCGATCCTCCTCGTCTCATACAAGTACAGCCGCGCCTTGTCCACATCCTCGTCTCTTGCGTCCTTGCCGAAGACGTACAGCCACGGCGACGCCGCTGGCCTCGGCGCAGTAGGCGGCGGTGCAGTCGGCAGCGTTCCCGGCCTTGTCGAGCTGCCCGCCGGCGTCGCTCAGCCTGTCGCCGTGCATCGGCTACGTGGTCGGCGTCGGCTCGACGATGCTCATCTCCTCCTGCGCCCAGCTCCGGAGCTTCCTCAAGGCCCAGGTGCCATGCCTCTGCGCCGCGTCCAAGCTCGCGTTGTGCGCGGCGATACTTGTATGAGACGAAGAGGATCGAGAGGCGACTGTGTGGTTTACGGATCCCGCCGCCGTGTGGGACTCCACCGCTTGGGACCCCGCCGCCGCCTGGAGATCGATTCACGATGGCATGCGGGGAGATGTCATTTACTGGATCCCTCCGTCCCAGGTTTAGTTTGGAGGGGGTTAGGAAAATTATGATTAGAAAAGTTAATGGTGAAAGGGTTTAAGTGCTAAAGTTTCCCACCTCTCTCTCTGACCTTCAAATGGAGATCCAACGGTTGTGATGAGAGTTTTCATAGTTTGCACACGAAGTTGTTTTTATAGGATAGTTGCACAGAAAAATAGTAGTCATGTTTATGGGCAGATCTAGGAGCGATGATTCACACATAATTGGATGCGTCTAGTGAAGGAAAAGATTGCCAAACAACACTAGTGATAAATAAGCCGATTCATAAATTGAGCCCTAAATTTTGCAATAGTTAACGCAGAAAAGGATTAATTAATTTCTGTTTTCTTGTCTTTATTTAAATCGATTCATAGGTGGAGGGAAAAAAGAGAGACAAAGGCGTCTTAAAAACAAGGGCCCACCTGTCATCCTTCGGCTTGTGTTGTATCCCCAACCTTCAACCTTCGATCTCTCCAATCCATCCATCGCCCTGCCCGCTGCCGCCCTCCAGCCCAGATTGCGATTCACTCCAGCCGGGAGGGAGGGAGGGAGGGAGGGAGGGAGGCTGCCTGCCCTCCGCCACTGCCACCGCCGCCGCCTCCCCCGCCCCCAGATCCAGACCCGGCCAGGGATGGACGACTACGCGCGGGAGATGATGGAGCTCAAGACGCTCGTCACCCGCACCCTCGAGAAGAAGGGCGTCCTCGCCAAGATCAGGGTTCGTTCGCACTTCCCCATTTCCCTCCACCCCTCCTTGATCCGCTGCACCCCTCACGCCCCACGGATCTGGCTTTCCCTCCCCCTCCCGCTTTGGGGATCTACGCCTCCGCTTCTGCGATTCCCTTCCCAAAATCCGCACATCCTAAAATTCTAATGTGCACATTTTTTACTGCCTTGATGCTGCTGCTTGGTTCTTACTTAGGACATTGAGAATGCCCGCACATTGGCAGAGAAAAACAAAACAAAAAAAACACCCTGTATTCACTAGTTTGATGCCCTCACATTGCCTTGATGTAGCCAGCTTTTGAAGCATGTCATGCTCAATCAAATCCACATATTTCTACTAGTTTCCTCATGGTGTTCCTCACTGAATGACTAGGCTGAGCTGAGAGCAAGCGTGTTTGAGGCCATAGAAGAGGAGGATCGGGTGGTAGACAATGAAGATGGTGGGAATCCTGCTTTGCTTGGTAGCTGCAATGACCGGGCTAAGCAACTGCATGCTTCACCTTCAGGTTTACACTTCAAATGTGGCAGTTACTTTCTTTTCTAATTTGTCTGTTACTCAGAAGCTTGGCTTATCCCTGATGATGCTATACTTATGCTACTTTTTTTTTCTATCATATACAGACAGACCTCTAGAAATTTGTACCACTGTTCTCAAATATCCACAATGATAAAGGTTGATGTTATGTTGCATGATAATCTTTTCCCTGGTTGAAACTGTGAAATTCTTTACATTTTCTATTTTTAGCTAACAAGTTAGTACTATATACCTGAAAGTTACCTATTTGTTTCTCTTGGTTGGTGGGTGACTAGTGTGAGCCTTTGGTTTTGATGCTTCTGCCCTGGAGTTAGTTCAAAGAAGCATGCCAATGATATATTTTGTTGTCAATGTTTATGTTGTTTTTACTCTCATCACAGATATCTCAAATGTTTAATGTTATCATGCTAGCCTAAGATGATCTTCAGTACTTAATGGATAAAGTTTAGCCCATGTGTTTTGCAAGCTGCCCATAACATGGAATGGTTTTACATTCTACAATTTCTTTTTCTTGCAGGTAGGTTGTTAACTGCACTTGTATGCGAATACTTGGAGTGGGCGCAACTAAGTCACACAATGAAAGTTTACTTACCAGAGTGTAACCTTGTAAGTGGTGACCATTCTTCCATATTTTATTTGCGCGTTTTGGAAATCAACATCCAGTAATGTTTCATTTTTTATCTGTAAATCAGCCCAAAGACTTCTGGAAGAGTGAACTGAAGGACTTTTCTAACAAAAGTGGAGCTGAAGGGAGCAGGAGTGCTGAAAGTGGTCCCGTCCTATTAGATGTTCTTGAAGGTTATCTGAAATACGAGGTTTATCTCTCGCATGATCATTAACATATAACAGAAGCGTTTCCTAGTAAACAAAAAAAGAAGGAAAGCACTTTGGGTAATGTGCCCAATATTTTTTTGGGAAAACCATATGCATTATATTCAGTATCAACTAAGGTTTGCGACAGTTATGATACTCATCAAAGTGTTGCCTTATACAAAATTTAGGTGTTTAATTCTGAATTCTTAGCATAAGGACATATGTGTAGTCAAGATCAAGCACATCTTCACTATTTTAAAATTTTTAAGTTTGCTAGAAAGATGAAACATTTGGAGAATGTAGACAATGATTTTTAGCATAATCAGAATCGATGGAAATTGATATATTCTTTTTGAATTCGGTCAGTTGTCTTATAGGGCATGCCAAATTTACAACGCATTATCAGTACCATTGTACTGAGATCTGTTTACATGTGATTTGTTGATCTCAGCATATTGATATGAGTCAAGGTCTCCTTTTGATAGTCTGTGTTAGTATGGTGCTTGGGTTATGAGCTGCATTTATTGTGCTTTCTGTCTAAGAACTTCAGTTCATTGCGTATAAGAATTTCAAAAGAAAAATTAGCTTGGTTTTCACTGCCCTTGAGCAAGTAAAGCTGCTTTGCATACTTTGACTCTTCTTAACAATAAGCTTTTTTCCATTGACCTCCAAATATAGTTAACAAACTCTAGCTTAAAATTTATGGATTTCCATGGCGTGCTTTGGTTGTCTGAAAATGTTGTGTTGGTCAGAATTTATCTCAAACAAGGATGGGCGGTAGGAGGATGATGAGTTCAGAGTCTGAACCAAATGCTGAACTTCGGAACATGAGGAGGCCACCGTCATCATCAGTTGGGAGCATGCCTTCTATGGCAAGGTAATTAAGCATGATGCCATACTACTGCACCATTGTACTTATATGTCAGCTATTAGTTATTGGCATTAGGTGTGAGGGTAACATTTTACTTTGAATTGGCCAGGCCAATCTCATCATCACAGGCATCAGGTGTGTCCTGATATAATTCATTCAGTTTTTCATATGTAGTTCTTTTTGTAAATTCTGAAAAATGTGCCCTCTGCACTTACATTCAGACCGCAGAGTGGGATCTTCAGCTTCCAACATGAGGAAAGATGAGTACAACTGGAGATACGATGTGGATGATATATCTGAAGAGGTGCTGCGGGCATCGACTGCTCTGGAAAACATCCAGTTAGACCGAAAGTCTAGGAATCTGCCGACATCTTGGAGGTAGGTGGGATTGACTGATTGATTGCCCCTCCCTTGTAATGTGTGTCCAGTGCAATTACTTTTGACCGAGAACGCCATGTGATAATTGTATGGTGTGTTTTGCAGGCATTCAGGGGATGGTGCGGAGTAATGAACAACGAAGGCTTTGGACCCTGTATCTTGTAATTTGTATCAAGGCATTCATTTGCAGTGCTACGATGCTTGAGGGAGTTAGATTGCTACTAGTAAGAAACGATGCTTGACTGGTTATGACTGTCTTGTAACAAACAAAACAAAAGTTGGTGCTTACTTAAGGGTGAGTGATTAGATTATTATTTAGTGATGCCTGGCTTTAATTTGGAGATGGGGATGAAGCTTTTTGAACTTTGAAGGATACAATATTATTGCTCCTGGGTCTGGGTGCGCACAAATAGATTGCACCTCCTTCAGTTCAACACCAACAATAAAAGTAATGCACTCATGCGAAGTGTCCCACATTATTTGTAATACAGTTTAGTATGAGCGAGAGACATCAGACACGGCAACATTTAACGTCACAGTATCGCCACATTTGTAGTTTCTTGCAGTGCTTAATTTGCGTGTCTCCACTTGTCTAGTTTCTTACGAGAAGGGGCAGGCGGACGCAGCGTGACGCCGCCAGGCTGCAGGGAGGGAGCCGCCCGAGGACGTTGGAGAGCGCAGCCCCTGGCCTCCGCCAATATCCGATGATCACCGATCGATGATTCGATTTGCCTGCCAAAACTTTAGTCGATCTAGTGGTTCTTCAGCTACGGCTAGGTACACGAATGCAAACTGTCATCAGGGATTGACTGACACCCCATACATATACAGAGACAGAAGCCATACATGAGACCAATGGTCGTGCTACTGCAATGGAATATATCTGTCATCTCATCTGAGACCTGGGCGCATCAGCAGCTCGTCAAATGATGCGCCACCGTTGTCGTTCATGGACGACGATGAATCCGCAACCATGGACCTGTTGCTGTTGGACACGAGCAGCTGCTGTTGGATAGTACCAGTAGTTGAGCGCTCAATGGCGATCGCGTCCTGGATCTCCTTGAGCACCTCTGAGATGGGAGGCCTCTGCGCACCCTTGGGCTTCACACACATAATGCCCACCTCCGCAATCTTCCACACCGACTGCACGTCGTAGCCTCTGTCCAAAGACTGATCAATGATGGCGTGGATGTTGCCACTCTCGATGTGCGATCGGGCCTGCCAAGTTCATTCAGTTTTTTTTTTTGGAATCGATCAGCAGTTATCCACTTTTTAACAGAACACGAAACAAAATTAATGCACAAAACCTAATTAAGGTTACTGTTCTCTTCTTACCCACGCGACAATGTTACGGCAGTTGAGCCCAAAATTGTCATTCGAGATTGGCTCGTGGCCTGAGATGAGCTCCAGCAAAATCACACCAAAGCTGTAGATGTCACTCTTCTCTGTCAGCTGCTGCGAGATATAGTACCTATCCACAACAAAACATGAATATAAGGTTTTCAGACACAGTGCTACAGAATCATACAAAATGCTGTTCTCAGCCAGATTGCTTGGCCTTACTCTGGGTCCAGGTATCCCACTGTTCCTCGAACTATGCTTGATACATGAGACCCGTCCACTGCAGGTTTTGACAGCCCAAAGTCTGCAACTTTAGCTCTCATGTTCTTGTCAAGGAGAATGTTGCTGCTCTTGAGGTCTCTATGGATGATTGTTGGGGAGCATCCTGTGTGGAGATACTCTATACCTGATTTTTGCCATTTCACATTCAGAAACATGCCAGCTAATTGTCCATATTCAATGTACAAGTATGGAATTGCAAAACTAGGAGAGCACGGACCTTTGGCAGCATCTTCTGCAATCTCAAGACGCTTCAACCAGCTAGTTATTTTTTCATCATCAGCTCCTGAGAACACCACCAAAAGTTTGCACTCATCTGTATATGTTTTCACTATGGGGTGCAGTCATCTAACATTCCATGTTGTTGCTGAGGTAGATCACTGAACAACAATCGCAATTGAGAGCAAAACTAGAAAAGCTTGCCTACCGTTAAGGAACATCTGATCTGACTACATGTTTGAGCGATCAGTTAATTAAGCAATTCCTAAAGATGTAAAAACAACAGCACAAGGAGCATTCCTTTAATCAAATTATAATAGAAACATTTAGCTTGCAGATGAATAACTATCCACCTACTGACAGTTTGCGAATGATCCTACAATGGACATTTACCATAAGTTGGACGTGGACTTACCACGAAGGTGCTCTTTTAGTGTCCCTTTATGCATGAACTCATACACTAGTATGTTCTTTCCATCTTGCTGACTGTAACCAAGGAATGTAACCAGGTGTCTATGATGTATTCTGGAAAGCAATGTGACCTGAAATGAGATTTTAGCCAGATATCTAATCAATTCATCACAGCAACCATGCAGAAGAAAACAAGCATGAAAAAATATGGAGCGGGCAATCCTGTCATTATGCAAGAACACTTCAAATTCCATACTTCAGGATGCCAGTAATTGCAAATTGCATAAAAATTACAAGTGTTATTTTCTGACTAATTTTAGGATAGACTGAGGCTATTAGTTATGCAACTTCTATTCCCCTTTAGTGGGTCATTTGATCATAAAGAAACAAGGATAATTACATGGCATATCAGGCTCTAGCATCTCAGGGTTCTTTTTCCGAAGCACCAATAGGAGACACTGAATAAGGCTAGCATGGGGACATACCTCATTCAAGAATTCTCGGATGCCCTGATAAGAGTCATTCGTGAGAAGTTTGACTGCAATCTCTCTCCCATCAGTCAACTTTCCGTAGTACACTATGCCAAACCCTCCAGAGCCAATTCTTCTCTCAAATTTGTCAGTAGCATCTTCAATTTCAGATAAAGAAAATCTGTGTGCTGATTCTGTAGCTACTTCACTAAAATATGAGCCAAGTTTTTTTGCTGGTGCTGCAATAACAACCGTGTCTGGAGATGGCAAAAGAATCACTGCATGCCCTAGCATAATATCATATGTGTCAATTGAACTGAAGAGTTTGTACCTTCATGAGTTTTCTTCTTTCTCTTGCATGTAAAGAAATAACATCCAATAGCAGCACCAAGTAACACAATGACCCCAATCGCCACACATATAATAATTATGGTGTGGCTAATGCCACTGTTTATGATGTGAAGGCCACTGTTGCCTGAGAAGCTGCAGGCATGTAACAAATTAGAACAGATGGGAGTCATGTGACCATCCTAAGAAAGACATAGCTATTTGATCTGGAAGGAAAGTGAAACTTACTTCAAAATAATGCTTCTCTTGAAAAGTGATTTTGGAACCTGTCCAGACAGCTTGTTGTTTTGGACATACCTGCAAAAGATTTAGTTCATAAGAGTGGTCCTTTTTCATAAAGACTCTTGAACTGAAGTAGTTTTCCATAAAAAACAGATGTAGTTGTATGAAAAAATAAAGGGAGACTAATTCACTATCAACGATCATTCGAGTTTCTTGAGCAGAAAAACAAATTCAGAGATGAACAAATAAAGATAAAATAGAAAGGGAAAGTCTCCATTCTCCAAAGTATGGAACAGATTAAGACACGGTGCACCCAAGAATTTAACTTACAGCTCTTTCAAGTTAGGTAGGTCTCCCAAAGAAGCTGGCAATTCACCAGTCAACTGATTATTCTCAAGGTGACTGAAATGAAAAAAAAAATCACCATATATTAGAGTAGAATCATTTCTGAATAACATATTATCAAAATAACTGGAAACTCACATATACTGCAAATTGTGGCATTCACTGAAATCAGGAATTTGGCCAGAAAATGAATTACCATCAAGCCTTCTGCATTAAAAGAAATAAGTAAATCAGACAAAAGAAGGCAAATACTTGGACAAGATAAGATACAAAATGTTCAGTCCTTACAGCTCAACCAGCCCTGATAACTTTGCCAGTTCCACAGGGATACTTCCTGTAATGTTCTTTCCAGACAATGTGCTGCAAGAAAAAAAATTCTCATGTGTCACATACTATTTCATTAAGGAAGACAAAAATTGATAGTGGAATGATATGCTAGCTATCATACATTGAGAATACCCTTGGAGCATCTTCTGAACTGCATTGCACCCAAGACCATGATGCTGGTAAGCACGGATCACCACCCTCTTGTGCCCAACCTGCCTGTGAATATCGTGATACCATGCTGGCCATGGTATTTGCTGTCAATGTTACACATACCAATTTAGTCCGAAACTGGATTTTTTGTTTGTTGTACGATGCTGAAACATCAGGGGTTGTTGTAGCAAAGAAAAAGATAAGGTAGGCAAAATGCAGACAATTTCTTACCATCTTGAGATCCCATAGTAATTTGGACATATTTGTAAATCTCCAAGGCATTCAAAATAGGCCCCTTTGAAGAATCATTCGTCTTCCTGAACCCAAAGGAGAAAACAAACGGAAGTGACAAATTTGTGTAGCCTGGTTCATACAGACGGTATTTGCCTTGAGCATTCTCCTCCACATCAACGGTTGGTTTACTGAGTGCTGGCATGCCAGGGACCTCTAACTTAAATTTTCTCGTTTCATTTGGTGCCAAATCTTCAATTTCTGCAAAATATGAGACTCCCCATGCATTTGCTGGGAAACCTTCCAAATCAAGGCGGTAGTTCAAGGACCCATCATGGCCAACAACTGCTGTTTGCATGACCTTTTCAGGTGGTTCCTCGTTGGTACTGACAAATATGGGTTTTGTAGTTGATATTCTCTGAGTCCCTGGAGCAACATCAACAAGGTAATTTGCTCTCCTCACCGAATCAGATTCCCAGATTCTATCAAATGGATCATCAGGGTATCTGTGGAACAAGAAAAAGAGCGCTGTTCACTCGTCTGTTTTCATGAAAGAAAATGTAATTCTAGTTAAAGCTTAGGTGTGACAGTAGAGAGAAGCATGATCAGAACTTTGGACCTTTGAGCGCATCAGGATAGAGAATTATAACAACCATCATATGCATTCATAGTTTTACCTACAGGATATTAAGTCTATAGTTGGGCATAGAACTCTAGTTTAGTTTATAACTCTGATATGAAGCTAAGGTGAGTGTATGGTGCTGTGCAGTAGTACCTGACTGAATCGTTGCTTTCTGCGCCAAAATTTATCCTTGCAGACAGTGCAAGGAAGAAGCGTGCCTCATCAGTGGTGTAGTAGAGTGAACCGTTAAATTGGCGAAGCTCGAGAGTAGATATGAAGGGCTGTCCTGTACTTGCATTGGAGAGGCAGACGCCGAGGGTGGGAGCAGCAGCCAAGATAATTGCTTCCTCAACCACGGGTGTGGTTGCATCATCGATGACAATGGTGGACCAGGGAGATGCTCCTAGGGAGATGTCGAACTTTGGATAGACATTGCTGTTGTCAAAGTTGCCATAGAGGAAAGTTGCTCTGACGAGGTAGCGTGTCCTGTTCCTGACGTTCATGGTGTAGCAGTACTTGCTGTTGTCTGCGGGGAAATAGCGCACGGCAGTGAACTGCTGGCTTTGCAGGCCGTTCTGGACCAACAATTGTGCTGTCTGGCCACCGGAGACGAAGGTAGCGTCGGAAGTCCACTGGATCCCGATGGCATCTGTGTGATCATGAGCTCCCCCACAGTCCAAGCTAATGAAACCTGCAGCGCAGGATGGGAAGGGGCAATTAGATGTTGTAGAACACACCGTTGTTCGAAAACAAAAAAGTACAGAACACAGTCCGAGCTGCTAGTTAGCTTAGATTTATGTAATAATGCAAGGTGTGGGGGCAAATGAAGCAGGGAATGAAATGAATCGCTGTGGCCGTGCCGCTGCCTGCAATTTCGCAGATCTCCTCACCCATGACTATGTGCGTAAGCAGGGAGGAAAAAGGGCGCCGCCGCGCCGCTACTGTAAAAAAAAACGAATCTTTGGAGATGAGAACGGGAGCTCACCAGGCTGCGCAGCGGACGGTGGAAGGAGGACGAGGAGAAGGAGCAGCTGCAAGTGGAATAAGAGGAGCAGAGCGGCGGCGGTGAAGGCGGAAGCCATGGAACATGGAAGTCGTGAGCCGCAGCCGCAGGGTGGGGAGGGGAGGGCCGGAGAACCAACTACTAGTACTCTCTACCTGCTCAACCTGAATTGCAACCAGTAGTGGAATTCACTCAACCTGCTCACTCTGAATCAATTAGTAGACAGCAAAGACGAACAGGAAGGAGATGAAAACCAGCTTTTCTACCACTCCATCTCCATGGTAAGCTCGTCTTTAACTAGTGGATCCAGTCCTAATATAATACAGTAAATAATAAAGTGGAAGGTCGATTAGGCATGAGGTCATTCATTGTCTGATACAGTGATTTTTACGAGTACATGTTGGTTTCACCATAAGCTAAAATGGGGGCATATCATCAGTTCCTCTCAGATGAATAAATGCTGCATCATTATCACCTCAACTTTTCCCAGATGCTTTAATTTGGTGACCAGCCTCATCTCGCTCCTGGATCATGATTCAAGAGCTTTGCTTGGATGAGCTGGCCTGAGAGACGCATGCATGGATCAGTAGCTTTGAGCCTTTGACACACTAGTTCATGCACCCTATGCATCATTGCAGCTGCGTACAGCATGCGAGTGCTTCGGCCTTTCTGTCCGTCTCTCTACTTTTGCAGTGCGTCAAAAAAAAAACCCAGTAAAGTGACTCTTATTGTCCAATCCTCCCATCCATTGGAATGGAATTAGAAAATCAAACATGAAAGAAAGCAAAGGGCAAGTGTCATACGGCGTAGCTGACTAATGCAGTGTGCTGGATGTGGAGATGACACCGATCTGCACCTATTTGTGTGTCTGAATATGATATGTAGAAGCAATTAATTCAAAGAGCATTATTCTTCTCTTCCCCCCCCCCCCCCCCCCCCCCCCCAAATAACTGGCGGCCCATTTACATTGTGCTTATTGGGCTCCACATGTAATACCATTTAGTCCCACGCAAAGCCAAATAACTAATTTTCAAACAACTCCTTACATTCCAAATTACTAAAATACAAGCAAACCCAACAATTCCTAAATTACTAAATTACTAAAATACAAGCAACTCCTTACATTCCAAATTACTAGTTATTTTAGATTTGTTCTAAGTCAAACCCAACAATTAGAGTGTACGTGACTAAATTGAAGCAATACTGTAACCGGATCCATGTCCTGATTGATTATGTACATGTTGTGTGTTAATAATTACCAATATACTTTCAATCAATGGCACCGTTGTCGTTCCATCAGATCGCATGCATGCGCAGAGAGACTTCCCCTTGATTGTTGGTAATCAATAATAGAGACTAGCTGTGTTTCTTCTTGTAAACCAAGACTAGATATTGGCTTTGCTACAAACAAAAGGTCCATCTTCTCGATCCAAATGTCGTCATCATATTTTAATTTCATGGGCATGCGCGTGCAGACATTGAATGATGATTACATTACTTTCTTATATTAGCGAGCAGATACATCCATGAAGCATGCAATCATGCCGTGCACGAGACAGACTTGGAAGGCATCACAGAGATGAGGATTTGGCCGCAACTTTGTCAAGGGAAGAAGTGGATGTCTGAGTAGGGAATGCGAGTAACTTAGGTGAAAACACCCTGCTCAGCCCTCATGTGCGTCATGTGTGATTTCCATTTCCATGCCATAGCATTCATACAAAACAATGATTACTACCTATAGGAATATTTCACTGATTTTTTGCTGCTCATGCATGCCAGACTAGGAAAAGAAACGAATAGCAGCAACTCTCCGAGCTTAGCAATGATCGCGCTCTCTCTTGGGGCCTTACATCCCTGTACAATCTCCATCTCTGTATCAGTGATTTCGCCTCTAGATCTGCATACAAGCAAAAATATATTTTATTTTAGTTTGACAATAAGAGATTAGGCATGAACCATACAATCACATTACCAAAATTATGTGCTATTTATTTGTTTGAGTGAATCTATGGTGGTGAGTTATAGATTTGAGGAGCTTTTGGTCTACTGCCGGAATAGCTATGAAATTTCGCCATACCTTGATTTTACTCCGTCCTCCGCCACTGCCCACTATGTGTATGAGCAATATATACAAAGTTTATAAACTAATATATGTGTTTTATACTAATATATGGTTCTATGTGGCCTATTTTCCATGGGAGAAATTGTTTTAGATACATGAGTCATGGTAAAAGCCGTTTGGGGGAGTTGTATGTATATATTGGAGCCATGGGAAAGATATTGAGCCGTAAAAATATTGTTAGCGCACTTGATGGATGGCTGGATTTTTTTTAACGTTAGGGTCTGTAATTTTGGTACTTTAATTTAAGATTAGAGGGCTAATTAAGATTATTTTTTCTAGTGACAGAAGTGGGTAATTTATATATAGAATCAGGGGTTATTTTAGACTACTTTAATAATGACAAAGGTGGGTACTTTTTAAGACAACAAAATAAATCTAAAGGCTATTATATTCTATGATGGATGGCTAGATGTTTCTGATTTTTTGTGAGATTTTATAGGATTTATCTTTTTTTTTCTAGTGCGCATCGTGGGGATTAACGTGGATGCTCCAATAGAAGCCTCCAACTAGTAATAGTAAGATAAGATAAGATTTAATACTTCTAATTATCATCTATTTAAGGGAATAAACTTTAGCCCCTTGAATCCAAACACCCCTTAAGCTACCACTTTACAAACAAAACCATCCAGCGCCTTTTTAAACTTGGTCAAACTGTCTTCACCGCCGGCTTCATTCCGGTTCCCGTCCAAAATTTCTATTTTCATCCCCACGCATCACTCTCCTATGATGGCTTCCAGAATTTCTTGTGCAATTCGATTCTCCAATGCACATATATAGCTTCTCTCAGAAGACATGTGCGTAGCCATGCAAGGACCGTCTTCAACACTCATTACCCTCTGTTATTTATTTTCTTTATTATTATCAGTCTATTTCAAACACCAAAACGGTCAGGTCAAAGCCAAATGCTCATCCGGGTACGTACAACAGTGAACTTACAGCAGGACGTGCCTCTAGTCCTTTCCTTTTCTCATCTACAGTACTATACAGACATCTCAAGGCCTACCAAAATGGAAATTTGGCAATTTTTCCTAACACAACAGGAGGGAAAAATATAACAACTTGGTTCATGTATCACTAAAGGAAACCAGATGTTCTATTGCTTCTCTCTCTGCAACATGGGCCAAAAAACTCCTGTGTTTAGTTCTCCATCACATCATCAAACTTCCCAAAATTCTCTTTCCAAACTTCACTATTCACCTATCACATCAAATCTCTCTCCTCATGCATGGAACACTAAACGTGGGTAAATAAAAAAACTAATTACATAGTTTTGATGTACACGACGAGACGAATCTTTTGAGCCTACTTAGGTCGTGATAGGACAATGTTTACCACAAACAAACGAAAAGTGCTACAGTGCGCTACAGCGTCGGATGTGACATTTTCACCAAACTTTTCCATCCACTTTTTGGAACTAAACACAGCCAATCACTGCACGGTTTCTGTTTCTTTGCACTACAAATGTTAAAGGAAGGTCAACCTCTAGAACCCACCATGGCTTTCTTCTCCTGTGTCGACTCTCTGGACTTCTCATCCTCGATCATTGCCTTCTTGGCAAGCTCATAGCCAGCAAAGTTCATAGCTCCAAGAGGAGCAATCCAGAAGAAGCGGGGGATCGCACCCTTAAAGAGTCCAAGGGGTCCCTCATTTCCAAGGATGGAGAAGACTATTGTCTGCATAGACACTGGCGTGCCTGGGGGTGCAGTCATCATCCGTGTTTTCATCACGTCAAAGGGAGTGGTCAAAACTGCTGCAAGTCCACCAGACAATGCTCCAACTGCTACAATTTCCCATGGTTCCAAATCTCTCTTGGCAACATGCTGTGCTGCCTACAAGACCCAAGGCCAGCATCATTACATATGCAGGTTAGGAAAATACTCATAACAGATTAAATGTAACTACCATTTTGAAATCACGGTAACCAAAATGCACACTAGCTAGTGGCACCGATAAACATTTGAACTGACTAATATTTACTAAAAGAGTCAAAAGATATACACCCTAACTCTTGTCCATTTGGTACACAAAAATACAGAATCATTATGAATTCAAGATACCTTTTTAGCTTCTGCATAGAGGCACATTCCAGCAACATAGAAAGGAACCTCACGACAAAGAGTGGCCCCAGTGCCACGAAAAAAGCCCTTTGGACCATCTTGCCGCATGGTGCCAACAATCGCCTCCCCTACATTGTTGAAGATTCCAGCCTGCAAACGCTGCTTGAGGACCTCACAAGGGATGCGGACTGCAGTCCCCAGGACTGTGCTGCAGAAGGAAGCCAATGATTGCACCTATGGAAGAAACGGCAGATCATCAAGGAATTTCACAAAAGAATTATTACAGATTTTAATTTTTTGCCTCTGTCGGTCTGTCCTTGTTCAGATGTCATGTAATACATTTGTACAGACATACTAGCTTCCATTTTAAGCTACACAGCCCTTTCTAGCATGAATAGAAGTTACTCTGGATTTTACAAGAACAGGTACCGCACTTGATGAGCTTACATTGTTCAAAGTGTCATACAAGCATGCTGTAATTGGGAGCTTAATGAGGGCTATACAAGAAAGTTTATGTTACCAATAAGAAGAATTAAAAAGTTCTATCATGAGATCTATTGGTGAATTCAGGCCTGCGCGGCAACTTTATTGCAGAGAAGCCAGATTTTGCACTTAGTGGTACTGGAGTAGTAACATGTACCTGAATCTCTGGAAGTGTTGGAGCAACATTAACTAATACAAGCTTGCTTGCTTCGAAGATTCCTGTCCTCAAACCATGGCTACAAAATGACATCATGTGAATTCTGCAGCCTACAAAAGATTGTGCATACAAAACAATGAAATGGCGCAGACCTTGAAAACTGGCCAAGAATTGCTGGGATAGAACCTCGATACAATCCTCGGAGCCCAATTTGTGGAAGCTTTGAGATGAGCTCTGGAAATGAGAGCGTAGATGCTTGGACGCGTGTCTGACACAACACAGAAGATAAAGCAAATGAATTTTCGATATTCCGGCCGGCAGATTGAACTTCTGTCATCTATGCTAATCCACAAGATCTGACTAATGCACTTATAGCCATAAAGGAAGAGTTGAAAATGGGATACTACAGATACAGAGCCCCTAATTGAATATACTGTGCTTTATTGAATGACTTATTTGAACAAAAACAGCACTAGAAAGCATGCTACTGTACCTTCATTGAATCAATAGGATGCAAAAGGGAGGTAGAGAGCGCACTAGCAAGGCCTCCAGCTAAAGCAGATTTCAAAACACTTCCTGTGGATATTTCTACAGGTGGGGGGACAGCAACAACAGTAGCCGCTTCAAACCAAATGTTCCTGAATGCATTTTAAGTGAAGAAAAAGTAAGATGTAAAATCGAGCACCATATAATTCTGAAAAATAGTTAGCGTTGGTGACTATTTTCCATTTCAGTCACTATTCGCTAAAGCCAACTCAGGCGTAAGTTTCTTCTAACTGGATATCAGACATACCGAGGATCATCCTCAAGGCGTTCTGAAGGAAGTAGAAGCATGAAGTTGCGGAAATGGCCATATGAGATTGATCCTTCTGAATCTGCATTTAGATACCGTAGCATGGCAGCGGCATTATCTTCATTGGCCGGAAGGCCTGCACTTTTCAAGGAAGTCAAAATTTGATTCTTGTGAAGTGTTCCAGACTTGCTCAAACACAACGTGGTATATGCTCGGAGAATGGTTGCCTCCTTCTGTTCCATTAAGGATAAATATTGCTTCCACCCAATTGATTTTGAAAAAAAGTTGCTTCTGGTACGCCGTAAGAAGTCTCGGGCATACCTCCTAGGTAAACGCCTCTTCCTCATAGCAATTTCAAGATCCTCTAGAGTGACTTGTCCATCACCATCTCTATCCAACTCTTCAAAGAATCGCTTTCCTGCCGTAGAATAACATCAATTCCAAATATCACCTCATGATCCAACTATAGTACATAAAAGAGCAACCTTTTCATAAGTTGCATTCCAGTATATTATTTGTAGAGGATGCACAATGCTGATGCTCCAATTAGAACCCCCAGTTTGAAAATTGTATGATAATTATATAGCATAGTCTGACTAGGAACGCACTGCCCTGTTCTTGCATAGGCTCATGAAAATGTCTGATAGACACATCTCAATAATAGCTCACCTATATTTTCTAGATAAGGAGCCTTATTAGAAAAAGCAAATTGTATAAAACATAAAGAGCATATCCTAAATCTGCATATTAGAAGAAGCCCAATGATTAAACTGTGTAAAATGTAATAACTTTGACATCAAACTGGCATTTCAGCCTTCTACATTGTGGACTGATGACCACAAATATAATTACTCCTTGGGTGGTGCCATATGGCAAAACCAATGTAGTATTGGCCACTGCAGAGCATCAGCCTATATACTGAAAGAATTATGACATGGATAACACCTCCCCATTGAAAAATGAAAAAAAAATGATGTTACCTTCGATTTCTGCATATCTGAAGAAGTCCTGCACAGAGAAAAGCTTCTTCTTGTCTGGGTGTCCATCTGCTGATGTTGATGATCTGCTAACCAGTTGCGGGACCAACTCGATGAGCTCCGTCAGTGAAACTGCAGACAGTGTCGACCGCAGTCGCTCCACATTGGACAATGGGATGTTAAGTAGCCGGGCAGGTAATTTCTGTGCTGGCTGTGGCGTGCCACTGGCATTGTCCACCCCCTCCCTGTCCTCAATTCCAGCACCATCCTCCTCCTGGTCGCCAACGGGTGCTGGGGCAGGGGATGCGCCCATGATTCCTGCCTGGGCAGGCAGTGCCCCAACCTTTGCGAAGCCCAGGTTGGAAAGGAAGCCGTCGAAATCTGCTCTCTTTCCATCGATTACCTTCCTGAGAAGCTGAAATTGGTCAGACTGTTTGGTAGCGATACCAAATTCGGCGCCTTTCTGCTTGCAGGCATCCTCCAGCACATGCAGGCTGTGCGCGAAGGCGTCGAAGGCAATGCAGAGCAGGAGCTCCAGCTGCTGCGGCGGGTCCCGGAGCGGCCGCGAGTGCTTCCCTCCCCGTCTCTTGCGCTTGGGGTCGTCGCCGCGGAAGCATCTGGCGAATGACTTGAGGGGCTTGTGGAGGAAGTTGGTGACGACGACGTGGAGGTGGAGGAGGCAGTCGGGCTTGGGCTCCTCCTTCTGCTGCTGCATGGGATTGGGATTGGGATTGGAGCTGGAATTGGATCCGGGGATGTGAATGACGGGCAGGTGAAGATGGGCGATGGCACCGCGGGCGGCAGCGAGGAAAGCCTCCAAGGGGCGGTCGGACGCCATAGGCATCACGGACAGGCACTACTAGGTGGTGGTGCGGAGGTGCGGTGGTGGTTGGTTCCGGCGAGCGGCTGTATATGCATAGCAGCAAGGTGAAGGTGAGTGAGGCCTCACTCCGACTCCGAGCGGGCGTTGGTTTTCCTTCCCTTCAAGGAAATGGACGCAGCAACCTCTCTTCCCCTTCCTTCCGGCGAGCTGCGGCGGCGGCCGGTAACGAGGAGGAAGAGGCGAGGAGCAGAGAGGCACACGGGACGGGAGGTGGAGGAGCGGCGCGTCGCGACCATGAGAAAAAAAGAAATGAAATTGCAGAATTAATTTCTCAGAGAAATCAGAAATGGAATGAATTATGATTTTCAGATACGGACAGGCACTTCTAGGTTGTGGTTTCTTTTACCTGTATATATATGCTCGATACGGGATATTTATAAATCTTACGTACCTAGTAGGTGTAGATTAATGCTTGCAATTGAGAAAGTTTGTTTTATAGCTTATTTTAAAATATTCAGATAAAACAATTGAGTAGTTTGTTATAAGAACCGCATATCTTCCTGCTTCCCTGCTTGCTCTTTGAGATTCTACTACCTCCTCTCCCATATTATGCACACGGTAACCTATGAGCATGTATGCACCAGGACTTCAGGTTTTATCACATTTTTATTTATGAAGAATGAATTACACCAGCGTGTAAAGCGGAATCTATATGATCACTTACATGTAGCAAATACAAAAACATAAGTGACTTGGTGAAATTATCTCCAAGTTATTTTGGACTGACTCCACGGCGTATCCATCTTCGACAAAGTCACAAAAAGTTTGAAATTTTGTGAGATGGTAGTTACCATAAACACATTAGCCGTGAAGGTCATCTTAAATAATGTTTTGAGGCAGCAAATTCTATATAGATCTACAACAACAAAAAGAAAAACATAATTGACTCATTATGAAAATGCATTCATAATATATCTCTTTTTTTAAGAGAAGTATTTTTTTTATAAGAGTGTACTGTGTATTTTTTCATAAGTACTAACCAGAGATTCGCTAATGGGTCTTCTGTAACATCCCGAAATTTTCGCAGGTTTTGTTGAATGCAAAAATGTGAATTTCAAAATTTTTGGTGAATTGTGTGCTTGCAAACAAACATATAAGAAGGCCTTCTATTTGCTCCCTATATTCCTAGGCGAATTTAAATTTAAATTAAAAATCAATTTGAAGTGCTAAGGATGAAATAGTTGTGATTTGGAGTTGTTTGGGATTTGTTGGATTTTTGGTTGGTTTGAATTCAAATTCTGGATTTGAATTCAAACACTAACTATCCTAACTAATTGTCAAACCCTACTAACTGTTCGTGGGCCAAATCCCAGAACCCAAGTCCGCTTGACCACCCTAAACTCTACCCTGAGCCGACGCAGCAATCCAGCCCAGCCGGCCATCCGGCCCATCTTTCGGCCCGGCCTCAACCCGCACTCCCCCACATCTTCTCCTTTCCCCCTTTCTTCCTCGCGTAGCCGCCCGCGTGCCGCGCATGAACCCCTCTGCTCACCTGCTCCGCGCCGCCCGGCCGTCCTGATCGCGCCGCGTGGAAAGGGAGAGCGAGCTCCTGCGCCATCAGCCGTCCGTGCTCGCGGAACCCTAGCCCCTGGGCTATAAAACCACCCGCCGACCACCTCTTTTCCTTGAGCCGCCGCCACCCCCGTTGGGGTTTCTCAGCCAGCAATCCGAGAGGGAGAGTGGAGGAGAGGAAGCAGAGGAGTGTGGTGGAGAGGGAGACGACCCAGGGGAGCAGCGGGGAGGGGCCGGAGCACCTCCCCGTCGACGAGCAGAAGCCGGAGCACGCCGCCGATCGTGAAGCCACCGGAGTGGGGCCAGACCAGGGACGCCGTGCAGCGGAGGACGACCGCCGGAGCCCCACTAGCCTTCACCAAGCTGCTGCGTACCTCTACGACCACCGTGGTGAGCCGCCGCCGAGATCCGCCATTCTCCTCTGTTTTTCCCCCTTTCCGCCGTCGCCGTTGAGCCGCCGCCGTGCTTGCCCCTCTGTCCCGGCCTTCGCGCCGATGATTCTCTGCAGCTCCCCGTCGCGCCGCTCGTCCCTGTTTCCGCAACCCGCCGACGACCATCTTGCAGCCAAGGCCGCCGCAGACCGGGATGCCAGCCCCTGTGCGCACGCCGAGGCCGTGTTGCGAACGCGGGCGACCACGATCTCGCACACGCGCACCTAGCCGTTTTCGCCGAAGCCGCGGGCTCGATCCTTCTCGCGCAGTGCAGCCTTGCCGCCCTTGTTCGCCGTGGTCCCCGTGCGCCGGGACACCGAGCCGTGCGAACGCCATGGCCGCGCCGCCGCTTTTCCGCGTCGTGGTGCCGCTTCACCGGCCAGGAAGCCCCCTAGCCTAGCCACTCACCCCCGCAAAACCAAGGCCGAGCCCTTCCTGAGCTTCCCAAGCCTCGCCGGCCTTCCCTTGAGCGAAACCGCCGTCGTCGTTGCCGCCGGCGCCGCGCACCCAAACGCGCCGTCGCGCTCTCGCGTCGCGCTGGCCAGGCCACACCGTGACCCACACCACCACCACACACGGCCAACCACAGAGGATCCAGCTGCGGCCACAACCGATCCCATGAACTCGGCCTTCGTGGACCGACCACACGGTCTATGGTAGACCGCGTCCACCTTTCCCAGCCGAACCAACTCACCCTCTTGGGCCGAAGGGCCATCCTTGTTGGGCCGGCCTGCTGCTTCCGGCCCAATTCCAGCCCAGCTTCCTTCTCCTTTTCTTTTTCTTTTCCGATTAACTGCTGACAGCCTGGCCCCACCTGACAGCGACCTAGGTGACTGACCAGTGGGCCCCACTGACCCCGCTGACCCGCTGACCATTGACCGTTGACTGGTCAACGTTACCAAGTCAACGCTGACGTCATCAGGGCCCACGATGACGTCAGCAAAGCCGGCCCCGCTGATGACGTCATGCTGACGTCAGCAGTGAAGACGTGGCACGCTCTGGTGCTGCCACGTGTCCCAGTCTGATTGTATTTCTTTTTCGGAATTATTTAATATTTTCAGAAAATGATTTAAACTTAGAAAATTCATAATAAATCAACCGTAGCTCAGAAAAATATGAAACCAGTTTCTATATTTTTCTAAAATCATGACCTACGCGTTAGTGTAGAGTTTGGTGTTGTTTGAGTCTTTTTGCTTCGCCGTTTTGGTGTTTCTTTGTTAGTAGTTTCCGTCTTTATTTTATTTCCGCGTAATTAGGAGCTTCGGAGTCGCGGAAGGATGCTGACGACTACATCAACTACCGGAACGAAGAGGACAAGCAATGCCCAGGATCACGCCCAGCCATTCTCTGAAATACCTATTAGGCATGCAAACTAGTATGCTAGCGCTTTACTTTACTTGCATGATGATGATATGCCTGCACTGCCTTTTATCTATCCTGTATCCTTGCCACCTATTATCCATTATATGAGAATGCTATGCTTGTATGTGTTGGGGTGGTTGTGATTGAACTTCTTGGCGTGAGTTGGGTGGCTTGGGAGGAGTAGTGCAGCTAGGCGGTGGAGGCGAGTGATAACAACCCGGTCGTCTGACCGGGGTGCTTGGGAACTGAACTCGGACAGTTCCTACGGAGTACCTGTTGCGGGTACATGGTTACTTGGTTACTTTTGAGGAGTTTGGGCGGCCATACCTGTAATGGGTGCCGATTGCGGACCGTTGCGGCGGATCACTTTTGATGTTGATACTCGCCTTGCCGACAATTAAGGACCGCATCAGGATGCCTTTCGGAAGTGGGAATTACAGTGCTGACCATCTACCCAGAATGGGGAGGGTTCCAGCAAGCCTATCTAGTGCGGTACCAGGACTGTAGGAGGATCGAGCTTGATATGTGTAAGGGGGGGACTCGTTGCGGCGTACTCTCCCTGATCTACCACTGCCCCCGACTGGCCCCGGTGGGAAGGTTTCACATCCCTGGTGCAGATGTTAGCGTGCGGATGTTTCCCGAGCCCAGGGAAGCAAGATGGTACCGTTGCTTTACAGGGTCTTTGCTGTGGGCTGCGTCTCGAGCTGGGGCACCAGCTCGCAGCCCGGGTGGTTCCTGGAGTACAACCTCTGCAGAGTGAAAACTATACGTATAGCCGTGTCCACGGTCATGGACGATCTCGCATCTGATCCATCCAGATTAGCATGGGATTCTGCTTTCTTACCTTATCCTTGATTTGGGTTATGAGAGGTTGGACCAGCTGAGGCTGTTGAGACAAGGTGGGGAGGGAGCTCACCGAGTCGACTAGTGAGTGAAAGGAGTTGGTGGATGTTTATTGCGGGAACCTGTTGAAGCAGGACGAGCCCGATGTGGTTGTGTGATTGATGGGTGGTTTGGGGAGAGTATGTGCTTGTGAGGAATGGTGTTTGGAGATGAGATGAACTGGGTTTTTGCTACTGTTTGCGCTTAGGAAACCCCAGCTTAATCTCCTTGAATATTTATTTACTAGTTTAGGCCACTATAAAGCTTTGCTGCATATTATGGTTGGTGACATGGGCCTGTCCCATTTCCTTGGGGACAGTCTTTGGGTATACAGGAGGGGACTCCGAGATCAAGATCAACCGCGACGGATGATGCAAATGAGGGCTGTGCGCTGCGCTCAAGGATGCCTGTGGAGGTGAAGGCCCGAAGTACCAGAAGCTTATAGCTATCCGCTGCGTAGTTGTTTCCCTTTTGTCGTTTAGCCCAGAGGGCTTGTACCATACCGTTCTGTATCTATATCATGTTTGATGGTCTTAATCATTGTATGGATGTGATTTCCGCTGAAATAAGTTCTGTACGTGATAGCTGTTGTTCCTGCGACTATCACAAGGGTACAGGGAGTCGGATTCTCGTAATTGGGAATCCGGTTCGTTTCATCTTCCTTGGAGAAAAGAATGGACCCACATTAGCGAAATGGATAAGCTAGGTCGTGTTTAGATTGTGGTGAAAATTTTTTTATGAGTAATAAATGCACCTTTGACCACTAATTAAGGGTATTAAATAAAGACAGTTTACGAAACTACCTTCACAACTCTAGGTAAATTCCCGAGACAAATCTAATGAGGTCTTTGACCACGCGATTAGAGGATGGTTACTGTAGCATTACTGTAGCAAATCATGAATTAATTATGCTCATTAGATTCGTCGTGTAAAGTTGCACTCATCTGTAAAAAGGTTTTACAAATAGACTTCATTTAGTACTCCATGCATGGAAGATTCCTTTTTTTTAAAAAAAATTGAGACACCATCTAAACACGGGCCTAGCATGCCGATAAGTTATGTGTCAGTCTGAATTCTGAACCAGAGAGTTGGTTGTTCACGTCGAATAAGCTAGTACGGAAAGGAACGAAGTTCCAGCACATAATCCAACTCCAGTAACAAACTAACAATGCTCTTCACATGTTTGACATATAGAACATCAAATTGAGTAAATACTGATTTCAGAGAGAGCGTCAAATTCCATCAAAATATTAGACTTGATCGGTCGATCTGCTGCTTCCTTCCGTACAACCTTTTATTCCGACAAAATCAGTACATAAATTCATGATACATATATGCGCAAGCTGGAATCAACCGCCCCTAATTCTACTCTACAGTAATCACATGGCGATGGGAGTATACTCTACTAGTAATAATTCATACTAGACCATAACTTTACGTAGATACAATCATACTAGATGCACAAGAATTAAATAAAAAGAAAAGAGCTATGCAATCTCTCACTGACTGGGCGGCTGCAAGCACGGACTGCAGCTGCTGAAGCCTAGACAAAATCGAAGCGCATGAGGAGCCTGACGGACTTGTACCTGACGCCCTTGCGATCGTGCAGAGGCACAGCACGGATGCCTGACTTGAGCTCCCACACCGGCAGCACCGTCTGCCCGCCGAAGTCGTGCTTCTCCGACATATCATACTCCTGCACCTCAATCCTCAGCAGGGCCAGCTCCGGCACGGTCAGCGGGAACGTGAACTCCTCGTCCCACACCGGCACCCACTGGTCTTCCAGGACCCGTGTTTTCTTCATCACACTATCCGCCTTCACTCCGGCGATTCCTACCTGTTTATTTCAGAGACCATATATATATTAGACCTTCTTTGGTTAGCTTCCATCCCACAATGCAAACACTGTTTACCAAGAACCAATTCAACATCTTTCTTGCCTTACCCTGGTATAGAAATCTGGAGGCGAGAAGGCATCGAAATGAGTTTTACTGAAATCCATGCGCCACCCATCTCCCATATATACTTTTACCTGCTTCCACATTCTAAGAATTTAGCTGCTATGCTGGAGAATCTTCATTGGTATTTTCAGCAAGATCTGCTGTGACTGTCTTGGAAACATAACACCTACCTTGAGAGTTTTCTTCACTGGCAAACTAGCTTTAGGGTCAAATACCTCGCCATTTGGACCAGTCATTAGCAAGAAGTCAGGTTTCTTAACATACCCGCAGCCCCCGTTGGCCCTGAAAAATCCTTGCATCAACCGGAGTGCTTTGTCATGCCCCTGAAAAAATGAAAAGCCCAAGAGATTATGCCTTTCTTCACATCTAGTGAATATAGTGCAGCTTGACAGCTGCACAAGAGACCTAGTTCAGTCAAACAACTTACTAACTACTATGTGCCTATAAAAAGGATGAAGAAAGTGCAAACTACTGACAGTAAGAACTGAAATCCCACCTGCATGTTGAATGCAACCATCTGAGCACCATGAGTCCAGGCGTTCATTGGATCATAGTTAGAAGAGTTAACCCTTGTGCCCTTTGGATAAACCCTCAGTATATTCTTCTGAGTGAACCTGAATAGAATTTAAGTTGTTCAGCAAGTCTGCGAAGTGCGGCATACACCTCGAAGAGATGCAATCTTGCGATTGGTTAGTGTTGAAAATTTTCTCTCGCTCATCTTTTGTAGGCTTCCAGGGGAGTTCGGCCTCTTATTGGATTACCATGTGTATCATGTAACCTTGCCAACACTAGCAGTTTCTTTTTATTTTCCATTTGTTTCCCATTACAAATTGTAAGGCTACAGTATAAACCCTGATGAGGCCCTATGGTCTAAAATGGAGGAATATGATTTAAGGGCATAAGCTAATTGTTGAGTTTTAGTTTATAAAACCCACAGAACAAACTGTATAACAATTTGATACCAAATCTTTTAGCGTTCTTGTGCATATGACTTCAAAAACAATTAAATAATGGTTGACACAAATTACCTTATGACTTCAGCACCATGAGAAGCTGTTGCTTTAGCTAACTGTGTCTCGCTCAACGAGAGCCTCCTGACTTTGTCTGGGTCTACCTTTAGGGCATCCCGTAAATGGCCTTTTGGTTTGCCAGCTTGAATGGTGATCAATTTCCTATACTCACAGGCAGTGTCCTGTTGAAATTTGGGGTCATCCTCGTCGGAATCTTCATCATCTTGCTCATCTAGTTCATCCTGTTCATGACAATAAGTTTACCTCGTGTGTGTTATACAATGGATGCATGTCTTGAAAAGGCCAGTGATATTGCAGACCTTTCCATCAGATTCATCGGCATTTGAATCTATTCTTCTAAGGCTTCCTTGGTCCGGCAAATCAGCTATGTTTCCACTACCATTCTGATTATCCTTAACTTTGAGAAACTCCTTGTATTCTTGTGGTGGTTTAGTTGAGATGATTATCCTCTTCATTAGAGCTTCTGGAGAAGGAAACTCTTTCATTGGGTCTGGACTAGGGATGAAAAGAAGATCTCCAAATGTTTCAGTGAGCATCTATAGTAATTTCCAAGTTAGAATCGATGTTTTATACAGGGGAGAAATACAAGGAAATAATACAGTAAGTAAGCTTCACCTCAGCTACTTTGGCTTGGAGGTCTGCTGTGAGGTGATCCTCAAGAGTAATAACAAGAGGATAATTGGACGCACAAAAGGCATATTCTTTAATGGACTTTAAACATCTGATCATTTCTACAGGGGCAGTCAATGTCCTTTCAAATGCCAAGAAAAATAAGAGTCAGGGAAACATTTTGCAGAATAAGAGGAAAGAAAAAAGGATGGTTACAAGTTGAAGCGGTATGTCTACTTATAAAAAACTGGACTGTGTACCTAAAATGTCATACTCAAATATTATGAGGTCGTTTTCATATGCTAAAATATGCTGTGATCATTCCATGTATTGAAAAAGTCAACGCGGTTAAAGAAAGCGGAATGCATACCCTCCATGAAGAATATCAACATTGGTCTTTGAAGAATTTGGCCACATATCGAGTTCGATGACTCTAACACCTCTCTGCAGTGCTTTTATAATTGGGACGTCGCTGGAGTCACTATTGAGCTGGTTTCCGGTAAGGTAGGAATTATGTCCAGTGAATACGAAATAATGTGAGAAGGGGGCTGACATGTCCTGGTGAACCTGAGGGAAGAGTGAGAGTAACAGTGAGCAACACGGCAGAGTTTATTAAGAAGAGGCAAAAACGATATACTGCTATGGAAGGGGGCAATATAGTAAGCAAATGTTCTGTACGGGAGCCGAAATCATTATATTTGTTTAGTTATGAGCTGCAAACTGAAATGTCACAAAGACACATCTATTGGATGATAGATTTTTGTGCCATGAATGATGCTGCAAGTAAGATTAGTGAGGTAACAGTAAGGTTTCCTGAATTAGATATATAAACATGGCGAAAAGAAGTACTAGTAGTTGTAGCCTTTGGCCTTGTACTATAGTCTGTAATGAATGGTTGATGGCTTATTGACCTGATTTGTACTAGTATATCTGGATTGTGTAGTCAAGAGCGATTGTGAGAGCAGAGTCAGTGTAATAATAGTAGCAAATGCCATTGCAGTAGTAGCGACCAAAACTGAGAAGCACAGCACCCTTGTAGTACAAGGGAACGGAGTCATGGAACGGAATGCAGACAGGCAAGCAGCAGCAGGTTGAGTTGACCCAGAACAGAAGAGAGAGGATGGAGCGATAGCAGCAGAAGGAAGGTGGTAGTAGTGTAAAAAGGGAAGGGAATGTTGGAGGGAGGGGAGGATCGAGGCCAGTAACAAGATACAAATAGCAGTTGGTGAGTCAACTATTGGTATTGGTAGGAGAGTGGATGAAACTGAATCACAATCATCATCTATTGATTCTACTTGAAGGAGCAGATATTATACGTACAGTAGATAGATAGCAGCACAGTAGTGTAATAATCAGCAAGGAATGTCTAGTGTAGCAACAAAATGCTAGGAATCCCCCATTGAATGATTGATTGATTGGTACCTTGTTGGTGATTGGCGGGTTGAGATCGGGGGAGAAGAGGAAGCCGAAGAAGTCGTCGAGAGTGGGCGGCGCCGGCGCCGGCGACCTGGTGACGAAGCGGGCGATTCCATGGCCGGCTGAAGTAGGCGATAGGACGGCGAGGATGCGGTCGACGTCGGCGGGGGACTCGCCCTGGACTTGGGAGAGGAAGCGGCGGAGGCCCTCCTGCCCGTGCCCCCCATCAGAAGCAGAAGAAGAAGAGCAGTAGGAGAGGTGGGCGGCGCGGACGTCGGGCGGCGGCTGCGCGTCGGGGGATCGGAACTTGCGGGTGAAGCACATGCAGTACTTGTACGCGTAGCTCCCCATCTTCCTTTCCCTCTTTTGCTTGCTGCTGTCCTGCTGGTGGTGGTCGTCGTCTTCCTCCTCCTCGAGAGCTCTACTGGACGCCGCAGCAGCAGCTGCTCTGAATCCGATCTGATACAAGAGGTTAGGTGGTGCGGCCCCCCATTACATTACAAATCGCGTGCGTTGCTCGCTTGCAAGAAATGGATTCCTCCGATGGATGCAGGCGAGTCAAGACAGATCAAGTCAACAACAAGAATGCGATACGAGGAGGCCGACAGGCAGGCAGTAACTTCCTCCTGTCCGGCTGTGCTTGCTGTAATTAACTAATTAATTAATCCAACACCTGTCTGTGATTCTACCGTGCTTTGCTGTACAATTCAATCAATCAATCCGTCCGCAGGAACACACGAGGAAGAGGAAGCCGTGCACCCCCCCACCCCACCGTTTCAAAAGGAGGCCAGGTCGTTATTTGACGCAAAACCCCTTGCTACTCTCACAAATCAACTATTCCTTCTTTCCCTCTCACTACTGTCTAGTACTTGCTTTGCCCCTTGATGGCTTAACTCACTCAACTTACTACATCTTTATTTGTTCCAAACCACCTTTTCTTTTCTTTTCGACAACTGGCCACACTCATTACATACGTATATGAATTTTATGGAAAACTAGCGCAGTGAATTAGCATAAAACACCCCACCCCTGCTCAAGCATTGAATGGTTCTTTTGGAGTATCTATTTACTTACTCTAATAACATAGTACTGCCTCCGTTCCAAATTACTATTCGTTGTTGACTTTTTCGTTTAACGTTTGACCATTCGTCATATTCAAAAAATCTCATAAGTATCATTTATTTTGTATGTGACTTGATTTATCATCGTATATACTTCAAGTATAACTTATTGGTTTGTATATTTGGAGAAAATTTTTGAATAAGACGAATGGTCAAAGATCATGAAAAAAAGTCAACAACGAATAGTAATTTGGAACGGAGGTAGTAGTAGATAGACAGCATTCCACCACAAAACATACCTTGCACAGTAGAGGAAATATTCTTCAGAATTTCCTAGCCGATGCAAGTTCCTCAACCAATTGGAGGGAGCATCTCATCTATCTACCTACTCCACCCACCCACAAACACAAAACCAATTTCCTCACTAATCTTGCACGTTCACGTGATAAATGACTTGCGTCGTATGTCTGGTTGTCATCCGAAAGCACCAGCGTTTAGGTATCCTATGGTTAAGCCACCCCCCAAAAAAAAAGCAAAGAAGTTGACAGGGTACGATAATTATATTGGTGGTTCTAAGTCAGGGCTCATATGCAGAGGTACTATTTATTAAATTATATATATAAAAACAAATGGAGCAGGTCAACTAGAATCTTTTCAGTTTAATTTGTACTTTGGCGAAGGAATATATATATATATATATAACTACAAACAACTAGGGCTAGGAAAAAATAATGAAGATGTGGTTTACAAATCCTATATTATCATGGCACGCTCTACCTACAAGAGTTTGCAGATCGATTTCTTCATCAACCAAAGCAATCGTCTTTTCTTAAAAACATATGGTTTTGTTTGGAAGCATAGTTGGTGGTAATGTGAACGGCCTTGACCTGAGATCGCCTATCTGGGACTCAAGTCACGAGTTCAGTTCAATGCAACCATCAGAAGAGCATGTACGAATTGAAGAACATTGGCTGTTCAATTGACATTATTCAACTTTTAATGTGAACCACCTTTATTTTTTCCTTTAGGTAAGTATAAGTTAAACATATACTCCTAGCTAACATTGGCAGTTGAATACGTGCTTACAACTAAACGTATGCCATATGTCTACTTCGCCAATCTGTCCAACAATTAAAAACTAAGCTCTTTATTTCTTGCTTCCCTTGACAATTTGTTCATTTAACTTGGTCGATAATACAATGCACTTCCATTAACTGATTCGTTGATCTTTTTCAAAAGGATGCATGGGAACAACCAATACTCCTAGATTAATAGATCCTTGTGTCGTAGTATTTGTTTGAATACAATATAATGGCGGCCTCTTCAAGATGAATGGAGTCAATGACAGATGAGTTTGGTGTTGGTTGTGGAATAGTGGATACGCCTATGAAAAGCTTGACAGTTAATTAAAACATGCTTGTGATTAAGCATGTCTTTGGTTGTAGTTTTCTATCGTTGTTAGGCGAGTCTCAATGGAGGTTTCATAAGAAGATTGAGCATTCAATCATATGTCATATTAGCAAATTTGTTCACGTGGAAGGATTATTATGAAGAAAGAGAGAAGGGAGGGCTTCATGGGAGGAGATTGGAGTTAAGTTTCATTCCCATGACACTCATGTGCCTCGATTACACAATCTTGGTAACACTGCATTAAAACTATGCATTGAGACCGGCATTAGGACATTCAAAGATCTACTTATCTTTATCCATAAACAACTTTTACAAAAACAATTATAAACGTAGAACGTGTTGTACACTTTGAAAAATGTGGTGAGACATTATGACTACATACAAAAATTACAAAAAAAAAAGTTTGCCCACAACCCTTTTTGTTACAATATGCCATTATCTTTCCGTGTGAAATATATATAATGCACATGTACCCATGATTCACATGCTACCAACTTATACACTATTTTCTGAAAATGTGGACAACATGCCAATCAAAATCAAGGTGCATGCATATGAAAGCAAATTCATAAAGCTACCGTTATTGGCATTACATTAAAATTTATAACTTTAGTTTGAACCTTATATTGTTTCAAGACCTTAATAGTAAATATAATATTTTGGTGTTTTTGTATTTAATTTGTTGTAGACTAGCATAGAGAATAAGCATCCCATCAGTAGCCTAAACATACCGTGTGCTAATTCACAATAGGGAATTGTATTATTCTGCTAGCTAGTTGAGAGAATTTCCAGGTAAGGTAGCAACTCAAGTTCCTCCTCCACCAATGGAGCATCTAATCTACTTATAGATCCATACCACGAGTTACCTAGGTGCTCTCAAGGTTTTTATGTTACTATACTTCAGGTAAATATTTATATATAGAGAGAGAGAGAATTTAGAAAGGTGTTATTTCAGCTAAAAAGCGATCTTAGATGTGCTCATACGGGTAGGACTTACACGTATGTGTGTATGTAGTGTATTTATGGGGTGAGTGTGTATGAGCCTATATGTATATACTAGTGTTTCAAAGGGGGAGGGGATATTTTATTTTATTTTTTTAGTGGCAGCAGCTGTGTGATCAGTGAAGCAGCACAACTAGACCAACTGGGCAACTGTATGTTGTGTCTAGCAGGTTGGCTTTGCCAGCTTTCCAGGATATGATTTGATCTGATGCTTGGTTCCAGCTGCTTCGAATTACTTGTATTTGTTCTGCTTAAGTAGTAGATACATACACCCCATATACTCATTAGCACAAGATTATATGTATCCCCGTTGATGATCAAGAGTACAAGAAACAGATAATACTCAGTTGATGATCAAGAGTAAAAGAAACAGATAATACTCACCTGCCGTTCAAACACCAAAAAGATAAAAGGACATTTATTTTGTTCATTTAATTATTGTCCAGCAACCGCAAGAGTCAGTGTTGTATGAATTTCCGAGTTTATTGCAGAGATCAGGGGAAATGTTTTCTTTTTCAGTTTTTTTTAGAGCATAGGATTCCCTGTGATGATAATACGTTTAGTTGGGTTATTAACACGGATGCTTATCCTAGCTAGCATATTTCATCGTTTCATTTCTCTATGGATGGAAGCTGACATTTTCCTAGACATGGCTACTCTCAATTCGTTCCATCATATCTTACTAACAGCAGGATCAGGAGATTGCGAAGCAACAAAATTAGCCTGGCCACAATCGAAACTATCATTAGTACGAGGTCTTTGCCATCCGGATCCAAAGCTTTGGTGCACAAAATGAAAAAAAAAAATCAACCAGAGCCACACTTTCCGATCCTTACCCTACGCTACAAGAATAAACTGCCAGGTGTCAACATTCACTCACCTGTTACTTCACACCGGTAATCCTTGCTATCAGTAAAAATAATAACAATTTGCTCTCAGGTTTTCACACGCACTAGTGGCATGGCACACATCAAGTCTAATGCAGCCACAACAGTAACATATGACCACACTAGCTCCCAGGTCAAAATGATGGTAACAATCTCTCTCGAGCCTCTCAACCAGGAAACAGAAAATGCTCAAACTCAAGCAACCATATTGACACCCTAGCTGTGGTACTATCAGCATCTCCAGCAACAAAAATTTACTTCTTTGCAACGACCCAGACAACAACCTGGAAAAATTTACTATCAGTAGATTTACTATCCAGACAACAACCTGGAAAAATTTACTATCAGTAGATTTCACACACTTGGTTTGGACTAGATGGATACCTGGAAAAAGTCACTACAATTCAAGATTGCAACTTCACTCAATCTCATGAATGGAACACAGAACACCCCTAACAAGGACCGCAATATGTGGTACAGTCAGATGGTAACTAGACGTCATGACAATTCTGGATCAGCTGTCAACCGTATGGATCATTATAATTCATTCATCATCCATTCTGTCAAATACTCAGTACTGAAGAAGGCTTCCCCACAACAAAATCAACAGCTATAATATACCATATATGTGGCTTGTATTTGTTAACGAATCAACTTCTCAGTTGCCTGAAAATTGGCATGCTAAATTATACTGAATACAGAGAAGCCATTTATTGATGCAAAGGTTTTGCTACCACTGTCATGGGAAACATTGTGCATCCGTGAAGACACGCCTAAACCTTCACCAAAGTCCTCTCAAGACAAACTCATATACCAGATACTAGTTCATGTGTATTGCAATGAGGAGAACCTGGACTGTTGAGATAACACTTCTAAATTCTAATCCAAACATCAAGCCCTGCTTATAAATAATAACCCAAACCTGAGGAGCAAACCAATACCGCTAACAAATTCAGAAAACACTGTCTTCCTTTTCAAGAAGTTATTCAAATGAAAGCTCTCATGTACATATTCCTAATATCTGCAACCAAGATTCAGGTACTGAATAAAGAAGTGCTGGCCAATCTGCTATCTCCGGACAAAAACTTGCATGGTGAAACGATTAACTCTTTATCAGCTACTAGTTCATGCGTATTGCTATAAGGAACATCTGGAGTGCTCAGATCCTTGTAGATTCTAACTCACTCATCGGCAAACCAGCATAAGAGATTTAGAATAACATTGTGTTCCTTGTCAGCAAGCCAGACCAGAAAACAAGATACAAGTACTAAATGAAAGGAACTACAATTTCTGAACAAAAGCTTGATGCATAATTATAGTTATCTCCAGAAATAAGAACCAGATGTAATCCAATTTTCTAATTGGGTAATACCAGCTCACAAGGTGATAAAGTAAGTAAAGTGATAAATTTCGCAGCAGATGGAGCTAGCATTAGCAAGATGCAAAATTGTAGGAATCCTCAAGCACATCTAAGTTACTAAGATACAAAATTAACTGTAGGACCCCCCATGATTACAGTGATTTGACAAGCAGTGATAATTGTTTGCATCATGGAGTATATAGAAAGTTAAAAAAAAGATAAACAGAAAGGGCATCATTAACAACTCAAGTTCCATTCATCTCCAGATCTAAGGGAGGGAGGAAGGATGAAGCAAGCCTAACCAACACAACAACCTGGCGTGGCCGTCATACACAACATGATTGATTCAAAAGCGTCTGATCTGATGGTGATCTGAGGAAGGGAGTAGGTGGATCACGCTGATGCTGCTGCGGCGCGGGAGCGGTAGAGCTTGCCGAAGACGTGGAGGGCGGTGACGAAGCCGATGAAGCAAAGGGACATGACGAGCACCATGGTGGGGGAGAGGCGCAGGCCCGGGGCCTCGTCGGTGTAGAAGCGCAGCATGTTGCTCCCGCCGCCGCCGGAGAAGCCTCCTCCCACGGTGCTGGAGGTGGTGCGGCGGCGGCGCATGCCGGCGGCAGCTGCGGCCGTACCGCGCGGGCCGACGGTGGCCGGGCGGGCGCCAGCGCCGCTGCCGCCAACGGAGGACTGGGACTGGGAGGAGGAGCGGGCCATGGATCGGATTGGATCTGAATCCAATTGATTGCAGGCGAGGCGAGGCGAGGCTTGGCTTGGCTTGTGGATCGGAGGCCAAGAAAAGTCTTTCTATCGGCCGCAGCTAAAACAGCTGAGATGAGACGGGTAGGGGTTTGGGCCCACCAGTCAGTCGCTCTCTCTGCTCCTACTGACAATGCAAGGCAGTTGTTCTTTCACTCTAATCTTTGTTATCACATTCGACTCACAACATGTTAACTGACCATCCAGAATAAAGTTGTGCACTTTCGCACGTGTTTAGACTCTGGACTTAGTGAGTCGGACCGGCCTTTTTGTTTACATCAACATTTATGATTAGTCAAATGCATGGTTGCCATGCATTAGGTAGGTTAATAAAATTGCAACGGGGAGAAATACAGAAAATTGGTCGAGGCAGAATATTTTTGTTGAATATTGACAAGAGGGGAGAGGTACATAGCTGGTGTCTGAAATGAGGATAGAACATAGTGAGGTGCTGAATGTTCCAGACGTTCGGGACTGAGTCGTCGTTGGCCTATTCCAAACGATATGTTCCTAGGGAGATGACTTCTTTCACGATGAAGGATCCTTCCCAATGCGTCGACAACTTGTGTTGGTCCTTTGCAGACATGACTCGGCGTAGAGCGAGGTCACCTACGTTGAGGGAGCGTTCCCAGACGTTCCTATCATGATACCGGCGAATTTGCTGCTCATGGCGCGTGTGTTGTATTAAGGCGCAGAGCCTGTGCTCCTCTAGAGCGTCGATGTCCGTCTGCCGACTTGACTCGGCCTCTCCTTCTTTGTAGAACTGGATGCGCGGGGCACCATGGGCCAGGTTGTCCGGTAGGACGGCTTCTGATCCGTAGACCAGGAAGAATGGGGTATACCTTGTGGCTCGATTTTTTGGGTTCGCAGACCCCATACCACATGTGGTACTTTCTTTGCCCACCGACCTGCGCGTGGGTTGAGTGCTTCATAGATATCCTTCTTTAGAGCATTAAGGACCATGCCATTGGCTCGTTCGACCTGCCCATTGCAGCGAGGGTGGACGGACGAGGAGTAGTAGACGTCAATGTTGCTGTCATGGTAGAAATCCCAGAACTCATGGCCTGTGAATTGTGAACCGAGGTCGGTAACGATACGGTTTGGGACACCAAAGCGGTGCGTGAGATCTTTAATGAAGGCAGACGTTGTTGCCAACTTGGTATCGATAACCACCATGTACTCGATCCATTTGGTGAACTTGTCCACCGCGACTAGGATGTGCTTGAAGTCGCCCGGGGGCCGGCTAGAATGGTCCCACATTGTCCAGGCCCCACACGGCAAAGGGCCAGGACGGCGAGATGGAAATGGCTACTTATAACAAGACTTCCATTGCAAAGTTTGTTGCGACAGAAGCAAACCTTGTTCCACTAGATCATTAAGATCGTCGGTGGAGGTCGTACACTTCTTCCAAGCATTTGCAGGCGACGGAGGATCCTTGGAGTCGGCTTTTGCGCTTGGATCTACAATCGACACTTTCTTCTTCATGACTCTCCTGGGCGGGGGCTTGGTAGCTACAACTTCATCGGTTTTCTTCATCGCGCTCTTCTTTTGACCCATGGCAGTGGAGCGTGTTAGCACCTTGGATTTCTCTCGCATTCACTTGTAAAGCGGTGGTGGCGCAACGCTCGGGGGCTGCGCAAGCTCGGGGGCTACAAGCTCGGGGGCTGCGCAGGATTACTTGGGAGCAGGGGCTTGCGCTCTAGAAAGAGGCAAAATGACGACGCACTTAACAGATGTGAAATGGGAGAGTTTATCGTTCAGGATTTATAACCTGCGGCTAGGGTTACTGTGCGCAACAGTACCTGTGGCGCATTGCATTCCGTCATTAGGGTCAGTTCTTTAGGGATAACATTCCTATCTAACCATCAATGGCGCAATTCTCGGAAGATTGAAGATTTCTGAAGATTTTCTTGATCTTTAAACCAAAGATATTTGCTTTAAAGATCGAGCGCTGCTAGCAGATTATCCGGGATTATATTTTTTACAAAATTGTTGGCTTAAATCATGCAAAGACCTTCGACTAGTTTCAACAAAACTACTCAAAGCTCGGGGGGCTATACCCAATGGTGCACCTGCTCGATGCACGGCATTGAATTACTTGAGACAAAGATAGAAGACTGCTTTTGAACCTCCGACTACTTAGGCTCGGGGGCTACATCCATTGGGTGCATCTAAAGATGCACTCCAATGAAGACTACTCTACAGAGAAAACTTGAGCGTGTTGGGCTTAGCTCCAACTACTCGAATCATCTAAAGATGTGGCCTTGAAGATGTTAAAGCAGATTCAAAACTTGAAGCAAAGACGCAAGATGCTCGGGGGCTTGTGGGACCAGGATCCTTAGGGCCACTCATCTACAGGATTAAACTACTCGATAGGGAAAGTTTGATCCGACTACTTCAAACCAGTCGGCTATGGTGCAAGATGGCGTAGTTGATTGGAAGAACTAGTCGTGTACTATTAGGAGACTTCCCAAGTAACTCTGTTGCAGTACTCCTTGTTGTATACGACTAGGATCATGTAACCGACTTGTAACTCTGCTCCCCGGATATATAAGGCGGAGCAGGGACCCCTTCAAAACAACTCAATCTCACGTGCAATATAATCAAGCACATAGGACGTAGGGTATTACGCAATTTGCGGCCCGAACCTGTCTAAATCTTTGTGTTATGTGTGCACCAACGTTCCTAAAACTCGGCGAGACCCACAAATCTACTCTCTATGGTACCCCAGGCAGACGTGCCCGGCATTAATCGTCGACAGGGAGCGAGGCGAGAGCGAGAGCCCGGGGCGGCGCAAATGGGAACAGTGACCCTACACATGGTAACCCTAAGCGCGCTCGACTTATATACGTGGGCGGGCGGTGGCCAAGTTGGGCCCTCACGCATGGTCCGAACGGGCGCAATGCAGGCTGCATAAGCGGAGAACGCAACTCCTCCACGTTCCCGACCTATGCAGGCCGTATACGTGTTTTGGCCGGCTAGAGCCTGGCTAAAGATCCAATGCCAAACAGTGCCAGGCTGCATTACGAGAGCCTGGCTAGCCCCTTAGCCACCCATCCAATCACTCCCTATGTATTGCCACTTTTTACGGTGGAAATTAAAGAATGAATAAGCAAAATCTTGTTTTGGATATATATTTACAAGAAGCAAGGAGAAATTGAATGTGTAGGTAAGTAAAAGATATGTGATTTGTGAGCTACCGAGTGCTAGTACTAGCATGGGTTGCTACAGATGGATGAGAAGAGTCGAGGTCGTCGGTAATGGTGGCGAGGAAGGAGAGTGCGATGACGACGTCTGGCATGACGGGTCGCAGGGCGTGGTGTTCCTGCAAGCACATGGCCGCCACCCCTACCGCCTGCTTCACCTCCGACGCCGGTGGCGCCCTCATGGCCATCACCAGGCGAGGGTCCACCAGCTCGTGGGACCTGCTGGGGTCGGCGAAGATGGTGGCGGCCCATCCGACGAGGCTCTGCTCGCCGTTGGGGCGGGAGGCGTCGATGGCTCGTCGCCCCGTGATGAGCTCCAGCAGCAGCACGCCGAAGTTGTACACGTCCGACTTGGCGCTCAGCTTGCCCGTGCGTAGGTACTCGGGGGCGCAGTACCCATACGTGCCCATCACCCGGCTGCTGGTGCTGTCGCTGCTTGATGCTGAAGACGACGACGACACCGGGGGGACTGGGAGGAGCCTTGCGAGGCCAAAGTCGGAGAGCCTGGGCCTGTAGTCGGCATCGAGGAGGATGTTGGAGGACTTGAGGTCGCGGAAGATGACGCCCCGGTCGTGCAGGTAGTCGAGCCCCCTGGCGGCGCCGTGCGCGATGCTCATCCGGGTGCGCCACGGCAGCAGGGGATGTTGATGATCACCAGGCAGCAGCAGCAGGTGGTCCTCGAGGGATCCCAGCGCCATGTACTCGTACACCAGCAGGCGCTGCTCGCCGTCGGCGCAGTACCCCACTAAACTGACGAGGTTGGGGTGGTGCAGCATGCTCAGCATCAGCACCTCCACCACGAACTCGTCGTTGCCCTGCGGCCCGTTGCGGTCCAGCTGCTTCACAGAAACCAACCGTTGTTCATGCTTCTGCTGTTCGCTGCCTCTGTTGGTCGGCGGCGGCAGCCGGGCCTTGTAGACGCGGCCGAATCCGCCCTCGCCGATGAAGTTGTCCTGCCGGAAGTTGCCTGCCGCCTCGGCCAGCTCGCGGAACGAGAAGGCCTGGGCCGACACCACCACCACATTACTATTGTTCTTATTGTTGTGCTTGTTGTGATGATCATCGTCGTCTTCTTCTTGATCTCTTGCACGTCGTAGTGCAGCTGGTTGCAGCGACGACGATGAACGTGAAGGCGGAGGAGGAGGAGGCGACGATGGCCGCGGCTGGGGGCACTCGTCGTCGTCGCCGTCGCGGCGGCGAGCAGCTGTGGCGTCGACGACGGAGGAGGCGCAGCGGATGATGCGGGCGGTGAAGCTGCTGTTGTTCTGCCTGTTCCTCCAGGTGGTGGAGGAGGTCCTCCGCCCGCTGCTGCCGGCGTTGTTGTTGTCCTTCCTGTGGATCACGTCGTGGGGGAAACGACGAAGCCAGCTCAACATCTCTCTGTTTGCTCTAGCTACCTTCTCGTTGGTGGCCGGCCGGGAACGACGAACGAACCAATTCAATTCAATTCAATATAATGGGCCGGAGATCGAGGGTGATGAGCGATGAAGAATGTATATTATGGTAGATGAAATTCATGCGCGACACGAGCGAGGATGCATGATCAATGCAAGGAAGAAGAGGAAGAAAGCCGTCAGTTGGGAATTGAATGGAGAATAATGGGAGAAAGCCGGTGAACAAGGGTCATTCATTCCAGTTCGAGAGAGATCATATTGACGGCCGGCCAGCCGGGACGTGGGAGGCTCTCTGCTGTTATTTTCAGGATGAACAAGGGAGGACGACATGCATTGCATGTGTCATGCGTGCATTGCATGCAGGTAGTTAATTTGTTGGATGCTTGCTTGCCTGCCTGCCTGCCTTCCTTGCTTAAAATAAACTAACTCTTCTGTTCATCCAGCCACACACGCGTTTACATACCCTGCTTTAATTTAGGTTGCCAGAGATCGATCGGAGGACAAGTAAAAGTCATCATGCTGCCATCTACGTTCACAATGAGCTCTGCTCTCTACTCTCAAACCGCCGTGCTTCTTAGTTCATACCTAAGTACTCCCTCTGTATAGGAATCAGAAGTCGTTTTGGACAATGATACGGTCTCCAAAACGTAACTTTGACTCTTTATTTTGACAAAAATATTTATTAAAAAATAATATATTTATACTTTTATAAAAGTATTTTTTAAGACAAATCTATTGATATGGTTTTCACATTTTCAAACGCAACGACTTAAAAGTTATTCATGATTTATATTCTCAATGTTTGACTAAAACCTTGTCCAAAACGACCTCTAAATCCTATACGGAGGGAGTATGTATCCTTATCAATCTCTACACTTTACTCAGGGTTCGATGGCCACATTTCTCAGGGCTCGATGGCCAATGCTCAAATATAAGGGATTATACCGGTTCTAACAAATGCCCTTTATCCATTTTAGTATTGAGTTCGTATTCCTCGAGTTCAAATGCTCACAGGCTTACAACAGGGGCAGGGGCAGACCCAGGCACCCAGCATCAGACGAGCCTGGGCTACTGCCCGGGCTCCCACGCCGCATCCAGTGCATGCACGAGTTGTATAGACGTGTGTAGCATACTAGCAGCACGGGTCTTTCGGACTTGCATGTAGCTAAGTGTGTGTTAGCTTGTTCGTGCACGTTTGTATGACCGGTTTATGATTATCTATGCATCGCGTGCTAGCACTTGTCTTAGAATTCGCCCAGGCTTTGTTCGATCGTTGGGTCCGCCACTGAACATGGTGCACGTAAGAAAGGTGCAAGTGTGGAAGAATGTGATGGAATGGTGTCTTGATCCGAGAGGAGAAGGCCCAACTCCCTTTTACATGTCAAGAGTCCATCGTGGTCCTTTTCACAACGGGGCACCGCGCACCGTTCCGGGCTAGCTATCGATAATAATCATCATGCACCTCTCTCGCACAGTCGCGCTCCTCTCCTTGCCCTTGCCGGCACTGAGAGAGAATTAGCCCCGTTCATCTGCTGCTGCTGCTGCTGCAGCACATCTCATCGTCCATCGATCAAATGATTTGATTGATTGGTTGAGAACAAAGGGCGGACGAAACAAACTGAGAGTATCTTCAAGAGATTAGCTAAAAAGACTATTTAAATTTACTTTTTTAGCTACTTTTAAAGATAGATTTGACTAACAAATAATAGAGTAATCCAACAGATTCTGTAAAGATGACCAGTGAGGTATGCTAGTTAAAAATAGCTAGCGAATGAGGTGGGATGAAAAACCACTAAATTTGGAGGGTCATTTATAGAGTCTGTTGGAAACGGTTTGTCTCTAACAATAATTAAATTTAACTTTGAAAACAATTTGGTTTGTCTTTTTTAAGATGCTCTAGATAACCTGTCGCAAGCACGGCGGCGGCGGCGGCAGCTCTTCACGGACAAGAATCGGATTGGAATTGGTTAGGCTAATATATAAGTGGGCCGCGAAACATAAAAGGGCAGCCCAACATCGCAGCATTATTTGCTACACCACGCGTTTTGTTATGGTTGTTGGCACCTTTCACCGTTTGGGTGTGTTTAGTTCCATCAAATTTCTCAAAATTCTCTCTCCAAACTTCACTTTTTACCTACCACATCAAATCTCTCTCCTCATGCATGGGACACTAAACGTGGATAAATAAAAAAAACTAATGCATAGTTTTGATGTACACGACGAGACGAATCTTTTAAGTCTAGTTAGGTCGTGGTAGGACAATGTTTACCATAAACAAACGAAAAAGTACTACAGTACGCTACAGTGTCCGATGTGGACTTTTTCATCAAACTTTCACCCCCTCCTTTTACAACTAAACACACCCCCTGCATAGCATCATCAACTCGTGGCACAGCTGCTTTGTTATGATTGTAGCCATATTCAGGGTTCATAGGATAATAATACATTTCATGCAACTGGAGACCGAAGGAAATGAATGCTCCTTCAATTACAAACAAATTTGTGCTTTCAAATTTCTTTACTGTTCTGATCATGACAGCCAACGAAATCAAATCATCAGGGAGGAGGGTTTTATACAATAATGAGCGAGAATCTAAGCGCGCTTCATTTCTCATTCGACACCGCTACTAGTATAGTATATATACCAGCAGTAGAAAAGCAAAAGCATATTTAAGTTGCTGTTTGCAAAGCCTAGCTTGGTCTCATCGGTGGAATATATATAATAATATAATCCTAGCCGACCTGATGATCCATAATATTCATCGGCTCCATCAGCTAGCTACAACACTTAATAATTAGGGAGCTTGCATGCATCATTTCTGCACATATAATTAATCTTTATATAATTATTAGTCACGTACTAGCTAGAAATCTTATTTCCCACAAGATCTGAAGGCCCTTTAATTTTCAACAGAAAAAAGAAGGATCGATCATATCATGCATGCCGTGTCAGCTAGGGTTTGGCATCCTGCTATCTCTCTATGACTATATACTATATATCTTGGACTTCGACTTGGACATGCATGCACTTTTATATATGCTTTGCAGTGTATCGTCATATATAATAAATACGACCCACAAAGATATGCCTCTGCCTGATGTAGCTATAGGTGGGACCAAGCAAATAATATAGTAGGGACTGAAAATTCATGCATATGTCATTGACATATCTATTATAAGCATGCATCCATCTCGTCCATGGTTAATTATTTGGAAAAGCGTATCTATCTATCTAGACCGAAAAATGCCAGTGGGGGCAGAGCCTCCCTCCCTCCCTACTCTCCATAGAAACTATAGGGATGATGTATAATCAAAGTTTGGTACAAAGACCTAGCCTTGTAAAACATTATTATATGCAATTCCATGAAAGCTCACTCACTTGTAATTCTTTCTACAAAAATTCTTATATATGCTGAAACGATTGGAATTCAATCACGTACACTCTTCCAATGCAAGTCTTTCTGCTGAAAACAAAGGTATGTACGTATTATTAGGTGCAGATAATTCTTCCATTCCTTATTTTTTTGCTGGAATATATGTATATATACTTTGTAATCTCAAGTCTTGCTTGGTTCAAGAATAACTAGCCATGCTTGCATAAATGAAGCATATATTAGTGAGGAAAACACATAGTACGTCATAACCAAGCAGTGTTACATTGAATTGAATGTGACAAAGAAAGGGTGCCATGACTCAAAGTCCACAAGTTTTAGATCGCACTAGCAAGAGAAAGTGTGAAAGAATATGTCCCTTTGACGCATCCAAGAGAACAGGGAAAAGCTTGCCTAGAAAGGAGGCGTGCATTTGTGCGAAATAAAGCGAATCCATGGCCGGCACATCCATCAACTGGCAAAAGGTAGGTGTGATCTTTCTGTTACCACTTTTTTCTGCAACAACATCTGGCATGGCTTCCCGGCCTAAAAAAATGTCGCGCATGGGGCATTCACTGTTAGGGATCGGAGATCTAGCTGGATACGTGTAATTTGTACACTAAATTAAAGTTAATATTTTTATTTAAAATAATTTATCTAAATGCTCTCTACGTGTTTCGAGCTCTAGATTAAGAATTTCTTAGAGTTTAAATATTTAAATGCCTAGCTCAAAAGGTGTCATTTTTACTGAAGATCGGGATCCATAGAAAGCACTGGATTGTGGTTGGCCAAGTGGAGACGCAACAACGGGTGGTGGTGGTGATGGTGCAGTGGTGCACGTCCAAGTCCGATCCTTTTGCTATTTGGTATATATGGTCATGCATCCTGAATTCCTGATAATGACTAGAAAGCACTACTGGTTGTGAGCACCACACATGATGACTAGCTAACTGAAACAAAGGAAGACCATACTATGTTTTTTTTTTTGAAGAATCAACGGGGGGCTAAGAAAGCCCACCTAAGACCATACTATGTAGTATTATCAGTTTGGAAATAATTTAAGAGCAGTTCTGATATTATTATAGATGATTCATGATTGGCTAGGAGGAGGCCGGCCTGGTTGTACAGCTAAATAGTATAAGGTTTGTCCTGATGAATAATTCACGGTGATGATAATCCATGTTTGTGGTGGTGCTACATTAGAATTGATCATATTGGGGTCCACAAAGATTTAGTTTTAAGCTACTTCACTGCTGGTAGATTATTGATGACTTGGCCTAGTGCCACAATAATACTATTATTTACTAATAAAATATAATATATGGAGAAAAAATGAGCAAGGAAAAGGACAAAAAGATGCTTATCCACGAAAAGGGCAGCAGGGCTGCCTTTCGGACAAAAGGCTCTATCAGCAAAGCAATCCTGCCTTCCCTTGCAGCCATATTAGGCTTTTCTCGCTCGTTCGCTCGATCGTGTACGCGGCAGCACAGCAGCACGTACGCACTGAGCATATCCACTAATCACTTGGACCAGCAACACTGTACATGGGATTACAACGACGTCCACTTATACACAAAACACTTGATGAGTAAAGGCTGAGCAAAAGACGTACGTACATGATAGTCAAACAAATTGACCGAATTAATACTGCAAAACAATGGTGATCTATGCATGAATTGTAGCTTTTGAGTATGCACCTTTAGAATAAGATTATTGGCAACAAACAAGACGGTGTACGTGCAGTGTGTTCCTAAGACTAGAACATGTGTCTCCATCCTACTAGAGCTGAAGGGTCCAATTTTTCAAGGCTAGGACTAGGTCTGGACAAAACGCTCGAAGCTCGTTAGCTCGCTCGGATCGCAGCCAGCTCGGTTCGGCTCGGCTTGGCTCGGTGCATATTTCTAACGAGCCGAGCAACAGTTTTTACTCGTTAGTATAACGAGCGAGTTTGAGCTGGCTCGCGAGCCAAACGAGCTAGAAGACATAATAGACTAATGAAGAAATTATTAACTAATAATAATATATGTATTTATATACGTAATTATAGATGATGTGATGGTTATATTCTATTATTATAGTATGACAGAGTAGATTTTGAAAGTACTAAGACCATATAAATACTATTATTTTTTATATTATATATTATTTTGACAATTTAAAATGTAACTCCAGCTCGCGAGCCTAACGAGGCAGCTCGCGAGCTTAATGAGCCGAGCCGAGCCAAGATTTTTGCTCGTTTCCTTAACGAGCCGAGCCGAGCTGTCTCGTTAGGCTAACGAGCTCGAACGAGCCGAGCCAAAACGAGCCGAGCTCGCTCGACATCCACCCCTAGCTAGGACATTGCAAAAGGATAACAACTTGTACTTTGGAAAATTTACTACATTGAAAAAGAATTCGGCAAGTAACTCTCGTACAGGATACGAGAACGATATATGGCTAGAAAAATACATATATTAGGCGCCGCTTCAAAAGAGAATACGTATATTAGGCGGACAAGAATATCATAACATGACCAAAATGACGGTAGGTAATGGTGCGTGCCTCAATTTTTTTTTCTTTTTTGAATTTATTATGCTTCCCTCAATTTTGTTTGCCACTATTTCATGATATAAGGAAGAGAATATAATGCATTCCTACTGGTAGGCCAAAGGCAACAATTGCATACTAGGAGTGGGTGGTATAGATTCTTGTCTTGGTAAAAGGAAATAATGCATGGTTTGACAAGGAGACGTATGGAAGGAACGCGTGGAGTGCGTGTTGCAATTTGAGAGAGAGGATCTATGCGTGGATCTTTCGGTGAGATCGTGAGCACAGTAAAAAAAGAGGCCACTAAAAGAGAAGGGGAGGAGGAACTAAGGGTGGACAAAAAGCTTGGGCTGGTGAGCTCGGCTTAGGCTCAGCTCGAGCTCGCCTAGCTCGGCTCGGCTCGAATCCTAAATGAGCCGAGCCTGAGCCAATGGTTTAGCTCGTTAGCGAACTGAGCCGAGCCGAGCCGGCTCGCGAGCAACTCACGAGCTTAAATGAGCTCAATAGAAAATTTGTTTTTTCATAGTGACCCATTAAAATACTAAGAGCCCACGTCAGCCCACGTGAAAAACTATTATTAAAAGTAAAAATTACTGTTAAGTTTTTACATTCGTATTTACATGGTTAAATTCATTGCTACACGATGTATCGGTGATGATTGTCTGGCTCCTTCTAATGCTTCAATCCTCCCGGAGCTAGAGATTTATTTTATTGACAGGCTCACAAGCTGGCGAGTCTAAAGATTAGCTCGTTTGTTTAACCAAGCTGAGCCATCATTGTACCAAGCTTTCACAAGGGCTCGGCTCGGCTCAATTCCACCCCTAGGAGGAATAGAATCTGCACTGCACTGAGAATGGGATTGATGCTCTTGCGCTCCACCGAATTTCCCACTTCAGCTTGGCTTGGCATTTGGGAAGGTGGAGGTGGAGGCGGGTGGGCCCCACCGCATCACCCCAAAAAGAGAATACCACTGCCTCCTGTGATCCTGTGAGTCACAGACTCACAGCCAGCTGCAACGTCTCCCTCCCCCAAAAGCAGCTGCTGCTGCAATTATTATTGCTACTATTGCTTCCGTTTGTTATTTTTCTTTTCTTTTCTTCTCTTCAGAAAAAGGAACGGAAAAACAAAAGAGAAAAGAAAATGAAAGACATATAAAAGAAAGACAGGAGGAGGAGTACAAAACAACCGGATTATTATTTGCAGGCAGCGGCAGCCATTCCAATTCCAATCAGTCCCTCCTGCTGGCCTGGCCGGCCGCTCCACCTGCCAAGCCACCGGGCTTTTACACAACCACCCTCTTCCTTTCCGTTATTTCCCGTTTCACTCCTCTCATTTTTACACTTTGCCCCCATGTCCAGTCAAATCTGATACCAACCAGGCCCCCGCCATGCCGACGCCGGTGCCCGCCGCGCGCCAGTGCCTCTCCCCCGCCGCCGTCACCGCCCTCGACGCCGCCGTCGCCTCCGCTCGCCGCCGCGCCCACGCCCAGACCACCTCCCTCCACCTCATCTCCTCCCTCCTCGCTCCCACCGCCGCGCCGCTGCTCCGCGACGCCCTCGCCCGCGCCCGCAGCGCCGCCTACTCCCCGCGGCTGCAGCTCAAGGCGCTAGAGCTATGCTTCGCCGTCTCCCTCGACCGCCTCCCTTCCTCCTCCGCTTCGGCGGCGTCGTCGGCATCAGAATCAAATAGCGAGCCCCCCGTGGCCAACTCGCTGATGGCGGCCATCAAGCGCTCGCAGGCCAACCAGCGCCGCAACCCCGACACCTTCCATTTCTACCACCACCACCCCTCCTCAACCTCCACCCAGCCAAACGCCGTCAAGGTCGACCTCTCCCACCTCGTCCTCGCCATCCTCGACGACCCCCTCGTCAGCCGCGTCTTCGCCGACGCCGGATTCCGCAGCGGGGACATCAAGCTCGCCATCCTCCGCCCCGCCCCGCCCGTGCCGCTGCTCGGCCGCCTCCCCACCAGCGCCCGCCCCCCGCCGCTCTTCCTCTGCAGCTTCGCCGCAGCCGACGACGCCCAGGTCCCCTCGCCCGCCCCTGCCCTCGCGGGCGCAGCCCCCGGGGAGGACAACCGCCGCCGAATCACCGAGATCCTCTCCCGAGGACGCAACCCCATGCTCGTCGGCGTCGGGGCCGCATCCGCCGCCTCCGATTTCGCCGCCACGTCCCCCTACCGCATCATCCCCGTCGGAGTCGGACCCATCATCAATCACACGGACCTCGCAACGACGCCCACCAATTCCGGCCTCATCCTCAGCATCGGTGACCTCAAGGACCTGCTGGTCCCCGACGACGCCGACCTGCAGCTGCAGGAGAAGGGGCGCCGGGTGGTGTCCGAGGTCACGCGCCTGCTGGAGACGCACAGACCGCCCGGCCACAAGGTCTGGGTCATGGGCTGGTCCGCCACCTACGAGACCTACCTCGCCTTCCTCTCCAAGTTCCCGCTCGTCGACAAGGACTGGGACCTCCAGCTGCTCCCAATCACCGCCGTGCGAGACGCCGGCCCTTCACCCGCCGGACTCGTCATGCCTCCCGCCACCACGCTCACTGCAACTTCCAAGCCTGCAACTTGTACAAGGTCTGATTGCTCTTCTATTTATTATTATGCATACCTGTGCGCTGATTGCTCTGTCTAGTTTATCGCAATTCACAACCTGGAGGTTTCTTTTATATGTCTGCCAATCAGCACGAGTACTGTCATTAGTTTTATGTTATTCATCATCACTAGTTTAATGTTTGGATAGTATGGGTTTGTGGGTTTGCCCTTTGTAGCATGGGTGTTTGAGTTTCCCAGACATGCCTCATATCCTGAGTCATGTACGTATACTGCAATTACTATTAGTGGAGCATTTTGGTCAATAAGCTCTTTAAATATACTATACTCGGTGACCGACCATGAGTAGAATAATGTTTTTCATCCTCTGTCCTGTCCTTTTTACTGGTTTTGTTTACTTGTTCCAAGACACGGACTTATATTATTTTGTTCAAGTGAAATCCACCAGATAGCTACTCGCTAGGAGATTTTAAGTTATGATCAATAGCGATAGCTGGATCTAACAGTTTTGAGCTTGTAATTTGCTGCTCAATAGGAAAAAAAACTCGGCCGGGTGGGGAAAGACCGCCCCACCGATATTATGAAGAAGCCTCGACTTCCCCGACCGAGAAAATCCCCGAACCCCGGCCCCGCCCTAACACTAGGATCCGTAACCCCTGGGAATTGCCTGGGCCATACACGGTCCTCAGGACGACCTGGGCCGGTTCTTAACTAGTGCTTTGGCACACGGAACTGGCGAGGGGATTTTTTTTAACCACAGCCTGAAATTCGCTCCTACGGGGATTCGAACTCAGGACCTGTGGAGTGCCGCTCGAGTGTCTTAACCGCTAGGCTAAGCACCCTTTGGCTGCTGCTCAATAGCGATAGCTGGATCTAACAGTTGTGAGCTTGTAATTTGCAGCTCAATAGCTTTAGGTGGATCTAACAGTTTCGAACTTGTGATTTGCAGCTTGATGGAGCCTTTTGTTCCTTTTGGAGGTTTTATGTGCGATACCTATGAAGCAAATAGTGTCACTGCAAATTCGTGCCCTCAGGCCCTGCGGTGTCAACAGTGCAACGATAGATATGAGCAAGAAGTTGCAACTATCATTAGAGGAAGTGGCATTACAGCTGAAGCTCACCAGGAAGGTCTACCTTCTCTGCTGCAGAATGGCAGCATGATGGGTCCTAACACTGGATTTGATGCAGTCAAGGTGTGAGGCTACTTCTATCTCCTAGAATTTTGAAGTTAAATAGTGAATGCAACCTGTAAAGCTCGCTGATAGATGAATAGTTTTGGATATGATTGGTATAAAAGATGTGCAGTTTTTCTTCAGTGCAGGTTAGAGATGATCAGATGGTATTGAATACAAAAATACTGAATCTACAGAAGAAATGGAATGAATACTGCCTGCGGCTCCACCAACATTTCCAGAGGATCAACAGAGATCCTCACCAGTCATTTCCACATTACATTGGTGTCCCAGCTGACAGGGAAAGTGGACCAAATCCGAGCCAAGGTTCAGAGGCAGTTGTACTTGAAAGGGAGGTTATTAAACCTTCTGCGGTCTCCGCTTCACATACCAACACGACTGCAAAGAGTATTTCATCGCCATCTGTTTCCAACCAAAGGAATGGAGACCTTGTATTGAACCTTCAGGTCAGGCAATCAAAGAGTGATGAACCCCTTCATGATAGCGGTGTGCAATCCCATCATAGCAATTCATTCAATTGTGACAACCGTGAAGATCATGCTTCACCATCATCAGCTGCACCTGTGGCAACTGACTTGGTTTTGGGCACCCCTCGAGGATCTTCTTCCAAGGATTCAAGTAACGCCCTGTGTAAACATGTAGAGGATGCTGCCGAGGGGTCGGTCCAGCTGACACCCAAGAAGGTTGATGATTTGAATTTGAAGCCTCCCCAGTTCTCTGTGCAGACTTACTCTTCCTCCAGGACTTCCTCAAATTGGGGTCAAACATCACCTAGCAGTGCTCTGCATTCAGCAGCTTCAGGAGGCACATCTGCCTTTGGCCAATGGCAGAGGCCTTCACCCCTCGCAGCACAAAGTTTTGATTTGAGCAATTACAAGCTACTCATGGAACGCCTCTATAAGGCAATTGGGAGGCAGGAGGAAGCCTTGAGTGCTATTTGTGCATCCATCGTGCGGTGCCGGTCGGTGGAGAGGCGCCGTGGTGCAAACAGGAAGAATGACATATGGTTTAGTTTTCACGGCCCTGACAGCATTGCCAAACGGAGGGTTGGTGTGGCACTTGCAGAGCTGATGCATGGCAGCTCAGATAACCTGATTTATCTGGACCTCAGCCTCCAAGACTGGGGCAACTCCAAATTTAGAGGAAAGACCGCCACAGACTGTATTTTTGAGGAGTTGAGAAGGAAGCGACGATCAGTCATATTCCTTGAGAATATCGACAAAGCTGACTGCCTTGTTCATGATAGCCTGACTCATGCCTTGGAGACTGGCAGGTACAAAGACTTGCATGGGGGGAGGGTGGTTGATCTTAACGACTCAATCGTGGTGTTGTGTACAAGAATGATCCCAGGATGTCAAGAGGCCTCTCTTCGGATGGAAGAGGGGCATCCTTTTTCGGAAGATAAGGTTGTGGCAGCTCGCGGACATCAACTGAAGATCATAATTGAGCCAGGAACATCGAACATCGGTGGAGGTCTTGGAGGTGAAGTGATAGTGTCCTCAAGGAATTCCCTGAGCAACATTGAAGCATCTTTGTACTCCAGTTGTTTCAGTAAGAGGAAGCTAAACATATCTGATGGCCAAGAAAAGCTAGAAGAACTGGGGACGAGCACTTGTAAGCGACTGCATAGAACCTCAAGCGTTCCGTTTGACTTGAACCTCCCTGTGAACGAGGATGAAGCCCATGATGGCGACGAAGACAGAAACAGCAGCAGCAGCAGCAGCAGCAGCAGCAGCAGCCAGGAGAAGTCGTGTGGCAATAATCCAGATGGATCTGTTGAGAAGCTGCTGTGTTCAGTTGACGAGTCAATCAATTTCAAGCCGATTGACTTTAGCAAACTCTGCGAGGAATTGCTGCAGGAGTTTAGCAACAGCATGAGCAGTGTTGTGGGGTCTGGGTGCAGGTTGGAGATAGATGTTGGTGCCATGGAGCAAGTATTGGCTGCAGCATGGGCATCAGATTCAGAGAAGAGGCATGTGCGGACATGGGTGGAACAGGTGTTTGTGAGGAGCCTTGAGCAGCTGAAGGTCAAGTGTAAGAATGTGAGCAGGTGTACCCTGAGACTGGTTGCTTGCGAGGACTCACTTGTGAAAGACGAAGGATTTGGAGCTTTACTTCCCTCAAGAATTACCCTAGATTGATGATGATGATGATGATACATGTGTCTGTCTACCTGTCTGTCTGTACAGGGAGGGATCACTTGAGATATTATTTGTAGCTGTAAGTATTTTTTGTTAGCCCATCGCAACCCCGTCATAGTGTGTCTATATATATATATATATATATATATATATAGTAGCACTAATAGTATAGCATCATTATTTGGTGGCTGAATAAGCAAGCAAAGCAGTCTAGTCTAGTTGATGGGGATGCCTTTGCTGTAATCTATCAGCAGTTGAGCACACAGACACAGCTAGCTAGGGTAAGGCCGTGTTAATACTGTGCCTTGTCAACCCTGCGTATAAATCAGGCGGCATGTATGTGTATACTGTAAGAAGCGTGCGTACATACATATGGTTGCTCCATGGATGATGTATGTTTCAGTGTTTTTATTTTGGGGACAAGTTTGGGGTCTGGGAGTAGATAAATCGATCGATTCAGAAGCAATTTATTCGATGCCGCCTCTTGTAGTCTTGTGTGCTGCTGCTGCGCTCATTTGTCTCCCACCTTTCCCCGACTGGGCCTAGCAATCAGCTTTCAGCTCACTACCTTAAATACGTTTTGACATATTTTCGATACGTTTCGATAAGCACAAAATCAGGTGCACCACTTATGCACACATGGGCCTTTGGTAAAACTTATAATTTCTAAATTCTTATTGGACTAGGTCCATAAATTCCAGTGGATAAGAAAACAGTAGAGATTTTAAACATGAATCATATTTTGTACTTACAAAGAGAAAAGAGAGAGTACATTTACAGCCCTTAATTATGATCTGGATCCAATTTTCAACTCTAAACTATGAAATTGTTCACTTTTCAATATTGACTCAAATTTAGAGTGGTTTTGGGTGAGATGGCATTGACACGATGACATTATCAGCAGCTAAATATTGTTTGGATGTAAAACTTATAAATGACTTCAAAATATTGAAAATTGCCTAAACAACTTTTTATAGCTGAAATAAATACTAAAGTATATGAGAACCACAAAATAGCTAGCAGTCAAAGTTAAACTAAACCATTTTATTATGTTAATAGATAGGTGAAGATATAAAAGGAATAGATAGATGAAAACGGGCACTGGAAACTATGTAATTCTGATCTGTCGTCATTCAACAGTAGCACATATATAATTCAGTTCCGAATAAATGATGCAAAGCAAGCCCAATTTGTGTCACACAAACTAATGTTTTTGAGAGGCAGGCAATACAGATTTTGAGTGTGTTCATGCGACATGGATACACGATATGATGCCTCATCCTTACCTCCAACTTAACATCTAGCTACTACAATACAGGCCACAATTATATTGTATAGTGTAATGCTTAATTAGCTACTCGATCTAGTGAATGAGATGGTCTTAATCTCAAGATCCCAATCAACGAACCAATGAGTTGTAGCAAGTCCTGTGTGTTGCAGGGCTGGCTGCACAATATATATATAAATGTCTATGCTTCAATTGGAGGATCCCTGCTTGCTGCTTAAATTATTTGAATTAATTTCTATGCTATCATCTATGAGGCTTCAGATTCTGTAAGGAAGTTCATTCTTCCGCATATATATATCCTTGATAACATACTTGAAGCTTCCAGAATCACTTTCGCTTATGGTTTTCGGTGGCCCAGCCATGATCCCCGTTCAAGGTGTGGTCAGTCTGGTAGTAGACAACATCCCCGTGGTCACTGACGAAGTGATCCATTCTGAGGCTCCTGAGGAGCACGCCAAAGAGGTGAAGTGGCAGTGGCCCCGACTTCTGTGGCTCCCGGTAGTATCTACCCAGCACCGGCCTCGCTGCCTTGGTCTGTTTCCAAATTAAAGTTTCAATTTAATTTAAGCACAAGATCGAAGAGGCAAGGCAACACGTACTGTTTTGACAAAGTAATTCATCAGTAGGATCGGAGATGCGCGGAGATGGAGCTTACAGCTTCGAGCAGATGGTAGTGCGGGATCTGTGGGAAGAGGTGGTGGATGACATGGGTGCCGATGTCATGGTGGATGTTGTTGATCCAGCCGTAGTCCCGGTCCACGGTGGTGAGACCCCCACGCAGGTAGCTCCACTCCTCGCCGCGGTACCAGGGGAGATCATGGTTGCCGTGATGGTGCAGATAGGTCACCAGATCAAGCCACATCACAAACACCTGCATGCCATGCCCACAATTACCGGCCGTGTACTGCTAGCTAGCTAGGAAACTAACAAGGAGTTGCTTGGAAGCAAACACTTATTTCTTACCAGGTATGGGAGGCCGTACATCTTGAGCACCTGGATTGGGCCGAACGCGCACGCCATGGCGAGGAGCGAGGCAAGCATGATGCACCAGCAGGTGGTTGACACCATGACATCACCCCTCTCCTTGGGGGTGAACAGCTCACTGCTGGGGAGAAAGTGAGAGCCAGTCTTGCCAGGGCTCCTGTACAACTGCACGTACAGGCGCCAACACGTATTCATCGTGAGCATATATGCAGAAGGATATGGGTTGGAACTTTATTCAGCAGCATATATTCAGAGCATGCACACAGCAACATACGAGGTAGACAGGGAACGCGAGCAGAGGGAATGGGACCGTGAACCGTAGCTTCTTTGTGCGTGGTTCAAGTTGCTGGTATAGCTTCTCCGTGATCTGCTCCATCACTCCAAATGATCAAACATATATTGATGTCAATTCAAACTTAAATATATTCCACCATACTAATTAGAAGCAAAGCATGGACAATATAAATCCATGTGTTAAGTTGAAATGCTGCCGCACGTAACTAGGACAAAAACTAGACTAGATACAACCATGCATCTGCTATGGTGTTTAAGCTAGCTAATAGGGGATCCTGTATATTCCATCAGAATTTTGTATGACACCAGCTGATTCTGCAGTCGTCACTACAGACATTTGAAGAGGCCGTGCAAATGGATGCTAGCTTTCACAAGAGGGCAACACAGGTATGTGTGGGCGGTTATGTGTGCTGGTGACAGGACAGGAAAAAAGGGATCTACCTATATAAGATCCGAAGGCATCTTCAATATATATACTTGTAATTAAGAAGATTGTTGATTTATTTGGCAGCAACTCGATCAGCTCACGTGATGGGATCCATGGATCTAGCAGGCATCTAGCTACCAGCTGCTGCAGATTTCTGCTGGTGGCATCATGCATGGACCACACCAATTAATCCATCTGCGCCTGCTAAGCCAGCTTGTTGATTAAAACTGAGTGAGGGAGAACCTGCAGTGCCATGTGCCTCGATATGTTGGTAGCTAGATCTGCAGTCTGAAAAGTACTGGTCGTCCCAAGAAAGCAAAGGGGACGACGTCCCAGCAGACACTGACACAGCAAGGACGGACTAATTAACTTAATTATGCTGCGTGCGTGCTGAGATTACTGTATTTGTCAATGCTACTGGAGGTATGTCATTGCCCATGGTCTACTGATCCAACGACGACAAACATGCAGTGGCAGCAGCTAGAGAGGCCTAATATATGGCACTGCTACTTGATGTCGCTGTCTCCCTCTTCATGGAGATTGCTACCGCCTAGAACCCAATTAACCCAACGGTCGTTGGATCCGGTGGCAGATATAAATTCCCCGGCCGGCCTGGGTGAAGATATATACTATCGTGAAGCCCAAACAACTACACTGATAAGAGCCTGCCGGCCCCTTACTACTTGTTAGTAGTTGAGTACCCTAACTAGTAAGGTGCAGTGCCTGTGTTTTCCTAGCTAAGATGCTATAATTAATGTTAATTATACTACCATGGCTGAAATAATTTTATCTCAGTGAAACACATACATACTGTATGTAGGAGCAATTAGTAGCGCGCGGTAAGAAAATGAAGTAATGTAGTAGATGTATAGTAATTGAGATGATGGATGCTGTTAATTATAGTATGCATGTATGCAGTCGACTGACCGGGTGCCATGACTCGTCCCTTTCGATGTGGCCGTGGTTCTGATGGTGCGTTCTGTGGCTGATCCTCCTGCATGCATGTGCATATATACACCACCAACCAGTCAGGTCAATCAGAAATTCAGAAGCAAGAAGGCCAGCTGACGATTACATGAACCAGATTAAATGCGAGGTTGCGGCGTTATTGCAATGGATTTGCAGGATGATAGATGTTCAATTTTGAACTGTGAATGGCCGGCCACACGCGTGCTGCACGAGCTAGCTAGCTAGCTAGTAACTAACCACAAGACGACGCATGCATGCGCGCGCGCTAGTAATAAACAGACAATATTGCAAATTAATTTAATTGTTGTCGACTGGGGAGCTACGTACTATATATAGAGTATATATAGGAATCCTACCTGCATACATACTGCGCGCTGCATGCATCTAAACAACAGAGAGAGATTCTCTGCGTAATCAGCCTTTTAAAATGAATTAAGCTCCTCACGGGCTTGTGGAATATGTGCGGTCCACAGTTGCGCATCGATCTACGCATGCAGTGTCGATGGATGCATGTCCCGATCGATCGAATAATACATGATGAGCCATGCATGGAGAGTATATGTATACGTAGTAGTTTTGTATATGCTAGAGCAGCTAGACCATCCATTCATTCATCCATCGAAAATATCTCAGACACCGACAGGGAACCGAATCTCTTGAAAAGAGCAAAAAGATGGCAGGCATGTGTGATCTGCTTTACTTTTCCAGTCTTATTTACGTGCAGATGGATGCATGCTATTGATTCCTTCATGTTAAGCTTCTCGAAATGAGATAATAATCCATAATAATTAAAGTGCGAGAAAAGCTAGGGAGGAGGAATTAATTAAGCAGATTTCTTGCATGCGTCGTCTCGTTAATTCAATTCATCTATATATCTATCTGAAATTCTGAATTGACTGAAACGTATATGTACATCCATCTATGTATCTATCTATCAAGATGGAGAATGAACGTACCATCCATGGTAGGGGACGAGGATGAAGGAGTGGAGGAGATGCCCCACCACGCTGTTGAGCGTTGCGATGTCAGAAAAGCTCCCGTGCCCACTGCATGCATTTGATCGATTTGCATATATGTCGATCGATCATGTTGAATGAATCAAATCAAATCAAATCAAATCAAATCAAATCAAATCAAATCAAGCAGCATGCGTACCAGTCGTGGCCGAGGACGAAGAGCGCCCAGAACATGGTTCCCTGCGCCGCCCAGTAGATGGGCCACACCGCCCAGGAGGAGCAGCTGGCCGCCGCCACGGCCAGCCCCGCCACCACCGCCAGGTCCCGCGCCACGTACGAGAGCGACCGCCAGGGGCTCTTCCTCCAGCAGTGCGCCGGCACCGCCGCGCGGACGTCGCCGATGCGGAACGGCGGCGGCTTCCCGGCGTCGAAGTCCTCGGTGGCCTTGGCCGCAGCCTCCCCGCCGCCGCTCATCGTCGTCGTCGTCGCCCTATGGATTGTTGTCGTTGCTGTTTGAATCTGCATTATATTATATATATATTCCGATCGACCAGCCGCGGGGGAGGCCGGCGGTGGAGAGTTATTAGCTAGTATGTCCTTACTGCTTCCGTAGAAAGGAAGGACGGGACGGGACAGGAGAGGAGAGGAGAAGAAACCGCGGCCGGACAACACGGAAGGAAGGAATTAATTGGTGGTAACGTAAGGGAAACATATATATAAGGATCGATCGAGAGACTCGGTCTCCGTAAATGAATGAATGGCAGCAGTGCAGGGCAGGGAGCGTCGTGGCTAGCGATATGCCCGGCCCACACAATCTGCTCCTTCTACCCTAGCCGCATTCTGCTACTCAGACCCCTACTTTTTTAATGGGCCGTGTATTCTTCATGGACTCATTTTCTTTTGTTCTATGGGCCTTACAGGCAGGCCCAAGCACCAAAAGTCATTGTTCTTTTTGTTTCTGTCTCTACTAAATAAATAGAAGTGCGAATTGTCCTGTAGTCCAATGGTAGGACAGTCCACTGGAACGATACCCACTAGGGTTCAAATCCTGGTGCTCGCATCTTTTCCTGGGATTTTTTCAGGATTTACCGGCGCTATGCGTTAAGTGGTAAGTGGTGTTCCCGTCGACAACGAGGTGTCAATGGTGACTTCGGGAATCTCTAGATCTGCCGGGTGCTCAGTCCTTCGGAGGTGCTCATAGGGATAGGATTTGCGTACGTGTATTCATATGATTGAGTGTGCGTGCGTGTTTGTGTGAGCGTCTGCGTTGTACTGTGTAATCTAAAAAATACTAAATAAATAGTGGTGAGCGTCTGCGTTGTACTGTGTAATCTCAAAAAAAACTAAATAAATAGTGGTGAGTGTGCGTGCGTGTGTGAGCATCTGCATTGCACCGTGCAATTTAAAAAACTAAATAAATATAAATTGAATCCCCTCAAAAAAAATAATAAATTGAAGGGGCATGTAATTTATATACTATGTCTTATTAGTCGCTTTACATTTTAATTCTCACTGCGTACAGCATATGTAATTTACAAAGCATACGGTTGGATATATATGCTGTATAATGCATCATGCCATGCCCATCTATCCATCCCTCTATATTGTTGCATCGTATTGGTCCATGAACCGCACGAGATTGATTGGTTAATGACTTCATCTGATCGGCTGGTGCCGTGCAAACAAAAATTATATATTTAATAAAAAGGCTAATAAGTATCGTCATATATAGTATAGATCTATGTTTGATGAAAGGTCAAAATCTTTGGCCCCTCAACTTCATCCTAACTACTTTAGGTTTCCTTAGGTTTGTATGTGTTTGCAGAAAAGGAGTAGAATTTTTTAGGAAAAGGAGTATAGATGGATAAAGGTTCTTGTGAAAATGAGAGGAGGCAACAAAAATTAGTTGTAGCAAGTTGGTGAGCCAACTGCTAAATAATCACGATTTAGCTTCTTATATAATCTATGTACCTTACACACACCAAACTCAACTGTTGGAAGCAGACTGGACGCGTTTGTTTGGGGGGAAAGACTTGATTTCTTGTTATTTTAATCTACTAACATTCATAATTGATCCAAAATTAGAGACTTTGCCTGATATGTTCAATGCCGTAAAATGCACAGGAAAGCAACAAAGAGAAGTCAATAAGGGTGGACAAAAAGCTCGGACTCGTGAGCTCGGCTCAGGCTCAGCTTGAGCTCGCCTAACTCGGCTCGGCTCGAATACTAAATGAGCCGAGTTTGAGCCAATGGTTTAGCTTGTTAGCGAACTGAGCCGAGCCGAGCTGGCTCACGAGCAACTCACGAGCTTAATGAGCTCAATAGAAAAGTTGTTTCTCACGGTGGTCCATTAAAATACTAACAGCCAACGTTAGCCCTCATGAAAAACCACTATTAAAAGTAAAAACCCTAAGCTCCAAGACTCTAGTCCATCCGCATTGACTTCATGCGACTCTGCGATTTCCATCCGCGTTGACTCCTTAGTCCTCTTGAAGCTAGAGATTTATTTTGCTGACAGGCTCACAAGCTGGCTCGAGCGAGTTCGAGCTCGTCTACGAGCCGAGCCGAGCCTAAAGATTAGCTCGTTTGTTGAGCTGAGCCATCCTTGTACCCAGCTTTCACAAGTCTCAATTCCACCCCTAGAAGTCAACATGCATTGTGGTGAAGTGCCGCATGCAAACACACCCTTCAAGATTATATATGTAACCTTTTCGATTTGAAAGCTTTGAATCTAGAGTTTGAAATATCTTTTTTTTTACTAATTTTGAGTTTGGAATATTTATTTTTTGAACAATTTAGAGTTTGAAATATGAGTTGAACATGAAACATGCCAATTTGTATATAGCTCACCGCTATCACCCGAGTGTTTTGGAGCTCACCAGCACACGAATTTTTCCTCCTCATCATCAACACCTTCTTCTCCATCTCCGGCTAGCCGTTGGGTTAGGGTTCGGGGTTAGGCGTTCGGGTTGCCGGGGGATGCTCATCGCCGCCGGACCTAGAGGGAGGTTCGGCGCCGGCAGGCCAGCCCGGCGGGGGGGGGGGGGGGGGGGGGGCGCTGAGGCCGGGCGGAGGAGGCCAACGGTTGGGGCCAAGGTTGGGTGGGGAAGGCCAACGGTTGGGGCCAAGGTCGGGCGGGGGAACTCACTGGCGTTGGAGAAGACGCCGGCGGTGGCAGACATCCATGGCGGGCGGGGGTAGGGGCTGCAGGTGGGGCGGCGGAGGGGCTGGGAGGGGGCGGTAGCCACGGGGAGGTGAAGGGTGGTGGTGGGCGCCTGGGAGAGGTAGTAGATGGATAAGGTGAAGGTTGACTCGATCTAGTCCGTTGATCTCAGATCGAACGGTGTAAAAATTTGAGTGTCGGAAGGCCCCTACAACACTCTGTTGTTTTAGGTAGTGTTTGGTTGGGGAGCCAACCAGAGCGGAGCCGTTCCATACCGCGTTTGATTCGCGAGCGTGGGGAGCGGAGCCGTTCCATACCGCGTTTGATTCGCGAGCGTGGGGAGCGGAGCCAACCCTGGAGCGAATATTCGCTCGATATGCCGGACGAGCTCGCTTGATTGAAACGCCCGAACCCGCTCGCTCCCGTTTCTCTGTCCAATGCCGTCTCTTCCTTCCCACGCGCGTCGCCCTGCGCTCTCCACTCCCTCCGCCGCCCCTGCCCCCTCCCTCCCCCGGCACGGCGGCAGACAGCCCCCGCCACCCTGCTCGGCGCGGCAGTCGGGCGGGCGAAGCGGCGGCGGATCTCGGCGTGGAGGTGGAGCACCGGTGTCGCATGCGAGGATGCTCCAGCCGCGGCGGCCGGCGACAGGCGGCGGCGGGCCTCGGCCGCGCCCCAGCGGATGGCGGAGGGCCTTGGCCGCCCCTGCCCGAGCTCCGGCGGCCGCGAGGCTCTGCGGTGACGACGACCGCGAGGCGCGGCGGGAGCACGAAGGATGCGGCGGCGCGCAGCGCGCGGTGGAGCCAGCGAGGAGCGCGACGACGGCCGTGAGGCAGAGCGGGAGCGGCACGAGGCGGGCGGCGACGAGCGCGAGCTTCGGTGGCGATGAGCCCAAGCGCGGGCGGCGGGGAGAGGTCGTGGAGGCGGAGCACGACGGGGAGGGAGATGTCGAGGAGGTGGCGGGACGGCGCGGCGGCGCGGGCGAATCCAAGCTCCGGCGATGTCGAGTCCAAGCTCCGGCGGCGAGGCATGCAGCAGCGGTGGGCAGATGCCTCTCGAACGGATGGGGAGAGGAGGGGAGGGGATGGAGAAGGGTGTATGACAGGTGGGCCCCACAAAACGTGGTCTAACGGAACAAGAACCGATTGATGCACATCCCTCCAACCAAACACAAAACTAGAGCCGTTCCATCTCTCCAACCAAACACATGACTGGAGCCGTTCCATTCTTCCAATCTAAAATAGAGCCGTTCCATCCCACCTCGCCCTTCAACCAAACGCACCCTTACGCGGAGAGGTCCAAATCAATATGAAGCCACCACCTGCGTTGGTCCGTGGATCCGGGGGCGGGGCTTCCATTCCGTTCCATTGACTTTGCATCCCCCTCCCTCCCAACGAGAGAGAACTCAGGCTGAAAGGCTCGGCCACCAACAGCTAGCTACCCCCCGCAGCTGCTGCCATGGCCATGGCCAAGCCATCGCCGTCCACCTCCTCCCCCTCCCCTTCCGATCCCCCGCTTCCCACCACCAAACCCAAAATCTCCTCCGCCGCCCGCTCCCTCCTCGCCGCCGGGCGCCGCTCCCCCGTCACCACCCTCGTCGTTGCCTTCTTCCTCCTCGCCCTCTTCATGTACGGCGAGGACGTCCGCACCATCGCCGAGCTCTCCATCGACGACTACCTCTACCCCGACGCCGACATGTACAAGCCTCCCCTGGAGCTGGAGGCGGAACTCCCCCCGCCTACCTGCGACCTCTCCGCCGGCCGCTGGCTCTTCGACAACGTCTCCGTCCCGGCCTACAGGGAGAAGGAATGCACCTTCCTCACCAAGCAGGTCACCTGCCTCGCCAACGGAAGGCCCGACGATACATGGCAGTACTGGAAATGGCAGCCCAACCACTGCAGCCTCCCGAGGTCAGGATCCCATCCAGATCTACTGCTGACTTCATGGAGACCAAATTCACCACCACTACTAGTACTGTACTTCCAAATTAATTTGGCGGCCGCGCACGCGCAGGTTCGATGCTCGCAGATTCATGGAGGCCATGCGCGGCAAGCGCCTCATGTTCGTCGGGGACTCGCTCAACCGCAACCAGTGGGAGTCGCTCGTCTGCCTGGTGCAGCCCGTTCTCTCCAAGGGCAGGAAGAAGGTCGTCAAGCGGGGCTCCTTCATTACCTTCCACGCCAAGGAGTATCGCGCCACGCTCGAGTTCTACTGGGCGCCGTTCCTCGTCGAGTCCAACTCCGACAACCCCAACTTCCACAGCATCGACCAACGGATCATCAGCCCCGAGCGGATCCAGGGACACGCCAAGTACTGGAGGGACGTCGACTACCTCATCTTCAACACCTACATCTGGTGGATGAACAACGCAGACATCAAAGTCAGGTCAGAGTCCTGCTCTCTTTCTGCTGGAAGGATTAATTCCAACTTGCTGGAAACGCATTTTCCAGCCTTTTTCTGCAATCAAGCATTTGTTGGATCGTGTTCACTGTGAGAATGTTGAATGTTTGCAGGAGACCCAATTCAAGGTACTGGTCACAGCACGATGAGGTTCCCAGGATTGAGGCATATGGACGGGTGCTCAACACGTGGTCTGATTGGCTCAATAGCAACATTGATCCTGCCCGCACCTCCGTCTTCTTCATGACAATCTCTCCTCCTCACCTCAGGTGACTAATAAAATCCGCCTTCCTTTTTTCTCTCTTTCTCTGGTACCGCTGTCGACATTGATTAGTTCCTTTAGGAGTAATCTGCAATGCAACCTATGTGCTTTTTGGACCACTGTCGGTCGGTTCAATAGGACTCCATACATAGAGGCCTGATTGATGTGCTTTTTAAAACCCAAATTGCCTTCTACAGAAGCAACCTTTCTGGATGGCACAATGTCATTGTCCACTCGTGACTCAAAAAAAAAAAGTCATTGTCCACTCCACCAAACTCTCAACTCTGTGCTCAATGGATTTCAGTTAGCTCTTCACCCACTAGGAACAAAATAACAGGCCTAACTCTAACTTATGTGTCTTAATAGTCAACATTGCTACAAGTAAGTCAAATTCAATTGCACAATTCCAATTTTCCTGTAGTAGTTCTTGGGTATCTCGCCAGGGTATGGAATCAGTAGGTATGGACAACAGGCTGCCAGTGCCATAACTTGCTAGAGGGGTTAACTCTTGAGAATTTAAAAATTATAAATTGTAACGGACTTGGGTTTAATGAACTGTACTGTACTACTCAAATAAAGAACTTAAGTTTGGCATCTGCTGTTCTGGTATTATATAATTCACATGCTGCCTGGAATCTCAAGCTATAAGTACGGAAAGCATGCAGAAATTATCAAAATAACATCCATCCTCATACTAGGCTAGTAGCCCCCAAAACACATAGGAATGGTGGAGACAGACAGACAGACAGTGTTCTAAATGCTAACAAACTTCTATGAGGACCCAACTCAAAAATCGGATGAGAAAAAGCAACAGTTGGTACAACAATAAAAGGAGGATTATTTCACATGGGTTGTGGGTGCTCTGAGATTGCTTTACCATTTTTTGCATCGCAAGCAACATGTAAGCTAGGATTTGACCTGTAAACAACCTGTAGAGAAGTAAAGGGGACCCCACTGTATTGGAACTGGCATATCTAGTTGTCCTGTTTCCAGACACTCTGTTGGGGATTTTGAGTAATTGCAAAAATAATGGGTAATGCAACGTATGAATTTCAAAAGCCTCATGGTGGAATCCCCTCCCTGTATTTCAGGCATTGTGTGATTCACATGATATTTGGAATCTTAAGCTAATAAGCGCTAAAGTAGTCCAAAAGCGTGTAGGGATTGGTGGGGCTGACTGTGTTAGGATATCAAGGAACTTCTATTTGGGCCTTGCTCATAATTAGGAAGAGAAAAGGCACCATTTTGTCTAACAGCAAAAAGAGGACTGTTCCGCATGTGGTGTGATATGGGTTAGCTGAGATTTATGTGCCATTTTTCACATCACAAGCAACATGAAAACTGGGATTTGACATGTGAACAACCTCTTGAGAGAAAAACAGGAGCCCCCGCTGTTTGGGAATTGGCTTCTCTATTTATCCTGATTCCTGATAGAGCTTAAACTGTGACTATATACTACTTGTAGTGATGTGTTGGTGAGTTTAGTGGTTGAAAAGGATTGATATATGGACATTTACCAGAAAAAAAAGTTCCTGTTAAAATTCATTTTGTGATGTCATGATCGAGCCTCAATTTTTGCCATTCTGTAATGTAATGCCATGACTATTAAATTCAGAAAGAGGGGGGTGTCTTGTTCTAGTAAAACTAATGGGCAGTTCGTACCATTGTAAGTTCAACTTGTGACCTTGGAGTATCTGAAATTAGTTTGATATACTTGATGCTCCTTCTGAACTCTGCTTTTATTGGGAGAATTTGAAATATCTGTGACTTATCTACTTGAATGTTGCCTCCTAGCTGGACTCAAAGAGAAGAAAAATATATTAGTACGTTTGGTGGATCTCGAACTATATTATTCATGGGACTCCCAGTTCTCTATCATGCTCACTAAGGCTGAAACCTGAAACATAGTGTTTAGAGTGGTAAGTCAGTAGATGTGGCCATTGACTTATCATCAATGCTGCCTTCACCAGTAAAATATCAATGCAATATTATATATGTGGCCTGCAGTGAGTTACAGCCATATAGGTGGACGTTGACTTATCATAATAATCCAGCCATTTTGCTGAATGTTTAGCATCTCTTAGTCAGAATCTTTTACTCTTCACGATCGTTACGGACTTGCATCTCCCATGTGGGTGTCAGCTAAATCGTGGCGATCTTAATTGGCCTGGTGTTTGTGAAGTTTGCAATTAACATAATGCTGTTAATGCGTGATCTACGGCTTATTTTAAAATAGCATAAGTGTGTGCTGTCACATATGGGCCATGGCAGGTAAATTTAGTTGGCTTGCTCGATTATCCAGTTTGGAGTCTTTTGTATTGTTACACACAAAATTAACATATTGTTATAATAGTGAACGTCTCTGGAGCAAAGTAAAATATAGGCATCATGTAAGTCTTGAGTGCCTCATAGCCACTGTTTTGCAAAAGTCAGTGTCGGTGTCTATTATACTAATGTTTCATGCAAATATTACCACACATGCTTCCACATGGGTATGTCCTGGACAGCATAAGAGAAAGAAGGCACCATTTGCTGCATGTTGTACTTTGAATTTGTTTTCACATCTTGTATGAATACAGTTTGCAAATCATTTTTTTTCTTTGGCGCTAAATCACATTGCGTTCTTTGAGAATTGGTTGATTTTATTTTGATGTACTCGTGTGCCAGCTAAAAAGGAAAAGGAAGAAAATAAAAGCATTTGTGGTCAGATGATGTCAGCATGAAACCAGCTTGATGTTTTCTGTTGTTTCTGAATTGCAATTAGCACAATATGTCACCCATCTTTTTATGAGTTAATGACCTTGCTAAGACTTGCTTCCTTTCTTTTTCTTTTTGGAAACAGCCCACAGAATTGGGGAAACCCCGAGGGGATCAGATGCGTAAAAGAGACGCTTCCGTATCAGAACTACAGCCAACCCCTGGACCTGTACCATGACATGCGGATGATTGACCTGGTGGTAAAGGTGGCCAGCTCCTTGGAGAAGGTTCCGGTGACAGTGATCAACATCACGAGGATGTCAGATTACCGGAAGGACGCCCACACGTCCTTGTATACCTTCCGGCAAGGTAAGCTGCTGACGCCGAAGCAGAAGGCAGAGCCGGAGAAGTTTGCGGACTGCATCCACTGGTGCCTTCCTGGTGTGCCGGACGTGTGGAACCAGATACTATACACGAGAATCCTTTCGAAAAAAGCTTGGCATTCTAATTCTGCACCTTCTCCCTTGCAGTCACTGCCTCTTCCTCCCCAATGAGAATCAGAGTAGGGGGGCTTGGGTTTTTGTTCTTACCACAGCATAGGGAAATGTATGATTATTCCTTCTTTTTTCTTTCTTTTTGGGTAGATTGAGTAAATGTTGGAGCAAAAAGGAAATGGATGGGCTGATTACTGATGGCATGACATGTAAGATGGTTCAGTTGAAGTGTAAATGAGTTGGGAGGTAGTCAATTGAGCGAACAGCATCGCTCTAGTAGACAGCTACACTACACCTCTAAATATATAAATATATATAGTACTAGATTCCAGACAGAAATTAGCGATATATAACGTGTTTCCTGCTGGATGACATAAATGGTGCCTACTGCTGCTAAATGCTTGGGGAATAGCATGGGGAAATTTTGAGAAAAGTTCTCTCTTTTCTTTTCGTTACTCCGGCCTTTATGGGTCCATTTTCAGCTTAGAAACTTCACTTTGGTTGTCCGAATAAAGCATCTCCAAGAGTCTATCTAAAACTCACTCTTTAAATCATCATTTAGAGAGTCATTTGTATAAATTTCGTTTTCTATATGTTTTCGGTTTCCAACAGCTTTTCTATATCTTGTGTGAACTCTGAAAAGCTATTCTCTTTTCTATATTTGAAGAGCGAGAAATCCGGAATAGAGAGTGGCTATGTTTACATAACTAAATAAAGAAGATGTTGAAAGGTACTTTTTACTCAAAATCTCTAAAACTAATAATTATGATGAATTTAGAGAGTCTCTTGGAGTTGCTCTTCAACAGCAAACGCTGCGGCAATCTCATTGATTTTGCATTGCAAACGCGACTTATTAACTAAAATAAATGCCTTAATATGTTCTTGGGCCCTTTTGCAACTCCAGTACAGCTCAACACTTACCCTCCCCTTCTCATCCATGGGCTACAGCCCAGTCCAGGCCTGTTTCTAGCCATGTTTTCTTGTTGTGGTTTTCCAAATACACCCTGCTTAAATTAGGTATTCCAAGTACACGCCTCTAACGGTTGTTATAAAAGAATTGAGAATACAGCCGTCAGCAAAATACTATTCAACAACTAAGAATAGTACTTATTTTATTCTAAATTGCTATTCACAGTTGAATTTTTCTTGCAATGTTTGTCATTCGTCTTATTCAAAAATTTAGTTTAAATCTACGAAAAAATAAAATATGCTTAAACTATCTTTAATGATTAAGTGAGTCACAAACAAAATAAATGATACTTGCATAATTTTTGAATAAGATAATTGATCAAACGTTGGAATAAAAAAATAACCAACAAATAGTAATTTCGAACGGATATAGTATCTATCAATAGAATACTTTTTTGGAATAAAATTTATCAATATAATACTTGTCATCACATATAACCAAGAGAAGGACAGTGGCTCAGGCAATTCAGCACCGTAAGTGGGTGGATGATGACATCAAAGGGGCGCTCACGGTTCAGGTCCTCCGTGAGTATACAAGTTTGGGGCAGGGTGGATGGTTTAATCTTACAGCATGAGCAACCTGACCAATATGTGTGGAAATTCTCCTCATCTAGGCTCTACACAAGTAAATCATCTTATAGTGCTTTCTTCGTTGGCACCACTAAATTGGGGCCTTGGAGAAAAATATGGAAAATTTGCCCCCCCCCCAACTGCAAAGTCTTCATTTGGTTGGTCTTTCATAATCGTTGTTGGATTGTTGATCGACTTGCAAAGAGGGGTCTGCCCGACAAGTATGGTCTGGAGTCCTTCATCAAGCGGACCTCCTACCCCTGACGCCGAACCACAGCAACGAGTCGTCTCTCCAAATGGTGTTGGACATCAATTTCTGTTGTCCCAAAGAACATGCGAAGGGGCCTCAATTCTTTGATCATTCTAATGGCTTGGGAGATATGGAAGCATTGGAATTCCTGTGTATTTGAAAATACCAGGCCAAATGTTCAGGACGTTATTGATTCGGTCAGGAATGAAGGCAGCCTTTGGTGTAGCGCTGGAGCAAAAAAGCTCTACGAGCTGTGGTCAAGAACCTGAGGCTCAGGACTTGTCGTTAGGAGCTAATCCCTGGTCATGGTGCTGCTTGATTGGAGTGGCACTGTGGGTCATGTATATAGATAGTGTGTGTTGTACTAAGTGGGATCTACCCCACTTTTGTTTTTTTTTTTCTACCTTAATGAAATGACATGCAGTTCTCATGCCTGGTTCGAGAAAAAAAAACTACAATTTTGCATCAAATGAAGAATGCCACTCTAAAAATCTCAAAAGGCTACAATTTTGCATCAAATGAATAACATCACTCTTCTAATAATTAAGTTATTTTTAACTAAAATTTATGAACTATACCACAGTCCAATAGTCTCATTCTTTAAAATAGTATGACTATCGCAATGACAACTTATTATAGTGCAACATATAAGAAAATGTATTAATATACTCAATAATATAGTTAAGTGAATACCTTTCTATGTAACAAGGAGAATGATCACTGATGTTTCTGAAAAAAGTAACTTATAGTGGTATTGTTTATTTGACATTGCTCCTTTAAACCCATACTACGATGACATGGCATATTCTGCCTAGGTTTCCAATGAATAGTGTAGTCCTATAAAAGCATCTCCAAGAGCCTATCTAAAATATACTCTCTAAATCATCATTTGGAGAGTCGTTTGAGTAAAAATTATTTTCTACATCTTTATATTTTTCAACAGCTTTTCTATATCTTGTGTGCAGTCTAGAGAGTCATCTCGCTCTCCATCTTTGGCTAGCAAGAAATCCGGAATAGAGGATATCTATATTTGGATATCTAATTGAAGAGGCTGTTGGAGGATGTTTTTTCACCAAAATCTCTAGTTCTATAAGTTAGAAAAATATAAAAACTCTCTTGGAGATGCTCTAAGAAAATAAGGTTTACAATTATTATTCTTTATTCACCTAAGTTTTATCATCTACTTCTCTCTTTGTACTAAGAATCATGTGAAATACGTGCCTAATTTCGTCGTAAATATTACTACATGTACAACTATTTGAGTACAAATCATGATCCGTAAAATATAACTTTTTTCGAAGACAAAAGCTCGTAAATGCATTGGCTGCTTTGCACTCAAATGGTTGCGTTTGAAGCGTTTAGTTTTCATCGTCATATTTAGCCTTATAAGAAGTCAAAATGAAATAGTTGAAGGATCCTTAATATTATGAGCTAATAGTAGGTAATAAGATGTAATACGATACATACGCAATTAAGTGCAGGTATGCATTTTCACCGTGTTCCTTAATTCTCGCGTCTTTGTGTGATAATAAATTACATAATACTCCGTATTTTATAAATTTGGGAGGAAATATAAGCAAAATAATTCTTGAAACCTTTTTTTTAGTTTAAAGAGAAAAGCTAAACGATTAGGAATGATGGATATGAAAAGATAATGATGTTGTGCTGCTGGTTTTTCTTTGTGTTCTCTAATCTTATCCATGGCAAATTCCTCAAGATTGAATCTCTTTGTGTTGCATCCACGTTATATATGGATGATGCTAGTAGCATGATTCATTGTTTAACATAAAGTTAAATAGCATGCGAACAGTTAACAGTTAGCATGATTCAGATGTGCCAATACACAGCCTTGATGACGAAGGAAGATCCATCTCTTGATTAGCGGAAGTTTTGGCCGCGGTAAAGCCCCGGCTTGGCAGCGAAGGAACTCAACTCATCATCATCATCACCTGTATAAAGAGAAGAGAGGAGGAGGAAGAAGAGCAAATAGAGGAATGGTGAAGGGTTAGGGAAAGAGATGACGTCCACATGGCAGGGGAGGCCACTAGACTAAATTCCCCGTCGTTTCGTTGGTCTCCTCCTTTGCTGCTCTGGTGGGTTGGCGTCGCGTCCTCCCCCTCAGGCCTCCTCAGATCAGATCAGATCTCTCGGCGGCAGCGGCACCGCTCGTCGCCGCCTCCCCCTCCTCTCCAGACTAGCCGTCTGTCTAGCCCACAGAGATCTCGCCGCCGACCGTCACCATGGCGGCGGCCAACGCCCCCATCGCCATGCGCGAGGCCCTCACGGTAACGACCCTCATCCTCTCCCTTCCTCCCTCGCAGATCTCTCCGCCTTCACTGATCCACTGCCCTGATGTCTTCCTGCAGCTCACCAGCCTGGGCATCGCCCCGCAGTTCGTCACCTTCACCCATGTCACCATGGAGTCGGAGAAGTACATCTGCGTCCGCGAGACCTCGCCGCAGAACAGCGTCGTCATCATCGACATGGCCATGCCCATGCAGCCCCTCCGACGCCCCATCACCGCCGACTCTGCGCTCATGAACCCCAACACCAGGATCCTCGCGCTCAAAGGTCCCTTACCTGCTACCTCTCTAACTACTGTCTTCGCTCCTAGATCTACCACCCATTCGCTTTACTCCACTGCGCGGGATCTCATGCGCCCGTCCTAGTCAAAGTCCCCTGTTGAACCGTCGCCTCCTAGGATCTCTAGGAATTGGCTAGTGATCTAGTCTTATTACCAATTCTTTTAGTGTATGTATACCCTGCTTAGTTTTCGGCATCTTAATTTCGCTAGCTAGTGAGATCAAGTCTTCTCTTGGGATCTCGCAGTGATCTATATTATCAACAACAACAACAACATAGCCTTTTGTCCCAAGCTAGTTGGGGTAGGCTAGAGGTGAAACCCAAAAAGTCAAAAAAAAAAACAGAAAAAGAGTTAGAGGAAAGCAGTGATCTATATTATCACTGCCTACAATGTTACCAGGGCTGTTTTGTCTGATATTGTACAAGTCATGTAGAATGAACCAGGCCCTGTTAACACTATGCTGGGTGCTATAATTCTAGCCTGCCATGCAAACTTATCACTGCAACACATTGGATTCACGACTTTCCACTGGCTTACTCGGTGTTGCTTGTTTAACTTACGCTCGAGTAAATATTGTTAATTTGATAGAGTGCTTACTTGTCAGTGTTGCTGCTGGTTGAGGTAGTTACTGTAGTCTGGAGATTGAATTAGGATTTTAGTTCAGCCACTTCATTTTGTACATAGCATGCTTTGTTACCACCTTCAGATTAATTAGTTAGTAACTGCAATTGTGAATCAAGTAATTGGTTCAGACATTTTGTATCACCGTGTAGTTTGGTTCCAATAATGGTGAACCTCTGCTGGACTTTTGCAGCCCAAATACCTGGAACAACACAGGATCACCTTCAAATATTTAATATTGAGGCTAAGACTAAGATCAAGTCCCATCAGATGCCGGAGCAGGTACACAAGTCTTTCCGATGTTCTCCCGCCCATTCATTTTTCTCGTAGATGGTCAATAAAACTGACTTTCCAACTGCAGGTTGTGTTCTGGAAATGGATCACCCCCAAGTTGTTGGGTTTGGTAACACAAACATCAGTTTATCACTGGTCAATCGAAGGTGATTCTGAGCCCACCAAGATGTTTGATAGGACTGCTAATTTGGCGAACAATCAGATCATCAACTATCGATGTGACCCAGCGGAGAAGTGGCTTGTGCTTATTGGAATTGCACCTGGTGCCCCAGAGGTATGGTCATTCAGAGATTTCTTGCCAATGACCTCATTGTGGACAGATCACATATCAATGGATTCTTAAAAACAATCATCACTGTTTGCCCCCTTCTTGCTATTGTTTGTTCCAATCCTCTTATGATTTAAATATTGTGTCTGTAAAACTCTGTCCTTTTGAATTAAGAGCAGTTTTATATGTAGTAGTGATGAGTAATTACATAATTCTTTGTTATATGTGTTTCTCATATTGGCTTGCCCTCCTTTTCACTCAATCAGAGACCACAACTGGTGAAGGGAAATATGCAACTTTTTTCTGTTGATCAACAGCGTAGCCAAGCACTTGAAGCCCATGCAGCATCTTTTGCTACATTTAAGGTAACCTTTTAGTTATTTTTGGATTATTATAGCCTTATATTCTTGTTATATTTCTAGTATCGTCGACCAACCTTTTGCTTTATGTAACCTGTCTAGGTTGTTGGTAATGAGAACCCATCAACCCTTATTTGTTTCGCCTCGAAGACAACTAATGCTGGACAGATCACATCAAAGTTGCATGTCATTGAACTGGGTGCCCAGCCAGGTCTGTATTTAAAAAAATCTCAAATTGATTCTCTTTTCATTCTTTTTAGTGCTATAAATCCAGCAGTGCGAACACGTCAAAACTCAAAACCAACTCATTTGCACATGCATCATTGCTTTTTTTTTCTTGTGGGCTTCCCTTTTCTTTTGAATGACATTTGAAACCACTGTCGTCACTGTTCTTGTTGATTGGTTGGTTGTAGGGAAACCTGTTTTTTCTAAGAAACAAGCTGATCTCTTCTTCCCACCGGATTTCCAGGATGATTTTCCTGTAGCTATGCAGGTGAGCATCTTACGGAAAAAATGTGTACTTTTATAACACCACATGGTGGATGTAAAACGTTTCTATTCCATTTTTGCTGCAGGTTTCACAAAAGTATGGGCTTATCTATGTAATTACAAAGCTTGGCCTTTTGTTTGTATATGACTTGGAAACTGCTGCAGCAGTATACAGAAATAGAATCAGTCCAGACCCTATATTCTTGACAGCAGAATCTTCTTTAACTGGTGGTTTTTATGCCATCAACAGAAGAGGGCAGGTTTTACATGCCACAGTTAATGACGCAACTGTCGTGCCTTTTGTCAGCGGTCAAGTATGACCTTGTACACTTCTGGACTTTCTATTTTGATTTATGTGTTAGATAATTCTTATAACACAATTTGGTTATGCAGCTAAACAACCTTGAGCTTGCTGTGAATCTTGCCAAGAGAGCCAATCTTCCTGGTGCAGAGAACTTGGTAAGCTCCACCACTTCTATGATTGATATGGATGCTAGCAGAACTTTATTGTCTGTTATCTATGCTCGTTTTTTGAACTTGTACCAATTTTGGACTGGCTAGTGAGTAGTGACCTATTTTGTCCTGTAACCTCATGTTACTTGCTAGATCACCGAACTATCTCTCTGTAGTTTGTAATCATGGGGTATCTTGTCAAAATGCTTGTTTGATCACTTCTAAGCACAACTTTCATTCACATGTTATTTCACACATAGAATGGCACATACTAACAGTTCGATGCATCAGCTGTTTTCCACATACCTTGTTTTGATAAGGTACCCTGCTACATGAATGCCTGTTTCTTGTACTGCTTGTGCTTTATATATTTGCAAACAAATATTTGCATGATTATCCTTGTTGTGCAGATATTGATGCTTCTGTACTGGTTGTCGAAGTTACTGACTCTAGTTAAATTTACGTTCCACATTTCATTTGATGTGTCATTCCACATTTCATTTGATTCATCAAGAGGTTCTTGATATTCTGAAGTCTAAACTTGTATTTGCAGGTTGTGCAAAGATTCCAGGAACTGTTTGCACAAACAAAATACAAGGAAGCAGCTGAGCTGGCCGCAGAATCTCCTCAAGGCCTCCTGAGAACGCCTGAGACTGTTGCAAAGTTTCAGGTCAATTTCTAATTTCATCGCCCATGGAGCTATCAATGTTTATGTCACTCTTTTTTTTCTTAACAGCTGCTGTTGGCATGCTTTGCAGAGTGTTCCTGTGCAAGCTGGGCAAACACCCCCACTGTTGCAGTACTTCGGTACATTGCTAACACGAGGGAAGCTCAATGCTTTTGAGTCTCTTGAGCTATCTCGACTTGTCGTCAATCAGAACAAAAAGAACCTTTTGGAAAATTGGTTGGCGGAAGACAAACTGGAGTGCAGTGAAGAACTTGGAGATCTTGTCAAGGTAAGACATGAGTTATGCTGTTTTTACTGACTGCGGGGTTTTACCATGCTTCACAAATCTGTCCTTGCTGTTTTGTGTCTGGATTGCTCAGTAATCATTTCTTGTATCCTTCGATGTAGACTGTGGACAATGATCTTGCTCTAAAAATATACATAAAGGCTAGGGCAACCCCTAAAGTTGTTGCTGCTTTTGCTGAAAGGAGGGAATTTGACAAAATACTTATATACTCGAAGCAGGTTTGTTTTCTAGTTTTTATTGAAGTCTTTGTTTCTAATTGTTACCTGTAATACCTGAGTTGAGCTTTGAATTTTATTGACCTACACCTTTGTTCCAGGTTGGGTACACTCCAGATTATCTCTTCCTCCTCCAGACCATTTTACGTACAGATCCACAGGTGACTGATTGTTTAAACAAAAGTTGGTGATTTATTAGCTATTTGATGCTTGGTTGTGGGCTTCTTTAACCTTTTGAATCCTTGCTTCACTCTTAAATTAACCAGGGAGCTGTGAACTTTGCTCTCATGATGTCACAAATGGAGGGAGGTTGTCCAGTTGATTATAATACTATCACCGATCTTTTCCTTCAGGTATCCTTTGTATTCATATATAGCTGTTTTGCTGGCTAGTAATATCCCCTATGGCTTTTCTAGTATTTACTGTGGAATTTGGTTGCATGCCTTGGCATACGTTCTTCTGTTCACAGAGGAATATGATACGGGAAGCAACAGCATTTTTGTTGGATGTTCTGAAACCAAATTTGCCAGAGCACGCTTTTCTTCAAACCAAGGTTAGCAATTATTTTTTCCCCTTTGGATACGAATGATTGCCCCTGGACGTGTACATTGTTTGTTACTCAGCAGGTTCTGTTTGACTGATTGTCCCTGGACGTGTATATTGTTTGTTACTCAGCAGCTTCTGTTTGAATCACAGGTTTTGGAGATAAACTTAGTGACTTACCCAAATGTTGCTGATGCCATTCTTGCTAATGGTATGTTCAGTCATTATGACCGCCCTCGCATTGCTCAGCTGTGTGAAAAGGCTGGCTTGTACTTGCGAGCTCTCCAGGTCAGTGCCTCTGCATTGATGCAGATGATTTTCTTCTCTTCGCTTGTCTGTTTAACCTATCTTCATTTTGTGATGCAGCATTACTCAGAGTTACCTGATATCAAGCGTGTCATCGTCAATACCCATGCCATTGAGCCACAGGTTTGCTGCGTTGCGTCCAGTTATTTTTGAATATGCTCTTTTATCTCTTTTTCCATTAACAACTTCCTTGCACAGGCACTTGTTGAGTTCTTTGGCACCCTGTCAAGAGAGTGGGCCCTGGAGTGCATGAAGGACCTTCTACTGGTCAATCTGAGGGGGAATCTTCAAATTGTTGTGCAGGTAATCCTGTTTAATTTCCTTTGACCTATCCCCCACCCCTACTGACATCCCTGTTTCTTGTTGATTTTAATTATTGTGAAATCTTTGGTACATCTGCAGGCTGCAAAAGAATACTCGGAGCAGCTAGGAGTTGACGCTTGCATAAAACTATTTGAGCAATTCAAATCTTATGAGGGCCTTTACTTTTTCTTGGGATCCTATCTGAGCTCCAGGTAGTTACTCCTAAATCCTGATGTTTGATATTTGAGCATCTTTCTCAAAATGCGTTGCCTGATGTCTTTGTATGCAACAGTGAGGACCCAGAGATCCACTTCAAATACATAGAAGCAGCTGCCAGGACTGGGCAGATCAAAGAAGTTGAACGTGTAACCAGAGAGTCTAACTTCTATGATGCTGAGAAAACAAAGAACTTCTTGATGGAAGCAAAACTACCTGATGCCCGCCCACTGATTAATGTTTGTGACCGTTTTGGTTTTGTGCCAGATCTCACTCACTATCTGTACACAAACAACATGCTTCGGTATATCGAAGGCTACGTACAGAAAGTATGCACCTCTCTGAACTAAGTGTTATTTTGGGCTTCATTCCTCGTAATATGTTGAGCATGAGAATGATTATTTCTCTCTCTTCATTCTAGGTGAATCCTGGGAATGCTCCCTTGGTAGTGGGGCAACTACTCGATGATGAGTGCCCCGAAGATTTTATTAAGGGTTTGATTCTCTCTGTTCGCTCCCTTCTTCCTGTTGAGCCACTGGTTGATGAGTGCGAGAAGAGGTTTGTTTCTCATTTTCCTCCTGCATAGTCAAATGATGCACCCTCCTCCCTCTTTCCCCTGCTTTTCTGTTATTCTCATTTGTTTGATATGTGAACCAGGAACCGCCTACGTTTGCTCACTCAATTCTTGGAGCACTTAGTGAGTGAAGGCAGCCAAGATGTGCATGTCCACAATGCCCTTGGGAAAATCATCATTGACAGCAACAATAATCCTGAACATTTTCTTACTACCAATCCATTTTATGACTCTCGTGTTGTGGGTAAATACTGTGAAAAACGGGATCCTACACTTGCTGTTGTTGCTTACAGACGTGGGCAGTGTGATGATGAACTTATTAATGTCACTAACAAAAACTCACTGTTCAAGCTGCAAGCTAGGTATGTACTTATTCTTGCTGTGACGCCTTGTGTTTGTTCAAAACCTTTATATCCATTGTATGATGACATGTTTTTTTGAAATGCCAGATATGTGGTTGAGAGAATGGATGGTGATTTGTGGGATAAAGTTCTTCAGCCTGAGAATGAATATAGAAGGCAACTCATTGACCAGGTGGTTTCGACTGCGTTACCTGAGAGCAAGAGCCCTGAGCAAGTGTCTGCTGCTGTTAAGGCTTTCATGACTGCTGACCTTCCTCATGAATTGATCGAGCTTCTTGAAAAGATTGTTCTTCAGAATTCTGCGTTCAGCGGAAATTTCAATCTGCAGAACCTGCTCATCTTGACTGCGATCAAGGCGGATCCATCTAGAGTCATGGACTATGTGAACAGACTGGACAACTTTGATGGCCCTGCTGTTGGAGAAGTTGCTGTTGAAGCACAATTGTATGAGGAGGCTTTTGCTATATTCAAGAAGTTCAACTTAAATGTGCAGGCTGTCAATGTTCTCTTAGACAACATCCGAAGCATAGAAAGAGCTGAGGAGTTTGCTTTCCGTGTTGAAGAAGATGCTGTTTGGAGTCAGGTTGCCAAGGCACAGTTACGCGAAGGTTTAGTCAGTGAAGCAATTGAGTCCTTCATTCGCGCTGATGATGCAGCACATTTCCTTGATGTTATCCGCGCTGCTGAGGAAGCCAATGTATACGATGATTTGGTAAAGTACCTTCTGATGGTAAGGCAAAAGGCGAGGGAGCCCAAAGTCGATGGAGAACTTATCTTTGCATATGCTAAGATTGATAGACTCAGTGACATTGAAGAGTTCATTCTTATGCCAAATGTCGCCAACCTCCAAAACGTTGGTGATCGTTTGTATGATGAAGAACTATATGAAGCTGCAAAGATCATCTACGCCTTCATTTCAAACTGGGCTAAGTTGGCTGTTACCCTGGTTAAGCTGAAGCAGTTCCAAGGAGCTGTGGATGCTGCTCGCAAGGCTAACAGCGCTAAAACATGGAAGGAGGTCTGCTTTGCTTGTGTTGATGCTGAGGAGTTCCGTCTTGCACAGATCTGTGGTCTAAATATTATTGTCCAGGTAAGGAGAACATACTTTTTATCTATTCATGTCTATGACAGGTTCTATTACAAATCTTCTGTAATCTTTTCCTTTCTGACATATACATTTGTTAGGTTGATGACTTGGAAGAAGTGAGTGAATACTACCAAAATAGAGGATGCTTCAATGAACTTATTGCTCTCATGGAGAGTGGTCTTGGACTTGAACGTGCACACATGGGCATCTTCACAGAACTGGGAGTTCTGTATGCTAGATACCGCCCTGAGAAGCTTATGGAGCACATCAAACTTTTCTCTACCCGTCTCAACATTCCTAAGCTTATCCGGGCTTGTGATGAACAGCAGCACTGGAAAGAACTTACCTATCTGTATATACAGTATGATGAATTTGATAATGCTGCCACCACTATCATGAACCACTCTCCAGATGCATGGGATCATATGCAGTTCAAGGATGTTTGTGTTAAAGTTGCAAATGTTGAGTTATATTACAAGGCAGTGCACTTTTATTTGCAAGAGCACCCTGATCTCATCAATGACATGCTAAATGTGCTTGCACTTCGTCTAGATCACACCAGAGTTGTGGACATAATGCGCAAGGTTTGTTTCTGAGTGAACACTTAATTTCCTTTGTGCATTTGGAATCCTTGTTTCAAACTCCATCCCAAAAACTTAACTGTTTCGCTGCTTTTGACAGGCTGGTCAGTTGCATCTTGTGAAACCATACATGGTTGCAGTTCAGAGTAACAATGTGTCTGCTGTGAATGAAGCATTGAACGAGCTTTATGTTGAAGAGGAAGACTATGAGAGACTCCGTGAATCAGTTGACATGCATGACAACTTTGATCAGATAGGTCTTGCCCAGAAGGTGAAAAAGAATCAGACAATAATGAATGGTTCTTCCTTTTTGCTTTCAGTTTAATAACTTGTGAGTTAATTTGTTGAGCAGCTTGAGAAGCATGAATTGCTTGAGATGAGGAGGATTGCTGCCTACATTTACAAGAAGGCTGGCAGATGGAAGCAATCCATCGCTCTATCAAAGAAAGACAACATGTACAAGGATTGCATGGAGACATGCTCTCAGTCTGGTGACCGTGAACTGTCTGAGGACTTGCTTGTCTATTTCATTGAGCAGGTTTGCTTTTAAACCCGCTCTATCGCCATGATATGGGCTCTAGTGATAGGCCCACTCAAACATACAGCAAAAAGCCTGGTCTTTGTCTATGTGGCATTACATTCTGATTAGTAAAACATATCCCAATTTTGTAATGCAGGGGAAGAAAGAATGCTTTGCTTCTTGCCTCTTCATTTGTTATGACTTGATCCGGCCAGATGTTGCTCTAGAGCTTGCATGGATGAACAACATGGTGGACTTTGCCTTCCCATATCTGCTGCAGGTACATTGTTTCTGTCCATATCCGTGCTGGCATTTATTTATGTGCAGTTTGCTGTATGTAACATCCCTGCTTTGCGTGCAGTTCATCCGTGAATACACCAGCAAGGTTGACGATTTAGTCAAGGACAAAATTGAGTCACAAAATGTGGAAAGGGCGAAAGAGAAGGAGGAGAAAGATCTTGTTGCTCAGCAGGTAAAGTAAAAGGGCACTCACCTCTTTTGTTTGTGTAAAATCAATCTTTCGTGTTGAGGCAGTTGGCATGACAAGTTGCATTCCGTTGTGCAGAACATGTACGCACAGCTGCTTCCTCTTGCTTTGCCTGCTCCGCCGATGCCTGGCATGGGCATGCCTCCGATGGGTGGAATGGGTATGCCTCCTATGGGTCCTGGTCCGATGCCAGCATATGGGATGCCACCAATGGGAAGCTACTGATCTGGTTTTGCAGGGAGCTTAGATTATGATTCGAATTGTTCCAGTGTAAGCAGAAGCGGAACTTGTTTGGAGTTGTAGATTATATCAGTTTGGAATCAATATTCTTTATGGTACCAGTAAATTTTGGCGAGTGAAATCTCTAGCCTGAGTTGAGAAATGTTTATCTCTTACGATGGGATAGGATGAGGATGATTAGGTTGGTTGAAGCTAGCATGAGCTGTTGAAAGCTGGTACCATTTGTATAGTGTGATAATAACTTTAGACATTTTTCCTGTATACCTACTTGATGGGGCCTCAGTGGCAAACATAGACGATGTATGTTATTTACGTTTTCTTTAACGACCAATTTGTTTGTAATTGCTGATTTCTGGTTACATGAATCCTTTTGTTGAACAAACATCGTCGGTGTATGTTATTGTAATGGGACTTACGTTGATGAACAAGCCGGTACACTCGTTGGCAGGTTGTACCGTCTTCATTTGGGTTGAATGGTATTTGAAATTGACACGCCTGACCGTTTTCGAGGTTGCTGTTTCCTATGTTAAATCGGATACACGATCAATCGATCAATTTATATTAAGTGGGATTGAACGATGACGACTAGTCGGATCGTATTCAATGCAAACTCCATTCATATATAGCGTCTTTTTGAATGAGTTATCTCTATCTCTCTGCTTCGTCTTTCTCGATATATAAAAGATGAAAAAGCTACCGTATGTGGAGACTCGGGGTAGATCGAATCATCGGGAGGTCGGTCGGTCGGTGGTGGGAAATTGATTGGGCATGGCGGCGGCAGCAGCAATTTTGTTACTCATAATAAACTAGCGTATATATCGTCTCGTATATACCACCACCGTACCAACCAACATAAGAGTTCAATTTCTTAGAGTCTGTTCATTCTAATTCCTCCCTTCAGAACATAACTGACAGCAGCATATATACGTAGACAAAAATATCAGCTAGAGGTGCACTATCAGATTGACAAATAATGGAGTCAAAACTTTCACTACCAACAAATTTTAAACCACTTATTTTATTGTAGTTGATTGGAAACATAAAAATCATATACTTGCTTTTGGAACCTACTTTTCTCTAAATTTCTAATAGACAACAATTATTAGAGTTACACATCCGAGGTTATGATAGGACTAAAATAATTACATTCTTATATTCGCTTATTTTGTTATGTTGTTTTGACCAGTGTTCTTTACCTTTCTTTAGGATCTTACTCGGAACAACAATAATGTGTGTGACTGGTACGACCACTTGTACAACCTCTTGATCCACATCCCTTTTCTTGGGGGCTTGGCTCACTAACATGTGACCCCTCATACCACATGTCATTAACATATTTTCACTATTGAGTGTCATATCTCCATTATTACAATTTTAGGAGCTTTAAATGTTTATATTATATGATGATTGATAAGATAGACACTTGCATTTGTGATCTTCAGCTCAAAGGTCGAGTCCAAAGGATCCTTCAAAGATGAACTCAAGGCCAGATTCATAATAGCCACATTCCAATTTGTCAATGTTTTGATCACTTGTCATGTGTACCATCAATGTGTGGATAAGCCAAAATTGAGCAAATTGGGGAACAGAGTAGCCGCTCTAGAAAGGTTCGTGGGCATGCAAACCTCAGTTATTTATTTTATATGCCCTTTTATTTTGCTTAAGCTGTGCAAACATTAATTAAGATTCAAACTTTGTGATCTTTAACATTAGCCTGACTATATTATAGTTTCTTATATAAAAACGAAAAATAGTACCAATGGATTTGTCTGCTTTCCTATGAGCAGGGTTCTGTGAGTTTTTTTTAGAGATCTAAATACTATTTTATTTACATCTTGCCATTTCGGAAGGATACGCTGACTGCACCAGCATAATAGAAACCCATGGTTTCCTTTTAGCTATTGTGCATTGATATCATATATGTTGTCTTCCATTTAATATTGCATGGCTAACTTTTATTGATAAGTGCAACAGGAAAACCTGGTGGACACCAAACTTAGATGGTCCTAAGCCTGCAAAAAAGAAATAAACAGGAGTTGAGCTGAGAGGCTTCAATTGTGCACTTTTGCTTTCAAAAAAAATTTAAACAATGACATTTTGTCGGTTAGGATATTGTAATATGTGGCTTTGTTATGCTAGCTGATAATTATCTGAGTTGAAGGATGCTATGATGTTAATTTCTGCGTTTTGGTGCCTGTCCCCTAGTAGTAGTCGACGATGATAGCAGTTTCTTTAGATGAACCTTGTGTTGGCAAATATTTATAATATTCAGGTTGTCATGAGGATGCAACTTGGGGTCTCTGCATAACTGGCAGCCAAATAGCATGGAATGCGAGAGAATCTTATCCATATTTACTCCATCATTGGAAGTAAGCAGCGAGCCAGTGTAATCACTCACTTAGCCACCGCAAAGCCAAGCATCGCGCATTGCAATTGAGTTACATTCGACCCTCGACTTAGAAAACGATTCCTTTAGGCTCAACCTTCACCGCACATGCAAGTTAAGACTGTCCAAATAATCCAAAACGGTTCATACATGCTGTGTAGTAAACATTAATCAGTCTCGTCAAGCAATGCTAACAAAACAATATGCACAGAGTGCAACGTAATCACTCCGGCTAAGATGTTTCAAAGCCAAGCAGGCAAGCACCCACACGTTTCACGAGATGCATCCACACGGCAGTGCAAACATTCAATGAAATCAACGGCACAAATCTCAGCTACCGGATAAATTCAGCATTTACCGTCGAGCTAACAAAAAACCCAAATCAAACCGAACCAAACAAAAGTGCTCTGCTTCTCATACATGCAAATACTCGTTGATTCTCAGAAATAACCGCACGATCAGTTACAATATGATCCACCTCTTAACTCCACGTCTTGTTCATATGATATACCAATCAGCTTACACCCTCCAACAGCACCTCAGTAGATGGGACCGAAAGAACTGCCCAAGCAGACAGAATTCCTGTAGATCACATCCGGGGTACATGGCCACACGCACAATACCAAAAACTGTCCCAACAAAAGACAGCAAGTGCGTCCTTGCAGAGGTGAACCTAACAAACTTAAGAGGAATCATCAGCTCCTAGGTGTGCCACGCCTTCTTTGTACACTTCAAAGTCATCACAAGTCCAATGGCACACAAGGTATAACCGGAATGTTGCCATCTGTATCCCAAGCAAGCGCTGCGAGAGAAGAAACAAAGGGGGTTCAGTGCATAGAAAAAGGGGTGTAAATGTTGGTTTGAGAGTAAAATGGGCAGATGATGCATTTCAACAGTTACACTTGAGATGGTACTGGACAACTGGAAGCACCCTAACAAACTTTTCTGAATAACTTAAGCGCCGATGATATTTTTTGTGACACTTACAAGCCAAGGTATATGATTTTGAGAAATGCGTGTAAAATGCAATTATAGTGAAATTAAAATCAAATATGCAGCAAAGACTGCATATTCAAATCAAATATGCAGCAAGAAAGACTGCATGGTGTGTTGTCCTTACCAGAGTCTGTGCTGCTTCTGGTGAAAGGGGTTTTCCTTCCTCACACACTACATGATCTGCAACCAGCTCCACAACACCTGCACCAACAATGGTGGACTTTTTAATAATTTTGCTTCGCATGTTCAAGCATATGTATAAATGCAAGGGAGACTACAAACCTCTGTTCAAGCGAACTGGTAGTCCTTGCTTGCGTAGAAAGGGTTCCATTTCATGTGTAAACTGTTCCAGAGGACCTTCCTTAAGCTCCACCTGAGCATTGCAAATTTTGTTAAACAATGCTGTAAACTTGGCTAAACATAATATACAAACAACAGATGAGGCAGGCTAAGCAGCTACTGCAAATAAGTTTCATGTCAAAGTAATGTTACCCTGGTATATTACTAGTATGTTAACACCAAGAGCCCAAACAGGCCATTGTTCACCGTAGGGGAATGTCTGGCTCAACATAGTCTATTTGAAGCAAATAGGGATACATGAAAAGCAAAAGTAGAATACCGTTTCTGTGGCAGTACTTCCAGTCCTTGCAAAATCATGCTCCTCAAATTCTCGAAACAGCCTGCAAGTATAATACAGGATAATAATCAATCTTTATGTAAGCCACAACGAAACGTACATTAAAAACAAAAGGAAGGCAATGGTGATGAGATATGGATACTACCTCTCAACATCGTCCCTTGGAAGATTGGTAAAGAACAGACCAGAGTCACCTTGAAGGAACTAAAGACAGCAAAGTTACTTTGATGAAAACCTCATATTAGTGGTCTGGAATACAGTGTATTCCGAGTTCTGAAAAAGAACAGCTCACCTTGGAAAGTTTATGGAGCCCTGTTTTAGCTTCATCAGCAGGCGAGCGCCCCAACGCTATCTGCATAACCTTCTTTCCCGCAAGAAATATCCTGGAAAAGAAAATGCAGCAGCTATAAACCATGTGCGAGCTATACCTTAGCGTTTTAAAGGGTTAGCCTTGTATTAGGAGCAATGTGTTTCAGAGGTTCAAATGCACAATGCAGCATAACAAATTTGTTGCTATGTGTAAGCTGTGCAATATTGAATATTGCTTGGAAGAGTAAACAAATCCTTGAAATGGATGAGCAAAGCAGAAGCAAAATTAGTTGATGTCCAGTGTCCACAAAGACAAAGTGGTGGGTACCTGCTAGATGATTTGAGCTGCTCCCTGAGGTCCTTGAGCTTCTGATTCCTCATGTTATCGTAGGTAAAGACATAAGCGCTGGTGTATTGGTCGACGGCATCTTTTATCTCGGTGACTACTTTGCCCTTACGCTCTAAACCTGGCTTCTTTTTGGTCTTTGATAAGGTCACTGCGTCCACCCAGCCCAGAATTAGCACAATTGACAACAGAGTGATTGTGCTCTTGAAAAGCAAGAGATCATAGCAAATATCCTCACAGAATGGCAAGAGAAAAACATAAACTAAGCTTATGGATTGGGTAAAAAGAAACAATTGGTGCGGGAAACAAGCAAATGCCGGAGATGATGCGAAGCGCACGAATACTGGCATGTCAAGAATCGAGGAAGAGCGATGCCAACCTGGGCGATTGCGCTTAGATTTGGGCATCGCGCCTTTGCGGTGGCGGCGGCGGAGGAGGAGGGAGACGGAAGAAGCGGCGGCGGAGGAGGAGGGAGACGGAAGAAGCGGCGGCGGCGGAGGCTCCTCTAGTCTAGGGTTTTAGTTTCCGTGGGGTGCGTTCTTGTCCGATCGATGGGAGACGGTCGCTGTTGAAGAGAGCGCTTCCTCCTCAACTGGGCCTGGCCCATTATCCTCCACTGAACAGCCCAGCCTTCTGATCAGGCCCAAGACATCCAACTTTTTACTTTTTCTATATCTCTAGCTAAGATTTGCACTACAATTGAATTGAATCGTACAGGCCTATTAGCTCAGTTGGTTAGAGCGTCGTGCTAATAACGCGAAGGTCGCAGGTTCGACACCTGCATGGGCCAATGATTTATTTTTCTTTTTTTCTTTTTTTGCTAACCTCATTTTTTTTTAAAAAACTCTTTTTCGTGTTTTTTAGACCTGCATGGGCCAATGTTTTTGTTCCCGTCTAGTGCGCTCTGTGCTCACCGCACATCATAACAAGCATTCAAGTTCCTGAACACACTGCCAACTTGCTGCCTTTTTCACCAACTTATGAACTTTGGCCTTCAAAGAAAATGAAAAACATACTCTTTTTCACCTTTTGTTAATACGGTAGCTTTGAAGTGACAGGTATGTTACTTGCACAAAGAGCATGGTTCCTCGCACAAAAAAAAAGAACATGGTTACAGCAAAGAAGATACTGACACATCAGGAATCGAGTAGCACTCCTCTCTGCAGTTTCTGGTCTTCTAGGCTCCGGCTACTCAGCCTGCGAACACCATTTCAACGATTTCCGAAACGCTTCTGCTGTCTTCACTGATGCTCATGCAGCACAGGTTTGTGGCTCCAATGATATAGAAAGCCAGGGCTCCGATCACCACCGATGTGAGAGGAACAGTCAGATTGTCGTCAAGCCGTGTGCTAATCGGGAGTGACTCCACAACTGCTGCGCCCAGGGATATGACACCAAAGGCACCGACCATATTCCAGCTCTTGTCAACAAACCCGAAAATACTCAAGTACCACATGTACCTGGTATCCCATCCGTCGTATGCACATCACAATGTTGATTGATTCAGACATCGCCGTCTTGATCGAGACGCTTCAGCAACAACTTTGTTGGAGACCTCCTGATGAGATGAATTAGTTACCTGAACAAAGGCCACATGAGGAAATACACCAATCCAACAGTTATGTGCACCAGTTTCCTGCAGAGTTTCTAAGATGCACGGCAAAGGGCATACAAACACTAATCAGTAACAAAGTCAACTAGCATAGAAGGTACTAGTAATTAACACGGCTGGCTGCTAAGATCCAATCCATAGTAAAGCTGCAGTACTAGCTCTTGGTGGTTGTGTGAGGGTTGGGTCAATTCAGTTTCAGGGGGCGGCAGCTTGTCAGCCGCGGTTGAATCAGATTACAGAGGACGGAAATGATTTGACAAACACAAGCAGATTACAGAGAAAGAAGAAGCAAGGGGCGGAGGAAGAGGGCATGACCTGTTCCAGCAGCCCGCGGCTGGCGATCTCTTCCCAGAAGCGGAGCACGACACCCGCGGCGACTCCGGTGAGCACGGCGGCGCCGGCGTCCCGGACCACCGGGCTCTCCGTCCACATGGTCCGCGAATGCAGCACAGCCCAGGGCCCAGGCAGCTATCTATCTGACTAGCTCTGGACTCGATCGATCTGTCCAATTAAAGAAAAGACAATTCCTCCCATGCCTCTGTGCTGCAGCTCAGCTGTCGTATTCCACATTTCCACACCACAACTGAGCTGAGCTGAGCTTAATTAGTTTATGTATGGACGCTGGATGGTCATGTTCCATTATCTTACCCCTAGTAGTTTACTTCCTGCTCCCTGAGCTGGACTTGAACTTCTGAGCCGGCCAGCGTTATTCTTTTTTTTTACCAAGAAAGAACACTCGATCATCTCCACTGGTGCCTTATATTCATCAGAGTATATGTCATTTAGTTTCACTTTTTTTTCCTTTGTGGGATATGTTGGAGATGCTTTATTGGTAATACAATGACAACATGAGCATGTTCGAGTGATGTGTGCAATATGTAGCGCACTGCCATGTGCGTGATCATTGAGGAGGCGTGATCATTGTTGGTAATTAAGTATAGGAAAAAATCTACTTCACCCGCCAACCTATGAGGGGTGGATTAGGGACACATCATCCCCCAACCTATTAGATTCGTACTATGCTATATTATCCAAAATATAATTAGATTCGTGGGGTGAATTATTAGAGAGAATGTTCATTTACTGTATTTCTCCTCTTTTACTTTAGAACATTTTGCATCCCCTCCACGCACATTATTATCAGCTCCTTGGACAGATAAGTGATTCCTCTTTTGCTATCTTCTTCCAAACTGTCTCATGCATGTATTGTTTTCTCACGTCCTTGTCGCTGAACCATCGTCTTCCTCGACTCTCTAGTAGTCACAGGGGTTTGAAAGCATGGTTTGTTATTAACTTTGTATTTACCATGGTCCTTTGTGTTGTGGAATAACTTATTCACATGATGTCCACCTTCACAGTGTCAGCCTCATTTCCCACTTCCCATTGAATAATTATATGAAAGTATATTAATTATCACGAGGAAAAAGGAAATTAATTGTTACAAGAGTTGAAGCAAGCATCCATGATATATTGTAAGAGAAATTGGTGGTTATAATACAATTTAATGATTTTTTGTCTAAAGATTTTTTTTTTCAAATCTTCAGTTGCCTATTAGAAATAGAAACAAATGGAGGTAGTAGGAAAACCAAATTAGAAATTTTGTTGAACTTAAGCATCATTACTCTTATATTTTTTTCCTTGGTGAACTTGGATAAGTTGCATTATTAGAGTCAATCGACAAAGTTAATTTCAAGTGGACATACCCGTGACCAATATAATATTACCTCAATAGACTGTATCGTAAAATATATATAGGGGGAATCAAAATAATTCAGAAGTTTATAGGGACATTTGACAACACTTCTATAGATAAGCAGTAGCAAGCACACTACTTGAACTAGCTTGATCTACATACTGAAGTGCTACTTTGGCCAGTTTGGTTAAAAGACAACATAAATAAAATGAGAAAGATGTAGCCACTTAGAAAACTCTAAACATCATATATATGTATATGTAAAGAATAAATCTACCTATGCAGATATATATTTGTACGCATGCATGCACGTGTGTTTCTCTACTACATACACGGACAGGTACCACAAGATATCACCACATCGCACCAGATCATATGGTGAGATCAAGAGTACTTGTCCTTGTTGTTTGATGAGCTTTCCCTTTATGCATATTGACACATAGGACACTTCCACTACTGGTCCTCGCAGGAGGAGATGAGAACAAAGAAAGAGATAGCCCAGTATTGGTAGCACTCTCCGCTTCTTGATTCCCGGCATTCTCCTCGTCTTCTCTGCCCCAGTTGCAACCTGATCTCTTTATTCTCTTGTCCTGCCGTGGCCCAATATCCAATGCGAGTTCAAGATCAAGAGGATCATGGTGGCTGCTATCCCCATTTCGTCTTTGATTGTTCATGGATTGATCATTTTGGTATGATGAACACCCTTGAAGAACCGAAGCTGGAGTGCTGCTAGTAGCTCTAGCAACATACTGAGCACGGGTTCTAAGGAATAATGCATCGGCTTCACCTGCTGATGTGTAGTGGGGTTCCGATCGAAGAATATGGTGACCCTGAAGCCAGTATGGTTGATGAAAATTGTTCCATTGAGGCCATGCACCAACCCTATAGTTGGTTACAAATCACTGAGTCAGAACAGGACCTGCTGTCTATTATTGACGCAACGAAAAGTTGTAGAAATTTAATGGATTTTGTTTGCAAGTGTGTCCCATCCCATGACCAGGTAAAGGATCCAACTACCTTGCTGACAATATGGTACTAGTATCACCAGTCTGGCCGTGATGCAAGGAAGAAAGATGGCCGAGGTTGTACACTTGTTCCCCTTCTTGCAGCTGATGATCTCTCCATGAACAACCACCTATCACTGCAAATTGCAAAATAGTAGTAATCGACCAAGTCAGTGGAAAGTTATACATATATTTACAACAGAGTCAAACAAGTAGATGCTTATTCATGAATTAGTCTTACCCTGTCCGGAGTCGTCAATCTTCTTGCTCCTATACATCTGAAAAACATAAACAAAAAAAAAGAATGGCACACATGATGAAATTAATAAGATCTCTCTGACCATGCAAGATAGCTAGGAGCTTGCTAGGGATGATGTGAAAGAAGTAGTAAAATTAGTTAGGTGCAAATCAACTTTATTTGAGCACATGAAGAAAGGTGAAGATGGGTACGTACTTGGAGGTGGCTCTTAACATGGCCTATGCTAAGCCCTTTAACGTTCATCAGTTGAAGAACGAGCTTGGGAGTTGCACCTACTCGATCACGAGGATATAATATATGTGTAATATCGATTGGTAGTAGTACTCAAAAATATTTATATGAATAGCGGGCGGCCCGAGAGGTGAGATTATTATTGCTTACGATCTTGGCCTCCGAGCCTGTCGACGGCGCGGAGGAAGCAGAGGTGGAGCTCCGGCGTCCAGTGGAGGCGGGGGTTCTTGGAGCGCACGTAGGGGCGCACCGACGACGACGACGACGACTTATTCCTCGTGCTGCTGTCCCCGCCGCCGCCGGCCGCCGCTTCATCCAGCTCCACCGTGCTGCCACTGTTATTGCTGGAGCTCCTCCCGTCATGGCCATGGCCGCCGTGAGTAGGCAGCACATCATCATCGGTAGCAGCAGCAGCATCCTCCTCCTCGGCGTCGCCACCGCCAGACGACGGCAGCTGATGATGATCCCTGCTAGAGATGTCGTCGTCCAAGCCTTTGCTACTACTTCCCTCCATGCGCGATCGATCGATGGATCAACAAGAAGCTAATAGGCAAGTAGTATTAGATGGTGATGGGTGTGAGCTGAGGACCAAGTCTCTCGATCACTCTCTCGTGACATCTTATTTCTAGGTGTATAGTTTTTCTATGTATTTAGATATAGTGTATGTCTAGATACATAATAATATCTATGAACCTAGAAAAACCAAAACGACCTACAAATAGGAACGGAGGGAGTATATCACACCGGCCGTCACGCCGATCTAACTCTCAGAAGAATTGAAGGAAATATATATGATGGCCAAAACAAAAACAACAGTGAGTCCGGTCATGGTCATGGATCATTCTATCTATCTAACTAGCAGCTAGAATTAATTAACGATGCACATGTCTGTATATATATATATGGGCGTTTGAGCGAGATGACAAAGCTAGTGATATATATGATCTCTCCGGCCTCTATATATATATATGAACACTCCACATCCACAAGCTAGTATGGCTTTCTGAAAAGAAGCGCCGCATCATCAAAGAAAGAGGCCGGCCGGTTGGGAAAAAGGTGAAACTACAATTAATCGATCCTGCTAATATAACTGACAATATTATAGAGAAAACGTACTGTGTGGACTAAAATCAGCAGCTGCCCTAAAGTCTATGGCTTCTGATGGATACTGGTCATGCCCAGTAACTAATATTTTGGTCTGTAGCAGCTTTATTTCTGTCTCCATCTGGCAGGAGCAGTGTACACGACTGACTACAACAAACGACCAAGGCTGTGTTTAGTTCCAAAAAGTGAAAGGAAGAATTTGGTGAAAATGTCACATCGGACACTGTAGCGCACTGTAGCACTTTTCGTTTGTTTGTGGTAAACATTATCCTATCATGACCTAAGTAGGCTCAAAAGATTCGTCTCGTCGTGTACATCAAAACCATGTAATTAGTTTTTTTATTTACCCATGTTTAGTGTTTCATGCACGAGGAGAGAGATTTGATGTGATAGGTGAAAAATGAAGTTTGGAAAGAGAATTTTGGGAAGTTTGGTGATTTGGTAGGAACTAAACACAGCCCAAGTAGAAGATCATTATTAGTCCAATGTAGCTGGTCCATGCACATGACATGCTGCGTACTCCCTCGGTATCAGTCAAGGAAGTCATTTATGACGATGTTTGAGTCAGACTTTGGGAATATAAATCATGAATAACTTTTAAGTTGTTGAGTTTGAAATTGTAAAAGTTATATAAATAGATTTATTTTGAAAAATACTTTCATAAAAGTATACATGTATCACTTTTCGATAAATATTTTTTTATAGAAATAACAAGTCAAAGTTGTGTTTTAAAGACCGCGTCACTGTCCTAAACGACCTTCTTTACCAGTACGGAGGGAGTACGTGGTTATACATACATATTGGTGAAGTGCTTGAATGTACATAGTATACACTCCATGCATGCATGTGCCCTCTGTGGATGACATATATAATCCTCTTTTTTCCAATCAAGGAAGAACATGTACTCTATATATACACGAAACAAAGAATTTTGTGATTGATTGCATGCATGCTCGTGTGTACGTTACGTTGTACCTGCAAAGTAGGAAAGACCATTCAAACAAACGAAAAGCAAGCAACCGGTACAATTAGGTAGAACGGCTCAATATCATTACACTTGTGGCATATATAATTGAGTTTTCAAGACTCTGAGGTCCCATTTCAAAGTAGGATTAGGAGATGCTGAGAACTAACAGAAATTGAACTATTCATGTCTAAACAAAAGTACCGAATAAAATGTGCAAAAAAAGTTTCTAAAAGGAGTCCCTTTATACTCTTGGGAGGTATCAGAAGATACGGCAAATTTATACCCACAAACGTATATCAATTAAAACTGTATCGACATAGTAAAATTTCATCTTACAAAAAAATATTAAAATTTCTTACAGTACCAACTGAGTCTTTTTTTTGTAGTCATCTATTCTATTATCATCATCAAGATACCTGGAATTAAAAGTGACTGACTAATCAACACAGGGTACCAACTGAGTCTAAGAGGAACCGATGGTTTCCGAACAAATTCAGCGGCCATGCATTCGGAGGAATTGAAGGTTGCATGACCCGAAAGCTCAGCTCAGACGATGCATGGTAGGTGGTTGCAGAAAAGTTGAGTGGCTTTTTCAGTTCGCACAATCACATTCTCTTAATATCCACGTCTTTCTTAGCTTGGGCGCGGGTACCACAACTCTGACCAGTCGCATGATGTCTATATGCCACGTCAACAATTTAACATCAAACCTCCTTTTATGCAACTCATCGTGGCCGACTATATATATATATATATATTCTTATGCTACTCTTTTCTACTTTTTCTTAATTTTCTCTCCTATTTTTTATTTTTTATTCCAAGCCCAGTTAATTCGCTCCCACAGAGAGTCGAACTTGGGTATGTTGGTGCTACTCAAACCTGGGTATGTTGGTGCTACTCAGGTGCTCTAACCACTAGACTAGAGGCCCTTTCACCACACAACCATGTTATAAAACAAAAACTACAGCCAATGTATTATGCGGATGCAACATGAAACTAACCCTTTTCCATCAACTACTCGTACAATTGGGTCCTGTCTATAGTAGCCTAGTACATGTGGTTAGATTTTTTTTCTGTTTTAGTGGTAATTTTGCTACCTTTGGTTTAAACAGAAATTCCATGTTACCTTTTCAATTATTTTGGGTAGTGTTGACGACCAAAATTGGCACGGACCGAGGGACGGTTTGGATCTGTAATTCGAGTAGGTTTAGGATTCTGAGTTTTGTCCCATATTGTAAACCGACCTAGAGGGGTACGACATCCCCACCCTATAAATATAAAGGGTCATGGCCGATTGAGAGATATCCCCAATCGAATCTATCAAATCTATCTTTTATCGTTTTGTCTTTACTTTTATCTCTCTACCCAACTTTTCCAATCTATTATCATGATGTTCTTCCTTCGTCTCTATGTCGATTGAAGGCGTTCTAGGTGGCCTGCCGATCCTAGAACAACCCAAGGTGCGCCTGTCCTGACGGGGTCCCTCCCGGACGGGCGTTCGTTGGTCTCTTGCCGGGCACCGCCGGCGAAACCGGTCAGACCGGTTTTGATAACCGGTCAGACCGCTTTGCGCGGAAGGGCAGCAAGGAGCTACTCCGCGTGCTTGTTGGCGCGGTTTCGTGTCAACATATTTTTGGCGACTCCGCTGGGGACGAAATCTCTGGTTATCATGGCTGATTTATCAAGTGATTTGATGGCACGTAAAGAGCTGATTGAAGAATATCATCAAGAATATGACAGAGCAATTGAAAGGATATTCTTGTCTTGCTTCATTAAGACAGAACAAGGTGTCATCAAGATTAAAGAGTTTCAGCCACCATCGAACATCGCCGTATTAAAGGAGATACAATCTTCCGGTACTATATCTACCCATCTATCTGTCTATGTTAAATTTTTGATTACTCAAGAGGATAAGATAGATTCAATTTCTGTCGATCAAGAGTTGGCTATTGAAAAGCCGACTAATACTATTATTGATCCTTGCAACTTGCCAAATTGTGATGTTGTTGGTCAAGAAACAAATCGTCCGTCTCTAGCCGAAATTGTTGATCCAAAATCCCCTAGCCAGAGCATAGAGGCTATATCTAGCATCTCGACGCTCGGGGGGCAACAGAACAAAGACAAAGGTGATGGTTGCAACACAACCAGTCTGGCCGGTGCCCAGACCGGTCTGACCGGTTCTAAAACCGGTCTGACCGCTTCACCTAGGGCTTCAAAAAATAAATCAAAACCAAAGATGGTTAAGCCAAAGAAGCCCGAGATTGGTGTTTGGAAAACCATTGAATCCAAAGGCCGTCATAAGCATCAAAGAGAAAAGCCGAAGTATAACAAGAAACTTCCGGCTAAGTCTCAAAGACAAAAGATTTTCAACGATGCTAGTCGGTCTAAAAATTCCAAACAATCAAAATCTTCTCCTAGGGAGAAGTTCCATAATCGGGATCGGCAATGGAATAATTCTCACAAATCAATGTCGTTTCCACCGTATGGATCACCTACACCGATGCCATGGGAGTCTTGTTTTAATATGCCTTATTCTTATTCTCCTTGGTATTATAATTCATATATGTCATCTCTTCCTATATATTTATGTTCAGATTATATTACTTATAGGGAGCCGGTAATTAATAAGCCATCACCTATGCGTAATGACCGTTTTGATCAAAAGAATCGGTCCACACAGAAAAATAAGCGTAAGGTGATTAAACAAGTCTATCGTGCCAAAAAAGATGGAAGAGTAAATAAAAATCCAGATTTGACACTAGACATAGAAAAGCCGATAATTGAAAATTCATCGGCTAGTTCTGTTAATCAAATTGTCCCCAATAATAAGCATATCACAAATATTATAGCTGAGCAACAATCATGTTCGGCTGGGGGGCAATATGATCTCAGTGTGACTGGTTCTGAAGGAACCGGTCTAACCGGTTCTAAAAACCGGTCTGACCGGTTTGACAAAAAAATTGATAAATCTGCAAGTGTCACTTCAAATAGCAAGGTAATGAAGAAGAAGCCAAGCTTTGCTGAATTGTTACATAAATATCAGAAGATAGCCGAGCAAAAGCAAAGTACTCGGTTAGAAGATCAAAGTCGGAATTTTTCATCACCAAAAGCAAAGAAGCATCAACGGTCATCTCATTATTCTTCAACATTTATTCCGTCGATGCATGTGCCATGGAATGCGTATCCAAGTATACCTAATTACAATTCATGGTTTTGGTATAATCCTTGGTCTTCTTTTTACAATTATCAATATTATGCTTCTGATGTACCAAGGAACTACGGTTGGTTGTCATGGCCATATCAAGATTTCAATTATTAGATGACCTGATCATTGAAGATTATTTTTTGGCACGCAAGCTTTGCCAAAAAACAGGGGGGCATATGTTGACGACCAAAATTGGCACGGACCGAGGGACGGTTTGGATCTGTAATTCGAGTAGGTTTAGGATTCTGAGTTTTGTCCCATATTGTAAACCGACCTAGAGGGGTACGACATCCCCACCCTATAAATATAAAGGGTCATGGCCGATTGAGAGATATCCCCAATCGAATCTATCAAATCTATCTTTTATCGTTTTGTCTTTACTTTTATCTCTCTACCCAACTTTTCCAATCTATTATCATGATGTTCTTCCTTCGTCTCTATGTCGATTGAAGGCGTTCTAGGTGGCCTGCCGATCCTAGAACAACCCAAGGTGCGCCTGTCCTGACGGGGTCCCTCCCGGACGGGCGTTCGTTGGTCTCTTGCCGGGCACCGCCGGCGAAACCGGTCAGTCAGACCGCTTTGCGCGGAAGGGCAGCAAGGAGCTACTCCGCGTGCTTGTTGGCGCGGTTTCGTGTCAACAGGTAGATATATGGCCATACAATAGAAGTATGTAGTAGTACTTGAAAGATGCCTCTGGTGATAACCAATCATATTCATATGGATGTATCTAGTGACTAGTGTATCTCCTATTAGCTACTCCCTCTATCATGTAATACAAGGCACATGATTCAAATTTTATACTCAAATACAAGGCATTCTAGGTGTATTTAATCCGTTGTTCATTTGAATCTTTCTCGAAGTTAACAATATTACAATAACCCCACAACACGACTTTCCACATTATAACTCATGGGTATATGCGTTTTTTGGCAGCACCACTAATCTATCATAGAATATCTCGGATGCCTTGTATTCCAAGACGAGAGAGTAGCACTTATGACACAACGAGACACCTTAACTAAATTTGGTTGAACCATACATGTAAATTAATCCCATGGCACTTTATCTTTTAGGTACGTTTTGTACACAATAAATTCCTCTTTTGACTCTTGTTTCTATTTCAGAATTTCTCAAGAAAGTGACATCTCTACCACATCTAGTACAGTTTAGAATTTAAATAATAGCTGTTGCCTATTGCTCATCTCGTGGGTTTTTTTTTCTTTTCTTTCCTTTTGCTTTACGTTTCTTCATGCATATTATAAATACTCAAATTTTTAATTCTTCAATTTATTGCACTCTCTATATGTTTTAACATTATAATTATTTCTCAATAACTCATACCATTTTATTCCTGTTGGAATTTTACTGTAAGTTCCATTTTCGTTTGTTTTTGCACTTTATTTCATGCCTATAGTCTCCAATGGACAGAGCCAATTTATAAAGAGAAAAATAAAATGCAATATAATTGATCAAAAGAACCGTGATTATTAATTACCGGAATGGGCACCCTCCCCTTTTCCATTACTGCCCCTTGGTGCGCAGCAACTCATGGTTCAATTCCTTTATTTTCTATAAGTGAATCAAAGCTTATAAGCCTTTTGTTGATACCTGCAGAAGCAAGCGACCTATGTATTATGTAGTAGCTAGCCTTATATGAAACCACGCCACCCAGAGAATTTGTTGATTGGCATCTCGACTACATGTATATGTGTGTGTACAGATAAGCTTTTGGTTGAATTATCAAATCATTGGTCACACACACCACTCATGTGCAGTACAATCAGATTATATAAGTGACATGCCTGATTATATATTGTATCTGTTTACTCATGTGTATATTGTATCTGTTTCAGAAATGTATGCTTTTGCTTGTAGCAACTTCGTTCTTAGACTCATCAGTGGTGACGAGTGTTATTCGTTCAGTATTATGGTTAAACTGATTCTAATATAATACTAGGCACGTGATCGGGGAACAAGAAACATGCATCTTTGTCAGAGCGCGTTGATACATTCATATACTGTATATGTGTCCAGCAAATTGACAAAACTGACATGACCTTTGTGTGTTGCCTGCGTCAAGCTTGGTGGCTGCCTCACCTCACCTCACCTCACCTGCAACCTGCAGAAAAAACGCCACCTCGTCTGTGAGCTGTACATATATAGCACCTGGATAGAAATGTCCCCATCTACTTTGAAATTGGGAGGTGCTGTTCTGTCTGGATCATATATGGTGTCACGAGTATTGTTCACTCAGTCCAATCCAGGCTCCAGCATATAGAAATATCGCTCTTTGAATCAGCAATGCACAATCGGTCCACAACATTAATGGATGAAAACGACGGAACTGTCCCTATGTGTAGTCCAAACAAGAGTTCTTGTCTGCCCATGCATTCGTAAGACTAGACGTCCAGTATGCAATAATAGATTCATACCCAACAAATGTATGTGACAATGCCAATTATTCATACCCAACTTGGCCAGTCCCAACCATCCTCACGATCAAAACTGTACTGCAGATGGGCATTTGCAATTCCTACTTTCCTACTAGAGTGAGTGGGTCCCAGGAATGTACAATTCTCTGTAGCATGGCAGCAATGTTTATTTCAGGCTACCATTGGCCTATTGACACAGATCTTTGTACGACACAATTTCATCAAGTCCGGTCCAGAAACCTTCAGATCAGCAATGCAAGCGGAGAGGAGGCCATATGGCGCCTTCTCAACAGCAGAGTGGGCTGGGGTCGGGGAGTGGACTCGAGTCTTAACCAAAATGACCAGGGGCACATTTGCCACTTTACTTGGGCTGGAAAGAAGAAATGGGGAAGAAAATAAGTATAGTAATTTTTTTTAAAAGAAGAAGAAATAAACGTCTAGAATCAAAAGAAAAATGTTTGTAAAACAACTCATGCCAAAGAAATAGAAATAGTTTCATCGAGTCACAGAACCTTGTGATCAGCATTGAAAAACTGAAGCTCCAAACTAATTTTGCTTCCCTTCTGCTTTTGTGCTTTACAAGTCACAAGATTAAATCCACAACCCAGTACAAAGAATTTATCACTTACAGAATAGTGAGTGAGAAAAAAAGATACAACTATTCGTCCGGATGAGAACATCTTGGCAATGAAATTAGGGTGAAGCTAAGTTAAACTGTATGCCTGTCTTTCCCTTGTCATGGTCAAACTGTTTCAGGATGTGGCAATAATTTATCTGCCAAGAGGAGAAACACTTGTTTAGCAAAGGTAAGAAAACAAAACAGGGTATTTCATTGATAACTTCAGTGGCGCAGCTGGAGAATGTAAAGGGCAAACCTCTATGCGAAACAATCTGGTTGGCACGACTATGCCAAATCCTGCAGAACTCCTGAACGTTTGTAGGAAGTTGTTAAGGGGAAATTTCCGTAGATCACACTCGGTTAATTTGCCAAGATTTCCAGCACAGACAAACGCATGGCCATGAATTCCTAGATCCCTGAGTGGCTTCAGAGGTATATCAAAGGACAGGTCGGCAAATGCCGTCACTGCTATGTCACCTCCAACACCATTTAGCTCAGGAGAACTGGAAGTACCATTTCCAGAATTATTGGGGTCACAGGTTCTGAATTCCGTTGCCCCAAGTCCTCTTGTTTTGAAGCCTAAGAGTGACGATGGTCCACCCAAGCGGCATACAAGAGACCTGTTACCACCCAAGTAAAACCTTTCTGAAAGTGGTGAGACAGATCCTGTGGATCCTCTTTCCAATGGATGTATCACTCCTGCAGCCAGTCCGGCATTGAGAGCACCATTCAGCACGCCCAGGGGCAAAGCCACTCGAAGATCAAATTCCTGATACGGAATCAAGAAAAGAATGAATATGTTTCGGTTTAAATCAGTTCAGTTGTTGATAAATAAATTACTAATGTGCGGTGCATTATATTCTACAAAATAAAAATGATGAAATCATTTTCACTGAAATTTAAAATAGCTGGGTTTCGTGCTATGAGCAAGGACTGAAAAAAAGGATAAGCCATTTGGATGCTTTAACAGAGCATTGAACTTTTGAAGGCTTTTGGACCTTGGCCAGTGGCCAGACAACCAAAGGTATATCTAAGGGAGAAATATAGCTTGACCACAGTCTGCCTTGTTAGTATTGATCATCAAGTTGGCAAAGCCAGAAGTACAAATAGAATACAGAATATACGTATAAAATGTCCTAAGATTCATAATGCTGTCGAACAAAAAGACAATAATAAGGGTCACTTATGATTCAATTAAAAGGTGTACTGTGTAAGCCCTAGTTTTAAATCAAGGCAAAGGATGGAGCACATAGGAAGACAAGATATACCTGTCTAAGAAACCTTGAATAGTTGCTCCGTGGTGCAAGGCCTCCAACTTGAGAAGATGACAGAAAAGCATATCCACGTGTTGGTCTTATGCTTGAGTCCCTTTGGTCAACCTTGTATGCATACTTAACAGAGGATAAAAGGCTATGCCCTAACTGCTCTTGTACAGAATTGGATGACATGCGTGCTGGATCATTTAATTTTCGCCATGTCAAATTGTAAGTAAGGTTGTGGTTCATGGTGGAGAGCAAGCCAACAGAAACACCCATAAGGTGTTCTTTGAGTGAGGACTTTAACCAGTCCTCAGACAGAAATGACATTCTAGCCATCAGCGGAGTTGGTATTGCTCCGATTCTAGGCATTTCCACTCCAGCACTTAATTCGGCTGTCTGATCTAATTCAAGAGTACCCGCTGCATTCCAGGTCTCACAGTATCCAAATAGGTTCTTCAACTTCAGTGAGCCTTCCAGTAAACATGATCTAGTCTGCAAAAAAGGTTTACATGACAAAGAGTGAGACTTGAGGAAGTGAATTTGAGAACCAATTGGAGCCATTCATCTGATATAATGGTACTAAATCATCAGCCATAATGGCATCCTACACCTATAACGTAGGTTCTGCATATCGATCATGTTATTTGATGGATAATGCGTGAGAGATATTCTGGGACGATTTCCATCCGAGCTTTTTTTTTGGATAACTTGTGGTTTTGGCATAGAGGGATACAACAAAACACTCAAAACTTCTGCAATGCAGAATATTATAAATACTGCAGTGTTGTAATAGAAAATGCAGGAAACTGATCGATTTTGCTCCAGAACCAAAGCAGTGGGAGTGAAGAACCAAAACCACATAACCATTCCACAATGCACCTGAAGATAGCTCGATCCACTCCCAACCAAATGCAGTGTGTGTCCATTGAGAACACCTTTTTTAGTTGAGATTAGCTTAGATTCAGGTGTGAGGTCTGTAAATGGATGCAAGGGTAAGCCTAATCTAATATTATAAATAGGTGAAGCAAAGTAGTGAACTGAATGCGCTAGAATACTGTATGAGCATTGGGTGAATTCTGTCTGTGAAAGAAAAAAAAGGGAGGGGGGGGACTGGGTGGGTACCTTTGTGTTGGCGAAGATGCCGAATTCAGCGGCAGCACGGCCGCGGGCCTCTGCGACGTCAACGAGTACGACGACAGCGGTGCCGGGGATCCCTGGCGGAGCCGCATGGAGCGTGATGGAGACAGTATCGAAGGCGCCGAGGCGACGGAGGCGGTCGCCGGCCGCGGCTGCAGCTCGGACGAGGTCTCGCACGGTGGCGGCGCGCGCGAGGTCGGTGCCCACCGCGGCCTCGACCGCGGCGCGGCGCGTGCGGTCGCATCCCCGGATCGCGACCTGGTGCACCCGGATCCGGACCTCGTCGGCGGTGAGCCGCCGGAGCACGGCCTCGAGGCGCGCCTCATCGGACGGGGACGCGGAGGGCTCGGCGTCGTCGTCGTCCTCCTCCTCATCGGCTTCGTCGTCGTCATCATCATCGAATTCATCGTCGTGGGGGGCGGTGTGGGGCGGATGGTGCTGCCGGATGCCATTGGAGTTGAGTTCCGTGCGGTGCGTGGCAGCAGTTGTCAGTAGAGAGCTCAGACTTGGCAAATGGTGAAAGTATCTCACCTCACTCTATGAGATTTGTGAATTTCCATTTTATATTGTTTGCATTCTACATGTATATAAACTTGATATATATGCCCAACATTCAAGTGATCGGACTTTGGCAAACAAGACTTGGCATACAATGGCATTTTCCTTTCTTTTCTCTTTTTTTAAAAAAAAGTGAGGCTCGACCCCAAATCACATTACAGTTGAAGGAAATACAAAAAATTCTTGTGTTTCCGCTTTGTACAAAGTTGCACATTCACAGTGATCAGCAGCAAAACAGAACAGGTATATACTCCTGTGTAGTATGCACTGCCTCTCATCAGCCTCGCAACCTCCCCCATGGCAATCTCAGCCTGCTGGTGTTGTATGCACTGCCTCAGCGCCGCTAGATCCCTGTCGGGCACGGACGGATCGGCCATCCCGTTGAGCGGCCTCTTGCCGTCGAGGTAGCTGGAAGCCCAGAGGACGAGCAGGCCGTGGTCCTCCGAGAAGGGCAGCCGGCCGGAGATGACCTCCAGCAGCAGGATGCCAAACCACCGGTACCTGTGCATCGTCGTCTGTGTTATTGCAGAATGAGATCTTGGCCGCGTAGTCGTCGGTGAGGTAGATGGAGGAGGAGCTCAGGCTCGAGGCTGGCATCACCGGTACTCATGTGCTCCAAGCAGTATGCTACTCCCATCATGGTGAAGATTCCAGGCCTTGGCGATCCTGTGGACGAAGGAGTCGTCTCTGGATGATGGCACACCTAACTGTTCTGTTTAGCGTCATAGATGGATGAACAGTAAGATTGGGAATAAAGCGGGGTGAAGTTCAAATGTACGGTTACAAAACTCCAGAATACAAAAAAGAAGAAATAGTGACTGTGTTAAAGCATTCTCAGTAGGTGACTACGGATCATGCTGAAAATAATGACTGTGCTAAAGACTGTTCTGTTAAAGAGCCTAACTGTTCACCTAAAGACTGAAGACTGAATTTTCAAGTGACTGTTCTGTTAAAGCATTTTCAGCAAGTCAGTAGTCCGGACAGGGTGCAATTCACCTGATGACTGGTATCCCTCTAGTAAGCCGCATAGATTATCATGTGATTTAACATTATGAATCAACAACTCAAACAACAGGATTTAATTTTTCAAATCATATTTTCCCCTAGGTCTGAAGGAATTGCTTTTTTCTGACGAGCATGAATGCTCTGATGGCAGTTTGATTCAGCAGTATCAGATATTGTAAGTCATCTAATCCAGCCCCACAGGCCCACACAATAATTAATGGTGAAGACTGTTCACTCTTTTTTTTCGGGTAATACTGTTCACTCTTTCTTTTGATCTATTTATTAAGATTTCTATTCTCACTGTTTCTTATTTAATGATTACTTTTTGTGCCTGAAGCCCACCAAGTAAACATATACAGATTGTCAAATTTGAAAAGATAAAAAAGGGCATCAAGAAATCCTCAAAGTTCAGAATTCTCCTTGGACAAGCACAGCTTGCTCTAGAAGTATTTGACTAATTCCTGGTCCTAGAAGCCAAAACTTAGAACAACAGGAGAATAGGAGATAGCAAAATTTATCACGAACTGAACTAAGTATCTGTTCCATTCAATGGTGGGCTTAAAATTAATTCTGGGGTAGCTACACATGCTTGACTAAATGATATTTATATACACACACAATTTGCAATTAATAGACAGTTACCCTGAATTCTGAATCTACCAAGGACTGAGATTTTAGCAGAAGAAAAACTGAAGATTGAACGAGAACATCACTTACAAGGCCGCCACCTTGCCATCATCTGAGCAGCTAAGCACTCCCTGATTCGACAAAGATCCAGTTGGATCATCTGCTGTGCTCTCTCCAAATCTCGAAAGAGATCCTTGTTGGTTGATGGAAGCACAAGGTCTCTGAGACACGAGCAAGGAGAAGAATAACAGGTAGGCCGCAGCTCTGGTTCTGCGTATCTCCATATTTGTCCCCAGGCAGGCACAAGGAAGGAGCTCGGACCTCTTCTCTCTACTGGAGGGTACGGTGTTAAAAGGAGAGCAAGAAACAAGGTGACAGAACAAAAGAGGGGCAGCAACACCATAGATTCGATCCGAATATATATTTACCTATGATTGACTGACTGTAGAAGCAAGCTTTAGCTAGGTTGATGTCGGAAACCTCATGTCTATCTTTTGCTCTGCGGATTTGATTGGAATGCATACCGCATCAAGAAACGAATCGAGTTGGCATAATGGAATAATGTCCATTTGTGTCCCCTCCCTTGCAAGATAGATGTCAAACATGTGAAAACGAAAGAGAAAGTAGGAGAGGATCTTGGAACTGCAGTTGCTGAAGCAAAGAATCAAGATAGCTAGAGCTAGTAGTGCTCCGTCAATTAGAAATAAAAGTTAGAACAAATAGAGAGGAGAGGATGGACTCACGGAAGCCAATCCAAACCGGCAGCAAACAAGTCAAAGAGAAGGTAGGAGGATGCCTGATCTACAGTCCCAACCCTGCCATTTCTCCTGTCCTCATCAGGAGCAAGCTAGTGCCCTGGGAATCAAACGAACTCGAGAAGCCAACGGATCGGAAACGAAAAGCTTGAGGAAAAGAGGAGTAATGTAAAGGCTTGTCAGAAGAAATAATTAATATTCATTCAAGTGCAATTCGGTGGCGGACCGCACTTGGAGCATGTCTGTCTGTCTGTTTGTGCCCAGCCAAGTATGCAGATGAGATGCACTCGAAGTCTGAAACGCATCTTACCCTTCTGATTGCCCAGCTCATGCTTCCTTTATTTTCTTTTCTGAGAGTTTTTTCGTTTTTCTTAATTATTTTTTCACCACTAGACCAAGCGTGACAAAAGAAAAAAAAATCATGGCAGGCAGGCAGTGTACTCAACGATTCATTCATTCGGTAGACAAGAACACTGAGTCTAAGATTGAAGCAGCCTTATTGGTACTTTGGTAGTAGATTTGGTGGAGGCTAAACACAACTTCACATACGTTTCGCCAGTAATTATTTGACGTCTTCTACACCCCCAGTAGCATAATTGCTAGCTAGGCATTCCACATTATTTTTCGTAAGCACATTTCCATCCCTACAATATCTTTTTTGATCCAGCATCACTAGTATTATATAGAATCATTTTGTAAATTTATTCAAATTTGGGAATGGAAAAAAAAATAGCCACATATAACAGCTTAGATGGGCCGGGATCGGAGCTCCAGATTGCTAGGAAATTTCATATAATAGAAACCGAACATTTTGTACTTTGTGGACTGGAGTATGCATGTGTCGCCATCAAGAGTCCTCTTCCATTGCATGGACATATATACCCGCTTGCAATTTCGTGCCAATTCTGCATGCCACCTACTCGCGAGTTGAGAATCACTTGTTATCTTAACTATGGGCCTATGGCGAAGTTAATTACTGAGTTATTGTATGAGTACGTGAATAGTCAATATAGACCATATATATGACCCTCAAGATGGCCGTTCGTTCCGTGATTTTGCTGGCATGCTGGGTGATTTGGAAGGAGAGAAATTCGTGCACATTTCAACAAAAAGGAATGCCCGCACCATGCCTTTTTCAAAAAATAAAGGAGGAGGCTAGGAGGCCCTGAATAACTTCCTCTCGCCCCCTTGATTTTTCTGCTTTGCCTAGCTTGTTGTAAAGTTTTGCTTTCCTCTTTGGTTCCTAACCCCGCCGGGGGCTCCATGTACTTTCTTCTATGCTAATAGAACGACCCAGTCTGGGTCTTATTCGTTCAAAAAAAATATATATGACCAGGTCAAGTCCAAACTCCAAGCCACACAGCATGATGGTGATGTGTACAAGAAATTGTTTGCTACTTGCCGTCGTTCCTTAACCAGGTGACGTGTGCATTTGAATTGTATTTTATTTTTTATCTGAAATTAGTTGATGTGTCTACATTTGAGCTCAATTTTTCTATTAAGGAACCCAAGGTATATCGATGCTTATGTTACGTGAAATGAAATAATGCACGGGTAAGCACAAATTGTTTTGTTTGTTTGGCAAGTTCATTAATCACCATCGATTAAGAGAACAAGTCAAATTAGGGACATGAACCTGTTCCTTTTTTTTCTTTTTCTTTTTTCACTATTGATCAAATGGCAGGCAAGGTTTCTTCTTCCTCCGTCAGCCCGTGCCAGCGCTTGCACAGTTTGTTGGTTAATGGTTAAAGTAGGTTTTTTTTTTGCGGGTAGGTTGTAGTACGTAGTACTCGTATACCGACTCCAAAATAAAGCCTTAGCTCAACCAAACTCGCAATATATAAATGACTGAAAATGTAGAGTGATAACGACACAGCACGTGAGGTGGTGGACCATGCATGCATATTGAATTGCCTCTCACCAAACTTTCTTCAAAACAATCTCAAAGACAGTGTATAGTTGCAATATAACAACACTAAACAAAATCAATACTAAGCTGAAAGGAAGCTTCGCGGTGTAGCTTTCGTGATGTCATCGATCATGAACGGTAGGTTGTTCATCTCACACGTCTAGATTGGATATCTTATCACGTTACAAGGTGCAGAATGAAATTTGATAATTTATTAATATATAAAAGATATTGCATGAACTTCTCAAAAATGGGTGTTTGGGTGTTTGGTCTAGTGGTATGATTCTCGCTTCGGGTGCGAGAGGTCGCGAGTTTGATTCTCGCAATACCCCTTGCATTTTTTATTTGTTTTGTTTTTTTACATTCATTCATGTCCATTCGTGTCCACCTCTTCCTTTTGGCTGTGCGGCTGTGCCACCTTCTGTCTTTTTTTTGCGGGCATCTTTTTTTTTTTGTTCTTTATTTTAACAGTTTTCTTTCTTTTTTACATTCAGGCCCACCTTTTCCTTTGGCCGTCCTTTTTTTAATGTTTTTTTGACAAAGATGCTTTTTACAAACATGGTTGTGTTTGGCCTTTTAATTCGAATAAACTGGTGTATTATCTGTTAGCTGCAAAGTCATGTTGTACGCTGATATTAGTTCCAGCAACATGTTAGCCTTAGAAACAAGCGCATGTGCATCCGACAACTATGACGTGGTCACACGTTTCCTTATTCATGGACGTCAATTCAAGATCGGCTGGCATTCAGTTCAAATAACGCAACACCATGCTAAGACCCCAACTATTTTCTGGGGTTCAATTTTACGCTAAAAGGAGCACAAGATCCACACAAATTGAAGATGAGACTCCCAGAAACATAGACTGGCACACAGATCGCAATGGTCAACATTTCACACCGGTACATGCATTCAAAGTACGAAGATAGCAATGCTTAGGGCGGCAGCACCATGCATTAACTATCATGATGTTATGCTTTAAAATTCCATAACGGTGACACCAAACTCCGTGAGAAATCTCAACCAACTCTACCGGATGGTAGCACAGGAATCAGCAGTCTGGCTTAAACCCAACCTAGTTCACAGTGCCTCATGCAACAACTTATAACACTGACCCTTCTGGCAAAATACCGCACAGGATCATGTAATGTAAACTCTTCACCGGAAGTAAATGGACACAAGAGGGATGTCCACATCATTGTCATCATCGTCCTCACAGGCCACCACCACATCCAGATGGCGCCTGTACGAGGGCACCTCCACCTTGGCCACCTCCCTTGCCACATCAACCACCTTCTTGTCCAGACGCTCCTTGTGCCTCGGGAACATGGAGTTGTACAGCAGCGAAGTCCCACAAGATATGCTGTACGCATTCAGGCCCTTCTCCTTGAGCCACTCCAGGAGCTCCCTCAGCATGATGTTGCCAGTTATGGTCCAGCGGTCCCAGACGGTCCAGGACATGTCCTGGTGCTTGATGGTCTTGGGCGGCACAGGCTCCGCCATGGAGAATAGGGGGATTGCGAGGTTTGCAAATGTGTTCCGGTAGTCTTCAACCTTGTGCCCACCAGCAAGGACTTTGTAAAGCTCCAGGCAGACAAGGCCTGTGGCCATTGCTGTCGAGGTGGCGATGGCTGGGATGATCCTACCTGCTATGAACTTTGCCTTCAATTTGTCAACTTCAAGGATGCTGTAGTTCCTTGCCCTCATGTTAGCAAAGCCAGCAATCAAGTCCATATGGAAATTGGTGTCATCATCCTGCATATATAAAGAATAGCTCAGCAACTCACATTTCACTGGACTTCTGAATATGTAACACATTCTAGAAACATACGTGGATACCCAACAGACAGCTAAAAGCTACAGTACATGGGTGTAACATAATTCTTGGAAAAGAATTGATGTTTTAGATGTGATCTATTGGACATACTGACCTTCTCAAACTGTATTGGGTTCATGTGGAATCCTGGTGGCAATGTTTTAGAAATTGCTTCCAACTTAGCAATAAGCTCTTCAATGACAGCAGCATCATCAACAGATGCAGAGGACAGGCTAGTAGCCTTCTCATCCGTCTCTATCTTAACCCCCTGTTTAGGTTGGAAATCAGGCACGATGACCTTGTCAACGGCTTCAGCGAGTTTCTTTGGGTTTTTGGCCCAATCAGGTGTGGGTATTCCAAATGTCTCCGCCCTTAATATTGAGGCAGCCAACAAAAAGTTGAGGTGACTTGCGTCAGCAGACGAGAACTCCAGAGGTCGTGGGAACCGCTTAGGAGCAGACCAGAAAGGAGCACCAGAGCTTGTCATTGTGTCTTCAGGGAAAGTGAAAGTCAGCTGCTTCACACGGTTGGCATAATAATCCTCAAACCTAAAATAAGCCATCAACAGAAATCAAAGGAGCAAGAAACATTAGATTTATGTAGTTCAACAGGAGCACCATAGAATAAATAGAACGATCAATATGCAAACGTGAAATAAATGTGAAAATAAGCAGGTATATGCAGCTCCAAAATGGACCATAACAGTTAAGCTACAATTGTGCAAAACACACAATACTTACTTAAGCCGAGCCCAGGTAATACAATCTTGGAATGTCTCACACTTGTCTCTATCAAGGCATTCAATAACTCGCTCAAGTTGATCCCTAGCCTGTGCATCACCAGCAGATCTTGCAGCAGTAGCATATCCACTAGGATTCGACAGAAATGCATTTACTTCAGTGGGAGTCTTCTCAAGTAGACCCTCAAACTCAGACCTTGCCCACGTTAAGCAGTGATCGATATTATGAGGAAATGAATGTACAGTGCACATAGGTGCCTGCTTTTCTGGTGGATCTCTGGATGCCCCATAATTTTCTGTAAGGTGAGGAATGACCATCTGTGTGTTACACTTAGCACCCAGAGTTCCCGATTCAAGAAGTGGCTTCTGGAAATATACACATCTAGAGTCAATGTACATTCTTGCAGTCACATTGTCCAAGGCATTGACAACAGCATCCAATCTCTCCCAAAAGGCATCATTAAACACATTTTCAGTCTCAGGACTAGCCCTGTTCTGAAGGGGCTCAACATGAAGCTTAGGATTAATTGCCATAGCAGCAGTAGCAGCAACCGTGGACTTGGGCTGCCCAATGTTCCAGTCACGGAAGAGAAACTGGCGGCTGAGATTGCTCTTTTCTATAACATCATCATCTGTCACAGTCAGCTTCCCATTCTGACTGCAAGAAATTCCCATTAATGCAAGGTTCTTCAAGAATTCACATCCAAGAGCCCCAGAACCAACCATGAAGATTTTTGACTGCTCCAGTTTCTTTTGAAGCTTAGCCCCAAATACACTAATTTGTGCATCATATCTACTGTTCTCTGGCTTCAAATCACTAGGCTCCAACGGTTCAACTGGCAGAGATTCAACAGAATCAAAGTAGAAGAACTGCAAAACCAAGATGGTACATTAATATTACAAATTTTCAGCAAATGTATACCCTCCAATCAAAATACTTGACATTTTTTTACTTATAACAATCTTCAAGGTGTGACTTTGGCCACTATTTTCTATTAGAATAATCTAATAAACTTACGATATTATGAAAGTATCACATAAATCTACACATATGATCTTCATGTTTCCAAACTAATTATTTTAAAGTTACAGACAGACAGTCTCAAAAGTTTGGCCGGATCTTGTCCAAAATGTCAAACATTTGTGACAGGACATGATAGAATATTACAGAGTATATTCAACAAAGAAGCAGCAGATTCTAACCTGGTAAAGTGGGTGGAATTTCCCTGAACATGCTTTAACAACCTCCTGACCTACAATACCACCAAACATTGCAGCCATAGGATTCAAAACAGCCCTGGAACCACTTGCAAAATGCTGCAGGAGCTTTTTGTCAATTTCTTCAAGCTTACTATCACCAAGACTTTCATTGATACTAACAGCAAAATCAATCAGCTTTTGTGCATCGTCAGCCGAACCAGCAATAGGGAATCTCAGCAACTCAGTCCTAAACTTGTCCAGAGCTTGGAAGGCCAAATGCAAAAGAGGTGGGCGGTCAAATTTGGAGAAATCACTCATGAGAAATTCTCCTGGCTCCTTGATTGCCTCCTTCAAGGTTTTGAATTTAAGAACCTTTGGTGGCTTCACTTGTGTGACAATACCACCTCTAATGTAAGTGCCATATGAGGTGGTGTCTTCTTCTAGAGTAAAGGAATAAGGCCTAGCATTCTTAATCTTTCTTGGTTTTCCATCATTAAGCTCAGTCATTCCGTGTACTTCAGAGAAAACAACTAGATCACCATCCTGGAACTCAAGACGTTCATCATCCACACAAGAAACAAGTGCTGGGTTGTCATTGCTGATTGATGCCACAATTCCTGTATGTGGCTCCTCACCATCAACATCCAAAACAGTAAACTCAGGACCAAAATCACAAAAAACACTGCCGAAAAGACCACGAACTTCTGACTTAATGAAAGCAATTGATGGCTGATGGCTATGACAGTAATCATCAAACTCAACTGCCTTTTCTATGCTGATGTCAGTAAATACCACAGCCTGTAAGTTGATCGAGAAGTTACAAGTTTGAGACTTTGAGAATTGAACAGAAATAAATACCCAGTCTAAATCAAGAAGCATCTACTAATATATTTCATAAAGCACCATACAATAGATCAGCTATATTTTCAAGTACAGGCTTGTTTGGGAGAGCTCCATATCCAAAATTTTCATAGGCTGAAAAAAATGCTTTATGCATTTAGGTTTAGTCTAGTCTGAAGTAGGAAGTAGATGACTCACTATGTAAATACCCCTGGTCTACCCCCCAAGCTCCAGCTCCACTAATTCAAGGAACTAGAGACGCCCAGATCCACTGGATCTCTTCCAAACACACTCTTTTAGGTTATCATGCAAAAATAATTGCTATCACTTGAAACAGGAACATGGCTTTGAAATTTCAACAAACCTAGACAAATTAATAAATTCTTTGCAAGAATGCTTGCATGGTGGAATATGTGCAATAAAAGATGAACTAAACTGATAATTCATGTCAACAGAACAGATGCTGATGAACTGTTTTGTACTTTTCTACTGAGCAGTTAGAAGTTGGAACAACACAAGAGGGCCTTTTTAGTCCATTTTTACAAGGCGTGATTGCCATGGCATTGCTTTTCTAAGTTGTATTCTGAACATAAATGTATCTTTCAATATATTGTGACTAGTCATAAAATTATAACCATAGGAATTTGTAGCAATTCTGTATCACAGAACTAAAATATTTAGCTTGACTGTTGGTCAAGTTGAAAAATCGTAAAACACATTTATTTTACAATACACACATAAGTACACACCACAGATCATTTCATGCTTATGTACCTGATAGTTAGAAAGCTGCTCCTTGGTCAAATCACCAGTTATGGTAGAGATGATAACAGCATTGTTAAGCTCTTGAAGCTTTGTAACACAAGCTTGAGCACGGTTTTGACCAACATCCTTCTCAGAGAGGAAAAAGTTGCTTGATAAGTCCCATAGGTCCACTTTGCCATCATCATGCAAGGTTACAGACTTGACACCCGCAAGGACAAGGTTCTTAGCTGCAGGAATTAAGTGAGCATTAAGTAGTGTATCCATAATAGAGAAGGCAGAAGGTGCCTTATAAACTGAGTAGTCTGAATTCTTGGAAACATTTCGAAATTCACAAGCTATAAACGAGATATACCGAATGCTAAACATTGATATTATAACAAAAGAGGTGGCATGCTAGGGCAAACATATCTTGCTTTTACATAATCATTACATCTGAAGCTCCCAAACAGTGCCAGTGGCTACCAGCATTGCATCATAAATTTAAAAACACAGCAACGATAGCTACCATTTGCTGACAAAAAAAAAACAAGCTCTATTATTTGGTCAAGTGATACAGCAGATCGAACTGACCAGTGACCTCCCCAGTGCATATTCAGGATGGCAATTAGAAATGTAGCCAAAACTAAGGGCGAGCTTAATGAACATGTGCAATGCTTATTAAGATTTGTAGAGATCAAAGTTATAAGTTCAGGGCAACGCTGCACTAACACGGATTCAGTTGTCAAGAATAAAGAGTACAGGGAAAAAAAAACTACTGCAAGTCTGCAGCATATCATAATATTCATGTCTAATGATGAAAAAGCACTGGCAAAACAAATAGAGGAATTAAATAATTTGATGGTTTGAAGATTGAAGGCATTCATAAGAGTGCACAAGCAGGATAACAGAAGAATTTAAGAGTTGCCACATTACTAAAGATTTATGTTCTACAAGTTGAAGAGTTACTGGAGCATTTAAACCAACATGGACAGAAATCAATGAGAGGAGCACTTGAGGTGTCTGGTGGATATGAACTAGGTGAAGCATGAATTAACACAGTAACCAGGTATTTGATATGTTACAGGACATCAGAAGGTAGCAATATCTACCATGAAACAAAGGGTTAACTTTTGGCTGGTAACACAACAAACAGCATGGCTTTGCAAGATCAGACGGGCAAGAACTAAAAGGAGCACAATTAAAGTAAACATCCTATCTCGCGGTTTATTACTGTGTATCTGTATAAGCTCAAAATTTATGAGCAGCCTGCTCCTATCTCGCGGTTTATTACTGTGTATCTGTATAAGCTCAAAATTTATGAGCAGGAGTAAACAAGGTTAGACAGGGCAGAGCCATACCGATCTCAGCGCCGAGTCCCTGGAGGCCAGAGACGAGGACGTTGGAGCCGAAGAGGCGCTTCATGGTCTCGCGCCCGTAGACGGCGAGCTGGCGACTGTGGAGGTCCTCATCGATCTCGGGCGCCCTAGCAGCCATGTCTGCGACGAGGTCCTTTTTGTCCTGGTCCTGGGCGGGAGCGGGGGCGGCGGGTCGGGGGGCCTTGTTGTGCAAGTCCTGGACCTCGCCGGCGTCGACCCCCCGCTTCCGGGGAAGCATATAGAGTAGGAGGCCGCCGAGGAGCCCGAGTACGGCGGCCGCCGCGAGGAGGTAGGAGGCGGAGGGCGGCAAGGGGAGGCGCGTCAGATCCAGGTCGCGGGAGAGCGGCGGAAGCTGCACGGATCGGGTGGCGGTGAGGGCGGAGAAGAGGCGGGGGATTCGGGTGGGGAGAAGAAGGTGTCAATCTCACCTTGGATTCGATCGATGGCCGAGCGAGGAGCCTCTGCTCTGCTTCCGCTCTGGCCTAGGGTTTTGTTTGTTCGAGGACGAGAGAGATATCTATATCGGCTGTGTTTAGTTCCAGGTCATATCAACAAAATTCCTAAAATTCTCTCTCCAAACTTCACTATCCACTTATCACATCAAATCTCTCTCCTCGTGCATGGAACACTAAACGTGGATAAATAAAAAAATTAATTACATGATTTTGATGTACACGACGAGACGAATCTTTTGAGCCTAGTTAGGTCATGGTAGGACAATATTTATCACAAACAAACGAAAATTGCTACAGTATCCGATGTGACATTTTCACCGAACTTTCCGACCACTTTTTACGACAGAGAGCTGGTTAGATCGGTGATCACTGGTTAGATCGGTGATCACGGATTTTGTTTGGTTTGACTAGGTAAAGGTACCGATTAACGGCCGATCCGTCAATTTGATGGCATGCATGCAGCAACGGAGAGCTGTTGGTCTTCTTGTCGCACCTGTAATCCGATAACACTCCAGAACGGCCGGTATCGATCGTGAATGCCGTGGTATCCGATTTCACTGTAATCTATTACAGTCCATCGCGAACCGAACACGTGTTGACACGAAAACGCGCCAAAAACTCGAAGCCGATCAAACGCGCAGCACAGCCGTCACAACGGCCAACTCCTGAGCTCATCGGGCAAACCGGTCTGACCGGTTCCTGAAACCGGTCTGACCGCTTTCAGGCAGGAACTCGTGAAGACCTAGAAACTCGAGCTCGGGAGGGACCCCGTCGGAGCTCAAGCAAGCTAGGGTTGCTCTAGAGTCGGCAGACCACCTAAAACGCCCTTGAACGCCGTAGAGACGAGCAAAGAACAGAATATGGGGGTTGGAAAAGATTAGGGTTTGAGAGATAAAAAAGTAAAGGATAAACGTGTTTGATTCGATTGGAATACATCTCAATCGGCCTTAGCCTTTATATTTATAGGCCGGGGAAGTCTTACCCGTTTCGAATAGGTTACAATATGGGATTAAACTCGGAATCCTAATCCTACTCGAATTACAGAACCGACCGGTTTGGCAAACCGGACAGACCGGTTTGGCCGGGCCAGAGCCAATTTTGACTGTCAACACATGCCCCCCTGCGTTTTTAGTGAACTTGAGAACTAAAAAGCAAGTAATTACAATTCAGGAGCTAAAATTTATGCTAAGGGCGATATCAACAATATATTGGCCATTGGTCTTCATGCGTCTTGCCAAACACTTGGATAGAATTTCTTCAAATATCTTCCGTTGATAGCTTTGGGCAAATGATCTCCCTTCAGCGTCTCTAGCATGTAAGAATTCCCAAAAATGACTTTGACACCTCTATAGGGTCCTTCCCAACTTGGTGACCATTTACCAAACTTGTTGCTTTTCGTCCCAATAGGCAAGATCGTCTTCCAAACAAGCTCACCAATCTGAAAATATTTTCCTCGTACTTTTTTGTTGTAAGCTTTAGCAACCCGAAGCTTATCTTTCTCAATCTCCTTCAAAGCTTTCAATCGTTTGTCGGTTACCTCATCAATATTGTCCAACATCAAATTGTGGTAATCAACAGCATCAAGGTCATTTTGTTTGGCCAATCTATAAGCGTCCAGATTTACCTCAACGGGTAAAACGGCCTCTTGACCATACACAAGCTCAAAAGGAGTAACTTTAGTAGCACCATGTCTAGATATACGATGAGCCCATAATGCTTCGGATAAAACTTCATGCCATCTCTTAGGATTTTCTTCTATCTTCTTCTTGATTAATTTGATCAAAATTTTATTACTTGACTCGGCTTGTCCATTAGCCTGAGCGTAATATGGAGATGAATTGAGCAACTTAATTCTATAGGATTCGGCGAATTCACGTACCTTTTTAGACATAAACGAAATACCTTGATCTGTAGTCAAAGTTTGAGGAATACCGAATCTATGAATAATGTTTTGTGTAATAAACTCAATTACCTCTCTATGTGTCATATTCTTCAATGGAATCGCTTCGGTCCACTTAGTAAAATAATCCGTAGCAACCAACACGAAACGATGTCCTTTTGATGATGGAGGATTAATTTGTCCAATAAAATCCAATCCCCAACCTCGGAACGGCCATGGCTTAATAATAGGATGCATCAATGCAGCAGGAACAAGTTGCAAATTTCCAAACTTCTGACATTCCTCACATCCTTTGTAATATTTGAAACAATCTGCCATCATAGTAGGCCAATAGAAACCGACTCGTCTAAGTAACCACTTCATCTTTGGAGCCGATTGATGTGTACCACAAATACCTTCATGGACCTCACCCATGGCAACTTTGGCCTGATCCGAATTAAGACATTTCAACAGCAAATCTTCGGCGTTTCGACGATAGAGTTCATCGTCAAGCAAAACGTATTTAAACGATATTCGCCGAATATTTCTTTCTACACCACGACCAGGATCTCTCAAATAAGTAATAATAGGCACCCTCCAATCCTGATCTTCAACTTTGGATTGATTAGCATCATCCAAAGGATTTTTGCTTCTGTCAGGGGACGAAGCGGTCAGACCGGTTTCAGAACCGGTCAGACCGGTTCTGGCAGTCAGACCGGTCTGACCGGTTTCTGAAACCGGTGTGACCGGTTCGTCCAGAACCAGAACCTCGGCTTTCGTTTGCATCGGTTTTTGGAGATAGAAATACTTCTTTGCAACCATATAACGAGATGCTTTCTGAGCCAGAGTATTTACCTTATCATTCTCTTCTCTTGAAATATGTTTGATAGTAAATTCATCAAAAAAAAACAATGATATCAAGACATCTATCAAGATATGCATTCAACAAACCATTATAGCATTGGCATACCTTAGATACTTGCTGTACCACCAGGAGCGAATCACCAAAAACTTCAACATGCTTAATCCCCATATCTTGCAAAAATTCCAAACCAAATAGAAGAGTTTCATATTCAACTTGATTATTGGTTCGCTTTTCTTCTAATCGGTTTGAAAATTCAAAGACGGCACCACTTGGAGAGATCAAAACAGCACCAATTTCTTGCCCATCATTGCAAACCGATCCATCAAAGTATAACTTCCATGTGGTACAAGTAATATATCCGACGTCGAAGTTGTTTGTATCATTTATCCGATGTTCAACAATAAAATCAGCTACAATTTGGCCTTTCATTGATTTTAAAGGTTCACAAGCCAAATCATATTCAACTAAAGCATAAGCCCATTTACTGACTCTTCCACTAGAAATCGGCTTTTGCAACATATGTTTAATTACATAGGTTTGACACAACACGATGCAAGTGCTAGATAATAAATAATGCCTCAATTGAGTACAAGCATGGTACAAGGATAAACACAACTTCTCAATGAAAGTATACCTTGTTTCTGCATCGATGAGCCGTCGGCTTACATAAGCAATCGCATACTCCTTGTTGCCGATTTCTTGAGTCAAAACAGCCCCAATAGTTCTATCTTCAGCCTCCACATAAAGTCTAAATGGTACTCCTCGCTTAGGTGCCCTAAGCACCGGTGGTGAAGACAAATATTCTTTGATTTCCTCAAAAGCTTCTTGCTGTTTTGTCCCCCAAGTAAAATTGGCTTCATTTTTTAACCGAAGTAAAGGAGTAAAAACATCAACCTTTCCAGACAAGTTAATTATAAATCTTCTCAAGAAATTTACCTTGCCTAGAAACTTTTGCAAATCTTTCTTGCAAGTAGGAGCTTCGACTTTCTTCATAGCTTCAATTCTCTTGGGATCAACTTCTATGCCGTTCTCATGAATAACAAACCCAAGAAGCTTCCCAGCCGAAACACCAAAAGCACATTTGAGTGGATTCATTTTCAATCCATACCGTCGCATCCTTTCAAGAGCAAGTTTTAAATCGGCTAGATGAGGAATTAAACCATCCGATTTAACCACAATATCATCAATATATACTTCCACGATAACTCCAAGCAAATCATGAAAGATTAAATTCATAGCTCTTTGATAAGTTGCACCGGCATTCTTTAATCCAGAAGTCATAACAACCCACTCAAACAAACCAATAAATCCTGGACATTGAAAGGCCGTTTTGTGCATATCCTCTTCGGCCATGAAGATTTGATTATATCCAGCATTACCATCAAGGAAACTAACAACACGATGCCCAGAAGCTTCATTGATTAAGACATCGGCTATAGGCATAGGATATGAATATTTTGGAGTGGCTTTATTAAGATCTCTAAAATCAATGCAAACTCTAAGTTTTCCCGAATCTTTCTTTTCAACGGGAACAATATTAGAAATCCACTCCGCATAACGACAAGTCCGAATGAAACCAGCATCTAGCAAACGATTAACTTCTTCTTTTATTCGGTCATAAATAGCGGGATTAAAACGTCTAGCCAATTGTTTAAAAGGTCTAAAACCAGCTTTTATCGGTAAACGATGCTCAACTAAATCACGACTCAAACCGGGCATCTCACGGTACTCCCAAGCAAAACAATCGACATACTCCTTCAACAAATTTATTAATTCGGCTTTAAACTCTGCCGATAAATTTTTGTTTACAAAAGTCGGCCTAGGAATAGTATCGTCACCAATATCTATTTGTTCTAAAGGGTCGGCTGACGTGAAACCCTGACCCAACTTATCCATATCACCGAGATCTTCAATAGCTTCAAACATACCGGCCGAATGTGCTCGATGATGATCAATTCGGTCTTGAAGCCACTGTCCAGACGTAAACCGGTCTGACCGGTTCCCAGAAGCGGTCTGACCGGTTTTGCTCGACTGGCACTGTTTAGCCCTAAACCGGTCTGACCGGTTTCTGGAAGCGGTCTGACCGGTTTGTCTCTGTTGATTTGTTTGCTCCATCAATTACAGCAAGTAATTCAACCGATTTTTCATCGGCTTTAATGTAGCAGGAACAAAACCATCCTTGGTGCAACTGATCAGCTCATAGTCGGTCAAATCCATGCCCGACAGACATTTGACCTTCTCATTTGCACAAAGAGAATCGGAATCGGCCATTGCAACAAAGGAAGAAGTGTCACCATGGACAACTTCAACTTCATCGCCGATCCACTGAATAAGATATTGATGCAAGGTAGATGGAATACATTTATTTGCATGAATCCAATCTCGACCAAGGATTAAACTGAAGTTACCTTGCACCTCGGAGACGAAGAAAGCCGTAGCAATAGTCTTGCTTCCGACGGTCAACTCCATAGAAGCCACCCCCTTGGCACCAATGGGATCACCTCCACCAACTCCACTGACCGTCATGTTCGTCTTGATCAATTCTTCGTCTTTTCCACCAATCTTCTTGTAGAGAGTATGGCATAAGATTTACAATAGCTCCACCATCAACCAACATACGAGAAATTGGCTTCCCGTTGATGTGCCATCTCATATATAAAGCCTTGAGATGATTCTCTGATTCACTAGGCTTCTGAAAAACGGCATCTCGAGGCCCAAGTTGAAGATGAGAGACCTCCTCCTCCGGTACCACATAATAATCAGAAGACAAATATACAACATTGATTTCCATATTGTCATGTTCTGGAGAAGGCTCAAAATCAACCAATTCTTCATCTTCAACCACTGGAGGAATTGGCGGAGTAGTATCGATGGTTGAAGTAATCTCAGCTCCCACTTCTGTCGTCAAACCGGTATGACCGGTTCCAGAAACCGGTTTGACCGCTTCTGCAGCGGTGGGCTGATCCAAACCGGTCTGACCGGACTCAGAAACCGGTCTGACCGGTTGTGCTGCTAATTGCACAACGGGCTTAGCTTGCCAGATCTTGGTCTGAGGAATCATAGGCCTGTAATTGTTGAAGTATTCATCCCTCAGCTTCTCAGCTTCCTGTTCCCTTTTTTCTTTGTTCCACAGGCGTTGTAACTTCCGCTTCTGCGTAGGAGTCAATCCAGAAGGACACCACCTTGGTTGGAAGACCTTCTTTACGCCCTTGCTACTGCTAGCCTCAAGATCATTAGCCATGACCGGCTTTTTGACTAGAACAGGAGCCGAATCTCCAATAACTATCGGCTTTCTACCCAAATCTTGCATAGCCACTGGAATATTGCTAATTGTTACAATCCCACTGGCTTTGGCTTGCACGTCCTCCTTTTTCTCCTTGACACGGTATTCTTGCTTAGGAGGAGCTTGGAACCTCTGCTTAGACCGAAACCGGTCTGACCGGTTCACAAAACCGGTCTGACCGCTTTTGGGAGCAGCCGAACGACCTGATTGGTATGAGCCCAATCGGTCATGTACCGAAGTCCCAGTAACATCACCACGGCGCTTATAAGCTATAGAATTGATCCAACACTGCGGTGACCTCTGTCTCTTTTTTGTTGGCCGATCAACTTGAACGGCCTTTGTGTACTTGTTCATGAGCTGAGAGAAAGTAGGTCCTTGCTTCAGAACCCTTCCTTGAACCTTTGGCTCATTAAACTTCCAAGTACCCACTTTCGGGCGCTTGGGCTTGAAAGTCCTTGGACGGTCTGGAGACAAACCGGTCTGACCGGTTTGGGAAACCGGTCTGACCGGTTTCGCCTGACTAGCGAACCGATTCTCTTCCAAGGAACTTCCTTGCCCCCCGGGCCTTGATGTGTTAATTGTAATCTTCAGAGACTCTTCACCATCAAGAGTTCTCCCAATCATCACTGTCCTGACCGGAACTTTGTCATTAACTTTTTCCGGCCTTGGGTCTCCAATCACCACGTTCTTTCCCTTAGCTCCATCGGTTTGCGACGGCCGAATCAACACCTTAGTATTCAAATCCAAGGTACGAACAGGGAAAGGAGCCTTATCAACTTGCATTTCAGCTAGCACTAATCGACCTTCATTAAGGGCCAATTGTACCTGTCGTCGAAAAACATTGCAATCGTTGGTCGCATGAGAAAAAGAATTGTGCCACTTACAATACGCACGATTTTTCAATTGATCGGCTGATGGAATTGCATGAGAAAGTTTAATAAAGCCATTCTTAAGCAATTCATCAAAAACACGATCACATTTGGCTACATCAAAAGTAAACTTAATTTCTTCTTGCCGATTTTTCTGAATCGGCTTCAACGAGGGACAAGAACCAGGTTTACTCTTTGATGACCAAACAAATTCAGCATCATAAATTTCTTTATCATCGTCCGAACTATCAGAATCATTATCAACAATATGCACATTCGAACGATGAGATTTAGCAGATTCTTTTGAATTTTGAAACTTAAGCTCTAGACTCATAGCCTTCATTTGCAAGTGATTAATAGTAAGGAAATCAGAACCCTCTAGCTTTTCCTTGAAATGAGATCGTAAGCCCGCAAAAGCCAAATCTGCTAAATCTTTTTCAGAAACAGTTACGTTAAAACATCGGTTCTTAACGTCTTTAAATCTTTTGAAGTAATCAAGAACCGATTCCTCTCGGCTTTGCCTAACCGATGTTAAATCAGACAATTTAGCCTCGTTTTCTCCGCTAAAGAAATGATCATGAAATTTGCGCTCCAATTGAGTCCAATTTTGAATAGAATTAGGAGCAAGCGAAGAAAACCATGAAAAAGCAGTTCCAGTTAAAGATAATGAGAACAACCGTATACGCAATGGTTCATAAAATGATGCTTCTCCTAATTGCAAGATATATTGACTAATATGTTCCCAAGGAGTTCTATTATCTTCGCCACTGAATTTAATAAAATCAGGAACACACCAACCATTAGGATAAGCAACTAAATCAAATTCAGGCGGATACGGTTTTTAATACAAGCGTGAATTTCCCAAATCAAGCCCGAGTCTTGTTCTAAGTGTATTAGCTATATCTTCTTTAAACTTAGCTAACTCAGCTTGATAGTTCCAATCACCTCTATTTTGTGAAAAACGGGGAACATTATACATCGCACTTTGAGAAGTATTCGGAATCGGCCCGTGAGATGCGCCAGATCCGTGGGGTATACTTCCCACAACCGTAGTGCGTGGAGTAGTGTAAACAGGACCAGAAGCAACCGTACTAGATAAAACCATCGCACCCGGTGCCCCTGCACCCATGGAACCGGTCTGACCGCCAGAGGAGGCCAAACCGGTCTGACCGGTTGTGAAAACCGGTCTGACCGGTTCGTGGACCGAACTAGGGTGAGGTGGTTGTCCCGCATAGAAATTCATCGGCATGCCTAAATTAGGATCTAAAACATGTTCTGGCACGCCTGATTAGCTAGGATCTGGGTTCATTAGATTCTACGTTATTTTTACCTTTATCAGAATTACCCGGCATACTAACAATCAACTCACGAGTAACAGTTTGTGCAGCAATCAATTTATCATCAACCATACGAGTAATTTGCTGCATTAAATCAGAAGATTCGCCAGTTACCTTTGGAAGTTCTTCAACTTGGTCATTCGCCAGCTTGAAAGCCGGCATGACGAATTCCTCCACTCTCTTGACAAGACCACCGCGATCTTTTTTGAAGCCCTTCAAGAATTGCGCCTTGAAGTGCTCCTCGGCGATCAGGTACATAAGTTGATAGTTTAAACCTATAAAAGTTGATACATCATTCGGATACAGAGAGATGCATCAACTATATTCCTCCCGGGCACGGCGTGTACGGCAATGATGCTTGATTTGTTTGTGTTTGCGTTGCATCTCTATTCCCCCGGTTTCACAGGGCGCTTGATTATATAAGGAGCCGTCGAAGAAGGAAAGGAGCCCGACGCTAAAAAAAAGGGACGGATGGGCGCGACCCGTCGCGCTATATATATGTTTAGTATAAGGTTATACACAACCTCTACAATAGTTGATATATAGTATATACATAGGTTTTACATCATCTCTGTGTGAGTTGTAAGAACCTAAAAATTGTCAACACATTCTATATATAAATTGATGCTAATACGTACATACAAAATCTTCATACAAGTTAAAAGTACTACAAGATATATATAAGTTGATATAATAGACATGCAATACAAGTTATTATATGTAAAGTACAACACATTGTCACACAGTTTGTATATAAATTGTTACTGTATATCAACGTAAATTGATAGTTGTATAAAACAACTTAAAAATATATCAAATATGGATCTAGTTTTATAGATCTTGATGCAAGGAACACAATGGTGTAATCGGATTTGAAAACGGATACTTGATGAGAGAGTTATGCTTATTTTTTAAAAAATATGTCCATTTCCTAGTGACGGCGTCAGGAACAATACTTTGGATTGACCGGCTGCATGTGAGTGCTTCCACCAGTTTACTCAGGTGCATGCAAGGATTTCCTGATTGGTCGGAAGCGATGAGGGCCGTACGATTGATTGGGGGAAGATGGGGTCGCGCGTTCCGATGTTGCGCGATGGGTCGCGCAATAACGCGGTCCCAAACAAAAATGATGCGAGGTGTCATCAGCGTCCAGTCCGCCAAACGCTTCGAGAGTGAATTTGCAAAACTATATCGTTGATGAAGCTGAAAGAATGATTGAATGTTTGGCGGAACCATATATAATTTCCGAAAGAACCTGCTGCCTGGATTTATACTAATGGCACACCCATCAGTCCTGTCAAACAGATTCAAAAGAAAAAATAATAGTCATCTACGTATGTCTCCACATCTGCTCTGGCACTAAGCAACTACGGCCAATGCTCATATTCCCAGTACGGTGTCGCCAAATGCAACACATTGAGACAACATGTAGGGGTACCATCTTATCTTATTCATCTAGACTGGAACACATATCACAATGTTTTATTTCCAATAATCCCAAGGGGTAGCAACGAGCAACCCCCAAACCACAGCAATAACACGACAAGTTACCCTGCTTTTATGTTCCCTGCCGGAGAGCGTGGAACCATCTACTGTTACTACAACCCCAGACCGAACGGAAAAGACCCTCTAAAAATCCAAACCCAGCGATTGATTGCTCTGGCCACATAATTCGATCATCTCACACCTCTTCTACTCCACGCTGCCTCTGTCCTTCACGCACCTTCCTCAAGCAGCTTCTGATCAAAGTGCCACACCCCTGCACCCAAATCTCAACAATATCAACAGATGGTTTATGAAAAGGCATAGCAGATGAAAGAGCGTCGTTCAACGACAGACTAACCGTGCCCCTTGCCCACTCTCCTCAGCTGGGCAACATACTCAGAGATCTTCTTGATGGCTTCAACCTTTCATGGAAGCACAATTTTTGTATAGTCAGAATTACACAAGTGTTAAGCACGGGAGTTCTCTGTGAATAAAGTATCTTCCAGCGTATTTCCTTCCATACTAAAGAAGTGTTTGGTTGCTATTACCTGCTCTGAGAGGAATTCACTCTCGATGAAGTCTGTCAGCTGAGGATCATTGCATCTTGTCGCCACCTATTAATTATGTGCAAAAATTCATTACAAACTGTATGTGGCATAAGCGTTACATTTGTATTGACTCTAACAAGTTAATCAATAAATTTTCTTAAAGCCTACCACATAATATTTCTCCGTAACTAAGCATATGAATATGAAAGCAACTTACGGAGTGCAGGTTGTGCAGCTTCTCATTAACCAGCTTTTCCAAAGCCAGAGCCAGCTCCATAGCTGAAACCAGACCAAAGGAACACGCACGTCAAAACAAAGCAATCAGGTTAGCTTCCAAATACACCAGACATGAACAGAAGACCAACCACATAGATAAATAACCAACTAAAAAATTTTCTGTGAGTCCTGGTAATTACTATCAGTCTTTGAACCCATTATTCATCCATATACCGAAATTCCAAGTCATTCGACTAAGATTTAGTTGCAGCATAAATTCTTCGTCCACAACAACAGTGGACTTATGTCACTTTTCCCTTCCCTACCACAGGATGCAGGCTCCTGTAGGCCCTTAATATTCAGATCCCACACTAATTTTCTGCTAGCATCACCAAATAAGCAGAAAACACATGATAACTCACCGTACAAAGCATCGCCTTTCTCAGGGTGGTCAAATTCGGTTAAAGGCGTGACAATTGACTGGAGCCTCACCCTGCCTCCACGCGTGTTCTGACAGTGGCACAAGAACATGCACAACATCAGTATCGCATAGATCGGACCTGATGACCGTAGCAATCAGGGAGAGAGGCGATGGAAGTAGTAATACCTGGTACATCATGAGCTTTTCAGCATGGTCCCTCTCCTCATCACTTGATTCCTTGAAGAACCTGTAGAAATATGGACCCACACAAGAACATCATTATAGGGAAGATTTTTCCTATTATTTTATTTATAGCGGTAAGTACGGGGAAGATGTATAATTATGGCATGATGTGTTGCTAAATTATTAGGCTGACGAAATTGATGAATTACTTGGCAAATCCCTTGAGAGCCACGTTGTCGCGGTCGAAGTAGGCGAAGAGGGAGTGGTAAGCATAGGAGGCATTGTACTCCACACTGCAGGATAAGAGCAAATCCATGTCATATTTGGTTGAATTGAATCCAAATCAAATTTGCATAGGATATACGGCTGGAACGGCTGGCATATTATAACACTAAAAATGGACTAACATTATCAAGACTTGCCTACCAATCGCACCCATTCATTGAAACAATTTTGCAGACAGAACAGGACACACCAGCAGAGATTACCGGAGCAACAGATAAGTGAAATCACAGACACCGAGTCTCAGCATATGTATGCATTCGTCCGAAGTGCAAACAAGTATAGAATCAAATCACACATAGAACAAAGTCGGAGAGCACGGGGAGGATGAGAGGGATGAGAGTGAGCAGAGAGGCAGAGCAGTGATTGGTACTTGATCTGCTCGTTGATGGCTGCCTCGCACTCGTCGACGAACTTTTGGCGGGCAAGGGACTTGTCGGGGGTCTGGGGCACGAGGGAGAGCTCCCCCTTGATCTCCTCGAAGGGCTGGAAGATGACCCCGCTGAGCACCTCCTTGCCCTTCCCGGCGGCCCTGCACGCGGACGGCGAGGCGCGCGGCGCGGGCACCCACACTGAAGCGGCGGGGGTCGCGGCAGGTCGAGAGGCATGGTTGGCGGCGGCGGCGGCCGGGGACGGGGAAACCCTAAGCATCATCGTCTACTCTCTGGTGGCCGGTGGAGCAGCAGAGAGAGATGCGCGAATTCTGGAATGCCGAGGAGGAAATGGATGGATTGTGCGGAGGAGACGCAGAGAAAGGGATAGATATAGGCGCGTGGGCCTCGCGGATTGTAGACACGTGGACGGTCCAGATTGCTTAGAGGCGGGCGAGCGCCCTCCACGGACTGTTGATATTTTCTCTTCGTGTTAAATTATACTAAGTCATTTTGTATTTTAATTTTTTTAGAGTCATAGATTTTACTGTACATAGATATATGCTAAGTTCTCCGTAGTAAAATATACTTATCTGGAAAATTAAAGTGACCTGCAATTTTAAACAGAATAAGAAATTTATTTGTTAACTTTTATATCATAAATTAAAAAAATATTACTAGGCTACTTATAAATTACAGTTTGTTTTAACTTTTCTAGACAGTACATAACAAATATTATAATTTTCCAAAAATATAAAACAACTTATAATCTTTTGACTATTGTTGCAAAAGGTGCTCTTTCAACGTACCTCTAGACTCTAGTAGGGTCGTGTGGCGACCACACGCCCGATGATGATGACCCATGCATCTCCGGCTCGGCTAGCAAGGGTGTGAACCACACATTCTCCCTTCCCTTCCTTCCAAGAGATAAGAGATCGTTGAGATAAGAAAAGGAGATACGTGGTTGCGACAGCACACATAAAAGTCCAAGTCTTTCTCGTGTTTGTTGGTGTGGAGCGGCGTGTGGCGGGCTCACGCGCGTTCTTTGATTTGTCATCCACGTCCCTCATATGCATCTGGACAGACAGGCGGTCATTATGCACTCCACATCTGTCGTTTTAACTACTACTACTAGTACTGATGCATCATCGTCAATCACATGTGCTTACCTTTGACACGCTATCTAATCTATCTATCCCCTTCGCTTCATTCATATATATTCAACCTCCCATCCGGCCTCTAAAGTCCTCTCAACTTTCAAAGCACGAAAGCTAAGCTACAGAAAATTCCGTTCCCACTGTATGCACCAGATTTCCTTTCTTTTTTTTTTCTTTCGAGACGGGAGAGGACACTACCTGGTTAACTTACGACCTTTGAACAAAAAAGAAAAGAAGAAGGAAAAACTAGCTACTGAAAGCTCAAAAAAGCCCAACCAAGCTTGCTACATTTTGTCCCGTCCCAGCAGATGATCGGCCCATTTACTTCAGTTCACGCGGCCCACTACACTAGTAGTAAGCGAAGCGAAAGCAGTTTGATCTCCAAGGCCGGAGCGCAGCAATCAACCTGTTGTGAAGCAGGAATCGAACGCGAATGAAACAGACCAGATCATCAGATAATCACGCAACGCAAGGGGAAGCGATGCCGGCGCCGGCGGCGGTGGAGGAACCCGAGCCCGACGCCCTCTCCCTCTTCGCCGCTCGCCTCTCCAACCGCTGCTGCAGGTACGCCTGCCCCGCCTCTGCTCACCTTCATTCTATCCATCGCCTCCGATCCGCAGATTTGGGGATGACGACCTCCGGGTGCTGGAGGCCGCGCTTTCCGCTGGCGCCGACGTCCCCGCTCTGCTCGCCACGCGCGCCGCCGCACGCCGCCTCCTCCAAGCAAGCGCGCCACAGGCATTCGGTCCACTGCTGCCGGATCATCGGAGGAGCCTCGCCATCGCCGACTTCTTCGCCCGTGCATTCGCCCTCGTCGGAGATGTCGAGGTCACCACGCATCACTACACAGCGACGAATTTAGTGGTCGGCGCCTGCCTGCGCCGTGCACTCCTCCGTTCCTCCCTGCTAATTAATTCTCTTCATGTTGTACACTGACAGAGCTGCCTTGCCATGAGATACGAGGCCCTGCTTCTGCGAGATGCTAGATACTCAGACGACCTTCACCTGCAAGTGTCCCGTCAGGAGTGGTTAACTTTCGCAGAGGACTCTCTTCATAATGGCTTTTACACCATTGCTTCCAAGGTAATTTTGTTCACCACCAAATGCATCTAACCTTCCATGCTTACATTGTTATCTCGCTTGAATTAGTACTTTTAGTTGATAGTTTAATGCTCTTGTGTAAGAATTAAACTGATGGTATGATGTAATAACTACCAAGGAGAAAATATGTCTCAAATCATTCCACAAATTATTGTTGAAAAAACTCTATAAGGAAACAGTAATTCCACTGATACTGTGATGTAATTAAGTACTGAGAAAAAATTATGTCAATTTCAGAAATAATTGTTGAAATAACAATATCAGGAAAAGGTAACTCCAATTCATATTTTCTCCGGGCACCAACTAACTTATATCATTGAAATCGAGAAGTATCATCTTTTGTTGTATACTTGTATTGTTATTAATACACTATTGTTTATGGTTGTACATCTTAGAACAAGTATAAATATGATACTGACCTGTATTCTTTCGCAAAAGAAGAAAATGGTACTGACCTGTATTGTAACTTATTTAGGCTTTCTCAAATGCTCTTGCACACATTCAGCCGAGCCACACGGGGCACTTGGACGCTGTGAATTCCATTGAGGAGAAGGACAAGATCAATGATATAACTGGACTCCAAAACTTGGCCAAGTCGTTATCTGCACAGCATTCTGGTTAGTTTGCAATGCCACATGCTGTTTAAATTCATGCAGAGAAACTGAGCTTGCTTTTAATTTTTTAAGAAAAACAAGTGCAGAGATACTGAAAGTTCAGTAAATGAAAGAGTGATACATTTTTAATCATAGAGATCCAAATCCGATTGAATGCATGCCTTCCTTTATGTTTTAGTAGCCAATGGCTTGCTTTTCTCTATCAAACGTATTGTCTGTTATCTAGGTTGATTGGGGTCCCATTGGGGCACCAAAGTTTCTGTTATATCTTTGAAATATTTGATTATATTTTCTTTTTTTTCCAAATATCTTTCTAATATTATTTACTTCTTCTGTGACAGTTCAGACACAGTCAGCTGAATACATGAAAAAGAGAGCTTCAGGTGTTCATGAGAAGTATAATTTGCAATCAGGAAAACCAAAGTTACCAGGAATCTCAATGTTTAGGTTAGGGATCAGAACAAGGAACATGAAGAAACTGCTTCATAGTCGTGAAAGGAATTTGGGCGGTATTTGAAGGAATTGTATGTCATCTTCCACAAGACTTAGAAGAATGAACATGATCTTCAGTAAGAGCTATTTTGTTAGAGGTGAATCCAATTCCTTAATTTTACCAATTTCTTCCTAACAGTGCATATGCAATGCACTTCGATCTCTTATGCCTAGTTGAGCATCTGCAGTACCAATACCAGCTCATAGGAATGATATGGACCATACCAAGTCTTAGGGATTCAGTTATTCCTTTTCTATATGCATCGTTGATCAGAACATAGGGACACACTGAAGCCTTGTTGTATGCTGTCATTACATTCATCCGATTATTGAAAATGGATATGCAGGGGTTGCATTGGTAGCATGTGCATGCCAGCCGTCCTCATCTTCTTTAGTAACCCATGTCATCATGTTCATGTGGAACCCCTGTTCATCAGTTCCCTGGAATAACACTATGGTATTTTTAGCTTAGTTTTTATAGCACTGGATCCCTGGAATATTTTTCTTAAAAAAAACTGTGACTATTCCATCATCTCTTGTTTGAGATCAGAAGTTTAATGACAAGTCAATTGCTTTGAAACTAAATGCTTACATGGCAGCATCATACCATTGGCATATTCTCTATAAAAGGTTTGGTGATTACATTTACTACAATGTCTAACTACATTTTGCCCTATCATTTTTCTTGCTGGCCAATTACTGCTCAATCTGATCAGAGGAAGTATTGCTGCTACGCTATGTACAGTTTTTGCTTAGTATATATTTCAGAAATATTGAACTTTTCTATATTTACTTGCAACTCAATTAGGTGAGAATTTCCGCAATGGAGACAGGAAGTGGAGTTCATGTGTTAGTCTTTGACTCAACGTTAAGAAGAAGCTGTCGATTACCTGTGTCTCATTCTGCAAGTAAGTTGCCACCTTCCCCATGTCTGCAGAACGTTGTCCATGCGCAGAACAATAATAGATACGTAGCAATTTTGTCATGCTTTACATGTCGCATCACAATCGTATGAATTGAAATCTGTTGCTCACTGATGAGTTTGCTGAGTGTTGGCAAAACAGTGCGTGTGAAGCACTTCCTTTCGAGACTATTGATTGGGAAGTGCTCCACCATATTATGTGGAAATGTACAATTCGACAGAACTGCACAGCAGAAAAAAAAAATCTGTAATGACACAGACACACTACATTTCCTTAAGCACCAGTTCAAAAAAAAAACATTTCTTTAAGCAAACACTTGGACATATGTGTTCGAATTGTTTAGATGGGAACATGTGGTCGTGTTTTGAGAAAAGGACATGCATGTTCCAGTGACCAAACTTGGGATGCTAAGTAAAAGTTTAGAACAATATAACCACGAGCCATAGGGGTATATACAGAGGTGACACATGTGTCTGGGCCATGTGTGTGCGTCCTCAGTGATGGGTTGAATTTGACTTTAAATGTCACTTGTTGAAGACTTCGCGTATTAGTTTTACAGAGTTTGCCTGTGAAAGTAACACTGTCGGCAAGCATAATTTAACGGTGGGGGCCTGAGCTGCTGGGCAGCTGCAATTGTACTTGACTGGCATGGCATCCATCCATATACTAGGCTTCAATCAAACCTTTGGAAGGGTAGGTTTTGATAGCAACCACATGTGCGCCCATGCATCACTGCAAGTCTGCAACCTTCCGTAGAAGTCCTGCCTCCTCCTGGTCGGAAGACTTGCAGTTTGTATGCAACTCACAACTTTTTTTCCCATCTCATGCATGCGCTCAGCAAGAAAATCAAAAAGCTGATCTCTTTCAGAGATAATAACTAAGACGTCTTGTCTGAAGACCACTCAATTATCGTGCATGCTTATTAGCTGCTTATTATTGATCTGGAGCTACGAAGCATAGCATGGTGCAGTGCCCAATAGAAATAAAAAGTTCCTTGTTTCTCTGTATCTGTTTCTTTTTTATTTTCATACTAGCAGAAATGATTGACGCACGAGTCAGGGCTTAATGCTGGCTGATATGCATGCATGCGTGGTTTTATAGTGTTGCTTCAGCAGGCCTCCGACGCGAATTTGTTCTGTCATGCAAACTTGAAACAGAAGGTCGTTGTAGAGTCTGCGTCACAACTGCTGGTGGGCACCAGACCATATAGTGCATGTGTCATCCCCTAGTGGAGGTCTACTACTCTTCTTGGACAATATGCATGACAGATGCTTGCATAGCATAGTTGCCTCTATAAGTCTATATTGCTTTTGTCTTGGCCTTGTGCTGCATTGCATGGGTAACCACTCCTGAACTACTGCGTACATACGTGTCAGCTTCCCTCGTCATCTTATTTGCTTGTCGTTTTCTCTTGCTCGTGTAGTCTCTAGTTGATTAATGATCATTTTATACCAATATACATACTGAGGATTGAGTTGAAGCTAGCTATCATCGTGTATGCGGCCGTGATTGATATAAAAAAAACTAACGGGGAGATGGGATTGGGAGAGGTGACCACGTGAATGTCTAAAAAAAATGTAGATGTCGGTCCAATGGAACCGCCATTAAGTTAATCTCCATATGTTTCATCCCAGGGCAATATTAGAGCTATCGTGGTGCTAGACTTAGCAACGCCAATATGTACTTCAATCTGACTAGTCTTTCATCCCAATAAGGTCAACTCCGAAGTCCGAACGTGCATGGGTGCTAAAAGTCCAGTACATACGGTCAAATAAACCTGCTCTAGAGAGCCTGTAGTGCGCTGCCAACAGTCCGCCTCAACCGTCAACGCATTTCTCAAGTGATATACGGTTATTGTAAGCGTGGTTGAAAAATGCGATCGGTTAACATGTGTCACACCCGGTTTTAAAGGCAAAACCAGGTGCATCTCATATGTGCGCCAGGATCAGTTTACACACATATGGTAGACGTCACAAGTGAATATCCATAACCATGCATAACGAAAGAGTATTATGGTGCGATTATTACAATATCAGAGTTGACTCAAATGTCATAGCGGAAGACTTAAATAAACGTTTATCTAACGAAGCAAAAGTGACTCCATCTCCACAGGCATTGACTGGGGGAGACTCGCCTAGAACTCCTCAAAATCAGTAGTGAAATCCTCAAAATTCTCCCAATCTGAGCAGCATTCCGGGTGTAATTGATGCAATAGAGGAAAGAAAGAAAAACAACAAGTATGAGCATATACGTACTCAGCAAATGTAATATGACATACAAGGCTGAGGCAAAAAGGTTGGCTGACCATACTGCAGTAAGCACTTTTAGTTGGTCAAGTTTTATTAAGCAACTATTTACTAGCAAATGAAAGTATATACCACCCACAAATTAATGAATGTCAAATTCCCAACATATTCGAGTAACCACGATTTAGATCATGTTCAAGTATGATTATCATGTAAGGGTCCAGGCCGCTCTTAACCGTGAGCACGGCTGTTATAACAGTTTTACACTCTGCAGAGGTTGTACACTTTCACCATAAGCCGTGATTCCCATTTCCGAAGCATTGTACCCTTCCCACACCACTTGGACCGAATACTGGGTTTCACTATGAGACCTTTACAAAAGCACTCTAATAAATGATAGCCCGCTAAGGTTTCCGGTTCAGAAGCAAAGCATAACCCTCCCTAATGAGGTCTGTCTCTTACCAAAGCCCACAGCTCAAAAGGACCGAGCTATACCCCGTCAACCGCCGCCCCCCATGCCCCTTTCGAGTAAAGCTACCATAAACCAGAGCACCTAATTAGTCAGTCAAAGCCAGAGCCACATGGCACTCATGGTTGTACTGTTTTCCTGGGTGGTTCTCCATGTTCCAATTAAAAAGATATGATCTTGCCAATTAATTATTTAAAAGAGTATATGGAACATAGAGTAGGGGTTCATTAACCAATCCCAGTTGAGCAAGCTAAGCATCATCTACCATCAAAATTAATTAAGTAACCCAGTTTCAGGGATAGGGGAAATATAGTGGCTAGGCAAATCCTTAAATAGAAACCCATCAAATTAAGACACATGCATGGGTGGTGAAATTAATAATTATTAGGACATTTGCATGACATAATACACTTGCCTTCTTCCCAACTCTGTTGCTGCTCAAATCCTTCTCCAACCGTTGGTTCTTCAGAGAAATCCTCGAACTGGTCGTTTCCTAATCGCATCACACATTCACATGCAAGGAAACAATACAACAAATAAGAAACAATACACCAAACAATTCCAACATATCAAAACAGTAGCACAAAACTAATCTACACGTTACAACGAACGCGTGAGCGCGAGAATCACTAAAATCGGAGTTAAAACGCAAAAGATATGGCTTTTCTAAGGTTCAGGGACTTGCTGGCAAAGTTTTAAAAGTTTCAGGGGCTTAACTGCGAAAAACCAGAGGCTAAAACATAATTTTGTATAAAAACTCGAGGGTTTTCATGTAAAAATACAAAACTTGGACCTCGGGCATAATTTTAAATCTTGCAGGGGTTAAAACAGAAGAAAAAGGACCTGTTTGGAATTATTTTTGAACTAAAGTGGACCGCGGGTTGATTTCCAAAAACTACAGGGGCTCTTTAGCAACTTTACCACGGCTGACCGGTACGAAAACGGTTTGACCCGAGTTAGATCTAATCTGGGCCGTTGGATGCAGATCGGACGGTCAGGGGGTTCGGGACCTCGGTCGCCGGCGAGGACGGCGGCGCTGCGCTCCTCCGCGGCGGCGCTCCGCCGGAGCAAACCCGATCTAGAGCTACGAGGCTCGGATTGCAACGGGATCAAGTCCTATGGACTCGCCGGACCACGACGAGTTCAACCAAGGTGATCTGGACGACTGGTTCGGCGCGCAGGCAGTGGACGACGGCGGCGGCGCCATGCGCGGCGGCGAAGCTTCGGGCGGTGGTGAACTCGACGCTACGGCCCACTAAACACGACGAGAGGTAGACGGGAAGATGGAGCAGGCAACGGCGAACTCACCGGTGGCGATCTCGTCGAGAAAAAGCTCACGTCGGCGGTGGTCGACGATCAACGGCGGCGGCGGTGCTCGGCTTCACACGAACCAGGAACTCCGGCGGCCGAACTACGACGAGAGGCGGCGGAATCGACGCGCCACGACAAGGAGAAGCTTCTGGCGGTCTTGGTTTCCCTCCCCGAGCAACGACGACGGCGAATTGCCGGCAATGGCGGGCGGCGACTAGGGCGGCTCGGGCAGCTTTGGTTTCGAAGCTCGGGTCGATGGGAGGGACAGCAGAGGCGGCGGTGGCTAAATAGGTCGGAGCAGGGGCTCGGCCAAGCCTAGGTGTTCGTGTCCCGGCCGGACACGGCAGCGGGAGTCGAACTCGGAGGCGGCGGCAGCTCGAACTCGGCCGGGAAAGTCCCTGTCGGGGACGATGAACCCGACAGGCGGGCCCCACTGGCCAGTGACTGAGAGAGAGAAGCGGGAGTAGAAGAAGGACGGGCCGGTGTTGGGCTGAAAGTGGAACGGGCCGGACGAGAAAAAGAATTTTGGGCCGGGAAAAAGAAAAGCAGGCGGGGAGGAAAAGCGAGCGAGGAAAAAAAGTCCAGGGGGCAAACTCGGACTGGGCCAAGAGTTCGAGGGGCGAAACCGAACTCGGCTGTTTTAAACTTTTCCAAAACTCAAACAAAAGCAAATCAAATTCGAATTTAAATAGAATTTAAATTCCAACTTGATTTACTAGCAACTAAAAATATATGCAACAGCATGAATGCAACAAAAACTTATTTTGACTAAAATAATTATTTAATGTGATATTTAAATTAATAAAAGGCTAGAAATTCCAATTAATTCCTAGAAAATTTATTTAAGCCTTAATAATTCCTAGAAAAATTAAAATGGTTGCTACAATTTAAATGTGATGAATTTTAGGGTGTTACAACATGGTTAATTTGTCAGACCCAGAAGATATATTGGTGCGTGCTCTGCGATGTGTGGCAGAGTTGAAAGTCTGAGGTGCAATGCTTATATATATGCATTCTGTATCTGTCTAACTAGAAGCATTAGAGGCCGCTGCTGCATGATGTGTGAAACGCGAAGGTAGTATTTCAGGCTACAACAGTACGGATTGGGAGATGCATAGAGTACTACATGAACCATGCATGAACGTGTAGACCATCTTCCACTTTTATTTGTTGTTTCTAGCTAATTAAGGAGAGAGACTTTCTCAGCTGTATATGCTGTGACTAATCGATCTTCTCCTTGCTGCTAAATACAGACAAAGAAGCCAGGAAACCATACACACTGCTCTACCAGTACAGGTACAGCCCATACCATGCGTGTTGTGATCCAGCAGGGCTGAAGGTCATTAGCTGATGATAGATCAGCACGACAATAGAATACTAAACACAAATCATGTTTGTCCTGACCTACTGGTTAGGTCAAACAATCTCCTCTCTCCTATCACCAGACCCATCAGTTGTAACCTGCCTAGCTTGTTGGTCTATAAAAGAGGAGGCTCTGCACCTGGCAGTCTCCCCCCTCTTCCCTTGGCAACCATTCTCTCTTCACTGCTCGGGCTAAAGCCCTGTGAGATCAGGAAAAAGAGATTCAGAGGTGGCCATGGCAGGGAGCGGAAGCAGCAGTGGGAGCAGCTCGCCGTGCGCATCGTGCAAGCTGCTACGACGGCGGTGCACCCAAGAGTGTGTGTTTGCGCCCTACTTCCCTCCTGAGGATCCTCACAAGTTCGCCATTGTCCACAAGGTCTTTGGCGCCAGCAATGTCAGCAAGATGCTCCAGGTTCGCCTCTCAATATAATTCTCTGCTGTCTTGCGCTCTTGTTAGTTCTGTATATGCCTCGATCAGTGACCATCTTGTTCATTCATCGCCCATTGATTATATCGTTCAGCCTGCTTGGCAAACTAGCTAACTTTTCCTCCATTCATAACTTCAGGAGCTGCCTGCTCAGCAGAGGGCGGATGCGGTGAGCAGCCTGGTGTACGAGGCCAACGCACGGGTGAGGGACCCAGTCTATGGTTGTGTCGGTGCCATCTCCTACCTCCAGCAGCAGGTCTCCCAGCTCCAGATGCAGCTCGCCCTTGCCAAAGCTGAGATCCTCTGCGTCCAAATGGAGCACGATGGTCATGCAACTGCTTCGCCACCATCAGCTTCACAACAACATAAGCAGCAACAGCAGAACCAGATGGACACCGAGGCTTATGGTAGCCTGCTCATGCAAAATACCTTGATGAACAGCTCTGCCGTTCATCAGCAGCAGCAGATCCTGGGCAGTTTGGGTTCCTCGGGAAGTACTGCAATGATGCTGCAGGACGCGTGCCTGAAGAAAGAGTCCCTATGGGCATGAATTATGCATTTCCATTCGTCTATGTATCTCTGCTGTCCACTTCTGTAATTTTCCAACAATATGGGAAATTAAGAGGAGATAATTGGGTCACATGATCACCATAATCTCGCCATTTCTACTGAAATATTAAGAGTTAAGACAAAACTGGATAGATCTTCAAAAGGTGAAAGTATTGTCGTCAAAGGCATGACAATCCAAGTTTCCGTTCGTTATGCAGACGCTGCTGCTCAGAGTCAGCGATGTGAACGCATGCATTTGGATTCACATGTGCACAGTAGATTCCATGAGTTTGTTCGAGGACAACTGGACATGAAGCATCACGAAAGCCTTTTTCAAATCACGCGGGAGTTGTATAACTGCCACATCCAAATGGAAGACCTGACCTACTAGATTCCTAAGCTTTCTGCACTAGACGTGTGTCCTTTGATCCGCTGGTTTTGCATAAGGGCTTACCTGGCTTGGCTACACTAAAATGGTACATTATATTGGTACTTGATAAATGCCAAGGCATTAGAATAACAAAATACTCGTGTGCCAAGTGTCATCAAGAAACCGACCAAGACAAACCTAATTATTTGCTTCTTTGTTCAGAAAAGAATTGAGTTGCAAGTATTGCTTTGATGGATCTGTTAGAGATGATTCGTGGAGGCTAAGTGCTCTTTACTATTTGTACATGTTTGTTTTGACAATGATTGGCTTGGTTTTGATACTGTCAAGGTTCATGCATGCGTGACAGCGTGAGATGGTAATCTAGGACAACCAAAAAAGTATCAGCTGTGTAGCCCCCACAGTGCCTCTTCATATGGATACACCCTTGGCCTTGGGTAGGGACGGTCCTTGGCTTTTTTTGCATGCATGCATGGCCACAGCTTTTTACCGGTCAGTTTTTTTTCTTTTGAGATGGAATATTTACTGCATGCCTTGTTTACCACTAAGAAATGCTGATGTACAACTCACTTATTCTAGAATTACTAAATGGTGAACAAGGGAGAAACTAGCATGGTGGAATCGTTCGTCCGGCATTCAGTTATTCCCGCTAGCTCCCACTTTTTGTTTCCAGCAGCTTTAGAGAGAGATGTGCAGTTCCAGTTGCTTTTGTCTGACCCTTTGAGCATTTGTATTTGTTTTTTGGAAGTGTCTCATCCTATTCACCAGTCGAGTGAAGTAATCTTTACCAAGATAAGATCAATGATTGATGGGTTAAGGACAGATGAATAGACGCAAACTCGATTCTAACCTTAACTCTTGTCCTTTCTCTTGTATTTATTATTCGCAAGTGCTTAGCTTTTATTTGCTACTTATTTATTATTCGCAAACAATTGGGTTGGGTTTATTTATGATCCCAGAACTGCACAGCAGACAGCGTGAGGAACAAATAAAGCAGATCCCACGGAACCACTGACCGATCGAGCATGAGGAATGGGCCCATTCCTCATGCACTAGTCTGAACTCTACTTACACACACATCAAAGCAGCAACAATGCAAAGCCAAACTTGGGCCTTTCTCGGGATATTAAGCCTATAAAAGCTTGAACAAAAACTGGGCCGCACAAGAATTCACTCTAGGTTGCTCCTCTTGATCCATCAAGCTGCAACCCTCGAATTGCTGCTCCTTGTCTTGCTAGGTGATTCAAGAAAAGGATCATAGAAATATAAACTAATCTAATCATTGTGCACTATTTTTTAGTTTTGTTTTGGAAAACATAATATAGACACATGTACTCACCCTTAATAACATTAATAAGATGCGCATGATCAACGTTAAACCCGACGTTCAAACTTTGGCACCTGGGAGATAACTGTCTAAGGTATTGCTTAGTTCTCTCTCTTTTCTCATAGTTAAGTTTTTTTAAACAAATTCATCTGGTCAACATAGTATCTGTAAGTTACACTATTGCACTTTTTTTTATGAAACAATATATAATATACATGAATACACACTAACATATCCTATGAGCATCTTCAAGAGATTAGACTGACAAATCTTGAGATTGACAAAGTCGCAACGTATGTCTTGCTAAACACGTCGACTACTATTAAAGAAACATCATTGTCAATTCCTAAAATTATTTCAAAATGTGAGCACCCACGCTTAGTTGAGCACTCGGACAAATACTTTGTTTGGAGCAATTTCTTTCTTTTCTTTTTGAAAAAAAGTGGAGGAACAAGTTGTACAAATTGTGCTAAACAGCTAATGGCTGGGACATCACTAATTAATGGTTGTGCTACGATCAGTAAGCAGCAGCATTATGTTGTCCACACATGCCGTCGGTGGGATCTATTATATTATAACAATAGTGTTAAAAGAAGTCACCACTTTCGCCGAGAGGACCAAAAAATTCCCACGTTAATCAAAAAAGAGAAAGAAAGATTGCATGCACCGTACATACGCGCATGTTGCTGTGGCTTAACATTTTTTTTTTGAAACGTGCTGTGGCTTAACATTTGTCATTAGTGAAAACTGCTGCGCGATTAATTAAGCAGCCATGAGCCTGTCTAAAGCGGCATGCAATTAGCACCTGATTGCATTGCAGCCGAACCGCATAACAGCAGAATTGGCTATAATGCTGCATGCATCATTTTCATCACGTCAAAATGTCATAACATATATGAAGTACTAAATGTAGATAAAATTAAAAATTAATTACATAGTTTTGTTGTACTTTATGAGATGAACATTTTAAGCCTAATTAATCAATATTTAGACAATTTTTTATAAATACAAACAAAATGCTACAGTGACGCAATGATTACGAAGTGACACCATCCTCTCAAATCTCAAATTTGTTCTCCCAAATTTAGGATATAAACAAGCCCTCGGTCATTCAGGGAGGAGGGATCCGAATTATTGCTGTCGGCCGTACCACCAACGCTGCATATAGTTTGGTGAGGTGGTCGAGGGAGGCATCAAGGCATGACACTTGACACATTTTTGCCTGTCCTGGACTCCTTGTAGCCTTGTAGGTAGTGGGTCGATATTTCTCAAACTTTTTGACTTTGTGCCAGCATGTTGGCGGTGGGTGGATGCTCTTGCTCTGCTTCTGCTCTTCTTCCAGGTTCCAGCTCCCGCGCGCGCCGACGACGAACCTGCTCTTGTCTTGAGCCTTTAGGATTAGGAATGTCAATCAATCACCAGTCGCGGCCGGTCTGCATCTCACCATGCATTAATATTAATTGCCACGGCAATAATGTCAACTTCATTCCATGCATATATGCCAATGGACGTACTGCTGAAAGATCGATTCACACAAACAGATCGAAACAGTAGATCGATCATCAGTTAGACCCACACAGACAAGCAGCATTAATCGATCAGTTCAGTACGTGACACCAGTAGTGCGTATTTTAATTTGGTAGCACGGCAGCTCAGTGACACAAAGCGTTCAACTAATATAAGTGCCTTGGCAGCCACTAATTGATGAATAATCTCACTCGCAATTAAATGTACGTACTGAATCTTTCTCTATCCTGCAGGACAGGAACGTACCTCAAAGGGCAAGGGTAGTGTCATGCATGTAATGGTCGTACTAGCTTGTTGGACTTGCACATGAAGCAACTCCCTCTGATCATATCCCTCGCTCAGGGAAGAGCCATCATCTCAACCAGCAGGATCGGAACCCCATGCATGGTACCAACTGCTAGGCTAGCTGCTAACTGTTCTGATGTTACTAGCCCTCTAAGGCTCGCCTCGCTCACCTCATATACTGCAAATTAAATCCCCAATAATCATTGTACCATTCTCCAACCTTGCAACCAGATTCTCTGCTCATCCACGCTTTCCAGATCTACTGCACCTGACACAAGGAATTTTGGCAACACAGAATCACCAGATTGAATGACTAAAAGCAGCTAATATATAGTTGTATAATGCAAAGCTAAACACATCCGAGCCCACTGGTTAGGACAGGGATACCAAACAAAGCAACTGCCACCACAAGATTTCTCCTAACCCTTAATTTGGTCTCTGGACGCACTCATTTAGTCCTTTGCTCAAACAAGGTAAAGCACAACAGGCTACTATACTTTTAGCACCGAGTAGAGCCATTTTACAATTCAGCACTGAACCAAATTGATGAAAGAATGTGATGATGATTATGATGTGGCATTTTCCTCTAGCTAGGTACCGGCGTCAAATTAAATAATCGTTGTACCACCACCAGTTGCCTTTCATTATTGTTAAATCTGAACGTACCTTTTGGCCCAAGAAAGATTGAAAAGAATTAAAGAAAGGCAAATAGAAGGTGTGGGCAATAATTGCTTTAAAAGAGACTGCAGGTGCTGGTGTGGCACCAATGATCATCTGGTCTCTCTAAATCAAATTCAGATCTTCATGTTTCCTAAAATATGATCCCAGCACCGCTATGCTCACAAAGGCAGAGTCCTTTAAAATGATTCATTCAGAAAGGCTGGGTCGTCAGTGCATGCTCTGTCTCTGCACTCATTAAAGCAAAAATAGCATGTGATACATCCTAAAAAAAATACATGCGATGCATGACTCCAAAGAATTGAAATAAAATATGGACGACCAAATTGACTCCAGTAGACTCACTGATGACCAAGTTTACCATCACATGTATATCATTTTGTCACTGTCTGATAGAACAGGCCATTTCGTCTAGGAGTACCACTAATATTATGAATGCTAGGACAAAAATACATATACATACATATTTTTAGAAAAGTACATATATTGTTATAATATATTACAACCAAACATTAAGAGAGATTAAGATGCTACTTTGAGCTGGGAAGTCTGGAACACTGGTGGACTTTCTTATGCATTAGTGGCTTAATAACTTCAAGTTTAATTAGTTTATTGATTGTCAAGAAACATCCAAAGAAGTGTTATCTTTTTATGGCGATCAAACATTTTTGTTGCTTACGGAGTAATTTACAAACTCCGTGTTTTCAAAGTGAGAAGCCCAAACATTTCACTTCACCTTTTATTTACATCTTTCTGTCATGTTTGGTGTGATCCTGTGGTGGATTGATAGGACTGTCGGCACCAGAAACCAGCACTTCGACCTTCTTGCATCTTTTTATCACTTTTGCTTTTTTTTGTTTAAACATAATTGGAACATTTTGATCATATGGAAAAAGTATGGGATCAATTTAGCTTGCGATTTGCAAATTGAGACGACTATACAACAAACCGTAAACTAATATCTAGATAATTCAATTTAGCTCAGTTTCAGCACTGGAAAGAGTGAAAGAGCCTGCTCATTCTTAGTTACCAAATGGTTGATGATTCAGAACAGGCGGACTCTACCGCCCGTCATGTGGTTAGCTCAAGGGTCACTGGTCAGATTATTTGATTAGTACCAGCTAGGCCTGGGCCACTTAGCCATGTGCAAATGTAATGCCCCATGGCAGAGAAGAGAGGTGCACCATAAAAGAGGGGAGACAAACTAAGCACCACACTTTTCTGAAGAAAGAATGAAGACAGAAGCCACTCACAAGATGACGGTGCTCCATGCTCCGGTTGGGGTGAGGAGCATCGTGAGCTCCCTAGTGGCCTTCTTCATCGTCGCCAGCTCCGTCACCTTCTTGCTTGACCGAGGCCAGGAAGCGCAGGTGGAAATGGCAGCCGAGCATGGACGCCAAGAAATGCAGGTGAAGGTGGAGGCTGGGCTCCAAGAACCAGCCATGAGAGGGACTACCAAGGTGGGAGACACCGGTGAGGAGGAGTGCAACTGGTCGAGGGGACGCTGGGTATACGACAACGTGTCCCGGCCATTATACTCCGGGCTCAAGTGTGCCTTCATCTTCCCCAAAGTGGCCTGCGACAAATATGGGAGGAAGGATGTCATGTACCAGCACTGGAGATGGCAGCCTCATGGATGTGATCTTCCAAGGTATGATGATGACAGATTTCCCAAGTATTTTCAGCTCAATTCTGTTCTTGTCAGCCCAAAAGTTTCAGAATATCTTAAGGTGCAGTTCTAGAACAAGTACTGTCAGTATCATAGTCAAGAATTTTGCAACCTTTTTTATCTTATGGAAGAAGTAAAACACTCAATTAATCTGTAACTGAAACAAAAAAAAGGGGATAGTACTGCAGAGAAAAAAAATCAACTTACTTCAATATTGAAAAAATAATCTGCTTATGGCCGTTAGCCAGAGGCAAACAATAAACCAAACATGCAAGAGAACTAACTGACAGTGAAAGATAAGAACCAAGAAAAACTTCTACTGCTTCTTATTTTATTATCTCTCAGACTGTGACTACCATCCTATAAAGGGTAGAAAGGAGATCATATCTTCGTATAACTTTCCATGGTATGGCATGATGTCTGAATTTTGCCACGTTAAACAGATTTGATGCCACCAAGCTGCTTGAAAAGCTGAGGAACAAGAGACTAGTGTTTGTAGGTGACTCAGTCAACAGGAACCAATGGGTTTCCCTGGTGTGCATGGTGGAGGCCTCTATACCTGATGACAGGCTCAAGACACACATCTTCAATGGATCTCTCATCTCCTTCAAGGCACTGGTATGCTTTCCTTCACAATTCAAATGGCTAGAGAAACCAACAATTGTGGTTACCCGATTTAAAAACATAATAATCATTTCAGGAATATAATGCGACAACAGATTTCTACTGGTCGCCGCTGCTGGTGGAGTCCAACAGCGACAACCCAATTATCCACCGAGTGGAGTACCGGATCATAAGGGCAGACAGAATTGAGAAGCATGCCAGTGTCTGGAGGGATGCTTACATCATTGTCTTCAATTCTTACCTGTGGTGGAGGAAGCAGAAGGATGACATGAGGATGAAGGTCATGTAAGTACATTTCTTTCTTTCCTACTCAATTGGCATCACATTGTCAGTTTCACTTACCAGGAAAAGTACTCAGAATTATAAATGTAAAATACAAATTAACTTTGTCTCCAGATGCAATGAATTGGGTAACATTGTTTGTATTGTATATGCAGGTATGGTTCATTTGAAGATGGTGATGCAAGGTTAGATGAAATGGAAATGATCGATGGATTTGAGATAGCTCTGAAGAAACTAACGGGATGGCTTGGTGAGAACATTGACAAGAACAAGACTAGAATATTTTTTGCAGGGTCATCAGCAACACATTCCTGGTGAGAGAGATACCCTTGCATTTCATCATCTGTCAACACAAATAGTACAATACCTACACTGGTGGCATCAGGTTTTCATATGGAAGTCAATACTGATGCCTAAATGATATATGTAAATTTCAGGGCTAGCAAGTGGGGTGGAGAAGATAGCAACAAGTGTCTCAATGAAACAGAACCGATCTACAAAGTTGGATACAAAGCAACAGACTACAGCTTGATGGCCAAGGCTAAGTCCTATTTTAAAACATTGGAGCCGAAAGGCATACATGTTCAGATACTGAACATCACAGAACTGCCTGACTACCGCAAGGACGGGCATCCCACTGTGTTCAGGAAGCAATTTGTTCCTCTAACAAAAGAGCAGATTGCGAACCCAGCCAGCTACGCGGATTGCACACATTGGTGCCTCCCCGGCGTTCCTGATGTCTGGAACGAGTTTTTATACGGCTACCTCATGTACAAATGATACACAATGCCAGATCTATAGTGTCTAGATTAGGCTTTTTTTTTTTTGCAGAGAATGTCTGGCCCCATCACATTTTTGTTTACATGTAGAGACAGACATTGGAGAAAAGCAAAGAATCTGTCTGCGTATGTACCACCTCACGGGATCACAAAAGGAGTTAGTCAATGTGAACAGTGTGCATCAGTGTAGTATTTGTTTTCATCTGACAGAGCAACACAATTCTGCAAAATTACCCCCAGAGCAACAGAAATTTACCCCCAAAATTTAATTCATTCAGACTGGCAGGCAGGCAAGAAAAGCAGCACATTTGAGCAGTGGATCAAGGAGAGAAGAGGGAAATTGGTATGCCACCGGTACCTGCCCGGGCAGGTAATTTTTGTACCGTCCGATGAACCTGGTTGGAGATGCGAGCCCATGCCTGGCTCACGCCGCTGTGCCTCGCCCGCGCCCCGTCTGGCCCCTTCCTGCCTCACACACACCAGGCAAAATAATTCCCTCACACCCCGACACTCTCCACCCGCTCTCCTTCCCTGCTCTCCTTCCCCGCCGTCGCCGCCTGCACGCCGGTGCCCCTCCTCGACAAGCTGCCGACCTCTCCCGGCGCCGCCTGAACCAGCAGCGTGCTCGGATCCACCGGCGGCGGAGGGGGTGAAACCAGATCCGGTCGCAAGCCTGTCCGGTCGACCGCCTCCCGTGCTCCACCCCGGCTCGGCTCGCCGGTGCAGCCAATGGGACTTCGCTCGGCGAAGCTGCAGCCCGTCCGGTTGGAGATGGAGGTGCTCATGGTGTGGACGGAGGAGGATCGCGCGAGGTGGGCAGTCACGTTGACTAAGCTTTGGGACAAGCGAGCGGCGGAGGAGGTGTCTCGGCGGCGGCACCGGAAGGGTGAGCTCCTCCTCTCTCTTCCTGCTCTTGATGCCGCGATCTATGGTTCTGATCAGCCTCACTAAAATCCTTGGTCTTTACCATGTTTGTGTCATTATTCTGTTATTTTCCTATGTGCCATTGTTGGTTCCTATGTGCCAAAAACTACAAAGCAGGTCAGACTTCTGATGATTTAAGATTTTCTCTGTTTTATCTTCAGACCGAATCTTATCATGTATATTTGCATTTATTAGGTTGATGAGTTGCGGTCACAGTGCGGGCAATCCCTTCAAGTAATAGACTCACATTTTTGCCCTCATGCCTAAACAAGACATTGGCATGTCCTGGATCAGATCTAAATAGCTTATTTACATTTTTCTGTTTTAAATTTGGATTATTTTATTTGAGATAGTCTCTATCCAATATTCCAATGTGCTATCTTGCCTCTTTATAGGTGTCTGTCGAGATGGTTTTTGTTTTGTAAAATGGACGGTACACAAATACCTGGATCATTCCAGAAGCAAAGACAACCATGTCCTTCTCACTAGCAGCATTGACGATGCACACAGCACCCTACAACACACAAACTCCTTTGTCAGACAGTTTGTGAACCAAGAACAGAAGGAATAACAAGAAAATCGGGATTATGGTAATATTATGACTGAATTAATGGAAAAGTTCAAGAGTTTCTTAAATGTAAAGTGCAATTGTTTAGGAAAAGTACAGTAGTAATTAGTCATTTCTTTTTTGTTTAGCTAATGATGACAGGTGCATTCACAATGAACAGTACAAAAGGCTTGTCAATTTCGAGATTTTAGACAAATGCCATGGCTTCAGCTGCTGAGGCTATCTGAACCCCAGCAAGAAGTTGGTTGACCATTTTAACAGATCTGGAAAGAATGAGAAAATAGATACCCATTAATGCACAAAATTAATAATAATTCGTTTGTGTATATCATGCAAACAACCACTCAGTGCTGATTCAAAGAATCACCTTGCAGCTCCACATCCTCCTCTGATGATATACAAGTTCTCACTTAGTGCTGTTATGCAGAACTACTCGACAATCTATGGATGTTTGTCTAGGAACTAACATATGATTGTGTTCAGGAAGTCTTCTTTATTACCTGATAGAACAGCACCCGAACAAAGCTAATTTGCTAAGTTCCTGAAGTTAGTTGTTTGTGCGGAAGAACTCTCTCTGCCCGCACAGCACACACAAACAGGAACCATTTGCGAAAATGGTTGTCATGTGATGTAAGTGTAATTTGCTGAATGAGGTTCTGATAGACCAAAAGCATGAAGAAACATAATTCTTCTTGTCATTTGTGATGTACATAATTGGAATGAAGTGTTAGTCTAGTGCAGATTTCTATCAATCTTAATAATGGAGGTGAAATTATGTGTATAAAAATTAGAGTTAAATGCATCATTAATACACAAACTTGGCGAGTGGGTGCGTTTAGGTACATCATCTTTCTAATTGCTCATTTAGGAGCACCAACTTGACATATCGGTGCAAATAGGTCACCGACATGACATATGGACAAAAGAACGCCATGTAGGCAACATATGTGTACATTTGGTGTTATTTTATTGTTTATTAGGACTAATTTTGATATATACAAGTTTTTATGATGCTAGTACAGGATGAAAAATATATTAGTTCAACACAACAATTTGAGGATTTATATTACCACTCAAACTTTGTTAACAGGCAGACGAATCAAAAGTCAAAATTTTACGCTTATACAATGACTACAATTGACACCAAATATATACCTTGTTTGTCATATTATTTCATTTATCTCTCCAAAAATAACTATTTTTCATAAAATATATTATTTTTAAACATTTTATAATATTCTTTGTCTAGAAGATGCTACAAACAAAATCTAAAAAGATGTAAAAAAGTTACTACTACCTAAATTGCATAACATACGTAAGGATTTTTGCAAAAGAAAACAATCACTAACATGTTATTTGTAAAGTACGTATCGTTGTGACATTGCTTACATGGCATTTTTTCGTCATGTGTCATTGTAGTGACCTATTTGCACGCACATGCCAAGTTGTTGCTCCTAAATAAGCAATCAGAGAGATGATGTATCTAGACGCAGCCACTCGCCAAGTTTACGTACTAATAATGTATTTAACTCTAAAAATTAAGTAAATTATCGGGAAAGTTAGCCATCATCGGGAAGCACAAGAGATTAAAAGTATTGATATGTACCAATTTCGTCGATGCGGTTTCCTGGAATCTCGACTTGCTCGTCATCTTCTCCGCGCCCTTCAGCACCCAGATCTGCTCCTCTGGACGCCATTGACTGGCAGGATGTTGAGCGGCGGCGTCGATGTGGAGGTCAGAGGCGGCGCGGCGGCGTCGGCGTGGGGGTACCAGGAGCGCGGCGTCGATGTGGGGGTCAGCGACGGCACGGGGGCGTCGTCGTGGAGGTCAGCGGCGGCGTCGGCGTGGGGGTACCAGGAGCAGCGGTGCCGGCGTGGGGGTCAGCGGCGGCGCGGGGGCGTCGCCGTTGTTGCCGCCATGGCAGGTGCGCGAGGGAATCTGAGACGGCGGCAGGTGTGAGGGAATCAAAGAAATCAGCCTGGAAAACTGCCTCGGTGCACAAGATGGGCCCGACGAAGGCGTGGGCGGATCAGCTCATCCCGCGCGCACGATTCTTGAAGCAGATCAACGGTTAAGAAGTTGCCGGCCCGGGCAGGTGCCGACCGGGTTGGAGAGGAGAGCGACCTGAACAATGACTCATCGCCGCGCAGCAGCATACGTGTGACCGCACGCGGGCCCACCATCAGACGCGCCGCCGCGAGCAGCCAGATTCGCACCACAACACGGACAAGCTCTTCTCCAATCCATGTCACAGACATCATCACAATGTTTTAGTAGGCAATCTGGCCCAAGTTTAGTTGGGTCACGAAGGTATGCGTGTGTGTAGCCCAGAAGGCCAGAACTAAGCCGAGCAGCCTATCCATGGAAGCCCAGAATACCAAACGCTCAGACACTGCCTCCATTGATATGCATGGCCCAAGGGTCAATGGTGTTCAGGAAACAGTTTGCCCCTCTGGCGAACCCAGCCAGCTACGCGGATTGCACGCACTGGTGCCTCCCTGGTGTTCCTGACGTCTGGAACGAGTTCTTATACGGCTACCTCATGTACAAATGACATACTATATATGTCAGTCACACTATATACTATGTCCCTCCGGTCGTGAACATTTGACGTTCCCGACCAGCGGAATAAATGAGCTAGCAGCAAGTCAAATTAGTGAGTATATCAGATATATTCAGGCCAACTGTTTGCGCACGACAGACAGAGTAACGTAATTCTGAAGATTCCACAGAAAATCTGCCATTAGAAAGAAACACAAGTTACGAATCAATAGATGTCCTAGATGCATAATCCAGACATCACTGAAGCTGGGGAAGCAAGATGCAGCTACGTCAACCACGATACATAATCAGTAGCAAGCAGTATTCATTCAGAGGCCAGGCAGGCAGGCACCAGGGCCGTCTCCAGGATTTTGGTGCGAATTACAAAACAAGGTCTTAAAATAATAAAAAACCATATGTTACAATTAGAGCATAATTCCACTCACAAAATAGTGGCACGTTTTTGTGATTGAGCAGTTGCTTCTAGTTTTGGTTTGTGCTTTTCAGAACTGGAATCTTACTTCCTATTAGTTGTATACTTAATCCTCGAGAAAACAATGTACGTACAAAAAATTGGCCAGGCACGCAGTTGAGCAAGCAAGAAAAGCACCACGTTCAGCAGTGGATCGGAATGAACGAGAATGGGAAGCTACCTGAGCAGTAATTTATGTTCGCCGCGCGCAGGCGCAGCAGCATACGTCACTGCGGAGGTAGCTCGACCCGTCGCCGTCCACCACCTGACATTGGCCCTGCGCCAACAGATGGGAAGCTACCTACCGGCCCCGGCCGCCGCCGCCGTTGACGAATGAGACAAGCCAGAGGAGACAGGCCATGGGCCCATGGCCCAGTGGGCTGACCCATTTGCAGACAGGCCGGTCAACACATGTCTCTGGACACCCCAGTGGGCCTGCCCAAAATTAATCTCCACCAGCCCTCGACAATCACAGAGAGTCAACACCACCAAACACAGTCGCTTTGCTGATTTTCTTTTGATACGATCATTCAAAGTAGCTGCCTCTTGTTATATACGTACAGATGTCTGTTCAGATGCCTTTTCTGTGGTTTCAAGTCATTGCTTGCAGTAGCAGCCCTCGGTCATCGATCGATCTGTGCGCTCAACCTTTTTCTACTTTTGGTTGAGTTTATAAACATGCTGGTTGGTGATCCTTAAGTTTTTGCTTGCTAAAAGACATACAAAATTGAGATTCCAAATTGACCATAGGCGGCTTACAACTCCTACTGCTAGTCGTTAGTCAAATAACAAATGCAAGTAGCTGGATAGATGTTCAAGTATGACTATAGACGACACGACTTGTTTGTTGACATACATACACACATGTATGATGACCAGGCCAGCGCAATTTTGGTTAAAAAAAATATCGTCAACAGCTTATAATCCACGTCCAAGGGCCAGGTGACCAGGTGTTTTGAAGTGTTCAACGCCCTTTTATATTAGTGATTGGTCAGTGCATATAGTTCAATATAACCACCTAATACAATCTAACACATATATACATTGGACATTGGCCATGAGGCTGCTATAAGTACAGCTCTCAGTGTCAAATAACAGATGCAACCAGCAAATAGATGTTGATCTATGACGTTTGTTATAGCCAGATACCTTTTCAACCTGTTCGGCTGGCTGGTGGCTGGTGCTGATTCGTGCTGAGAGAAAGATACTCTTGGCTGACTGATGACAGGTGGCTGGTGTTGATTCGTTGTGAGAGAAAAATACTGTTGACTGGTGCTGATAAGCCAAACGAATGTGTCGTTTGTGTTTGTTGACATGACGTTACTCCCTCCGTCCCACAAAGACTGTCCATTTAGGTTTGTCCTAAGTCAAACCATCTTATGTTTGACTAAGTTTATATAAAATTATATCAATACTTTTGATGTGTATCAATTTTCATTAGATTCATTATGAAGTATATTTTCATACTATACCTATTTAGTGTTACAAATATTGATAATTTTCGTTGTAAACTTGGTCAAATATAAGATAGTTCGACTTAGAACAAACCCAAATGGACAGTTTTTATGGGACGAAGGGAGTATATACATTTTCAAAGCCGGGTGCCCGGGTGCCGAGCATGAACCGACGCTTGAAAACATGCAGCCGCGCAGCGGCAGCTGTTTTGGGAGTTCGATCCTGTATTAGTTTGAGCCTTTGAGGCCAAATTTGGTTTGAATAGCCAAATTTGTATCGCCCATGATAGGGGCTAGAATTTGTATCCCAGAGGAGGCACATGGTGTTTTTTTTTAAAGAAAAGGTGTCTGCACGCTGCTGTACACTAGTACTGTAGCTGTAGTACTCCATAGTCTATCAGGGACAGACAGAGAACACGTGTTCCACACGATCCACTCACTGGGCCGACTCCTCTGGTTTCATCAGTTCCAGTGGACCACCTGATCGAGCTGACCTGCATGCTGCTCAGTTCACTTCAGTTTATCATGCATGTGTTGATTTCGATTTCGATTTGACTGCCTGTGTGTGTGATGTGTGCATTGTTACAAGTTTATGTGCTTTGGGTTACCTGTGTGCACTACAGTAGTACCCTATATATATAGTTATAGCCGTTTTGTAGTGCATGTTAATACAACAAACTAAGGCAAAGCCAAGTAGTAATAAACTGCTGTTCAATCAGTTTTCTGTACTGTGTGCGATCCATGGATTGATCATCGATTCATTGCGGCGGCGTACCAAATAATTTGTCCTTATATATAAGCCGATAGATCGATCACGCAGCATACAAGTCCAAATTGCTTATTAGCACATAATTAATAATAACGAGATCATTGATCAACACGAGCACAGGTTGGTTCGCATGCACATGCATGCTGAGATGTCCCATTGCCTGATGAAACACCAGTCGATTGCATTATTGATGAGTTGGCCACACTAGTTAGAGCATCTCTAAGAGTGACTACAGAATAAAGTCCCAAAATACTAGTTGTGGTATCTTGTGATTTTTTCTAGTAGTGAACCGTAACTTGTGATTTTTTTCCTCCGTCCTTTTTTCCGTGGGGTATTGGGAGATTTTTTTTCTCTATCCTTTTTCTCTGCGGGGTATTGGGAGCTCGGAAAGGAGAGTAAATTTGGCTCAGAATAGAGCCAGTATTGAGCACGTGGAAAAATTGGAAATTGGAACATTGCTTTTGTTATTTTTATGTCCAAAATAGATTATTGTTAGTGTTTATTGGGTTCTCTTGGAGATGCTCTACGTAGTTCCTAAACTTGTTGAGAAAATTAATATCATCCTTTTTTTTTTGAACAAGATTTGTTGGCTGGTGCTCTAGAGTTAAGGTGGGTGAGTGTATGTACACATTTGTGTATATAGTAGTAAAAATTATGGATTTGAAGGATACCAAGAGAGAATGATGGAAAAAAAGTTGTATTTTTTTATACTTAAAAAATACACCTTGTATAGTTTGATGGAGGCTGGAGGGAATATGTAGGCATGTGGGCCAGAGAGGCTGGCGATGAAATTCAGTATATTATGCGTGTGCTATTTTTCGATTCCTAATTGCGTAGACGGGCAAGTAGAGCATGGGTGATGGGTACCCTATATATAGATGCGATATATTGGGGTGGCCGTTGGGAATGAACGACGACGAGCCGAGAAGAGAGACAGAACAGCCAGGAGGCCTTTTTTTTTCTTTTCTTTTGAAAGAACGCAGGCAGGCCTTTTTCAGGGGAGGGGATCGGAGGATCAATTTATAGCCAGGTAGGCCCCGCGCGCCTGAATTGCAATCGGACTCCAACAAGCACACAGGAAGCCATGGCTGCATTATTGGCAAGAGGCGGGGAGGAGGAGGGCCCGCGAATGGAGGTGGAGGGTGGGGATCGTCGGAGTCGTAGCGGTGGCGACGATGCGTGGCGGCGTTGGGCGGTGCTGGTGGCGACGGTGTGGATCCAGGCCCTGACGGGGACCAACTTCGACTTCGCGGCCTACTCGTCGGCGCTGAAATCGTCGCTGGGCATCTCCCAGGAGGCGCTCAACTACCTGGCCACCGCCTCCGACCTCGGCAAGGCCTTCGGGTGGTCCTCCGGCCTGGCCCTCCTGTACATGCCCCTCCACGCCGTGCTCCTCCTCACCGCCGCGCTGGGATTCGCCGCCTACGCCGTCCAGTACTGCTGCTGCCTCGTCTTCGCCAACCCGGCCTCCTCCTTCACCATCCCATACCCTCTGGTATGTCTCTCCATAGATCATCCTTCATTTCTTCTCTTGCGGCTATTTAATTTGTCAACATCAATTGTTTCATTGATATCAATTGTCTGATAGAGTGCTAGCTGCGTCAATAATTAATTTGCCAATACATAATCCGCTAGCTAGCTGCTAGGTGAGGCGGGCTTCTGTTCATGTGTGAGCCGGCCGGCCGTGGTAGCAATCGTTAGCTAGCTAGGGGAAAGGTCGCATTGAAGAAGAAGATAGCAATAGCCACGGATGGCGACTAGATATTGATGATAGCAGATATTTAGGCTGATAGCAGCCACTGCACGTATATATCAGGATACGGAATGGAATTGTACGGTGGCCGGAGCTCTCCTGCCATTGTTTTGTTTGTTTCAATTCGTTTCCATGGCGGAGCTGAAAAGGAGGGGACTACTCCTCTTGTCTTGTACCGCTAGCTCGTTCGTCTCTTCTCTTCCTTATTTTAAGCCGGCCACTTTTGCATGAGCTGCTAAATTCTGCCTTTACGTTCGTTTATTATCCGATCCCAACCGCTTCTCACCTTTTATTTGTCTACATACATACATACATAATTATTTGTTGACTGTTAGGTTCTCGATCAATCAGAGAGATTGAAGCTGTATCACCCTGGAATAGGCTCTGATTCACACAAACATCGCAGTCACATCACCTTAGATACCATCGTAGCAGCATATCACACACACGCCTGCGGCATGCGCACCTACTTCATCAACCACCTACTTCACAACGTCTTTCCTTACTATGATATATTCGGTATCTAACAGCACGAAAAATATCATGTCACGCGCACAAATGGAATCACAAAGTTTAAGGTCACAATTACAAACTTTCACCATCCCAGAAATGTCAAAGTAAATTTTATTGGACGGAAGTGCTCCCTCCCTTCCCTGCCCACCACACCCAGCCCCATACCTCAATGCTCACCATATATCTGGCTACTGGGAACACTCCTCCAGTCTTCAGTAGATAACCAACAGTTTATTCAAATGTATGAAGCAAAGATGTAGACACGACACAGGTTGAATTGTCAATATGCCACAGCATGCAATTTATAGTCAATTTAGTTAGTCGATTAGATTCTGATTCATATGTTGCCTTGCAGGTGTTCTTGGTCTGCTTGATAGCAGGGTGCAGCATCTGCTGGTTCAACACAGTCTGCTTTGTTCTCTGCATACGTAGCTTCTCTGCAAGCAGCCGCCCCCTGGCCCTCTCCCTCTCAATAAGCTTCAATGGGCTCAGTGCTGCCTTCTACACTCTCTTTGCAAATGCCCTCTCCCCTACCTCCCCAGCTGTCTACCTCCTCCTCAATGCCACCCTCCCTCTTGCTGTCTCTATTCTTGCCCTCCCACCAATCCTCCTCTGCCACACGCAAGGCAGCAGCCACCTCAACAGCATGCCCAATCATGACAGAAGCGTCTTCCTCGGCCTCTACATCATTGCGTCCGTCACTGGCATATATCTGGTGGTCTTTGGATCTTTCACCACAACCAGCTCTACTGCATGGGTCATCCTCACAGGCGCCATGGTCCTCCTCGCCCTTCCTCTCATCATCCCTGCCTGCTCCAGTTGCTCATTCATGGATACACCTGACCCTGCATTGCCACTAAACCATAATGACCCACATAAACCACTGCTTAATCATCAGACAGAGCCCGATGCCGTGATGCAAAAAGAAATGGAGCGCCAGCTGCAGGGCAGTTGTGGTGGATCAATACTGGACAAGGGCCGCCTGGTGGTGCTCAATGAAGAACACAGTGCAAAGAGGCTAATTGGGTGTGTGGACTTCTGGCTCTACTACACAGCCTACTTCTGTGGAGCCACTGTTGGCTTGGTATACAGCAACAACTTGGGGCAGATTGCGCAGTCATTGCACCAGCAGTCACAGCTCACCATGCTACTTGCTGTCTACTCATCCTTCTCCTTCTTCGGCCGTCTTCTCTCTGCACTCCCCGACTCCCTTCACGGGTATCTGTTTCGCTCAACATCTCAATTATTATCACATAGCCTCCTAACTAACTATAATCCATTTTGCATACAGGAGGATGCCACTTGCTCGGACAGGGTGGCTTGCTGCTGCCTTGGTGCCAATGCCGATGGCCTTTTTCCTTATGTGGAAACAACAAGATGGAAGCGCTCTGGCAGTAGGAACAGCACTAGTTGGCCTAAGCTCAGGGTTCATCTTTGCTGCAGCAGTGTCCGTGACCTCTGAGCTCTTTGGACCAAATAGTGTTGGTGTGAACCACAACATACTAATCACCAATATCCCTCTGGGCTCATTCCTCTATGGCCAGATTGCTGCCCTGGTATACGACGCAAATGGCCAAAGAATGACAGTAAAAGATAACCGCACTGGCATTGCTGAAACCATGATTGTGTGCATGGGGGTGAAGTGCTACTCAACCACCTTCTTCTTGTGGGGTTGCATCACACTTCTGGGTTTAGCATCGAGCATTGTTCTATTCAGAAGAACAAAACCAGCTTATGCTACTACTGCTAGTAGATCAAGTTATAAGAACCTTCACCAAGTTTCCAGTTAACAGAGAAACTCCTTGATCAGTTCCTTACTGCTTTGAGATCACGGTTAGCTTGTACAAAATTTTGGTTTAGTTCTAGCTGAAATGGGTTAGGTACAGTACATGAAATGAACACCATCACAAGAGACATCAAGAGGATAGGAAATTGTTAGCTTAGTAGCTGGTATGTAAAGTACAGAGCCAGTATTCCATTTACTGGGCATTAATACTAAAAAGTAGGCCCAATGTTGCATGAAATCCGTTTGGAATGTTTGTTGCTGGTTGAACTGAGATACATGCAAAATCCTCCATATTTACTGTTGCTATGTACTCCCTCTGACTCAAAATATGTTTAGAACATTGACACGGTCTACAAGGAGAATTTTTGGCCAATGAGAATATGACATTTCAAAGGAAGGTAATAAAATATTCTGAAAGGTATTTCTCATGGTGAGTCTAGTAATATCTATCTATCTTACATTGTTGACCTATATAATTTTTTATATATTGATGTCCGTACTAGTTAATGATGCAAGGCATGCTAGAATTAGGGGCAAATATGTTAATCTTTGTCAGGGCAATACTGTTGACATTAAATAAGGAGAGCAATGTGTCCACTAAATAGCAGAAAATGACACAAAGTTTTAAAATTTTGGAAGGATGGATTAGATGGACCACTCCATTGTGCTGTAATAGAGAAAAGAACTATACTTAAGTAACCCATGGGTATTCAATTATCATGCAAAGAAATGGATATCTGTCGTCTTTCTGAACCTATAAATTTCGCTATTATATTGTTAAAATAACATAGTAGAAACAGAAATCGCATGTGTACAGGTTGGCTGTTGGCACAGTTGCCTGTAAACCTTTAAAAGTTCCAGGGAGTTAACTTCTGGCAACACAGGGCACAATGAATCATTCGAATATCACAAAATGGCACACAAAATTCTAAATTTTGCAAGAACAGCCTAGATGGATTACTCAGGTGAGCGATAATTGAAAAGGAACTATACTGTTAGCATAACATGAACAAGTGAAATCCAGTCTGAAAGTGTACAGTTAAGCACAGTCGTTCCCTTGAAAATAAAGTTTAGCACATTTGCCTATAGCCCTTAAACCTTTCATAGGATGTACCATCGAGGCATCTAGCAATTTGTGAGACGTTGAAATTGTTCACCAAATGCAAAAGATTCACATTTATATTATTACCTCAATCAAGGGTGTACAAATGGAGGATGCAAATACTTGACAGAACAGATAACTGATGACTATTTCTTCTGTTGTTCATCATGCTTGCGCCATGGATTGAGTGCTTCTCTCATAGCTTGGGCCTCTGGACTGTTTTCCCAAGCTCGTTTTTCTGACTCCAAGACAGTTACCTTGTCATCTGTATCATAGAACCATATGGAAATTTAAGAGGCATTCCTATGCAGCAGCGAACAACCGAATGAACTTGACAGGATGAAAGGTACTAAATAATCTGAAGTAATTGTGTGGCAACCAAAATAATGGAAGCAGAGGTTGTTGTTGTTGAATGGGAAGATGCACTGAAAAGCACATACTACTTGTTTGAGTTAACTTTTGGGAAACTTGACGAGTTCCCAATGATTTAACTAAACAGGGCAGTTGGTTTCGTCGATTAACGCTGGATCCAGGTGCTGAATTTGGATGAGAGCAAAGTGCAAAATGCCAATTGGACCTAGGAGAGTAGAAAGTTTTGCAATCTGTATAAAGCTACCCTTCAGATGAATTTAGGGGTAGTTTATTGGTGCCATATGGACTCTAGATAATTCATCCAATCCAAGTATGATTTATTAACTACAAATGCCAAAGAAAGTACAAGGGGCAGGGTTGGATGCTGAGCAGGGACAGGGGAGGGAGAAAATGGGGGAAGGGACGTACAGAAGCCTGTGTGGATCATGAAGAGCTCCATGGCGGCGCCAATCGAGGCACCGACCACGGCGATCTTCAGATACCAGCCCGCGAACCTCATGCTATGATTCTCCCGCAGTGAATCCTCATGGAAAGAGGTGGCCGGAGTGAGCTGAGGCGGCGGCGGCGGCGGCGGCTTTGAGGTCGCCGGCGATGCGGGTGCTTTCAGGCGAGCAGACGACGAATCGGGGTCGTTGAAGCCCAATAACCGACGCGCTGGATATTATTGGGTCGTTTTCTTGCCAACAAAATGGGGGCCCAAAGGGCATCAGGCCCGCATCGCATCAAATCCAATCTCTCTGGCGTGGCGTCTCCGCTCCCACACCACAGTAACCACACGCCAAATTCTCAAATAATAATAATAATAATAATAACCACACGCCCATGGCGACGACCTCGCCGCCGACGGCCACGAGGCCTGCAGCCGCCGCGTTTTCCCGAGCCCCATATCCAGGGATCAATCGCGTCTCCTTGCCCTGCCGCCGCCGCCACCGCTCTACTCCCTGTTGGAGACCCCCGCGATGCAGCCGTAAAGGGAAGCCGGTCGTCACAGACGTCGTCGAGGAGGCGGCACCGAGGGGACCGGGGACTGAGAGGAAAGATAACGAGGAGGCAGAGGCCGGTGCGGGACGTGGGGTGCTGAGCTGGTTCAAGGTTGACGGGGTTGCGGCGGACATCATCGGCATCGCCGCGCCCGCCGTGCTCGCCCTAGCCGCCGACCCAATCACCGCCCTAGTCGACACCGCCTTCGTCGGCCATATTGGTAGGTCATAACGTTGCTAAGCTGTCCCATGCGGGAAGCAATCTTAACAGGCTATACAGCCTATACAAGTTTCAGTATAGAATACAGGAAAATTTTACATCTGCTTTCAGGGGATCAATGACTTGATGTGCGTGCATGTTGTCAGGCTCCACTGAACTTGCGGCTGTTGGCGCATCTGCTTCCATCTTCAATTTAGTATCCAAGCTGTTCAATGTGCCATTGCTTAATGTCACCACATCCTTTGTTGCTGAGCAGCAGGCAGTCGATGACACTTCTAATAGCACAGGAAAAAGTAAGCAAATGAAGAGTTCTACTACCTCCGGTTCGTAATAAATGACGTTTCAGACAGAACAATTAGCTTGGTTCTAGTTCAAATCTCTGGTCAGAAGCGTCATCTATTACGGATCGGAGGGAGTATTTGATTTCTTCTGAAGGGATCTGTTATCAACATTACACTGATTAATGTTTAGTTCTCACCTAGGAGATGAACTTTTGACACCTCAAAAAAAGGCAAGCCAACAAAGGAAGGTTCTCCCGGCAGTTTCAACATCCTTGGCTCTAGCTGCTGGCATCGGATTGTTGGAGATGGTGGCACTGATTGTTGGATCTGGGACACTGATGAACATCATTGGTATACCCGTCGTACGTAACACTAATTTACTGGCATACTCAGATTCCTAGGACCTATTTCTTCTATGTAACTTGATGTCAGCACTGAACGTTCTTTATGGTATTATTATGCGTGTTCTGTTGGTCTGAACAATCTAATGTCTATGCAGCTCCAGTGTCTATGTTATTTATGCGCCACTTTTGATGCCCCATTCTGAAGTCACTATTCCTAATTTGTACCTGAATCTTTGAATGTTCTTTTTCTGGTCCTTCTGTTCACATTGCCTTTTCATCATCCTGGAAACAGTGTACATTTTACAATGTGTATATAAGCTAATTGCCCATGCAGTGTGACCAAAATGTTGGTTCTATGACTAATTGCCCATGCAGTTTACTACCAAAACACTGTCGCTGAAGTTGTTTTTTTTTACTGTCACAGGATTCACCAATGCGAGCACCAGCAGAACAATTTCTTACATTGAGGGCATATGGTGCTCCACCAATAATAGTGGCACTTGCAGCTCAGGGTGCATTTCGTGGATTCCTGGATACAAAGACACCATTGTATGCTGTCAGTAAGTCACTGTACGATAGTTCAGGGTGCATTTGGACCTTGGTATTTAAATAGCGTGATTTTTGTTGTAATGGATTTTTTTCTCATTTAAGGTGCTCTATGTAATTGATGTAAAATGATTTAGCTAGGAACTAATGCCATTTTTGTTGTAATGGATTTTTTTCCCATTTAAGGTGCTCTATGTAATTGATGTAAAATGATTAAGCAAGGAACTAATATCATGATGCATACAGGTGCTGGAAACCTATTAAATGCAATACTGGATGCTGTACTTATTTTTCCACTTGGTCTAGGAGTAAGCGGCGCTGCCTTGGCAACGGTGTCCTCTGAGTATGTTGGTGCAATTATGATGATTCTAGCAATAAAACTAAATTTCCTCATTTGGAGTATCTTTGCTTCCTCTTATTTTCATCTATACTTAAATAATTATAAGCCCCTAAAGTATTTGTATCAACTGTCTTACATGTGTTCAGGTACTTAACAGCGTTCATCCTCCTTTGGAAGCTGAATAATGAAGTAGACCTATTCTCATGGGATATCATTGGAGATGGAGTAATCCGCTACCTGAAATCTGGTTGGTAAATATCCCTCATGCTGATATAGTCATATCCAAGGATGTTACATGTCATGGTTTTGCTTTAATGTAAACAAACACCGATTCAAACAGATGGGCATATCCATGAATTCATTTCTGTTTGATAGTTGTTGTATTACGTGCCCGCACCGTGATCCTTACTTCCTTTTCTGTTTTTCCCCTAACTCTAATTTCTGTTTTTGGGTTTCACCTCTAGCCTACCCCAACTTGCTTGGGACTAAAGGCTATGTTGTTGTTGTTGTAGTTGTTGTATTACGTGCCCTGTTACATATTAGTGCAATAGACCTTTATGATAACCACTTGAATTTGAACAATTTTCAGGTGGACTGCTGATTGGCAGAACAATTGCAGTACTCCTGACACTGACACTATCTACATCCCTGGCTGCAAGGGAAGGGCCTGTTCCAATGGCTGCCTATGAGATTTGCTTGCAAGTGTGGTTAACAATTTCTCTGCTGAATGATGCTCTAGCCCTTGCTGGTCAGGTGTGCAAAATCGCTGTAGTGGACATTTCATCAAACTCCTTACCTGAGTATTTTCTTATGAAGTACCATATTTGCGCAGGCTCTACTTGCTACTGAATATGCGAAAGGGAACTACAAGCAAGCCCGCATGGTTTTATACAAAGTCCTGCAGGTTAAGAAGTCATCTCTTGGAAAAGTTCAGAAATGACACCAAGTTTCTTCTTTTCCTTAAGGAGCTCATTATGTTCCTTTTTTTTTGTGTAGGTTGGAGGTGTGACTGGTGTTGCACTTGCTGCTACCTTATTTGTTGGGTTTGGATCTTTGTCCTTGCTGTTTACAGATGATCCTGCAGTTTTGGATGTTGCCCGATCTGGAGTTTGGGTACTGATAATTTCAAGAAGTCGATGCTTAGTTTCCGAAGTAGTGTGTGCAGTGATTTTATGTTAACAATGTGAATGTTGGATTGTTGCAGTTTGTCACTATTTCTCAGCCGGTAAATGCTATTGCATTTGTGGCTGATGGGCTCTACTATGGTGTTTCTGACTTTGCCTATGCTGCATACTCTACGGTTCTGATTCATATTCCTACTCTATCACATTTATTTTGTCTCTGATACTATCATGTTATTATGTTATTAGTCATCACATAGCACAGCATAGCTTTGTCATGCTAACCATATGGAATCATGGGTTTTCAGTTTTTTGCGGGGGCTGTGTCATCGGTATTCCTACTTATGGCTGCTCCTAAATTTGGTCTTGGTGGCATCTGGGCTGGTCTTACTCTATTTATGAGTCTGCGAGCAATTGCTGGTTTCTGGAGGTAGTAATGGATGATTTCATTTGTAGCAGTCTCTTGGTTCGGGCTTTCTTTTTTCAAGTAACCAAGCTGTAAACTTGGGGGAAAGGAACCAAGCAGCACGAATGACGTGATTTTCTGTTTTATTTTTCAGGTTATGGAGCAAAGGTGGACCTTGGGAAATTATCTGGTCAGAGAGTGAGTAAAGCACAGATGTGGCCGTTTATATTCAATTGATCTCCTATGGTCAATTTTGAGCGGGAACGGTAGGTAGAAGCGCGTACGCTGCAGCCAGCAGGCCATATAGCCCTGGGTAACAGAAGGCCTGTGTTACAGCTGACAAGATAGCGGAAGTAGATACAGATACAGTATGTGGAAATATGTACACAATACACTTTTTATAGTACCCCCTTGCCTGCTGTAGGAGGCCTTTACAACTTTCAAGTGTTTACCAAGAAAGTTGTGTTCCAATAAAAGGCCCGTCATGTAAATTTTGTTTCTGGAAAATCCTGCGTGTAAATGAATTGCCTAACATTCTGGGATACGTACATTCGATAAACATTTTTTTCTGGCATCTGTGCAACTCAGTGATTGTCTGAAGTAGAATAATATCAATTGTCTTGTGTAAGTGCAGCAGCATCGGACATTGCCAAATTTGTTAAGATTTGAGCCAGCCTCGAGGCCATGGGAGGAGGAGGATAGTGGAAAGCCAATGGGGCCGCGGCCCATGGTGCAGGAAAGAATTAAGGGCCCAGGCTCCCAAGTTTAGCCCAGGTCTTGATCCGGAGGAAGGATAGAGACGAGAGAGGCCGCCGCAGCCAAGCAGAGCAGCTGAGGCGGAGGGAGAAGGCGGCCGGCCGGAGGAGACTAAGCCACCACCAGCAGCAGGAGGAGGAAGCGACGAGGGAGGATGCCGTGCCTCAACGTGTCCACCAACGTCAACCTGGAGGTGGAGGGGGTGGACACCTCCGCCATCCTCGCCGAAGCCTCCAAGGTCGTCGCCAACATCATCGGCAAGCCAGAGGCCGTAAGCCCTCGCCTCTCCCTTGCCCTCCTCTACACTCTTCCCCTCTCGTTTCGTTGCCTGTGTAGTAGGTTCTTCTAGGGACGTCTCTCCTTCTCCTCCTGCATCTATTTGGTTGGAGATGAGATTATGCTTCCATTTTGTAAGTGCCACCTGCAACCTGTTAGGGTTTTGACTTTTCAGCAGGATGTGCATCACCTAATGACACATTTCTGTAGGTTATCAATCAATTAAACGCGTTTGCAGATGGTAGTTTAAAGAGAATTCGTGTGAATCAGTAAATCTCCCAATATTCCCCCTTGACAAATACTACTACTTCAATGGGGATTTTGACCTCTAGGCTTTTATTTACTTTGAGGGAATATTGCCTAGCTTTATCATGGACAATGTTAATACTCACTCCAAAACTTTAATAATATTCACACGAGCAACCAAAACTCCTAGAATGGGATTGCAATCTCTTGCTTATCATGGCCTTTCTTAGGTCCAGTTCATATATAAATTGAACCTGTAATTTCGGCAGTTTTGGCACTGAGGAATTAAACCAGATAACTCATTGGTCTGAGACGGCATCCCCAGCGTCTATCTAGGACTGATATAATGACCACTGGTCCACTGCGATCATTCAGTGCTAGAAATGTTAAGCCATTCATCTCGCAATTTCACCATCCTGCTGTTGAATAGAAATGTGGAGTCAAGCCACCGAGAACAGATTAACTATCCACAGAAAAATAGCTAATGACAGTCTCTTCACAGCTTTTTCTGGACCAGATTTCTAGCAACCAGCAAGCCCTAGTGTACTATTCTTCAGCACTAATCTCAGGTGCTGTTAAATCTGTACACCATGGGCTGCATATGCTTTTCCTTTTCCTTTACGTTATCCCTAATACTACAGCCATCAACAACTTTACATATATTAAAAAGTTGAAAGCTCATGTTTATCAATCATTCATGTTATTTTTAGTCTGGCGGCTTCTTTGCTACATAGTCACCACCCAAATTCTTATACTTCAGGGACCTGATTTTACTAGATACAGAGGTTGTCCCTTTTCATCATCTGTTAGCCAGGTGGTCTGAATTAATGACCTGTCTGAATACTTTGGATTCAAAACCTGATCATGCTAGGCTCATTCTCAATTTCTCATACTGTAATTCTTTGGATTATTGGTGGGTGACCTGTGGTGCTTGGCTCAAATTGCTGACATTTAGACTTTATTGTTTATCTATGGTTGATATATAAAGTCAAAGGCATTTCTCTTTGGTACTATCATCTTGAGGAATTAATGAAATGGTTGTTCCTCCCACAGTATGTGATGGTTGTTCTCAAGGGTTCAGTGCCAATGGCATTTGGCGGTACCCAGGAGCCTGCAGCTTATGGTGAGCTGGTTTCCATTGGAGGGCTGAACGCTGATGTCAACAAGAAGCTGAGTGCTGGCATTGCTTCTATTCTGGAATCAAAGCTGTCCATTCCCAAGTCCCGCTTCTACCTCAAGTTCCACGATTCAAAGGCAAGCAGCCACTATTTCTTGTTGACTTGGCATGTAATTCATGGGTCCTTTTAACCATCACCAAGTTCTCATTTCAATTTTGTTCTTTGTTAGGCTCATCATGCACAAGAACATGCTCAATGTTTGCATGCTTTGCATCAAGAATAGTTCGTGTAAATAACCATCTGTTGTTTCATGCCATCTTCCTAGTTTTGCGTCTGTTTCCTTTGTGCTTGCTTATGTAGATGGTGTTAGTTTTTTTTGTATATCCAGTTATATCTTTGCACCGTGCTAATTTTGATTGTTATGTGATCATGCAGCGCTCAGACTTTGGTTGGAATGGCTCCACCTTCTAGATTATTGGGAGGTTTGTAGGCGTGGCTTCAGCGAAGGAAAATTGTGTTACCTAATGTCATGTCCATTTCGTTATGGCCCAATAAGGATAATGCTGTAAGATGTCAGTTCGTTTGTGCTGAACTGTTAAGTGAAGAATGTTATGCGGATCTGGGGCACAGACTTGTTTTAATGCAACCTAGCATACTTGTGCTGTGTTGGCTTGCTCAAATTTGGTTATCTTGGTTTGCCCTTAATTATTCGGTCCATCTTGTTTTGTTTGATAGGGGACAAGACAATTGCTGGTAAGTAAAGTTAAATGGGCACTATTTGCTGGAAGAAAAAAGGCAAAGGAAGAAGATGCATTGCAGCGGGAGGCTTGCAGTTGTGGCTAGTGATGTTTGACCTACCTGTGTGTTGTGCCCAACTTGGAGGAGGAAACCTCTCCCCATTGTGCCAAACCCTTGTTTGTTGAATTTCTTTCTTGTACATGAGCAGATTGCTGCGCCTCTACCTAACCATCGTTTTTAGTTCCATCAGCACTTTGCTGCTTTTGTTAGCAACCCCCATGATATGCCATTTCTTTTGCAAAGGAAGTTGTTGTCATGTTTGAAAAATCAATTGTTGTGCCATGCAAACTCACAAGTACATGACCGATGGATTCTGCAGAAACTCTTGTTTTTTTTGCCGTTAATTAAGTCCTTAATTACGGAGTAGGAGGCGGTCAGCGAAACAAAACGTGCTCCGGCGCGTGGCGACGCGTTGACCTGTGTGTGTTGGTGCCTCCTTTGCTTTTTAAAAAAAAAAAGAATTGGTGCCTCCTTTTCTTTGTATTGCCACGACACGGCACGGCAGGGTCCGTCTCGCTCGCTCAGATCCGCCAAGCCCGGCTCTCACAGCTGCAGATCACCATGGCCGCGGCTTCCCCTCCCATCCTCCCCATCCTCCGTCGTCCCGGTCCCCGCCGCCGCGCCATCCCCGATCCCCACCGCCGCCGTCTCCTCCGCCGACATCGCCGCCGACGCCAACCCCGCCGCGGCGCGCGCCTTCCTCTCCCGCCTCCTCGACTCCGCCAAGCGCGCGCTCTCGGGCGCCCGCCCCTGGGCCGAGCTCGCCGACCGCTCCGCGCTCTCCCGCCCGGACACCCTCTCCGACGCCACCTCCCGCCTCCGCAAGAACCTCGCCTACTTCCGCGTCAACTACGCCGCCGTCGTCGCCTTCTCCCTCGCCGCCGCGCTCCTCGCCCACCCCTTCTCCCTCGCCGCGCTCCTCGCCGCGCTCGCCGCCTGGTGCCTCCTCTACATCCTCCGCCCCGCCGCCTTCGGACGCACCTTCTCCGACAGGGAGGTGCTCGGGGGCCTCATCGCCTGCTCCGCCTTCGTCGTCTTCCTCACATCCGTCTTATCCCTCATCTTCTCCGCGCTCGCCCTCGGCGCCGCCGTCGTCTGCGCGCACGGCGCCTTCCGCGTCCCGGAGGACCTCTTCCTCGACGAGCCCGACCAGGCCGCCGGCAGCGCCAACCCGCTGCTCTCATTCATCGCCAACGCCACCGGAGGACGCGTCTGAATTGAAGGTCATGCTCATTCAATTCATTCAGAGTATGGTACTATTCTTTTGACAGATCAGGATACCCGCCCTGCCGACGCATATAATGTACTATGAGATTATTATTGTTACTACGATATACTATACTAAATCAGAGTATAGATGCTAAAGAAGAAGAATACACAAACAAGAATCGGGAACCCAGCTTTGTTTTGCATTTTGGTGTACTTCCTTTATATATTCATGTCTCAATTGGCATCACTAGCTAGTACCACAATGTTACTACTGTTTTGCTTGTATGGCCACATGCTCAAGATGTTTTATTTAGATGTAATAAACCTGTTATTGCCTCTATCAGAATCTTGTCTCATTTATTTTTGCCCTGTCCATGTCGATGCAGTAGCTTGGTTTGATCAACAAACACTCATCAGGATCCCATGTATTTGTAGCACTACTTGATTACCTTTAGCCGCCGCAGATCATCCCTTTGAAATGAAGATGTTGACAAACATTAGCCCAAGGTACCACCAGTGGCAATGGCAAGCCTAGCTATTAAGCACAGTAAAGTGCACATACCATCCACTTGCATTGTATGTTGTGTAAGCCGTTGTCATCTTTGGAAATGCAATGCTAGGTGTTAACTTCCATCAGCCAATTGACAACCCCTTGCGCTTGACATTGTCAAATTAATATAGCCTACCTATACTACGTACTGGGGAGAACTATTAAGTGTTGGACTTGAATAAAACATTTGAGGAATACCTGGCACAAAGGAGCCTGATTCAAATGAGACGCATGCTGCAAGGTGCTATACCTCGAGCTTCTTTGTTGTTGTCGCAAGCCAGCAAAAATGTCTAGGTCATGTACCAAATCAGTTAAAAGGTAAACCTGCACAAAGGTGCTGAAACCATCACCTGATATATGGAGCAATTGCACTGTATGATCTTGATTTCCTAGTCTGATATCTTGTTATGGGGATTCATCTTTCGTGTACTGGCAGGACACATTGTTGTTTGTAGTTGAGGATTACGTACAGAATTGGATTCAATATAATATGATGGTTTGGGTTATAAATATGGATCCAACTATTAATATACTGCACATTTTAAGATGTTGGGAGGCATCGATCGCCTGCATCTCGTTATCAGAGCTAAGGTACATTACTCCAAAAACATGAAACCAGTGATATGCATGCTTCTTTCTTGTGTGTTAATTGGAACACCAATTCCATTAATTAATTATAAATTAAACGTCTATTCCATTAAAGTGATGGTGACCAAAACTTGGATACAATGCGGCGATCGAACGCTGCAAAGTCACACATGATCCACAATCTCTCTAAAGCTGAATAGGAACTACGACTAAGAAAGGAAAATGCAAATTAAGAAATAGTAGAATGGTGCTCGTAATTTCGATCGATGACCAATCAAAAAAAATAATGATGATCCCTTGCTACCTGCTAGTGCTAGGTGGTGGCACAATCCAAGTAGGTGTGCAACAGCGAAGCCATTTGTTGTACGGGAGGACCTTGTGGGTATTACTCTCCAGGATGTCTAATTCTAAGTCAAAAGTGCACAGGTAAGCACCATCATCCTTGACATGTTTGACAAAGTATATCTGGTTTCCTTTGAGTCCAAGAGAAGTTGCCAGCAAGAGACTGCCACCTTACTTGTGCTCACAATGAAAACCACGGCATCTCCAATGTCATGCACCCCGCGCTGACAAGTCCATCTTGTATGCCTGTAGAACATGTATACAAGAAAGAGTTGGTCGTGGGAATTCGACCTTATTAGCAATGTCAAAGTATTGGATCATCATAGTATTGGATCATCTGCGAGAGTACGTCGTCGTAGATGAGAAGTCGATGACGCCCATTCTTTCTGGATAATCGGAGCAGATGAAATAGAGTTTACCATGGCACGCCGTGATGAACCTGAGTGGGTGGTCATTAGGGACCTCCATCCGCCTGCCGCCGCTATTCTGGCTAGCTCTTCTTCTCATCATCATCTGTAATAGTAGCAGCGGCAAGCAAGCTCGGGGTTGCCCTTGCTGACTGATTTAACAAAGAGCAAACCGCCTAGTAGGCCTGGGCGTGTTCCTTTTTCTTTTTTGTTGGGCCTGTGGTGGACCCAAACAAAAACAACAAGGACTGGCAGGTAGGCCTGGCCTGCTGGTCGAACTAGCCGTTACAACAAGGAAAGGGAAGGAGGGATTAATTAATTAATTAAACAGGTGTGCTTGCTACTAGCCGTTGCGATTGCCCTGCCCATTCCTCCTCTGCTCTTCCTTCCTTCATCAACAACCGCAGCGCAAGGGCAATGCATACACCTTGAAATCTCTATCTAGGCCTCTTCTTCTTCCTCCTCGTACCTAGCTAGCAATCAATCCCAGCCAAACAAATCAACATGCTGCCCCCGCGGCGGAGGCCTCCTCCACGGCGCCACCACTTCTTCTGCGCCGCCGCCACGCTCCTCCTCCTCCTCGCGCCGCAGCCCGCCGCCGCTCAGGGGCATCACCGCCACCACCCCGCCGGCGACGGCGTCGTCATCACCCAGGCCGACTACCAGGGCCTGCAGGCCGTCCGCCACGACCTCGACGACCCCTACGGCTTCCTCCGCTCCTGGAACGACTCCGGCCTCACAGCCTGCTCCGGCGCCTGGGCCGGCATCAAGTGCGTCCTCGGCAGCGTCGTCGCCATCACGCTCCCATGGCGGGGGCTCGGGGGCACCCTCTCCCAGGCCGGCCTCGGCCAGCTCATCCGCCTCCGCAGGCTCAGCCTCCACGACAACGCCATTGCCGGCCCCATCCCGGCCTCCCTCGGATTCCTCCCCGACCTCCGCGGCGTCTACCTCTTCAACAACCGCTTCTCCGGCGCCGTCCCCGCATCCATCGGCGCCTGCCTTCTGCTGCAGTCCTTCGACGCCAGCAGCAACCGCCTCACCGGCGCCATCCCGCCCGCCATCGCCAACTCCACCAAGCTCATCCGCCTCAACCTCAGCCGCAACGCGCTCTCTGATCAGATCCCCGCCGAGGTCGTCGCCTCCGCGTCTCTCCTCTTCCTCGACCTCTCCTACAACAACCTCTCCGGCCCAATCCCCGACGCATTCGCCGGCTCCACTAACTCCCCATCCAAATTACTCCTCAACAAGGAATCCATCACCGGCAGCTACCAGCTCGTCTTCCTCAGCCTCGCGCACAACGCCCTCGACGGGCCCATCCCGGAGTCCCTCACCAAGCTCCAGCAGCTCGACCTCGCCGGGAACAGCCTCAACGGCACCATCCCCGCCGACCTCGCCTCCCTCGCCGACCTCAAGGCGCTCGACCTCTCCGGCAACGACCTCGCCGGCGACATCCCGCCCAGCCTCGCCAACCTCACCGCCACGCTCCAGTCACTCAACATCTCCTACAACAACCTCTCCGGCGCCGTGCCGGAGTCACTCGCCAACAAGTTCGGCGAGCCGTCCTTCACCGGGAACATCCTCCTCTGCGGCTACTCTGCTTCCACGCCCTGCCCGGCGGCCCCGTCCCCGTCCGCGCCGGCGTCACCCGCGGAGGAGTCCAACCACGGCGGCCGCAAAAAGTTCAGCACCAAGGAGCTCATACTCATCATTGCCGGCATCGTCGTCGGCGTCCTCATCCTGCTGCTCCTCTGCTGCTTACTCCTCTGCTTCCTCACGAAAAAGAGGTCCTCCAGCAGCGCCGCAGCAGGAACAACAAGAAGCGGGAAGCAGGCGGCGGCCGCCAAGGATGCCGCGGCGGCCGGGCGCGGCGAGAAGCCAGGGTCCGGCGCGGCGGAGGTGGAGTCCGGCGGCGACGTGGGCGGCAAGCTCGTGCACTTCGACGGGCCGCTCGCGTTCACGGCGGACGACCTGCTCTGCGCCACCGCGGAGATCATGGGGAAGAGCACCTACGGCACGGTGTACAAGGCCACGCTGGAGGACGGCAGCCTGGTGGCCGTCAAGCGCCTCAGGGAGAAGATCACCAAGGGACACAAGGAGTTCGAGGCCGAGGCGGCGGTGCTCGGCAGGATCCGAAACCCCAACCTGCTGGCGCTCAGGGCCTACTACCTGGGGCCAAAGGGGGAGAAGCTGCTCGTCTTCGATTACATGCCAAAGGGCAGCCTCTCCTCATTCCTGCACGGTCAGACTTCTTATCCCTGCTCCGCATTTCTAAGTTCAGCATTATTTTGTTTCCGAATATTGACAAATGGCTTGCATATCATAGTTCATAGCTAATTCTTTCCGATACTGTAAGCGATTCGTATGAGAAATTGACAGAGAATTTCGCCAAGTACGAGTGAATTTGCATGTGAAATCTGTGTAGTTTGTTAACTGATTGTATGTTTCAGTAAAGGCGTCGTCTCGTCTGAACATTTACAGATTCAGACTTTGCAAAGATTGATGCAGGTTCTATTTAGAGTTGCAAACTTTTGCAGTTGATTTTTATTAAGATACAAGAGTGAAATCATTCTAGACCTTAGCATGCCAAAAATCCTGTCAGTCAGAGCATCTCATGTCCATGACCGACGCAGAAAAGTTCAGTAGTATACACGAAGTGCTCCTGTTAGGTTCAGAGAAAACAAATTAGTGCATTTTTGGGCTGAACAAGGGACGAAATAGCCATCAAAGAATAGAACTATAATTTGTTGTACCAACAAGTGCTACTCTATCAGCATTATTCAACTCTGCTGACAATTTTGTTCCCAACTCTGCATTTTTCAGTGTTCAGTACCTTCTGAACTGAAACTCTGAACTTGTATGCCAAACTGTGTTTGCTAACAAACTTGATGAATTAGATATTCTTTGTCCAAGTAAAGGGCATCGTCTTATGGAATATCTCTTGATGAATTTCTTGTTTCAACAGTAATGATCCATCAGCATCGTTCAACTTTGTTTTACGAAATATCTTGATACATTGTTCCCAACCTGACATTCCTTTCATTTCTGAAACTCTGCTTTTTGACACTTGTGAGACTGAAAACTCGTGTATACTGACACTTGATGTTTCCTGATGGAATGGCATTGATTGCAGCTCGCGCTCCGAACACGCCGGTGGACTGGGCGACACGGATGACAATCGCCAAGGGCACCGCCAGTGGCCTTGCCTACCTCCACGATGACATGAGCATCGTGCACGGCAACCTGACCGCCAGCAACGTGCTCCTGGACGAGCAGAACAACCCCAAGATCTCCGACTTCGGGCTGTCCCGCCTCATGACAACCGCGGCCAACTCGAACGTGCTGGCCGCCGCGGGCGCCCTGGGGTACCGCGCGCCGGAGCTGTCGAAGCTGAAGAAGGCGAACGCCAAGACGGACGTGTACAGCCTGGGCGTGATCATCCTGGAGCTGCTGACGGGCAAGTCCCCGGCCGAGAGCACCAACGGCATGGACCTGCCGCAGTGGGTGGCCTCCATCGTCAAGGAGGAGTGGACCAGCGAGGTGTTCGACCTGGAGCTGATGCGCGACGCCGCCGCAGGGCCCGTTGGAGACGAGCTGATGGACACGCTGAAGCTGGCGCTGCACTGCGTGGACCCGGCCCCGTCGGTGCGGCCCGAGGCCCGGGAGGTGCTGCGGCAGCTGGAGCAGATCAGGCCGGGGTCAGATGGCGGCGCCGGGCCGAGCGGTGAGGAGGGTGGCGCGCATGCGCATGTGCCGGTGGCTTCTGCAGGTGATGATGAGTAGCACAGCAACGCACACACCACCAGCAGCAACCTGCAAGAATTTCGACAAGAAAAGAAATCGTTTAGCTAGAAGACATATGTTCTAGGAATTCTTTGATTCGTTTGATCGCGAAGTGCTTTACTTCTACCACTGGTGATTTAGGGTTTATAGGTAATTTTCAGTCTGTATAGGCAAATATTATTTGCACTAGAGTCAACGGCTGTGTGTATCAGCCCACGAACAAGGATGGAAAAGAGGAGAAATACTACTAGTAGTATAATAATGCATTTTTCTATTTGATTTACTTGTCCTTGAACAAGGATGGTGGTAAGATCATGAATAGTTCTCTGAATTTGCTATAGTTCCAACAGCGGATTACTGAATTACAGTTCACAGCAGATTGCAGTAGTACTGAGTTCAAAGTAATCCCTATGCTAAGCACACTGTTGTGCAGCAAATGTGTAATGTAATTGATCCCAGGAACAGCAGGTCTAGGTAGCTAATAAATACTTTGGGGTGGCACAAACAGAAAACACCTGCGTGACTACTACTAGTAGTAGTAGGCAACTGAAGAAGATTTGAGTCACCATCAGCCTGTAACCAAACATTTGACACCATGCCTGAGCCTGACTTGACCATCCTGCATGGCCAAAACGAAGTTAGCAGCTGAGCAACTAGGTTCACATTCTACAATAAAGATAGCAAAACCGACCCATACTGAAATTCAGACATCATCAGTTACTACCATCCTGCTTGCAGGACTCTGAACCGACACCATTTTTATGATCACACCAATGCAAACAGGCCTTTGGTTACACGGTGATATTGCTAGACAGAAGCAAATAAATAAAACAGTGCAGGAAGTTTTCTGCAGGTCCTTGTTGAGTCAAAATTGGACAGACAGAAACTCAAACAATAACACAGGTTGGGTTGTTAGAGCTGTCGATCTTGCGCACGCCGGTAAACTCAAACAACATATCTACCCTACCAAATCTATCTTTTCTGTCACTGCAGACACCACAAGTATTTCATATGCAGGCATTCAAGCCTAAGGTTAATCAATTATTGACTAATTAATAATGTGGCTTTCAATCTCAAGATTCCAGTTGTTTGTTCCAAATGTCAGGATATGATGCTATTAAGAAACCAGGCGCCGCATTTGTACAGCATAGTTAATGATGAGCACCTATTATCTTACCTAGACACTGTCTTGCAAAAATGTCGTTGTTCGGTTGATCCCTAAAGAGGAGAAAATGTATAACCTATAAAACGACTTTAACATTATTTTTCCTCGCCAATGAGATATGGACAAACAAAATCATGTACGGATATAGCTGGTTACATACATTGTGCCCCCTACTAGCCATTAATCTGTCTGATCGTCTCCCTCTTCCTAACCTAAACTATCTACTTTCTTTCATTTTTGCTAAACGAAGTAAAATAGAACGATGGTGTTCGTTATCTTCATGTTAACATCAGCTACTCAATTTCCCCCAATAGAATTTCTCTACCAACTATACTGTCATGGGAACCAGTTCATTCCTTCCAAACACATAAGATTGTTCCATAAAGCACAGTGCCACAGGTTTAAAACGCACAAAGGCTTTAGTAAACTAAAAGGCAATGATGGCATTCAATACCACAAGGAGATATGCAATGTTGGGAACCAATTTTGGCATTTTAATCCAAGTCTAGATTGAAAAAGGGTGCCATCAAGACTTGCCAGCCAATGACAGGTTCAAAGAAGTGGGGGCAATATCATTGCATCAAACTATCAATGTTATTGAAATATTGCTATATGAATGAGATTCGTACTTCAGCTATTTCCACTTAAAAAGGTTCGTAAAAGGTATATTTTTGCTTAATTAGTAGTACTCTCAAATGCATGGCACAATCAGCTTGTTGGTTGCAGTGGGAGCTTTTGGTGACTGACATGTGCAGTCACAATCAGCTTATTGGTTGCACGACTGCACAATATCTTTGGCTCTCTACTTCATGCTAAGCTAAACATGCGACTCATTATCATAGGGTCAGGTGTCTCAACTAATCAATAGCATTATTTCACTGGGATTGTGGGCATCTTGCTAACATTTTTTTTGTTTATTTGAGATTTCTCTCACATCTCATCACACCTTCATTGCATCGCCAACAAAGTTCAGTTTAAGCTTGGTCACTCCACAGTACTAAAACTAAAAAAATGAGGAAATATATTGTGTTTCTTGAGATTTAGCCATTAAGTAACCATCACATGCCATGAGATCAGTTCATTTTTTTCAAAAAAAATTATGGATGGAGTTGAAGAAAACACATTAATGACGAGTGCCTATTATCTTACCTAGACACTTCACTGGGATTGTGGGCATCTTGCTAACATTTTTTTTCTTTATTTGAGATTTCTCACATGTCACAACTTCATTGCATCGCCAACAAAGTTCAGCTTTAAATTTGGTCACTCCACAGTACTAAAACTAAAAAAATGAGGAAATATATTGTGTTTCTTGAGATTTATCCATTACGTAACCATCACATGGCATGAGATCCATATTATGGATGGAGTTGAAGAAAACTATGGGGCACGGTATGTTTGTACACCACCATGTGAAACATCTTTTCAGTTTCTGAAGGACAAGTAGTGGAGCACAAGAGTTGTTAGATGCCTCCAAATTATCATCGAGCTACATCCCAGCCTTGGATTAAAATACTTCTTTGAGCCCTTTGCCACCAAGCTAATCTCTCCCTTTTTTGCGAAATTGCATTTCTTCCTTCCTCCTCAAGATTCTTGCTGCTCTTTCCATTTGACTTTAGACTGCCTTCAATTGCAAGAAACCGTCTGAAGCTAGAACAGATTGGGTACTTGCCTACTGAATCGATGAACAGTAGGTGGTGGTTAGCACTTAGCACACAGCACGCTTCTTGTTGTATTCTTGCCAACCACAGCTCATGGACACGAATCATTTGATCAAACAAGTATATGACAACTTTACAGTTTCAGAGTCCACAGAAATATATATTTGAACAATAATTTGTTTTCCTTTTACTGGAGAGCAATAAAAGCTTTCAGCACTGTCTAACTGTTAAAAACTAAGCTTGGTTCTGAATTTCTGGGTACCCGCAAGTCTAAAATAGTACCGGTATAATCACCAAACTTTCCAAAATTCTCTTTTCAAACTTCACTATTCACCTATCACATCAAATCTCTCTTCTCATACATGGAACACTAAACGTGGGTAAATAAAAAACTAATTACATTGTTTTGATGTACACAACGAGACAAATCTTTTGAGCCTACTTAGATCATGATAGGACAATGTTTACCACAAACAAACGAAAAGTGCTACAGTGGCGGATGTGATATTTTCACCAAACTCTTCCATCCACTTTTTGGAACTAAACACAGCATGTCGTTATGGGCTGTGTTTAGTTCCTTGTAAAAGGGTGAAAAGAGGTGAAAAAGTGGTTGTAGCACTTTTTGTTTGTATGTGGTAAACAATGTCCTACCATGACCTAACTAGGCTCAAAAGATTCGTCTCGTCGTGTACATCAAAACTATGCAATTAGTTTTTTTTATTTACCTATATTTAATGTTTCATGCATGAGGAGAGAGATTTGATGTGATGGGTGAATAGTGAAGTTTGGAGGTTGGAATTTTGGAACTAAACATAGCCATGGTCTCTAGCAACTAAGTTTGCGCAAATTTACTATTCTCAACACGTTCGATCTGACAAGGTCAGGTTAGAATTATTTCGCATCTTGATTACTTAGTTCGGTGGTGCAAGCAACAAAAAGGAGACAATCTAGATGAAGCGATCCACTTTTGGCAACAAAGACATGTAATTATGGTCAAACAGTGTAGTTATACTTCCATGTGAAATTTGGCAGTGCAAGATCAACAACCCTTGCCAAAGTAAAGATTCAGTTATAGTTATGCTTGGAAAGAATGGATACAGAGAGATTTGACAGTCTAAAGGACGAAAGAAAGTTGTGAGTGACCTCATTGTTTTCATGGGATTTTGGATGTGGAAAAAGTTGATGCAGAGGAACATAATTAGGAATGAATTGTTGGTTCTAACAAAATGAAACAAAAGCTAAGGAACCTTTTGTTGCAAGTGGAAACATTTGCAGGAGTAGTAGCCCCACTGGCTATGATTCCTTATTAATCCATGCATAATATGATTGTCCTAATGGAACATATCATATTTTGTGATAAGAAGCATGTGGTGCAAAATGATCATGCTAAAATGTAAGTTGCAGACAGCTCTATGATCCTTGGTTAGGATATATATTTATTCATGTGAGTTGAAAACATACTGCTGACCATGAGTCTGCCAAAACATTTGGCTTTTAGCGCTCTGCTTGTTTAACAATGAACATGAAGCTGCTTTCTCTGTTTCATTTTTAAACATTTAGGTACTTAGCCTATTACAGTGATTTGATATGGATAAAATTCAAAAATGGAGAAGTTGATGCGTGTTGGTTTTGGATCTGATTCAGCTATTGTAGTAAATAAGTGATCGAATTCCATCGACGGTGACTGGTTCTCATGCATGTACACAAATAATATGTCATATATATGGATATGCACACAGCACACGTACAGTGCGGACACTGGAGCCAATCCATAATGCAGCAGTACAAAATAATGTCCTTTGTATTTTACTTGTAGGATAAGATGTGAAGACGAATGCCATATACGTACGCATTGATCTTTATTATGATGATGATGTTTCAGTCTGTCCTTGAGTATGTCCAGAGAGGAAAACTAAACTCGTGATGGAATGGAAGCATATGATCACAGGATTTGCACATTAGTATGATGCAACCCAAAACTCGTGACTAAACATTAAGAGTGTTCATTGTCCTTTTAACCTGTTTCCTTTCCGGAAAAGACAAGCCAACTAATACAAACAAGGCCACACGTATTAGTTAATGTTTGGAAAGCTCTGTTATGTATTATGATGGTTCAGCTGTCCCATTAATCTTTTTCCTTTCCTTCACATGCAGAGGGAATTTTACTAGACAGCATCATCGCAAATTAAATTAGCAGGCAAAAACTAGATATTCCTTCGGTACTAGTAGGTAGATATACTCTGTAGTAGTTATTAGCTGACCAAAAAGGGGAGCAGGAGAGATTCTGAAGTCGAAATGGAAGCGGGCGATGATGCAGCAGTGGAGTGTACGTGCTTGTTACTGTCAGTGGCATGCACGTTGAATAACGGAGCTGCATGCATGAAGCTAGAGAAGGAAGGAATGTCAAAAGATGAGGCCATGCATTCGTTCACCAACAACACATCGGTTCAAGACCTAATTAATAAAGCCAACCACAAAACCACCGATGCTGTCTACCTATGACTTTGTAGCTAGCCAGGATCTTTTTTCTTCTTTTTAAGTGTGATATTTATCGTCGGCCGTCCCCGGCCTGCGCCTCCACCATATATCTGCTCCTACCTCTTGTTATAAATGAGAGGCTTGGCCGCTTGCATACATAAGCGGCAATTCGATCGAAGGGAGAAGGCAGCAATCGTCATGTCAAGCTCATCGATCAGGAGGCAGCAGCATTCCGTTGCTGCAGTCGTCCCCCGTGCTTGTTGTTGCTCTGCTCCCTGCTGTCGTCGCTTCAGCTCACCATTGCCAAGGAGAAGTACCATGAGTTCGTGGTACGTAATTACCACACATACATACCATTATCTGTTTCTTACTGATCTTCATGTCAATTCGAAGTAGGTTGTTCATTCTATAAGCTAGCATGCATCTGAATGCAGGTGAAGGAGGCGGTGGTGACGAGGCTGTGCCGGAAGCAGAGCATCATGACGGTGAACGGGCAGTTCCCGGGGCCGGCGGTGGAGATGAGCGAGGGCGACTCCCTCATCGTCAGAGTCATCAACCGTGGCAGCTACAACGTGACGACGCACTGGCACGGCGTCCGGCAGATGAGGACGGGATGGGCCCGAGTTCGTGACGCAGTGCCCGATACGCCCCGGCAGCAGCTACACCTACCGCTTCACCGTCGCCGGCCAGGAGGGCACGCACACAGCTCATGGCTCAGAGCCACCGTCCATGGCAACTAGTTTTAGAGTTTCCTCCTTTTGGCACCTTCAGTTGCCGGACGAAATGATTTCCCTTCCCTCCAAAGAGCTTTTGTTTGTATACTAAATTAATCTATATATATAGGCTTTATTTTTGTTTGTAGTGTATCACGTACGCTTTTTTCAAGCTGCATATAATCAAAATTGCATCGATCAGTTGGCTGCTGCTAGCTTTTCTTTGGGCTGTTGTTGTACAGAAAAGCAGCCTCACAACTTCTTCTACAGAGACCATTGACTAGTCAGTCCTCCAGAAGAAGGAAAAGCGAAGCAATGTCTGAATCTTTGTTGATCAACTATATATTTGAATGAAAATCAGGATAGCCACAATGTTTGAAAACCCATAAGTACATAATAAAACGTTGTTGTAGCAGAATTGAGGAGGTAATGCAATTGCAACTTTGACAAAGAATTCCACGGATTTAGTTAGATGGTGACTTGCTTACTAATCGATGAAAATTAAAGTGTGTGCTTCAACTTAAACAGGGGAATGGTGGGACATGAACCCCATCGACGTGGTGCGCACGGCCACCTGCACCGGCGCGGCGCCCAACATCTCCGACGCCCTCACCGTCAACGGCCAGCCCGGCGACCTCTACAAGTGCTCCTCCAAAGACACGACGACAACGTTCCCCGTCAAGTCCGCCGAGACGAACCTGCTGCGCTTCATCAACGCCGCACTCAACACGGAGCTCTTCGTCTCCCTGGCCGGCCACACCATGACCGTCGTGGGCGCCGACGCCTCCTACACCAAGCCCTACCCCACCTCCGTGCTCATGATCGCGCCCGGCCAGACCACCGACGTCCTCGTCACCTTCGACCAGCCGCCCGGCCGCTACTACCTCGCCGCCCGCGCCTACGCCAGCGCCCAGGGCGTCCCCTTCGACAACACCACCGCCACCGCCATCTTCGACTACAATAATAACGACTCCTCCTCCAGCACCACCACCACCAGCAGCAGCAGCCCCGCCATGCCGACGCTCCCGGCGTACAACGACACGGCGGCGGCCACCGCGTTCACAACGAGCCTGCGCGGCCTGCGCAAGGCGGAGCTCCCGTCGCGCGTCGACGAGGACCTCTTCTTCACCGTCGGCGTCGGGCTCTTCAACTGCTCCGGCCGGCAGAGCTGCGGCGGGCCCAACAACACGCGGTTCGCGGCGAGCATCAACAACGTCTCCTTCGTGCTCCCGTCCACCGTCTCCATCCTGCAGGCGCACTACGGCAATAATGGAGGCAGCGGCGTGTTCACCGCCGACTTCCCGGGGAGGCCGCCGGTGCAGTTCGACTACACGGCGGCGAACGTGAGCCGGGCTCTGTGGCAGCCGGTGCCGGGAACCAAGGTGTACAGGCTCAAGTACGGCGCCGCCGTGCAGGTGGTGCTCCAGGGCACCAACATCTTCGCCGGCGAGAACCACCCCATCCACCTCCACGGCTACGACTTCTACATCCTCGCCGAGGGGTTCGGCAACTTCGACGCCGCCACCGACACCGCCAAGTTCAACCTGGACGACCCGCCGATGAGGAACACGGTGGCCGTGCCGGTCAACGGGTGGGCCGTGATCAGGTTCGTGGCGGACAACCCGGGGGTGTGGCTGATGCACTGCCATCTGGACGTGCACATCACCTGGGGGCTCGCCATGGCCTTCCTCGTCGAGGATGGCGTCGGGGAGCTCCAGTCTCTCGAGCCGCCTCCACCGGACCTCCCACTCTGCTAGCTGATCCTCGTTACTTGCAGACCTACTCAAGTTTTGTTTCCAACATTTTTCATCTGCTTATCACCTGATCGATCCTCATTATTTGGAACATTCATCATATATGTACCAATTCAGATTATTTGTTATCATCAGGTCCTGTACAGCCTAGTTGTCTACATTAAATTCATCAGGAATCATTGTCCACTTTAATTCAGAATTTTTTCTCGAGAACTTGCCTTGGCAAGCATTTCATTAAGGAGAATAGATAGTTTACCGGAAGAACACAACCACTCACGTGTAGAGCTATGAAAATTATGAAAACACAAAAAAAATGACCTAGAGCTAAACAAAAAAAACTAGCCATTAGATACTATGAAAAGCGATAATTCTGTCATCCCCGACATGATCCAACAGCGGCCCTCCTCCATGACACTCTTGGTGACACCGTTCAGGCGCTCACCGTATCCGCTTGTCCCCTGAAAACCCTCTCAGCTGCAACCAGCTTTTCCAAACGGTTAGGATAACAAAAGAATCAAACCCTTTTCGGCCTACCTTTGCGACCAATTTTTGTAATTGAAGCCACCAATTTAGCAATTCCGACCCGAGAAGTGGCAACAAGGTTGAATGGCCTGACGCCCACAATAGCTTAAACTAGCACTCCATGCTAAACACACATCCTAAAAGAAGGTGGCCTATCGTTTCAGGTTCTTGGAAGCACAATGCGCAATTTCACGTGACTTGAAAGCCAAGTACGAAAAGCCGGACCGGAGATCGAACCGGTCAGGCTACTGGTTTACTGGTTCATCGGTCCAACCAGTGGTTCACTGGTCGAACCAGTGGTTCATTATTTATTAATAAAATATTTATTTCACATGATTTATGTAAATAATATGCAAGATTTATTACCAAAAGATATCACATAAAACATACTAGATGATATAGCATAAATATACCATAATAGTCTATTGTTTAAAATTGAAAACCAATATCCATACATCAAATTGATCAATGGTTCATGAAAAAACCGGTTCGCTGGTTCGCTGGTTCGACTCAAAACCGGCCGGTTCGACCGGTTTGCACCGGTTCACACCGGTCCAATTGTATAACCGATCTTTTAATTGAACCGAACCGGTCCAGCCACCGGTTCACGGTTTTTCCGGTCCAACCGGTGAACCGGTCCGGTTTTTTGTACTAGGCTTGAAAGGCCATGGCGGTTTAGGAGGTCTAACACCGCTTGTAGACCGCCAACCAAAAGAAAAACTTGCATTTCGAAGGCGCTCTGGATTTTCAAATTATTTTACCACCTGCTAGATAAACCCGACCATGAAAAAAAAAGACTTTATATGTGCAACTGGCCGAATACTCTCCTGTAGGTGACCATTTCCACATGAAATGATTAGGAACTTCGGGATTAAGGTTAATATCCGTGAGGCGGTCCCACAAACAGAGGTATTGCACCAACACTTGTACCGTGACTGCTCCTTTTATGTCATGTACCCAACGCCGATCCATCATCCCATCCTGCGCTATCCTAGAGTTGTGACAACGTGTTGTTATGGTTTTGGTGCAAATCAGGGGCAAAATCTTTCATGGATGCCCCTTCAAGCCATTTAGCGGACTAAAAAGGAGATGAGGCACCATCGCCAATGGAAACCGTAAGCGAAGCGTCACACATTGCCACCACCTCCTTCTCGTGTGATACGGGGAGATCACCCCACGACCTATCCGGGTCAGTTCTTTTAAGCCAATCCCAGCACATACGTAGCGCCGGCCCCTTGTATTTTAGATCCAATAGACGTAGTCTGCCAAATTCAATTGGGCAACATACGCGCACCTCTGGAGTTTGTCAATTGCGCGCCTTGATCGCCCACCCCGGCAGGGAGAATGACATTGCAAAATAGGAGGTTAGCGTTAATTCAGAAATATTGGAGCAAAGAGCTAGTCCCTATATTCAATTACGGTAATATCCTGCTCCTTCAGAGGAATATCTCAATGTTACCGTGTTTCTTCGGGATTTTTTTTCCAAAGGAATTTTTTCCACGTGGAGTATTAAATGAAGTCTATTTACAAAACCTTTTCATAGATGAGTGTAACTTTGCGCGACGAATCTAATGAGCATAATTAATCTATGTTTTGATACAATAATGCTATAGTAATCATCCTCTAATCACGCGGTCAAAGGCCTCGTTATATTTGTCGTGAAAATTTATCTATGGTTGTGGAGGTAGTTGTGTAAACTGACTTTATTTAATACCTTTAATTAATGATCAAAGATGTATTTAATATCGTAGAAATTTTTTTCCACCTCTAAAGAACACACTGCCTAAACTGCTGCAGGAGGTGAAGCTGCCACCACAGTGCATTGGTCTCGCTTCAGTCGAGATGTCATCGTCTTACAGCGACACACGTCCTCCACGAAGGTTCCAGCATCTGCAGGGCTCTTTGACTCTTGTGTACGTTTAGTGCGTCTCCAGTAATAATAGCTAGTACTAACTAACTAGGAGGATGCCATGTCATCTCATGGATCCCACCTGTAAGATAATTTTTTATCCTTTTATTTGTTAGGGCCCATCAATTTATTGTCTCTTCCTCCAATCAACACCCACCGGTTCATTGATGTCTTGATTGGCGTGCTTCTAACTAGCTAGGGACCAAGAGCTGGTGACTTACTTTTTGTCCCTTCTCTCTTATTCACATCATCAAATAGCTAGCTCAAATAGAGCTGTTAGGGACGCCCATATGCCCTTATGTCGTTGGAGTTGATTGGTCAAATTTGATGTCGATATATTAGTACACACCTTCCACGAAGGTGTTAATGTACTGCTTTAACTAGTGTTAAAATAAATCAAGTATCAAAGAAAAAAAAACGCCGCGCGTGAGCTTTGAATAATAAGCGTGGAAATTAACACTGGTTCGTCTACTTTAGAAGCACGGACCATTTCCAGCAAAGTTAGGTAGTCATCCTGTCAGCCATTGCAAATGAATTAAAGCTTGATCCGGTTGCGGGTCTGTGCCCCTGTAACATTCAACTGAGCGATATGGCCGGGTGCCCTATTCAATTCGCTGCTGAGTCTAGTTTTTTTTCTCTCTCGAGTATGCAGGAGAGCAGGGGCCGGCCGCTGAGTCTTGTTATTAGCTGTTCAATTTCTTGATAGATCGATCGATATTGTGGAGAAGGCGAGAAGCCTCCTTTCTTCGTCTATAGCTACCTACATATAGTACATATACCTCTCACCCTCGATCTCTTCGTGGATATGATTCCTCCCTGGTTTCTGCACCTGCAGTATCTCCTTGTCCTGCTCGTGCTTCTTCTGCTATCTGCCTCTTGGATTGATGGCTACGGTGAGTTAGTATCCGACTTCTGCTTCGACGGGTTCTCTGGTATTGGGTACGGTGGTGAGTCTGGTGACCTAACCATGCTGGGTGACACTGCTTCCACCAACGGCCTCTTGAGGCTCACTAGCGGGCCGCAGCTTAAAGGTCAAGCTTACTACTATCCCGCTCTTGATTTCCCAAATCCCTCCTCCGTTCCGTCTTTCTCCACAACCTTTGTCTTCGCCATCATCAGCCAATACGAGAACTGGAGTGCCCATGGTCTTGCCTTTGTGCTTTCTTCCACTCACAGCTTTGAGTTGTCTCTTGATGCCTTGCCTGGCCAGTACCTGGGCCTTCTTAATGTACAGAATAACGGCGACTCGTCAAATCATCTTCTTGCTATCGAGCTTGACACCATACGAAACCACGAGTTCAACGACATCGATGACAACCACGTCGGGATCAATGTCAACAGCCTGATTTCCACTGCCTCACATACTGCAGGTTACTATACCTCTGATGGAGAGTTTCATCCACTGAGGCTTATCGGTAAAAACCCGAAGCAGGTGTGGGTGGACTACGACAGCAAGCACGCCATGCTAAATGTCACACTAGCGCCTTGCTGCCCGTCGTACAAACCTAGCAGGCCACTCCTCTCGGTTACACTCAATCTTTCCTCCGTTTTGCCAACCCCAACAGCCTATGCTGGGTTTTCCTCCGCGACTGGCACACTCAACAGCAAGCATTACATCCTTGGTTGGAGCCTCAAGCTCGACGGAGAAGCTGCACCACTCAATTACTCCGCCTTATCTATCCAACAGCTGGACAACCAAGTTGACGCCCGCCGCCCAGGCAGCCACACGACAATAATACTATGCGTAATCCTCTTACCAACCGTTGCAATTTCCATGCTTGTTTCGGCTGCCCTTGTTAAGGTTCTTATAAAGAGGCGATTAGAAGCAAGAAGAAATGCACTAGAGTGGCAGAGGGAGTATGGGCCTCCGTCCTTCACCTACAAGGATCTATGTGCTGCCACCAATGGATTCAAGGACAAGATGCTTCTTGGCAGAGGAGGCTTTGGGAGTGTCTACAAAGGGGTGCTGCCCGTCTCCAAGCATGCAGCTGCTATTAAGCGGGTGTCGCCAGAATCAAAGCAAGGTATGAAAGAGTTCATGTCCGAGATCGCCATCCTTGGTCATCTCCGCCACCGCAATCTTGTCCAACTTATTGGTTATTGTCGGCACAAGCAGCATCTCCTTTTGGTGTACGACTATATGCCCAATGGAAGCCTCGACTGCTATTTACATACTCATCAAGATCATAACACTCCCAATCTATGCTGGGCTCAAAGGTTCCGCATCATAAAAGGCATCGCATCAGGTCTTTTCTACCTCCACGAGGACTGGGAGCAGGTCATCATCCACCGGGACATCAAGACCAGCAACGTGCTTCTGGACAGCGAGATGAATGCGAGGCTGGGTGATTTCGGCCTCGCAAGGTCCCATGATCACGGAGCTGACGCTCACACCACACATGTGGCCAGGTACATTTTTTTAAAAAAAAGAAATATATTTCAATATTCCAGCCTCTACACATAACTATGCATATAGCTATTTTTTATTACAAACGGTAACGAAAAAGGTGCTGAAATGTGGCAGGTACATGGGGTTACATTGCCCCTGAGCTGGCCCGGCTTGGCAAGGCAACCAAAGCAACCGACGTGTTTGCCTTGGGCGTGTTGATGATGGAGGTCGCCTGTGCAAGGCGTCCAATCTAGGTGAACAACGCCAATGGAGAGCCTACTGCCCTGGCAGACTGGGTGCTTGCGGCATGGCGACGTGGCTCCATTATCGACGCCATGGACCCAAGACTGGAAGATCATGTAGAGGAGGAGATAGAGCTGGTACTCAAGCTTGGCTTGCTCTGCTCGCACCCCTTACCTAATGCCAGGCCTCGGATGCGCCTAATCATCCAGTACCTTGAGAGGGATGCAGCACTCACGGCAGATTTGCAACCTGATACTTTATTGCTGACCAGTATTGATGTGAGCCAGGATGAAATGCACGGTCAGCATGCCATGTCATGTCCGATGACTGCTATAACCGATCTTTCCAAAGGAAGGTGATGGTGTATTACTTGGTGAAAATATAAATTGTCTATAATTGTGCCGATAGAGCTGCCTTTTTCTGCTCATCTGCGATGTGCTCTGCTCTGTCCCAGAGTTTTAGTTAATTTGCATTGGCGTGTGTATCAAATCTTATAATCATCTTAAGGTTATTTACATGCTAGTATATTGAGGACATCAATATAATGGTAATTATCTATGTTCAACACAATGTTGAACTGGGCAGCCATAAGGCCTGGCTTGGGCCCTTCAAAAGTGTAGTCAATTTTGATCAAACTTCATGTATTTTTATGGTTACTCGTGATATCTTAAAGGTTACAATTGTAAGCAATCTGCTTCTCTTCTATATTTAATTAGCAAATACCATAGTTGGATGGTCACATGTTGTTGACATATGCGGGTCCCACTACCACATGTTGTACACATCAACAGAACCACCGACCAAAACAGCTAGAGAACCAAACATGAACAATTTTAATAGTTGGATGGTCAATAATTCTTGGTTTTGAACTTTCATGATTGAAAACCAACCTAGGCTATAGTTAGATGGTCAAAATGCTTTACCCTAACCCTAAAAACCAGACGGGACCTCTAGCGCACCGATGCTCCCGCCTCGGCTTGGCCGTCCTACGATTTATGGTGTAAAAAGTTCGTGCTGTAATTTTCTTCACTCTCTCTCTCTCTCACTCTTATACCAACTACATGGCTGTTGTAATCCGGCGCCTGCGGATCATACCATCACCGGGTAGGATACGTGGTTAATATGTTCAGGTGGGACTATTCGTCCCTCCCTCCCCCCCCCCGCCCGGTGTTTACATAAAAAAAATCATTTATTAGTCGAGAGGATGAGCTGTAGAATGACAGGCTAAGAATGTCAAGTACTGGAATTTACAATTACTAAGCTGTATGTACTTATTTTGATTACAACACAGAGTGTATGTTTAAACCTATAAAATGTGGTGGATTGGGTGGAAATCATCAACACAACCTCCTTGTGATTGTAGACACCCCCACACCCACCAAAAGGGGAAAAAAAATCAACAAGCTAGGCTAATATACACTTCTGATTGTAGAATTTGAGCATTTCAACTCAACACATGAGGACACTTTCGTGTATCATATATAACTTGGATCGAATGAATGAGGAAGCTACTTGGATAGACTAAATGAGAAAGCAAAAATCAACCAGGAAGAATTACCGGATAGTTTCCTTCTGTTCCGTTTAAGTAGTTTGTGTTGGGCTAGTAAATTCTGTTCTTAGTGTTGTCAGAGCTGGCGAGCATTGCCAACAGCAGCAGGTAGCATGCTAGCAGCACAGCAGGCAGGCAGCGGTAAAATCCCTGGTTCATATGAGGACATGCAATTCATGTCAGCAAAAGATGCTTTGCAAAGAACCATAAATTGTGCAAATTTTATCATGAATGTTTAAATGACATATGGTAACTCTGCCGAATTTAATGTCCCACACATGCACGCACCTGAAAATGTCATCTCGTGGCTGACCAGAGGCTTGAACAAAGAAAGGTGCTTCAGTGTGCGAGGACTAGTAGTAAGAATATCAGAATGCAGTATCTGTATGAGCTAAATACCTCTTCCGCATGAAGGAACGGGCAAGGACATCTGCTGGGATGCCTGAGGAAGGAAGGAGACGATGCGGCGCAGGCGAAGCCCCGTCGGCAAGATCGCCGCGGAAGCACCTCGTCGCCGCCATCGATCGCCGGCCGCTTTGGTCAGCAAATTGGAAAAGGGAAGGAAAAATAGAGGAGGAAGACGATTGGGTTGGTTCCTCCTCCGGGCTGGCTATTGTGGGCTAGCAGCCTTTACCTATTAATGGGTCTTGGGCCAGGCCCAGTATACAACTAGTTTGCCATAAACCCACAACCACCACCAACTGTCTGATTGTGAAACGGTAACGAGTCGATCATTGTTTTGTTTCGAACTCAAAAAAAAAAAACCCGTCGCTGGTCGCCGCCGCCGCCGCCGCCATGTTTGGTTGGAACACCGCCGGCAAGAGCCTCTGCGCCCGCCGCATCCTCTGCTTCCTCAGAAGCCACGGCCTCGAGGGCGCAGCCCACGAGCAAGCAGCATGGACTCGTTACCCAATCTGCCCTTCAATTCCTTGCACACCAAATTGGATTGGATTGATTGCTTTGCTTACCTTACCCAATTGATTGATTGATCGATCGATTGATTGCAGGGTGGAGAGGGAGACGGCGGTGTTCTTCGACATTCCCCACCTCCAGCACCTGGCCAGGTCCGCGCGCTTCGACCAGCTTCGCTCCTACGTCACCCTCTTCATGCCCTCCTTCTACGCAAGATCTCCTCAGGCCTGGAGATTCTTTCGCTGCCTCCACGTCTATTCCGTGCTCGGCAGGATCGCTGCTGGCGGCGAACATGCGGAAGACGTCCGCACCATGTTCCCCCTCCTCGACGCCGAGGCCGCCAATCCCCACACCGCCGCTTTGCATGCCTTCTTCCACCAAGTCCTCCAGCAACGCCCACACAGGTCGGTCACCACTTAACGACCCAGACTTAATTATTAGCATATTCATATTCTTCACCAAATTTATTGATTTTTCTTCTATCTCATCTCATCTTGTATGTAGAGATTTCCCCTATTGGAGGCGGACTTGAGAGTTGGCCGCAGAAAAGCTAAAGGATTTGGCCCTTGACTGCCCAGAACTCAAAGTCAAGCTGCACTTGCCACAATGCGCTCCCAAGTCTTGGCAAATTAATCTCTCTGGGTGGGTTCCATTATATTCCATCCATCTTCTTTCCTGCATGCCCAACTATTAATTACTGGACTGGACTAATGTGCTCTTCATTTTCTTTTCTTTTCTTTTTAAACAACAAATCTATTCATTATTGATAACCGCCTTTCTTCCATGTTTCACATGCATCGTTGGTGCGGCTTAACAGAGTGCGGCCAGTTCCAAGACCTTACAGAAAGAAACTCAATAAACAAAAACCGCGTGATCTCGCTTGTTTAATTCAGGAAAAGAGGTAAGTAATGAGTGATCTACTATGCTTCTTTCTCCTTATATCTGTTGAAACTTACATGAATTCATTGAATTGTACAGACGAGTGGTAACGGGAAGCCTTTCAGGTCAGCCTTTCTTCCTAATTCATCCTTTTGATTGTCTTATTCAGCATATTTTGTAAGATGGACACCTAAATTAATAATAGTTCCTGATAATCAATGTTTTTTAAACACAGCATTTTCTGGTAATGAAACCCCTGATTCTATGGAATATGACTTGGAAGTTCTACCACCACCTGTCCAAAGTAAGATGGCTGCGTCTCTGCTTTTGCTATCTTCTTCTTCTGCTGCTGCTGCTGCTGCTGCTTCATGTTCTAAATCACATACTACCAATGCTATTTGTTGCTATAAATTCTCCATTGACAAATTTGCATCCAGATTCCACCAGGAACATTAACTACGATCGGCATTTGATAAAGTGATTTCTTTTATCGTGCAGCAGCACCAGAAGCATTGGGACGAGGTAATGCAAGCCATGAAGAAGCTGGAGAAGATGCAAGCAAGTGGGAGAAGAAGCGCAAGATGGGGTCGATTGCTGAAGATGCCATTAGCACTGCTAGTACAAGATCACTGAAGGCAGCTAGGAAAGATTGATTAATCACCAGCTAGGTTTGTACTGCCGATCAAACGATTGGCATGTACATTGTGATACGTGATCTATCAGCTGGAGATATGGTGTACCCTCACCTGGTATTTGAATTAATTTTATTAAGAAAATGTCTCATTTGGGGATGTGTGCCACTGACAAGGCACATGCCAAGTGGTAGATCTCACGCTATTCATTTGTTGCTAAGGTGATAGATGGAATAGTGGACGATGAAGGTGGAGGAACTAATCCTGCTTTTACAGGAAAATTTAACTTTTTAGGGCCTCTTTGAAACATAGGATTCTAAAAACACAGTGTAGTGGACGCTTTCGTGGGCATCAAGTACAAGTGCAGGACGAAGAAGACACAAGCGTCCACATCAAGCAACAGCCAGCATAGTAGTTTCAGAGTCCTTGTTGAATAAATATTCGTTAGAGTTTGTTAGTTAAGTTGTTAGCAAGGAAGAGATTTAGTATTTGGTTAGGAGTCTGTTGCCGCCAAGGCTATATATATAGCTCCCGGCAGAACTTTGTAATCAAGCAAGTTTAGGATCTAATCTCCTCAGAGTCTCCTAGGAAGGGCGAGTTTGTTATATTCTCTTGCATAGACATCTACCGTAATATCCACCATAACACATAGGAATAGGAAAAACATAGGAATGAAACGTGCTAAACATCTTGAATCCTATTGGAACGCAGGGAACTGCCTTTTCATTTTCATTTCCTTTGTTTCATGGTCATTCGTGATTGTGCCATGAAATCATAAATGATTTGCATTTTTAGTGCCGGAAAAGTTGTGTCTTTGGTCCGTGCTTGACATAAAATTGAATGAAATTACACTGATACTAATGATTTGCATTTCTAATTTTATTTGCACTCTCTTTGTTGTTCACATGGTTTCAGGAGGATAATTTGATAGTACATTTGCTTTTATTATTGGAGTGTACCAAGTGCTACTTTCTTGATTTGTAGATGAGATAGCATGCTTTCATGCGTTATTGTGTTCCTGCAGGGAGATTTTTCTAACACCAGCTGGGCACTCTTCACAGCAGGAGCTAACCAATTGGGCGTTGTTCTTTAAAGATAAATGTTCTGTTCATGTTTGCCTGAGATTTTCTTACAAATCAAATACCATACATGCATTCCATCAGTCTGTTAGCCTTCGTCTGTCTAAAAACAAAAGAATTGTTCCTGATGCTATGAACACATGGTGGCATTGCACAATTAATTAATCACTGTCATTAATGGCCTCAGCATATGTAATGAACAAGATCCTTGCTGACTAAGTTTTTAACGGTTCACTGCATTACTCCTACACAGCTCTAAGATATGTCTTTAGCCTCTCTGGAATACTTTTGTTCAAGATATATGTACTGACTAAGCTCTGTACGTCATGTATTGTCTCTTGGTCTTTTCCATCTGACTGGTCTATTCTATTTTGTTTAAAAGATCTGAATTCCCTCACTTAGTCTGTATATGTAAAACCCTCTCTAAACCATTGATCTTGCCTGGAGACATAAAGTAAGATGTGATGCATTGTATATGTCAATAAATTGGGCTGGGCCAATCTTGAATGTTTATCTACCATGTGCTGTTACTCTCTACAGAAAAAAATGATCCTGGTGCACCTTCTTGCTGGAAAAATTTACCGATTTTTTCATCTATGATCCATGTTGCATATTTTGGGAGTGACTGCAGGTTTTATTTCAAGTATACTAGGCCAATTGTTGCAACCAAGAATCATTGCACACTTTTTAAACGAAGTTAGCATTGGATTGTGTCTAATGAATGGATGAATCGATCACTTTGCTTGCACCTGATTTGCTAGGGTGGGGAAGGCGACGGGGCATCTTCTTCAACATTGGCCACATGGAGCACTTGCTGAGGTTGGGACACTGGGATGAGGTGGACGGTTACCTGTAGTATTTCCTTCCTGAGCACAGGAGTCCGCGGTCTGTGGCCTTCATTGTTCATCTCCGCTCTGCCTAGACCCTCACTGTGCTCATCGGTGGTGGCCTCGACGCCGCAGAGCATGCCTCCATTGGGTTAGTTTGCTCTCTCTTCTTGACTCACCCCTAGCCCCCACTTCATCTTCCAGTGCAAATCTGTGTTTCATTTCATCCAATATCACTAGCAAGTAACTCTCCTGTCTGTCAAACTCACAAAGCAAAGCACAGGGATCCCAAAGGTGACGCAGCAGCAAGGCAGCTGACTGGACGCCAGCAGATATCCTCTCCGGTGCCTTTATTCGACGAAAGAGGTGAGTAGGGTGTATTCAAACTGTCTTCAATCTCCACATGCTTGCAAATATTTTTGACATTGTATTTCCTTGCAGGTTGCATTCGATTTAGGAGACAGATGCTTATTCAGGTAGCCGTTTTAATTTGATGCCTCTAACATGTCCACTGTAGTAACTATCTTTTCGATGGACGTTCACATGCCCACTGTAGTAACTATCTTTTCGATGGACGTTCACAATATCGTCACAGGAGCTCCCAGTGATGCTTTATCAAGTTATGTGCTGTTAAATATGAAAACTGAACAAATTGTTCCTATTTTTCAAAAACAAATTGTTCCAGAGCCCATCACTCTTGGAGGTAAACCGAACAAATTGCTCCAGAGCTTCCGTGCCTGTCAGCTGGTGCTGTTTCAGTTCCCTGCATAATGTGGTACCAAGCATATCTTGGTAGTATTTGAGAGAACCGGGCATCATCAGTGGCACCCCTTATCTGTGAATTTGTTTCTGGACATAATCATGGCTTTTGTGTCTATTAAGCACCCCTTATATGTGAGCTACTGCGGCACCTTCTATTTGATACCTGTAGGACACCTTGACCTAGAATGGTTTCAGCAGAGTATAAAAACCGTATGATTGCACATATATGTTGTGCGCTTGCTCACGATTTTCATGTTGCTGCTTAGTATCTGAAAGGTATGTGTTAATGTGAAGTTGTCTATTGATGCAGCCTATTTTGTGTTACACTGTTACACATACTGTCCTTTTTATTTTATTTTGGTGCAGTCATAATTTTTTGCTGGGAGGTGACGGCATAACTGAATTCAAATTTGCCTTTGTCCTTGTGTCGACAGAACATGATGCAATGGAGAGAGGTGTAGAGAAACAGGATGCCGCTCAACTTCAACTCTGACATGATGATGAACTTGTTCTTGTTGTGTTCATTTTTATTTTTGTCGGTGCCTGATCACTGTGTTCTGGTCGACGTGGTGGTTTAGTTACGCCTCTGTCGGGTGGGCCAGGACCAGGACTCCTCCTGCTGCTTTCTTGACTGGAGGCGGAGGAGAGAGAGGAGCAGTAAAAACGGCACTGCATTTTCTACCCACCACGGCCACACCACCATTCACGGCACTGCTTTTATTTACTTTACCCAGCCATATCTTCACTTCACTTAACCTTCTTCGGTTCTTCCCCTCCCCTTCTTCCCTAGTACGACGGACTGCGGGGGGAGTTCGCTCTCGCTCCAGGCCGGCCGCAGGCAGCAAGGAGGGAAGGGAATCTCGCATCCTTTTTCCGTTATATATGGTGCTGTTTCTCGGATTTCGGTGGATGCTCTTCTCCTAGTGTAGTGCAAGTGCTCTCGATTGATCCATCATGCCCGCTCGCCTTTCTTACCCATGATTGTTATTGTTGTTTCGTTTGCGTGCGCTCATGATTCGGGCTGGGATTTCGCTCCGATAATGCAATGTATGTAGCCGATTTCAGCCATCTATGCAGTCTAGCCGTCTAGGGCAATGATTCCGTTGTTTTTTTTTGGGGGAGGGGGGGGGGGGGGGGGGGGTTAATTGTAGTTATTTGTTCATCGACTGCCCTGCCCGTTTACGTTTTTCCATCGCCCCCTCATTTATTCAGCACATGTTTCATCTTGAGTTGCCCAATTATAATTATTTATTAGTCCCTTCATGTACAGCTTGTTTGGTTCCTTCGTTGATTTTGCCCCACGACAATCTTATCCTGTCGGGGAGGACTAGGCATTCATTGAGCTGATTTTGGTGCTCCATTCCATCCGTCAGTCCAGTGACTCCACCTTCGATTTTTTTGCATTTATCTTAGGTACAGTTGCATTTGTTGGAGTCCCTGGAGCACCTGACCATGTAGTAATGTACTTGTATATTCTCACTAAATATTGCAAAATTACTCCCAGAAAATGTGTGTAAAAGGAAGTATCTCATAAAGGGCCAGCTCACTTTGAAACATTCATGCACCTAATTATGTTTGTTGTGAGTCTGAACAAGAGTCTGCAAATATATACTGTGCAGCATCTAAGTGTGCACTTGAACTTTAATGTACAATAAGCTTAGTGAAATGATTTGATAATACTCCACCAAACTGTACTAACTGTACTTGTATTACTGTACTCTGGTATGTTCTTTCATCATTTTTAAAGAAACAATACTTTCCGGTGGTTCCTAAAGAACATTACCTTTTCTTGATTCATGCATCAAGCATGCAAGCAGAGTGCACTCTATTTATTCCTTTCCTTTTGTTTCTCATCTTGCTAGTATCAGTCAAGAAAATGGTGAAGAGCAAATCGTCGTGGAGCCAGGTTGTGAAAAACACCAGGCCAACAAACCCGTCCATTTCCACAAGAAATCTCCAACCACAAGATCTTGGAGCTGTGATATTTGGGTGCACAAACAATACCATTGCAGAGTGTCACTCACGGCAACTTTTCGGTATGCTCTTCTTTCCTCTTAATCGCAACTCTTTTCTAAGCCATGTATTTACAAAACTGAGCTACCCCTTTAATTCATTTGTGTTTTTTTCCTGTGAGGGGGAAAATATCAGTCCTGCCTACCAAAGAATAGCAAACCAAGTAACCATTTGTGCCATGTTTTCCAGGCTTGCCAAGAGCACATATCTCCTATGTACGAAACATTAAGGAAGGACTACCTCTCTTCCTCTTCAATTATGATGATCGCAAATTGTATGGCATCTATGAAGCTGCAGGCAATGGTAAGTTCTGCCCTGAATCAAATGCATGGTCAAATGATGGCCAAGGAAAGACAAGCTATCCTGCCCAGGTACAATCGCTTGCCTCTGTATCTTTGAATGTCATCTTCTTAATTACTCTCAATGAAATGACCTCTATGTGTATGCCAATTCCGTTTTGTTTGTTTAGGTTGCAATGCGGGTAAGGGTGTGGTGTTTTCCACTTGCAGAGAATCAGTTCAGAAATGCTATTGTAGCCAACTACTATCAGAACATGCCCAGTGTCCCTGGCCAGAAGCTTCACTTTTTCCAGTTTGAATTGGATCATGCCCAAACAAGTGTTTTGATGGATATGTTTACTCCGTCGCCTCCTCCCAACAACTTCTGGATGCCCCCTGTTGCAGCACCGGATGATGACCATGTGAGAGAATTAGTATCAGCACCTGTATGGGCACCAGAGCGTAAGGGAAACGATGAACTCAAATCAGAAAAGGCTGTAAAGTCATATGCGGACATGGTAAAGAAGAACAAATTTGAGGAAGTTGGGAGAGGAGATGTGGATGTGGAACATGTGAGCTCAGGTAATGAATCTTCTAATGGCTTTGATGATCTGGATTGTGGATACACACCACCGGAGAGGGAGGAGTATGCAGTATCAGATAAGGCAGTTGAAATGAAACAGCAACAACACGCTGATAAGCAGGGAAAAATGCTTACCTTCAATCCAGTGTTAAAAGGGCATCGTGCTAAGCAGTGGAATCCTGATTTGTTTGCCACTGTAACTGAGACTGAAGACAACGATGCATATAGCTGTAAGTATGCCCAAGAGGTCAAATGTGCAGTTCTGGATGGACACTCTATTTTGCCAGAAACCTTAGATGCTGAAGTTAATCGGCTCTCCTTGGGGCATTCTAATTTGCTGGTGCAACTATTAGACTCTGAATCCTGTACAGAAGCCAAGGTTAGTACTATGAGCTCAGTTGATAGCTGCATCCCATGTTATCATCCTTGTTCTGCGCATCACTCCATTTAGTCTTGCTAGCATGTTTAGTTCTTGTCTATATTTTTCAAATGTCTCACTATTTTTGGTTGTGCAGCTGATAGATGTAGTGAAAGAGTTATCGGGGCGCATAGAGCTGATGGAGAAGAAGCAGGTCTCTTCTGAAATGCTATAACCTCTTGAAATGCCTTACATTTGTTATACTGAACCATGGAAGCTTAAATTTATGAACTGTTATTTGCACAATATAAACGAGCAATTGCACTTCGGAAGAGATGTCTTGATATACCTTAGCATGGAAAGGCATTAAAAGTAGGAACCAGAGTCACAAAAAAAAAGTAGGAACCAAGAGAATAAACCAAGTGTCATCACGTTTACTTGCTTACTAGAAATCAAAGGCAGGATCAAATGAAATGAATTTTTCCATTATGCTTCTGTGGATGGCTGGAGGGCCAGCCTATCTATCCCCCACTTCAAGAGATAAGCATTAGGAGAGATATTTGATCAGTTAGTTGGTTTGTTAGGATAATGATTAAGTTGTTAGGAGCCGGCTCTATGTAAATAGAGGCACGACAGTCTAAATTGATCTTGAGTCTGGCTAATTTTTAACTAAACTAAGTTTGTTGATTCTGTTGAGGAATATCATATGTTCTTTCCCTAAAATAATATCATATGTTCTTGATTAAAGCGTGGGATCCTAGAAAATCAATCTTTCGGTTGGATCTAATATATGTTCAAAATGCAGGCTTGGGCCAACAAAGAAGTCAAATACTTACAAGGGGTGAATGAGAGGTTACTGAAAAGAATTGTGGAACTAAAGGGCACAGTGAGGACATTGAATTCAAAAATAGACCCTTTAACCCTAGATGATTCACTTAACCAGTTTGTTGAACAATGTTTGGGCTCGGAAGATGTCATCTATCTAGTTGGTGGTTTTGATGGCCTCTCATTTTTGCCATCACTTGACTCCTTTTCCCCTTCGTTGGACATACTAACACCTCTCAATCCAATGAGTGTTGGGAAGTCATATGCCTCAACTGTTGCATTAGATGGCAAGATATTTGTTCTTGGTGGTGGTGATGGTGCTTGCTGGTTTGATACAGGTTAGTAATTGGTTTCTAAGCTTAATTCCATGTTGAGCTCTTGGATTGTAATTTTTGCCCTGATTCTGCATTTATATTTTGCATGAAGTTGATTGTTATGACCGGAGCCGTGATGATTGGACCACATGCCCATCATTGACTCATGACAAGGGAACCCTTGCTGGGGTTAGTGTTAATGGGAGAATCTATGCATTCGGTGGTGGAGATGGAAGTCAATGTTTCTCTGACGTTGAGATATTTGATCCTAATCATGGAAAGTGGATAAAGAATCAACCTATGCTGGAAAAGGTATCAGTATGACTTTCCTGTGTTCATTTGGTCTCAATGGCACATGGGCTGGACACGGGCTTGGATCCACCTTGCTCATGAAAAAAATGTGTATAATTCTACAATGATGCAAAACAATTCCTGATTCCATTTACTCCTGTACTGTCTTTTTTTGGAAAATTATTTTCTTGACACACAAATCTCTGCATGATATGATGAATTCTTTAGTCTGAATGACTTTTGTCACTCTGTTTTTCAGCGCTTTGCTCTAGCTGGTGTAGCACTTAATGGTGCGATTTATGCAGTTGGTGGCTTCAACGGTGTTCAATATCTGAGGTGCCGTCCTTTTCCTGCCTGCACTTAATACTTTTTTTTTCTCAAACCACGCACGCAGGAGAACTGTGTGTCATTTCATTAAGGTAGAAACCTGCACTTAATACTTGATTGGTTCAGTTTTGATCTGGTAGAAATACAACTCACAAACAACCTGCAAATATTTCAAACTCACGTGGTGGCTTATGGCTTAGTGTAAATCTGAATAAAGTGAAACATTTCACAAATATGCATTAGCCTATTCTGTATTGCTATCATGGCAGAGAAATTATTATTTCTTTGAATTTGAAGTGAGAGGAAGGCAAGATCACTTTTCTGCTAACCTTGTGACGTGTGTTGCCAGCTCTGCTGAGAGACTTGATCCCCGAGAGCCTAACTGGAAAATGCTCCCAATGATGAGTGCAGGAAGGGGCTGTCATACGCTTGCAGTGCTTAATGAGAAGATGTAAGTTGGTGGCTCTTTCTTTGTAGTACATTAAACAGTGGACTGAAGATATGTAGAATGTTCCCTTCGAAAAAAATTCTTGTAGCAAATCAAAGGTAGGTGTGCATCAGGGTGTATATTATCTTTTGTTGATGTAATTTGGTCTTGTATTTCCTTCCAGATTCTCGATTGGTGGTTATGATACTGGGGCTAAGGCAATGATAGCTACCGTTGAGGTGTACGAGCCAAGGATGCCTTCATGGTTGATGGTTGAACCCATGAACTACACCAGAGGATACCATTCTTCAGCTGTGCTTGGTGGCTCGATATTCACATTTGGCGGGGTGAAAGGTGAAGCAGATACAATCTTGGATGTGGTAGGTACCTACACCTAGCATGCCCATTTGGCTGTCGATGTTGCATTAATAACTCAAGTAATCTGGCACCAAGAATCAAAAATAAAAAAGCCTTATATATGATTTCGAGTGTTTGCTAGTGAGGCAGCCACTGAATGAGTACTTGTCATGGGTTTGCCTGCATCAGATGTATATATATTGTTTGTTATCATATCAGTCTCAGCATGAAAGCATGTACTGCACTCGAGATGAAGATAGATTCTTGGGTTCCTTGTTTTCATTATATTTGCTTCCCTGTGTCTAGTGCATATTTCATTTGTTATGATATCAGTCTGGCATGGAAGTGTCTACTCCATTTCAATTCATTGGAACACGGATTATTGGGTTCCTTAAACATCTGTTTTCTATCATTTGTTTTTTTTCCTCTACAATTGTGTCGTGACTAACAGTTAAGTCTTTGTTGTTGGGCGATACAATTGTTGTGGTCAGGTGGAGCGCTACAAGGAAGGCTGTGGCTGGGTGACTACTGGTCTAAAGTCAATTGGCAAGAGATGCTACTGCTCCACCATTGTTCTGTGACTGTACATCTGGAACAACACTGTATTGACGTACGTAGCTTCTGACAATCAGGGGGGCAGGAAACAGACACTAGCAGTTAAAACTTAGAAAAATGTTCCTTAATTAGCCTTAACTGACAGCTTTAGACACTCGGAATGAAGCACGATCTTGTTCCCGAACCGGACAAGTGTAAAACGTTGATCGAGTGGTTTGTGTTGTCTGGATAATGTAATGGGTGATGCGGCAATGAACTAACACCGGATGTGAATCTGAGACTTATTGATGGATGAATAGTAATGACGAGCCCACGCTATTTACATATGTACATATAGGTCGTATATTGTTCACTGCTGGATCATCCATCGATCCTAGCCTGCTGTGCAGTTGGTGCTGCTTGATCGATCGATCCATCTCTTCTCTTAGGTAGGTGTGTCCTCATCCTCCGCCGGCACTATCTCAGGGCTTGACGATGATCCTGCAGCAACAGCTGCTGCTGCTGTCGTCGTCGCCGTTTGAGTCTCACCAGCATCACATATCTCCTGATGAAGCTGCTCTGTGGTCTGCCGGGCGGACGAAGGAGTGTTCATTTCCTCTCGGGTCTGGGACACCGGCGACGTACGAGGGTGGCGCCGCCCGCCCAGCAGCAGACGACTCCTCATTACTACTGATGCTCCGCCCATCTGCTGCTGCTGCTGCTCACCAATTCCAAAGATGCGTTCATTTATTCGAGCAACTAGTATAGCGACTGCAAGTGCAAATTAACATCATCTGTCAATATATATAACTGCAGGCTAGCGTATGTAACACACATAGGAGTAGAGTTTGTTTGTTTGCAGTAAATTAAGGTAAAGTAAAAAAAAATCAAAACATGCATTGCCCATGCTGTGGCCATTATATTGTGATAATTAAGCTCGGTAAGGTTGAGGGTTTTATCCATAGCTCACTTACCGAACGATATTACCGCTACACCTTCGTTGACAATATGGACCCATGTGCTCGTCCAACCCACGTCCATATTCCACCTAATGTGAAATGCACAACATCAAACATGCAGCCAATTGAGGATGAAAGAACACGTGCACTATTTCAATTTTTCCACACAATCAGGTTTCCATGTGAACTTACTTTTCCATCGTATGATGCGTGTCCCAGCCGACAAACAACATACCAAAATACATGGAGCCCATAGCCAAGACAAAGTGGAAAAACCCATACCCATATGTTACATCGTCTTCCGACTCTACTACATTCCTGAACTGCAAAATGTTTGAGGCATTTTCTATTTAAGTGCTGCAACACATTCTGTATTTTGTTCAATTGGAATGAAGAATATACCTGTATACATTTGTAATCGATGCCTGTTGAAAATGCAGCTACAGTGATGCTGATCAGTTCGCCAACAAAACTCTGTCAATTTTGAGGTATCAGTAGTGAAGTATTTGCTGAAATATCACTGTACATATATAGATGCATGGGAACCATCACAGAACAAAGAGTGCATATATTACCACTGTGGTTTTCCAATCTGCACCTGAGCCAGCTTTTCCTTTCTTGTAGCAGTCTGTCTCTGGCTCGCTGTTGAGTCGAATTTCAGAAAGAAAATAAGTATAACAAAAATGTTGTACCATGAATTGAACCCATTCTAATAGTCAGCCACATCAATCATAAATCAGTATAAATATTTTACCTTTTAATGGCTGAATAGCATAGGAACACAATGTATGCCCCCACTATCCCTGGCTCCATGTAGAATCCATTGGTCTAATTTAGAAAAACAGGTCACAAATTCAAATTCAAATTCAATAATGTGCTCCTTTTCCAATTCTTAGCATGCAATAGATTTAAGTACATACTTAATTACCTCGGACTTTAGTGAGATTAGATACATGAGGTATACTAGGAGCAGTGTGGTGGCAATGAACGCGATGTTGAGCCAGCATCCCGCATACCAGAAGCACATAAGTATGATCCCTACAGTAAAACTAATGTGCGTCACGACAGAGACCGCAATCACCTCACGGTAGCAGACCGCAAGTCATTTCAAGGTTGTCAGACCGAAATACGGCTGCAGGTTGGGTATATATATACGGTAGGATAAATCAAAGGTCTGTCCATTTGCCAAAAAATATGTGCATTGCTGCAGAGATTCGAACTCATGACCTCTTGGCTCGCGCATACCCACCTAACCATCTCATCTACAAAGCACATGTGATGAGATAGAAGATTCTTTTGTTTTGTAGTAGCATGTGACACCCTCTTTAGCACCGGGTTGGTGTTACGACCCGGTGCTAAAAGACCTTTAGCACCGGATCGTAACACCAACTGGTGCTAAAAGGTGACCCTTTAGCACCGGTTGATGTTACGACCCGGTGCTAAAGGGTCGGGGCCTTTAGCACCGGTTGGTAACACCAACCGGTGCTAAAGGGTTCCCGAGGGCGCCCCAATTTCGCACCCGGTGCTAACGTTACATTAGCATCGGATCTTGAGTGCACCGAGGCATATGAGGGGTGCGGATGTGAGTTATTCTTGTAGTGGTCACGCACCATCTGTGATTCAGCCGTGTAATGCATCTTATTAAACTCATGAGGTACCCTGCTCCAAAATGTGCAGCTTTCCCTGAAAATAATTCAGACAAAACACCATGATTAGTAGGTGGTGGAATTAATTTCTAACTCATTATTACAAGTTGTAAGCTAGATAGGTTGGTAGCGAACTGAAACTGACCGTATAGTTGGATCCAGTAGGATGGTGCAAATGTAGAGATCATGATACATCCCCCCAAGAGGATAATCTTGGCCAGCCAGCATTGGGAGTGCCATGAGCTCCTAGGGTCTTTCATTTTCCTCGTGCATATAGTGGAGAAGAACATGACCGAGAAAAAGAGCTGATGATGGGGATATTTTTTGTTAAGAAGGCCAACACGTGTGCGTACAAATTAATTAAAGGGATGAAAATACATATATAAATCGAATGTTGGTTAGGTGGAGTTAATCAAGTTTTTGGATCTCACTGACATAGTGGTCGGAAAGTGATGGGTCATTTGTCGGCGGCGCCTGCGGCAGCGGTAGACAAGATGGACGATATGATGGCCGGAGTTGTCCGGCCCTGAATTGGTGGATGGATCTCTCCGCACGTACTAATTAAGCTGATCGATCGAGTTTTATTTGTTGGCTTTGGATCAGTGCTCGATCCGCATGCAGGTTCTGACTGATGTGTAGTTGCCAACTGATGAAGCTAAGTGTTTTGCTTGGCCACCGATATGATGCCTTTATTTATAGAATAGGATGGATCGAGAACGAGCGAAGCAGCAGAGAGATGATAAACATGCATGCAATGCAAGGTGGTCGATCGATTTGTTTGTTACGAGGAGCTAGCTGACGGCAGAGGACAAGCCACGCTATGTTCATGCTGCTGTAGTAGTTGCTGCTAGCTAGCTAGCAGCCGGATCGAATCGAATCGAGCTGACACTGCGCGCGGCATCCGATCACGCGCTCGCCGTGGCCAGTATGATACGATCATATCTCTGGCCGGGCCGGGAATATATGACGACTGAATGAAATCTCTCTCCAACCGCCCGCCCGTCCCTGCTCCATCCATCTCCACGTACACTGATCGACTGACTCGGTCGTCGTCGATCTGCATGCTACTACTTACTACTAAGCTAGTTGATCGGATTATTGTACGTGTTAATTAACTGGCAACTCCATCCATGCATCCATCTGGAGTACGTTCTTCTTCTTTCCCTGGGCATGCAATAGGGCATACATCAGACAATATATATATATATATATATATATATATGTTAATGACATTTTACAGACCTGAAAGTGGCGTTCAGGCTACGACATATGGAGAAGGGCGCTGCAGTGTCAGATGCATGGGTTGGGTGGCCAGGCAAGGCAAGCAAGCTGTACCAACAGGCAGTAAATTAAGCTAACTAGCCAAGGTGTAAACATACAACATGACAAACCATAAGTATTAGTGCATATGTATTTTTCAGTATGTATAATCTAAAATATTGGGGCTCCTAGATCCAAACAGATTAGATTAGTTTTAGAAGCTATAAAGTAATATTAGGTTTTCTATAAGAATTCTACCTTTGCTGGCTGATATATATACTATATGCATGTCAATGCACAAGACATTTCACTGGTAGCTTATTAATATAGTTCCCTCTCATATACTAGCTCACACTGGACCTATATCAGCTTCGGAGTTTAGCACAATTTTTTTTTAGTAGTTGAAGGAAAGCTTGTACAATTTTATAGAAATAAGGAATTCTAAACTATAGGGGTTCAACAAACTGGTAGGTTTAGATCCCAATTTAAACCAATCATGCTCATTGAATTTCAGGCAGTTTAGGAGGTTCTTGGTAGCACGCTTCATGGTGATGACAGCAAGCCGTTCAGAGTGGCTGTGTTTTGTTTTGAACTTCATTGAGAAAACTGTGACGACAAACTTGTGATGAAGATGTACATTTATTTAAGTTGACTGAATCCTATAAATGCATCTGGTGAATGAACGTTTGAAGCTCAATGTGAAATTTGTACTGCTTGCTAACGGATCACCTTTTATTTTTTTTAATCCACATAAACTATCTCATCGAACCATCGGTCGGTATAACTCCAACAGAGTGTCGAACGATCAGTCGGTATAATGCTGTTGGTCGGTATAACTTTATACCGACGCCACTTACTGTGACTAGAAGGTGGAGTCGGTATAACTCTATATCAACTGATGGTTAGTTGGTATACAGGCTTATACCGACTCCAATGTAGTCTGTATATTAGGGCTGTGGTATAGTGACTGCATCAGCTGCATATACCGTTTGTTCTCATATCAGTCTCTCATGAAAGCATGTACTGTGCTCCAGATGAACATAGGCTCTGGGTTCCTTAAGCACTTAGGTTTTATTATCTTTGCTTTCCTGTCCCTACTGCGATTGTCATTTGTTATCATATCAGTCTCACATGGAAGTGTCTACTGCATTTCATTGGAGCAAGTATCACTATACCACAGCCCCACAGGCCCGTCTACATTGTGGTCGCTATAACCCATTGCAACGATAGATCATCGGTCGGTATAGACATATAGCGACCAGACCTATTTGACGCTAAAAGTGGCGTCGCTATATGTCTATAGCGACCGACTATGTTATAGCGACCGACGGTTCGACGATTAGAGAGAAATCCCGACCAACAATCCAACGAGATCTATTCAAATGAACAAAACTATTAATTCAGCATAATAATTACCCCAAATTGAGTTTATATTAGTGGGTAAGCAGACATCACAGCATGCGGCAACATATATTGACATCAATTCATTGAGAATGAGCATATAGCATTGATAGATCAAGTCATACATCCATACAAAGCTAGAAGTCCAATCTAATGTCACATTCTGCATCAGAACACACTACTGGCTCACAGAGCTGCCATACCATGTCTACATCAATGAGCAAAAGATCAACAGTTCTACATCTGTCGATTGTGACCAAAAGCCATCATGCTGCATATAGTTCACTACAACAAGCTAGCAGCCATTACAATATCACCTCCACAGCTGACAATTGTGACCAAAAACCATCAATTTTGCATAGAGTTCACTACAAGAAGCTAGCAGCCATTACAGATGCGCATTTCCAGGACTCCAAAACACAACAATCACATAACTTGCAGGCCACTTTGATCAGCTTTCATCCAGCTTCAAGCATCCCTCCTAGTTTTGCTTCCAGAAATGCCTGAAAGTAAAACAGGTACATATCACAGATGGCACTAGAATGCCATGCAGCCACTAAAGAAAATGCCATAGAACCATTAAAACAAGTACATATATATCGCAGCAGCCACTATAAAATGCCATGCAGCCACTAAAACAATTTTCATCACTAGAGCACTACAGTTTATATGGCAGCCAGCAGCACATATCTTAGCACTACAATTTATATGGCAGCCAGCAGATTTTTTGAACAACTCAATAAAAAAATGAAATAAACAACTTTGTAATCTAATCACAGCTGTATTTCACTACAAATATTGGTCAGTTCACTAAATTCTCACAATATTTCAACTATTCCAGCCTCAAAGACAAGGTAATTGCTAACTCCATGTTGATTATTCATAGTAAATTCAGCATAAATACCTGCATTACCCTTGGAGGATTCCGATGCCTTGCTAACCTTCAACTAGCATGAATATCATTAGTTAGAAACTTGGTCAACCACCAGAAATGAAAAAAAAGAAAAAATTAACAATGACAAGTTTAGGTTATTACTTTTCTGTATGGCCATGCAATTGACATCATATGAGCATCAGCCATAGTGCTCATATCACCATAAGGGCGGGGCAGAATTGCATCCCTTTTTAGCACGTAACTCACAATAACCTCACAATATTGCTTTCCAATAGGCTGACCTCCTACCATGGTGGTTGGTTTAGTTGAAATAATTGTTCCCTTAGCCACAGGCAGATCAGATCTTAACACGGCATACAATATCACCTCCTTTCCAACCTGAAACAGATGCACTTATGAGAGTTGATTCTAGAACCAATATGAAATTAGAAGTTGAAACTTTATAGAATGGGTCAGAAGATTACAAGTTCATCATGTGGTGAGTGAGTGCCATCATTCCTTGGTATGACTGATGGGACTGCGCTTGTGGGGCTGATGGGGCTGCAGCGGCGGGAGGGCTGGGGCGTTGGCACCAATGGCGCTGCAGAATGCCTATTGGCAAGCAAGCTCTGATCCTTATCGCTTTGATCATCGGAATCACCATCTTCATATTCAGCATCATGATTTGCCTCATCAACATGTCCTTCAGACCTTGGGCTCTACAACCATCATTTAAAGTGTAAAAAATCTGATCCAAACAAAAAAAAAATCTGATTGAGACACTCAAAAATATAAACTGTGCCTAGAACCAGACCTGTGACTGGGGTCGTGAATTAGAACCACTTCGTGAGATGACTTCCACATTATGCCTAGCCATCCTTTCCTCTTCAAGTGCTTCCTCCATCTCCGCTATGCGTCGTTCTAGCGCTGCTTTCTCACTTTCAACCATTTTACGAGCTAGAACTTCCATTTGAAGCCTTGTTGGTGTGTAAGCCCTCAACCCTGGGGTACCAATAGATTGGGGAGTGGGTCCAAGACCCAAACCACGGACACGTCCTCTTGGCTCCTTTTTTCCACAAACAACAGCAAAGGCATCACCTTCCTGAATTGTTCTTTCCTTTAGCTCTGGATAGACTTCAATGATGTCTTCAAGTTGCTTCTACACAAATGAAATATGATTGGTTACTACTACAATGCATATTATGAATTCAACACATTGCAATTCTTTGCATATTATGAATTCAGCGTATTGCAATTATTTGGGAAAGGGTCTTACAATTATTGGTTCTGCCTGACTTGTAGGAACTCCATTCTTTCTTGTATGTGTTTTGATATAGAGTTCATCTCTTCGTGCAGGGCGCCCTAGTTTCTCATCCTACAGGTGTTGTAAATTTCAGTGGTCACAATGCATGACAATAAAAGCATCGAACTTATAATGAGAGAAATGTTCTCTATACCAATTCATTCCTAGAACAAGCAAAGCTCTTGCTGCCTGATGTGTGATGCTGCTTCAAGTTTCCACGGTTCCCTTTGCATATTTTGGTATGATTCTATGATAGATAGTTATAAGTCATCTATTCTAGGAAAAATATTAAAGAACACAAGGACATATGTTGCATATAGTATTTGGTACTTACTTGACATTCAGGTGTCATCCAATAGTCAATGAGAAACTTCCAATCAGCAGCATTAACTCTATCGGTATGTTTTTTCTTCAGTTCCTCATCAGATAGTTTTCCACTAAAATACAGCTTCTTCAGGGTTGACTTAAAGTCCTTCCATTTCCTTCCCGCGGTATCCATAAACCAGTTGAAGGCATCATCATGGATATCATAGAATGTCTGATTTGTCATGGGAAAAGGTACGCATGAAAAAAACATACATATATAGAACAAAAGCCATGGTACTATATCAGCTAGTATGTGGAGATAGAAATTCAGCACTTGTTCAGGCAGCTAGTATGTGGAGATAGAAAATCAGCACTAGTTCAGTAACTATATCAGCCATGATACTATGCAATTAAAGTCAAATTTCAGGTGCAATGCATTACCTTTATGTTGGTCCATACTTTATATTTCTGTTTAGGATCCACAAGCCTCCAGTCAGCACATGCTACTGATATTGTTTTCCTCACTTGACAGCCAATGGCACTAGAGAACTTCCTAGAATTCTTTCCAATGGGTTGACCATACTCATTGAGCATTATTTTGATCTTAGGCATGCTAGGTGTTCTTGCAAATATGTCATCCAATCTAGTGATACCCCTTCCTTTCCTCTTCTTTTGCGGGCTGCTATGCACATCTGTTACAGATAATTTTATACATGAGAAACATGTACAGACCTGACAATAAGACCAAATCTGTGGAAAAAAAGGATACAAGGCATGCTAAAATACCTTCATTGTCACACAAGAAATCTCCAATTGTTTCACAATCATGTTGGTCACCAATCTGATCATTTGCAATCTCAGCATGGTTTCTTTGTGGCCTCGCACGCAGATTATGTGGTTCAGTTGCTGCAGCACTTTTGTTTTGAGTTCTCTACAGGAAACAAATAATATGGTGTAAATAGTTTATAGTGAAACTGCAAAAAGGAAAGTTGGTCCGACGAACCTTTGTTCTTTTCCTACTTTTTCCTTGCTGCAATGCAGTGCTCATAGAAGGGAGTTTGAGAGCATCTAGTTTCCTTTTGTTGCTTGCAATATTTGCCTCCCGCTCCAGCTCGTACTTGTTCTTTCCATGCTTATTGTTTTCTCTTGCGCTTGCCATTCTTCCTCCTGTTTATAAAATAAAAAGAGTTAGCAATCCTTGCAAAAAATCAGTAAGAAAACAATAGCAACCACATCACAATGTTCAAACAAGACTTACTTTCTAGTAGGTTTTTTAGATTTTTTTGGATCAACAAGTATACCATCTATGTCAGTTCTAACAGTCGGGATAGTCCCATTAACAATATCCACAGTCACATTTGCATTAAGATCAGGCACTTGCATTGGAAGTCCATTATCAATATATATGTGCTCATTCTCCAAATTATCAAAGTCATACACATCTCTTGGTTTAGATTCAACAACAGCAGCCCAATCAGTATCAACTGGATCAGGAACATAATATACTTGAATTGCCTGTGATGCTAGAATGAATGGCTCATCTGATATTCTTTCACCTGTATTAAATAAATGCTTAAAGTTGACACTTGTGATCCCAAATTGATCTTTTTGTACCCATTTGTACTGCACACGGTTATCAACCCAATCACACTTGAAAAGCACCACATTTCCTTTGTGGTGATAATTCAGTTCAAGAATTTCCTTTACAATACCATAATAGGTATTGCTTCCTATTATAATGTTATCACTATTGCTCCTGTCAAAGCTAGTAGACTCAGCAACTACAGCAACCCCACTATTTTGGACAGATCTACCCTCATCATACAATTCTGTGTGAAAATTGAATCCATTTATAGTATAGCTATTATACTTATGTGCAATCATCATTGGACCCTTTGCTAAGATTTCAATCTCATCTGGTACATCCTCACTTGTTTCTTCCACCTGTGGTTATTAAATACTAAAATTAAAGTAAATGTCAAATCTACATGAAATGGACATCTGCTAAGTTTCTTTTTTACTTACAAGCAATCTAAACCACTCATGGAAGGATTCATGATGCCTACGATTGATGTCTCGTTTATTTCGAAGACCAATGGAGGATAGATAGCTAGCATGCTTGCTGCAAAGGTCATTAAATCATTTAGCATGCTTGCGGGAAAGTATTAATGTAATCTAAATAAGTTTGGATTACTTACTCCAAGTAAGGTCCTATATTGACATAGTTAAACAAAACATATCTATGTGCTTGCAGCCATGTTTTGTGGTCTAAACTCACTGTTGATTTTCCAGCCAATCCTCGACCAATGCTACGGAAGAAAGGAGTTATACTACTATCTTCATCATTTCTAACTTGATGGCTAAATTGAGTCTCATGTAAATAGCGAGAACAAAGAGTAAGGCACTCAGTAAACATAGACCACTCCATCATTGAGCCCTCTGGGTGACTTTTTGTATGAACAGAACCCTTCAATCTCATCAAAAACCTATGCACATAAATAATTGATAGTTATAAACATAGCAGGTACGCAATTTTGTTCATATGCAACAATATGCCTAAGAAAATTACCTCTCTACAGGCCACATACTGCGAAAATGGACTGGACCAGCTATTCTTGCTTGGGCAGGAAGATGTACCATCAAATGTACCATAATATCAAAAAAAGAAGGAAGGAATATAGCCTCCAAAAGGCTCAAGGTTTCAGCTATATCAGCCTCTAGACTTTCCATATCACTTATTCGAATGACAGGCGAACCAAGTTTCTTGAAAAAATTGCATATACGAATTACAGCAGCACTAACTATTTCAGGCAATATTTTTCTCACAGCAAGTGGTAGCAAGTGTTGTAGAATAATATGGCTCTCATGACTCTTAAGCCCAAATATTTTTCTCTCATTAACATGTACATTATGCCGTATATCAGATGCAATACCATCAGGAAACTTCACCCCTTTCAGTACTTGACAAAATAATTTCCTCTCATCAGGACTCATTGTATATGGTGCAGGTGGTAAATAAAGTTGGTCTTCAACTTCAACCGGGTGCAAATCACTTCTAATCCCTAGAGATTGAATGTCCAATCTAGAATTCAAATTATCCTTGGATTTACTAGCAGTGCCCATGAATGTGTTAACTAAGCTTTCACTCACATTTTTTCCTATGTGCATGAAGTCAAAATTATGCCGCAACATTAAATCTTTCCAATATGGAAGTTTGAACCAAATGGATCTCCTTTTAAAAATAACCAGTGGCTCCCCTTCCTTGCGTCTTTTGCTTGCTGGTTTCTTTCCAGAAGGATCCTTACCAAAAATTGTATTAAGATCCTTAGTGCAATCCAAAATTTCCTCTCCAGTAAGTGGAGTAGGTGCTGGTCTAAACTCAGTACTACCAAATTTATCGGCATCAAACCGAAATGGGTGCTTCTCATGCAAGAATCTACGATGGCCCATATAGCAAGTCTTGCTACCATTACCAAGTTGAATTGAACATGTATAAGAGTGGCAATCAGGACATGCTGCTCCACCAGCGGTGACAGACCCAGATGCATAACCTAGACCTGGGAAATCAGTAATGGTCCACAATACTGCTGCCCTCAACTGGAAATACTCACCCTTCGAAGCATCATAAGTTCTAACTCCATTTTCAAACATATCCAACAGATCATAAACAAGTGGCTGGTAATAGACATCCATATCACTACCAGGACCATATCTACCAGGAATCAGCAAAGAAAGGATGAAATTGGATTGCTTCATGCACATTGAAGGTGGAAAATTGTATGGAATACAAATACCAGGCCAAACACTATAGCTAACATTCATGGTTCTATATGGGTTAAAACCATCGGTGGCGAATGCTAGACGGATATTTCGGCTGTCTGCAGCAAACTCTTGGTTTTTATCATCAAAGTCTTTCCATAGTGGTGAATCTGCGGGATGTCTTAGAAGATCATCCTTTTTTCGGCCTTCATCATGCCACCTAGCTAGACTTGCTGTTTTAGAGGATAGAAATAACCGTTGGAGACATTTCTTTATTGGAAAGTAGCGGAGAACTTTCTTAGGAACCTTATACATATGTTTTCCATCTAGACTCTTCCTTATTGATTTCCACCGTGAAACCTTGCATTTCGGGCATGAATTTAAATCTGAATTCTCCTTCCAATAGAGAATGCAATCATTTTCACATGCATGAATACTAATGTACCCAATTCCTATGGATTTCACCAATTTCTTAGCTTCATGAAAATTTCTAGGTAGTGCTGAACCCTCAGGGAGTACATCATTAAGTAGATCTAGTAACAGATTGAAAGATCTATCGGTCCATCCTCCGAGGAGTTTGAGGTGCAGTAATCTAACAAGGAAACGTAGTTGTGTATATTTCTTGCAATTAGGATACAACTCTTTGTTGTTCTCGGCTACCAACTTTTGAATGGCAAGTAGTTCAGCACAAGGTTCTAGTTCAGAATTGTTGTCATCAAAGTCACCTCTATCATCTAAACCAGCAGCCAAGTCTCTAAGAAGACCAGATATGTCATCTTCCTCATCAGACTCCTCCACAACCTCAGCTCTATCAAAGTTCCCATTATTAAAGGAAGACATTGGTTCTCCATGCAAGTTCCATGTTGTGTACCCTTCTAGAAACCCATCACATATCAAGTGCTCTCGTACATCACTTGCCTCTCTCCAAAATGAATTGACACACTTTCTACACGGGCATAATATCTTGTTTCCTACCGCTGAATTCCTAAATGCAAAGGCTAGGAAACCATTCACTCCTTGCAAATAAACCTTGGTGTGCCTACATATAATTTTTTATGTTAAATCCCATATTAACTACACAACATTTTTAGTATATCTGAAAGGATTGTGTTGTACCTAGCATCATTGTTGATCCATGTTTTATCCATGAGAAGATCAGGCAACTTCCAGACTATATTTTTTCACAGACAATTACACACACATGACATATCAGAAGCTAGGCATAGGACTTAGAGAAACAAAACCATACCGTTACACAAGCTCCTTCACCCAAATACTTCTCAACTACAAGGCCAACTTGAATATTGAAGATGTCCAAAAAGCTTCCAAAATATTATAGCTATAGGTTCTGCTCCTGCATAAATAATATGTATGAGGTATATGTTGGGTAATCAATTCAAAATTACATTGTTTCCAAATCGACTTATGGTGCCATAAACATATACCAAAATATTATGCACAGTATAATATTGTGTATTAAAATGACAAGGCACATAATATATTTCCAAACTACAGTGCTAAAGTAACACACAGATTGAGGGTACATATCAAAGGCAGAGATTCCCTATGCCTGAGATATCAAGATTATTTCACTTGCAACATTCAAGCACAAACATAAGGTAGAAAATGTGAACTAATGTGCCATATATCTGCATAAAGAAACTTCCCAAGAACATAATCCATTTGACTCTTCTATTTGGCAGAATAGGACCTGGACCAAACACTACTGACACACTACTAACGAACAGCACACAACAAAAGTGCAAAACGAGCACTCATCAAACCTTTCATCACCAAAACACAACTTATCCAGCATCCTTCAATCTAATTTCAAAGAACCCTTAGGAACCAAAGAGACATGCTAGGATTCAACCTTCACTGCCGAGAGATTTGTTGTATGTTCAGTCAGCGAGGGAGTTGGCAACGACGGTCCTCTAGGTTGGCGTAGTCCGCATCCTCCTCGGGGTTGGCGACGGGGCAGTGGTGTGCTCGGTCAGGAAGCCCGGAGATCTTCAGGAGGCGGCGGCGGAGATCTTCAGGGCGGCGTCGGGGGAAGGGATTGCGGCGCAGGTGCAGGGCGTCGGGGGAGGGGCTTGCGGCGCAGGTTTGGGGCGTCGGGGGAGGGGCTTGCGGCGCGGGTGTGGGCCGTCGGGGGAGGGGATTGCGGCGCGGGTGTGGGCCGTCGGGGGAGGGGATTGCGGCGCGGGTGCGGGGCGCGTCGGGGGAGCTAGCGTCGGGGGAGGGGAAACAGGCGAGTGGGGAATTTGTTCGCGGGCGGATTGAGATATGGAGGGGGACGAGGCGCGCGGGGAGGAGATTCGGCGAGAATCAGCGCGCCAACGCCGGCGATTTTGGGGCGACAACGAGCGCGCAGATGAAATCAGGAGGGAAGACGAGCGCGCCGGCTGTGATTTGGGAGGCAAGAGCGAGGGAAGAGTCCGCAGCGGCGCGCGCGTGAAAGATAGGGGAGAAAGAGTTTCGCTAGCGTTTGGACTGACCGGTGGGTCCTTGGCCAAATTTTGAGTGTCAGTGGACCGCGAAGCACGCCATGGGCCGCGAATCGCGCCATGGGCCTAGTGCTTTTCTATACCGACGGATGGTTCAACGTGTATGTTACGTTATACCGACTGATCATTCAATGAAAAATCTAAATATATGTACCGACCGATGGTCGCTTGGGCAATCTCGAAGTACCGGCGGAAGGTCTGATAAGGAACTATACCGACCAACCGTCTATCTGTATTTTTCTACTTTTAACGTCAAACATCCGACGCTAAAACGGGGCTGTGGTATAGTGTATTATTGGGTTGCTCAAACACCTGTTTTTATCATTTGGATTTTCCTATATACAGATGTGTGGTGCTAACAGTAAAGCCTTTGTTTGTTGGGCGATACATTTGTTGTCAGGTGGAGCGCTACAAGGAAGGTTGTGGCTGGGTAACTACTAGTCTGAAGTCAATTGGCAGGAGATGCTACTGCTCAGTCATTGTTCTCTGACTGTGCATCTAGAATAATACTTTGACATGATGAATTGACGTAGCTTCTGACAAACAAGTGACCAGTTAAGACCTAGAAGAAGTCTCTTCATTAGCCTGAACTGACAGCTGTAGACATTGTGAAGCTCTTCTTCCACTTGTTCCTGAATCAGAGAAGTGTAAAACTTTTGAGTCGTTTGTGTTGTCTGGATGGATAACACCGGATGTGAATTTGAGATGGTACTGAACTGATGGAGGAATAGTCCTGTGATGGTGATCTTATTTGACTGCGTCTGTTGAGGTTAGAAATGTATATTCCTTTTTTTTTGCAAGAGAATTGAGTACCAGGCTACCAGCACAGACGAGCAGAGAACACAACAGAACAGGTCAACAGCATTAGACATACAGAGACAGAGGGTAGTAGCAATTCTCTTCCGATGCCACTCGACGAGCTAGATAGAACGTGTCTGCTCGCTCGCATGCAGATCGTTTCTCCTTAATCTGTTTCGGTTTCCATGAATCACATGAGGACAGACAGAAAGAAACATAGGATGGGGCACGGAGACAGAGAGAAACAGAGTGCGTGTGTGTGTCAGTCATCCTTGGCCGGCACTATCTCATCAGGGCTTGATGATCGGCCTGCTGCTGCGTGGATGTCCCGCGGAGCCGTCCATGGGGGCTGAGGTCGAGGCGTCGATGGGGGCTCAGCTCCGGCTCCGGTGACGGTGCTGGTGCTGCTCGAAGCCACGTCGTCGCCGTGCAGGATCGTCTCGGACACCGGCGGCGGCCCTCCTCGTCCAGCATTATCCCTCCTCACCTCTCTGGTGGTGGTCGTCGGTGACACCGGCGACGACGGAGGTGGCACATGGCCACCGTCGTCGCTACTACTGCTGCTCAAGTTGATGATGACCATCTCCTGCTGCTGCTGCTGCTGTGGCGCCGGCGCCTGTGGCGGCTCACCGATTCCAAAGATCCGTGCAAGCAGCTGCTGGAGCCATCCTAGTTCATTCATTCGAGCAACCAGTATCGCCACTGCAAATGCAAACACATTATATCATCTGTCAATAACCGCATATCTAACACGTACAATATTGTTTCTTAATTTGCATCAAACATAAAAAGTACCAATCAGAACCCAAAACTAAAACTTGGTCAAGACATGCATGCTGTGGCCAACTTTTTTTCTTTTGATCAGCTAGTGAGGTTGAAGATTTTAGGAACTATCTTAATTACTTACCGTACGATATTACCGCTAGTCCCTCGTTGACAATGTGGACCCACATGCTTGTCCAGCTGACATCCATATTCCACCTGATGCAAAATAAATCAAACATGCAGCCAAGAAACAAATAACGCATCATTTCAGTTTTTTCTATTCTGACCGGGTTTATTTCTGTATCAACTTACTTTTCCATTCTACGATGTGTGTCCCAGCCAAGAAGTACCATGCTAAAGTACATAGACCCTGTAGCAAAGATAAAATGGAAAAGCCCATACCCATACGGTACATCGTCTTCCAACACTTCTATGTTCCTCAGCTGCAAATGTTTGAGGGCATATATATATTCTTTCACTAAAGTGCCACAGCACATTTCTATTTTTTATTGATCTGACTGTTTGTTTAGTTGGAACTTGGAATGAACTCACAATACCTGTATACATTTGTAGTCACTGCCTGTTGAAAAAGCAGACACTGCAGTGGCAACCAGTCCAGCAAAAAAAAACTGCCGGTTTTGAAATATCAATATATAGAATATTTATTTGCTGAGATATCGATCACTGTAGGTACCTAGATAGGAATGAACCATGGCAAAAGAAAGAGTGTACTTACCAACATGGTTTGCCAATTTGCACCTGCACCAGCCTTTTCTTTCTCGTAGCACTCTGTTTCTGGCTCACTGCATGTTGAGGCAGACAGGCAAAAACATTACTGTACTGTACCATAAACTGATCGAGCTCAATCTATCTAATAGCCAGCCATGCATATCAATTAAGCATTCATTTTGTATAAATACATTACCTTTTAATCGCTGAAAAGCATAACCACAAAATGTACACCCCCACTAGCCCTGGCCCCACCAAGAATCCCAGCTTGGCCTAAATTTAGACAACAATCCAAATTCGATCATATATTATTTCACCCATTTTCCAATTCTTAGCATTATTTGATCGATCTAAATATGTACCTCGGATATCAGTGAGATTAGAGGCATGATGATGTACACCAGCAGTGCTGTGGTGCAAATTAACTTGAAGTTGAGCCAGCAAGCGATGTACCACGAGGCCATCAATATGAGCGCTACCAAACAGGCATTGTACAGTAGGATACAGAGCGCTATCACCTATAGGGGGCTGCGTGCAAGTCGATCAATTTGAAGGAAGGAAACAATGCAGGGTTACACTTACGGATGATTCGGTGCTAGATAAATAATAATAGTCTAAAAACGGAATGCATGGAAAGGTAAAGCAAATTAATCTACCGGTTTCCGGTATCTACACGGCACCATCCGTTGGTGAACCGTGTGATGTATCTGATCACACTTAGGAGCTGAATAACAAGGAATACCCTGTTCAATATATATATATCATTCCAGATATATAATAACGACCATGTGTTAGTGATGGACTGAAAGGCTGGGATGGATCGGAGAAGAATCGAGGTATACGTACCCTGCTCCAAAAGGTGCAGCTTTTCCTAAAAATAATTGAAACATGTCAGAATTAAACATCATCTATCGATGGATTACGTACTGATGAATACACAGGACGGAACTGACCGTAGAGGTGGATGTAGTTGACCGGTAGCATTGTAGAGACGGAGATACAGCACGCCAAGAGGATAAGCTTGGCCACCCACCACTGGCAGTGCCATGTGTTTCTTACGTCCTGTATCTTGCTCGTGGTCACGGTGGAGAAGAACATGACCGAGAAAAACATCTGATATATATACGATGCAGCATATCGATCAGAAATGAATTTTGTATATCGATCGAGAGATCTTTGAGCGAGCTGATCAAGCTGAGGAATGAGGATACGTACGAAGGTGTTGAGGCTGATGAGCAAGACAGCATCCGCTGCAAGGCAATCGTGGTTGCCGTGGCAGTCGCTAGAGTGCTGTAGTCGTCCCTCAAAAGATGCTATTGCGTGGCTTTCACGAGCCACCCATGCCAAGACGTTGGAAACAAGGAAGAGCAGCGCGTAGTGGCGTCGGACTGACATGGGAGTCGGGACCTGCTCGCAGAAGCGATGGCAGCACGATGCTCTTCCTTGGACGCCGCCATTGTTGTTGTTGTTGTTGTGGTGGTGGTGGTGGTGGTGGTTGTTGGCGGCGGCGGCAGGGGCAGCGGTAGCAGAGGCAGACGACATGGATGATGGAGTTCCTTGGCTGGCTAGCTAGCTTCAATCCTCCGACGCGATCCCGGCCGCACACGCACCACCTAAGCAGTTAATTAATTAAGCTGCTGATGGATGGAATTTGGCTGGTCGGTTTTGGATCGTCGTCGTCGTTGCTCGACCTCAACAATTAAGCTGCTAGCTAGTGCTGTATGTGATAGCCACACGCTCTCTTTATATATAGCATGCAGCTAGCTAGCTAGGATCGATATATCACGCTATGTTCATGCTGCATGCTGTACGCACGTATAGTAGTTGCGCATGCAGGCCGGCCGGATCGAATCGGGTTCGGCCGGGTCCAGCTGAAACAGACAATCCTCCATCTCGATCGATCACGCGCTCGCCATGCACACTGACTCGGTCGTCTACACACCCGATCTGCTAGTAGCTTTGTTGTCAACTGATGACCTTGATATTGTTTCCAAGGTCCTCACACACACACACACACACACACACATTATGTGAATTTACCAAGTCTGATCAAATATATTCAAATAACTATTACCTTCTTCTATTTTATGAAGGATGACATACAAGCTCTATATGAGACAATTGTCACACCCGGATTTACTCAAAACCCGAATGTGGCCATATGTGTGCCCAAGAAGTTCACAGACACATATAGCGAACAAATATGGTAAAAATCAGAGTACAATGCTTTATTCTCAACATAAAGTAGCGGGTACATCAGAGTTTTGCATAAAAGAAATACATGGACAGCGGAAGACTAATACATCTCTCTAAGCGTAGCCGCAATCCCACAGGGACTCTGACTGGGAGAACGCCAATTCAGAAGTACGGCAAGTCCTCGGGAAACTCCACCTCATAGTCAGCCTGACTCCAATCTGTTACCCGTCCGGGATTTTTGCCCAAAATGATGATAATAGCATGTGTAAGTAACATAATTACTTAGCAAGTATAGCACGGGTTATGAAGGCTCAAAAAGGCTAGACACTGGCTTAACTGCATTAGCACTTTTAGTTGGTTCGTTTTATCTTTATCCAAGTTACTACAAGTGAATGAGAAACACAGTTGTAACCCCATTAAATAGTGTAAGTGACATTAAGCAGGAATAAATACCATATTCTAATCAAAAAGGATCCAGGCCGCTCGTGACCCTGAGCAAGGCTATCATGATAGATCGTACACTCTGCAGAGGTTTCGCCCTTTACCCACCAGTCGCGTAAAAGTTCGAAGGAACTTTGCACCCAACCACGCACATCAACACTTCCGAGGTGTGACTGCATAGGGACGCTACGAGGCTTTCACAAGACACCCTAACAAGACAGTAGCCGCTGGAGTACTATACGGTGGTGAAAACTTAGGCACCGAGATTGACTGACCCTCAGGGCGCAACGTGAGGGGGTCAATGGCGTCCACGCGCCGGCAAATCATGCCAACAAAAGTAAATGGCGCAACGTGCGGAGCTCCCGCACTCACGGGGGCTCCCAACACGGGACTGGGTCTAACGTGACCTAGCCGACGGGGCTACCGTCCTCGGTGGAATCGGAGATCACCCAGCGCCGTACCTCCCACAACGCCGTAGGCCACTCGGTAACTACTGCCAAGCTAGAGACGTACCAGCTACTCAACCAAGACCAGAGCCCATATAGTTCCGGCGGTGGCGACAGGCTCCTGGGTTGCCGCTTTAAGAACCGGTCCTTAGAGGGAGACACTAGAGCAAAGCACACAGCACATGCTCTAGCCCCCTAGTCCAAGTTGCTAAAAAGCAAGTTTTATCATTAATGTTGAAGTGGACCATTAAGTCAATATTAACAATTAAGTAAAGGTGACAGTAATTGCGCCTAGCAAAATACTACCCAAATGCATAAACCCATAGGAAAACAAGGACAGGGAAATAAATGCTAGGAAATAACCTTAATGGTAAACAGTGTTAGACACATGCGTATGTAATGAATAGTGTATTAAAAGTGAGATAGGTAGCAAGGATTGTCCGTGCTATAACTTGCCTTCCTCGGAGTAAGGCTGCTGCTGAAACTCCTGCTCCGGCACGTCCTCAACGTACTCGTAGTCCAACGCTACGGGCTCACCGACTGGACACGATCAACACGCACGCATTCCAAGACAATCATCACATGCAAGCAAAAGTAATCTATTAGAACAGTACACCAAACAGTAAAAACAGTACAAAAACAGGAGCTAGAAATATTCTACGCGTCGCTACGAACACATGAGCGCGAAAATCACGCAAATCGGAGCTAAAACGCGAAAGTTATAGCGTTTCTAAGATTCGGGGGCTTGCTGGCAAAGTTTTAAAATTTCCAGGGGCCTAAACGAATAAAACAGGACCTATTTGTAATTATTTTCGAATTAAATTGGACCGCGGGTTAATTTTGGGAAAAGCCAGGGGCTCTTTAGAAAATCTCCCCGCGCTGACCGGTATCCTCAGCTTTGACCCGGGCGTCGACGGATCTTGGCCGCTGATTTCGGATCGGACGGCTGTCGGCGAGGGGCTCGCCGGGGAAGAAGGGGTCGCGGCGGCGCCGCTCACCCGAGGCGATTTCTCGCCGGAGTTGGCCATAACTCGAGCTAGGGTCCACCAAATGGGACGGGGTTGGGTGCTACGAGCTCAGGGGAGAACGGCGAATCGACCTGGGGGGTTCAAGTCGTGGATTGACCGGTGAGGTGGCCGGACGGCGACGGGCGGCGGAATTGATCTCCGGTGTGCAATGGGGAGTGGGTTCTAGGGGGTTTGGGGTTCTAATTTTTGGCGCTGGATCTTCCTGATGGTGTGGCGAGTAGTTCCAGGGTGCTCACGTGAAGATTCGGGCAGTGATTCGACCGGACGGTGATGATCGGCGGTCGGCCGACGGTGAGTGTCGTGGAGGGGTGCCGCTACGGTGCCCTAGCGCGCGAATTGAGGAGCTGGGAAGCTGGAGTACCTTCCAAGGGTGCTCCTGGTGCGAGGAATCGGCCGGAGAAGGTCCGGCGGTGGAGTTCGTCGGAGTTGGACGCTCGGCGGCGCGACGGCTCTGAATGGAGAGGGATGAAATTGATGAGCCAGGGATGGAATTGAGGGTGGGGAACAATCTGGTTGGGTTCTTTACCTCGTGGCGGACCGATTGGAGGCGGTGGTCGGCCGGGAGGTGCACCGGGGCGGCCTGGCGGCGGAGCTCGAGCTCGGCGGCTCTGAATGCGGCGAGATCGGGACGGTGGCGGTGCTAGGGTTGGCGCGATGGGGGTGAGGGGAGCGGGGCGCGGCGCAGGCCGAATTAAGAAGGCTCGGTGGGAGGAAAAAGGAAGGCCCTGGCGACGGCGGGATCGTCGGGCGCCATCGGCGGTGCTGAAGAAGGAAGGGGCGGAGGAGGAAGAAGGAAAGTGGAGGGGGGGTCGCTGACGCGTGGGTCCGGGTGAGCAGTGAGAGAAAGAGAGGGGAGGCGGGAGCGGTTGCGAGTTGGGCCGGGGCAAGCCGGCTGGGCCGCACGCGAGGAGAGGGGCTGGGCCGGGAGAAAAGGGAAGAGAGGAGGGGTGGAGTCGGCCGGAGAGTGAAGTTGGGGTGCAAAAGTGGACTGGGCCGAGGAGTGGCGTGGGCCGGGGAAAGAAAGGAAAGAGAGGGAGTTGGGCTGGACCGAGGGAAAAGTAGAGGGAGCAAAAGTGGACTGTGAATTAAGTTCAGGGAGACAAAACGAACTAGGGCCTAACAACTTTTCTAGAGCTCCAAACAAAGTGATTCAAATTTGAATTTAAATATATTTAAATTCTTGTTTGAATCACAAGCAATACAAAAATAAATGCAGTAGCATGAATGCAACAATAAATGTTTCTATCACTTATATTTGATTTTAAATTTCTGAAAATTATAATTTAGCCTTTATAAAATAGGTGAAAGCATTAAATAATTAATTAAATGCCAAAAATTTTAAATTTGAGTATTTTGGGTGTTACAAACCTACCCCCCTTAAGATGAATCTCGTCCTCGAGATTCGGATGTAGAAGCGAAGAGCTGTGGGTACTCGGACTTGAGGTCTTCTTCCCGCTCCCAAGTCGCTTCATCTTCTGAATGCCGGCTCCACTGCACCTTGCACATCCGAATGGTCTTGTTCCTCAGCACCCTCTCTGACACCTTCAGGATCCTGATCGGATACTCCTCGTACGTGAGGTCCTCCTGAACATTCAACTCCTCAATCGGGATCTGCTCTTCTGGCACCCGTAAGCACTTCTTCAACTGGGACACATGGAACACATCATGTACCCCGGCTAGTCTCTCAGGCAGGTCTAGCCGATATGCCACTTCGCCCATCCGTTCCTGTATCCTGAATGGTCCAATGTAACGAGGCGCCAACTTGCCTTTGACATTGAACCGCTTTACACCTCTCATGGGTGACACCTTCAGGTACACAAAATCATCAACTCTGAAGCTGAGGTCCCTCCGTCTGACATCGGCATAACTCTTCTGTCTGGACTGGGCCACCTTCAGGTTCTCTCTGATCACCTGCACCTGCCGCTCTGCATCTCTGAGTATCTCCGGACCAAAGACCTGACTCTCTCCAGTCTGGTTCCAGAACAATGGGGTCCGGCACTTCCTGCCATACAATGCCTCGAACGGTGCCATCTGCAAACTCTTCTGATAGCTGTTATTGTAGGAGAACTCTGCATACGGCAAACTCTTATCCCAGCTGACACCATACTGTAATGCACAAGCCCTCAACATATCCTCTAGTATCTGATTGGTCCGCTCTGTCTGACCATCTGTCTGCGGGTGATAAGCTGAGCTGAAATGCAGCTTCGTGTCCATGGACTCATGTAACTTCCGCCAGAAGTGTGAGGTGAACTGAGTACCACGATCTGACACAATCTTCTTCGGCACCCCGTGTAAGCACACAATCCGCTCCATGTACAACTCTGCTAGTCTGGCGCCTGTGTAGGTGGTCTTTACTGGCAGAAAGTGGGCCACCTTGGTCAGACGATCAACAATCACCCAAATGGAGTCGAATCCTCTCTGAGTGCGGGGCAGTCCAGTGATGAAGTCCATGCCAACTTCTTCCCATTTCCACTCCGGGATCTTCAACGGCTGTAGCAATCCAGCTGGCCTCTGATGTTCTGCCTTGACTCGCTGACATGTGTCGCACAATGCCACGTGAGTCGCCACATCACGCTTCAATCCATACCACCAGAATCTCTCCTTGATGTCCTGGTACATCTTAGTGCTGCCTGGGTGGATCGAATAAGCTGAGTCATGTGCCTCTCTCAGAATCATCTCCCTGATCTGCGCTATCTCCGGCACACATATCCTCTTTCCATGCCACAGAGTTCCCTGATCATCAACTCGGAATCCAGGGGCCTTTCCCAATGCAACATTCCCCACAATCTCTCGGATCTTCTCATCCTGTAGCTGACCTCTCCGGATCTCCTGCTCGAGCGTGGGCTCTACTGCCATCTCCGTGATGCTGGTGACGAATCCCAGACTCATCCTCTCAAACTCTCGGCTGAGCTCCTGAGGTAAACAGTGTCCAGTGATCCTGTTCACATAACTCCTCCTGCTCAGAGCATCTGCCACCAAGTTGGCCTTCCCTGGGTGATAGTGAATCTCCAGATCGTAATCCTTGATCAGCTCTAACCATCTGCGCTGTCTCATGTTCAGATCTGACTGAGTGAAGACATACTTGAGGCTCTTATGATCAGTGTAAATGTCACATCTGTGCCCAATCAAGTAGTGTCTCCAGATCTTCAGAGCATGTACAACAGCTGCCAACTCCAAGTCGTGTGTCGGATAGTTCTGCTCATGCTTCCTCAGCTGCCTGGACGCATACGACACGACTCTGCCCTCCTGCATAAGGACGCAACCCAGTCCTAGACGGGATGCATCGCAGTAGATGGAGAAACTCTTAGCCAAATCTGGCAATACCAGCACTGGGGCTGTAGTCAACCTCTTCTTCAACTCTTCGAAGCTGACCTGGCATGCCTCTGTCCACACAAACGGGGCATTCTTCTCTAGCAAAGCAGTCAGCGGCTTAGCGATCTTGGAGAATCCTTCAATGAACCGTCTGTAATAACCGGCCATCCCAAGGAAACTCCTGATCTCGCTCACATCCCGTGGCGGATTCCAGCTCAACACATCGCTGACTTTCTTCGGGTCAACTGCCACTCCTCCATTGGACAACACATGTCCCAGAAATGCCACTTCCTTCAGCCAGAACTCACACTTGCTCAGCTTGGCATACAACTGATGTTCCCGAAGTCTCTGCAGCACCAACCTCAGATGTTTTTCATGTTCCTCCTCATTCTTGGAGAAGACCAGAATGTCATCAATGAATACCACCACGAACTTGTCCAGATAGTCCATGAACACGCTGTTCATCAGGTACATGAAGTATGCAGGGGCGTTGGTCAATCCAAAAGACATGACCAAGAACTCATACAACCCGTACCGAGTAGTGAAAGCGGTCTTCGGCACGTCTGACGGACAGATCCTCATCTGATAGTAACCCGAGCGAAGATCAATCTTGGAGAACACACAAGCTCCTCTCAGCTGATCGAACAGGTCATCAATCCTCGGCAGCGGGTACTTGTTCTTGATGGTCACTTCGTTGAGGGCTCGATAGTCCACACACAACCTCTGTGAACCATCCTTCTTGTCAACGAACAACACCGGTGCTCCCCATGGCGAAGCACTCGGACGAATGTACCCCTTGGCCAACAATTCGTCCAACTCCTTCTTGAGCTGCTCCAGCTCCTTCGCTCCCATCCTATACGGCCTCTTGGCTATAGGTGCAGTGCCAGGTTTTAGTTCAATAACGAATTCAACATCTCGTTCTGGGGGCATACCTGGCAACTCATCAGGAAACACATCCGGGAACTGGCTCACCACCCTGATATCTTCAATCAATGTCCCTTCAGCTTGATTTGCTTGGCCTTGCTCTGAGGAACTGGCTGCCTGATACTCCACCTTGTCACCGGACTCTGCTGTCAGCTGGATGGTCCTCGTAGCACACCTGATCACTGCATCATATCTGGTCATCCAGCTCATACCCAGGATCATATCAAATCCAAGGGTCTCCAGCACTATCGGACCTGCCCTGAACTCTACCCCCCTTATTATGATGGGGACATGGGGGCATCGTAGAGTAGCCCGCTGTTCACCTCCCGGTGAGCTTACTAGCATAGTGTTCTTCATGGGTTTCAGAGCTAGCAAATTCTTCTTTACAAAAGCAGCAGAAATGAAAGCATGCGAAGCTCCAGAATCAAATAAAACAGTGGCGGGGGTTGAATTGACGAGGAACGTACCCACGACCACATCAGTAGACGCCTCAGCTGTCTCTGCTCCGGTATGGTTGAGCTTGCCCCGAACCGGAATCTGCGGTGCACGGCCTCCCTGCTGCTGACCCTGCGGCTGCCCAACTCTCTGAGTGCTGCTCTGACCAGGGACACCCTGAACTCTGCGAGGACAAGCATTGGCATAGTGCCCCGGCTCGTCACAGTGGAAGCACCTCAGCCCTGTAACAGCTGGACTGACTGGACCCGGACGCTGAACTGGTCTGGGTGGCACCTGGGGACGCTGAGCTGAACCCATCTGTGGCGGACCCTGGGGACGCTGCTGCTGTGGCGCCCGAGGAAACTGAGGACGCTGCTGCTGGAACTGGCCACGACTGAGCAACCCAGACTGGCCCTGGAAGCGCTGCTGACCTCCCACCTGCTGACTCTGGGGAGGGGTGAAACGTGGACGACTGCTGCTGCCCACCTGCTGTCCCTGGAGCTTCCTCTTCTTGTCCTCCATCTCACGGCGCTTGTGCTCTAACATCAGAGCGCCGTCCACCAGCTCGTGAAAGGTCGGGAACTTGGTGCACATGAGCTGGTACTGGAGAGCATCCTGCAGACCGTCACGGAACCTGGCCTGCTTCTTCTGATCAGTGGCCACGTCCTCTGGAGCGTAACGGGCCAACGAGACGAACTTGTCACGATAAGCCGTGACACTCATCCCTTCCTGCTTCAGTGCCAGGAACTCCTTCTTCTTCAGGACCATCAAGGCCTCCGGCACGTGGTGTGCACGAAAGCTGCTGCAGAACTGCTGCCAAGTGATCTGAGTACCGGCCGGGCGTGAGGACTGGTATGAATCCCACCAATCCAACGCCGGCCCCTGAAGCTGCCCTCCGGCGTAGAGTACCTTCTCCCTGTCATCGCACTGGGCGATGTCCAACTGCCTCTCAACTGCCTTGAGCCAGTCATCTGCCTCAAGGGGGTCACTGGCCTTGCTGAAGGTCGGCGGGCGTCCCTTCAGAAACTCGCCCCTCTTGTCTCTGGGCGGTGCAGCTGCCTGGGGATGATGCTGGTTCTGCTGAATCAATCTCATGGTCTCCGCCATCTGGTGCATCATCTGAACTTGAGCATACATCAACTGCTCAATGGTGGGGATCTGATGGTTCGGATTCAGGTTCGGGGGCGGATTCTGGTGCGGAGGCTGTCCTCCCGCATTGCCCCCGGGGTGAGCCATCTATAATCACAAAGGTTAGATATTAGAGGATTAGTGCAAGATAAATATATATACCCCTGCTATCTAACAATAAAGTCCTTAAGCCTTATTCCTAAGTCTAGATGGTCGCAGACTGATGTCTACGCCCATCACAATCATTACAAAGAACCAAATCAAACATATGCATAATAACAATAAGTACAAGCAGATAAAGGCAGTATATCACACAAGACTCGACTGTTAGATTTAAAATTTTTTAAAACATGGGGGTCTCCTAGTAATTTGTCAACCGTACTATCTAGGCTGCGTTCCTACAGTCAGCACGGCTCTGATACCAATCTGTCACACCCGGATTTATTCAAAACCCGAATGTGGCCATATGTGTGCCCAGGAAGTCCACAGACACATATAGCGAACAAATATGGTAAAAATCAGAGTACAATGCTTTATTCTCAACATAAAGTAGCGGGTACATCAGAGTTTTGCATAAAAGAAATACATGGACAGCGGAAGACTAATACATCTCTCTAAGCGTAGCCGCAATCCCACAGGGACTCTGACTGGGAGAACGCCAACTCAGAAGTACGGCAAGTCCTCGGGAAACTCCACCTCATAGTCAGCCTGACTCCAATCTGTTACCCGTCCGGGATTTTTGCCCAAAATGATGATAATAGCATGTGTAAGTAACAGAATTACTTAGCAAGTATAGCACGGGTTATGAAGGCTCAAAAAGGCTAGACACTGGCTTAACTGCATTAGCACTTTTAGTTGGTTCGTTTTATCTTTATCCAAGTTACTACAAGTGAATGAGAAACACAGTTGTAACCCCATTAAATAGTGTAAGTGACATTAAGCAGGAATAAATACCATATTCTAATCAAAAAGGATCCAGGCCGCTCGTGACCCTGAGCAAGGCTATCATGATAGATCGTACACTCTGCAGAGGTTTCGCCCTTTACCCACCAGTCGCGTAAAAGTTCGAAGGAACTTTGCACCCAACCACGCACATCAACACTTCCGAGGTGTGACTGCATAGGGACGCTACGAGGCTTTCACAAGACACCCTAACAAGACAGTAGCCGCTGGAGTACTATACGGTGGTGAAAACTTAGGCACCGAGATTGACTGACCCTCAGGGCGCAACGTGAGGGGGTCAATGGCGTCCACGCGCCGGCAAATCATGCCAACAAAAGTAAATGGCGCAACGTGCGGAGCTCCCGCACTCACGGGGGCTCCCAACACGGGACTGGGTCTAACGTGACCTAGCCGACGGGGCTACCGTCCTCGGTGGAATCGGAGATCACCCAGCGCCGTACCTCCCACAACGCCGTAGGCCACTCGGTAACTACTGCCAAGCTAGAGACGTACGAGCTACTCAACCAAGACCAGAGCCCATATAGTTCCGGCGGTGGCGACAGGCTCCTGGGTTGCCGCTTTAAGAACCGGTCCTTAGAGGGAGACACTAGAGCAAAGCACACAGCACATGCTCTAGCCCCCTAGTCCAAGTTGCTAAAAAGCAAGTTTTATCATTAATGTTGAAGTGGACCATTAAGTCAATATTAACAATTAAGTAAAGGTGACAGTAATTGCGCCTAGCAAAATACTACCCAAATGCATAAACCCATAGGAAAACAAGGACAGGGAAATAAATGCTAGGAAATAACCTTAATGGTAAACAGTGTTAGACACATGCGTATGTAATGAATAGTGTATTAAAAGTGAGATAGGTAGCAAGGATTGTCCGTGCTATAACTTGCCTTCCTCGGAGTAAGGCTGCTGCTGAAACTCCTGCTCCGGCACGTCCTCAACGTACTCGTAGTCCAACGCTACGGGCTCACCGACTGGACACGATCAACACGCACGCATTCCAAGACAATCATCACATGCAAGCAAAAGTAATCTATTAGAACAGTACACCAAACAGTAAAAACAGTACAAAAACAGGAGCTAGAAATATTCTACGCGTCGCTACGAACACATGAGCGCGAAAATCACGCAAATCGGAGCTAAAACGCGAAAGTTATAGCGTTTCTAAGATTCGGGGGCTTGCTGGCAAAGTTTTAAAATTTCCAGGGGCCTAAACGAATAAAACAGGACCTATTTGTAATTATTTTCGAATTAAATTGGACCGCGGGTTAATTTTGGGAAAAGCCAGGGGCTCTTTAGAAAATCTCCCCGCGCTGACCGGTATCCTCAGCTTTGACCCGGGCGTCGACGGATCTTGGCCGCTGATTTCGGATCGGACGGCTGTCGGCGAGGGGCTCGCCGGGGAAGAAGGGGTCGCGGCGGCGCCGCTCACCCGAGGCGATTTCTCGCCGGAGTTGGCCATAACTCGAGCTAGGGTCCACCAAATGGGACGGGGTTGGGTGCTACGAGCTCAGGGGAGAACGGCGAATCGACCTGGGGGGTTCAAGTCGTGGATTGACCGGTGAGGTGGCCGGACGGCGACGGGCGGCGGAATTGATCTCCGGTGTGCAATGGGGAGTGGGTTCTAGGGGGTTTGGGGTTCTAATTTTTGGCGCTGGATCTTCCTGATGGTGTGGCGAGTAGTTCCAGGGTGCTCACGTGAAGATTCGGGCAGTGATTCGACCGGACGGTGATGATCGGCGGTCGGCCGACGGTGAGTGTCGTGGAGGGGTGCCGCTACGGTGCCCTAGCGTGCGAATTGAGGAGCTGGGAAGCTGGAGTACCTTCCAAGGGTGCTCCTGGTGCGAGGAATCGGCCGGAGAAGGTCCGGCGGTGGAGTTCATCGGAGTTGGACGCTCGGCGGCGCGACGGCTCTGAATGGAGAGGGATGAAATTGATGAGCCAGGGATGGAATTGAGGGTGGGGAACAATCTGGTTGGGTTCTTTACCTCGTGGCGGACCGATTGGAGGCGGTGGTCGGCCGGGAGGTGCACCGGGGCGGCCTGGCGGCGGAGCTCGAGCTCGGCGGCTCTGAATGCGGCGAGATCGGGACGGTGGCGGTGCTAGGGTTGGCGCGATGGGGGTGAGGGGAGCGGGGCGCGGCGCAGGCCGAATTAAGAAGGCTCGGTGGGAGGAAAAAGGAAGGCCCTGGCGACGGCGGGATCGTCGGGCGCCATCGGCGGTGCTGAAGAAGGAAGGGGCGGAGGAGGAAGAAGGAAAGTGGAGGGGGGTCGCTGACGCGTGGGTCCGGGCGAGCAGTGAGAGAAAGAGAGGGGAGGCGGGAGCGGTTGCGAGTTGGGCCGGGGCAAGCCGGCTGGGCCGCACGCGAGGAGAGGGGCTGGGCCGGGAGAAAAGGGAAGAGAGGAGGGGTGGAGTCGGCCGGAGAGTGAAGTTGGGGTGCAAAAGTGGACTGGGCCGAGGAGTGGCGTGGGCCGGGGAAAGAAAGGAAAGAGAGGGAGTTGGGCTGGACCGAGGGAAAAGTAGAGGGAGCAAAAGTGGACTGTGAATTAAGTTCAGGGAGACAAAACGAACTAGGGCCTAACAACTTTTCTAGAGCTCCAAACAAAGTGATTCAAATTTGAATTTAAATATATTTAAATTCTTGTTTGAATCACAAGCAATACAAAAATAAATGCAGTAGCATGAATGCAACAATAAATGTTTCTATCACTTATATTTGATTTTAAATTTCTGAAAATTATAATTTAGCCTTTATAAAATAGGTGAAAGCATTAAATAATTAATTAAATGCCAAAAATTTTAAATTTGAGTATTTTGGGTGTTACAAACCTACCCCCCTTAAGATGAATCTCGTCCTCGAGATTCGGATGTAGAAGCGAAGAGCTGTGGGTACTCGGACTTGAGGTCTTCTTCCCGCTCCCAAGTCGCTTCATCTTCTGAATGCCGGCTCCACTGCACCTTGCACATCCGAATGGTCTTGTTCCTCAGCACCCTCTCTGACACCTTCAGGATCCTGATCGGATACTCCTCGTACGTGAGGTCCTCCTGAACATTCAACTCCTCAATCGGGATCTGCTCTTCTGGCACCCGTAAGCACTTCTTCAACTGGGACACATGGAACACATCATGTACCCCGGCTAGTCTCTCAGGCAGGTCTAGCCGATATGCCACTTCGCCCATCCGTTCCTGTATCCTGAATGGTCCAATGTAACGAGGCGCCAACTTGCCTTTGACATTGAACCGCTTTACACCTCTCATGGGTGACACCTTCAGGTACACAAAATCATCAACTCTGAAGCTGAGGTCCCTCCGTCTGACATCGGCATAACTCTTCTGTCTGGACTGGGCCACCTTCAGGTTCTCTCTGATCACCTGCACCTGCCGCTCTGCATCTCTGAGTATCTCCGGACCAAAGACCTGACTCTCTCCAGTCTGGTTCCAGAACAATGGGGTCCGGCACTTCCTGCCATACAATGCCTCGAACGGTGCCATCTGCAAACTCTTCTGATAGCTGTTATTGTAGGAGAACTCTGCATACGGCAAACTCTTATCCCAGCTGACACCATACTGTAATGCACAAGCCCTCAACATATCCTCTAGTATCTGATTGGTCCGCTCTGTCTGACCATCTGTCTGCGGGTGATAAGCTGAGCTGAAATGCAGCTTCGTGTCCATGGACTCATGTAACTTCCGCCAGAAGTGTGAGGTGAACTGAGTACCACGATCTGACACAATCTTCTTCGGCACCCCGTGTAAGCACACAATCCGCTCCATGTACAACTCTGCTAGTCTGGCGCCTGTGTAGGTGGTCTTTACTGGCAGAAAGTGGGCCACCTTGGTCAGACGATCAACAATCACCCAAATGGAGTCGAATCCTCTCTGAGTGCGGGGCAGTCCAGTGATGAAGTCCATGCCAACTTCTTCCCATTTCCACTCCGGGATCTTCAACGGCTGTAGCAATCCAGCTGGCCTCTGATGTTCTGCCTTGACTCGCTGACATGTGTCGCACAATGCCACGTGAGTCGCCACATCACGCTTCAATCCATACCACCAGAATCTCTCCTTGATGTCCTGGTACATCTTAGTGCTGCCTGGGTGGATCGAATAAGCTGAGTCATGTGCCTCTCTCAGAATCATCTCCCTGATCTGCGCTATCTCCGGCACACATATCCTCTTTCCATGCCACAGAGTTCCCTGATCATCAACTCGGAATCCAGGGGCCTTTCCCAATGCAACATTCCCCACAATCTCTCGGATCTTCTCATCCTGTAGCTGACCTCTCCGGATCTCCTGCTCGAGCGTGGGCTCTACTGCCATCTCCGTGATGCTGGTGACGAATCCCAGACTCATCCTCTCAAACTCTCGGCTGAGCTCCTGAGGTAAACAGTGTCCAGTGATCCTGTTCACATAACTCCTCCTGCTCAGAGCATCTGCCACCAAGTTGGCCTTCCCTGGGTGATAGTGAATCTCCAGATCGTAATCCTTGATCAGCTCTAACCATCTGCGCTGTCTCATGTTCAGATCTGACTGAGTGAAGACATACTTGAGGCTCTTATGATCAGTGTAAATGTCACATCTGTGCCCAATCAAGTAGTGTCTCCAGATCTTCAGAGCATGTACAACAGCTGCCAACTCCAAGTCGTGTGTCGGATAGTTCTGCTCATGCTTCCTCAGCTGCCTGGACGCATACGACACGACTCTGCCCTCCTGCATAAGGACGCAACCCAGTCCTAGACGGGATGCATCGCAGTAGATGGAGAAACTCTTAGCCAAATCTGGCAATACCAGCACTGGGGCTGTAGTCAACCTCTTCTTCAACTCTTCGAAGCTGACCTGGCATGCCTCTGTCCACACAAACGGGGCATTCTTCTCTAGCAAAGCAGTCAGCGGCTTAGCGATCTTGGAGAATCCTTCAATGAACCGTCTGTAATAACCGGCCATCCCAAGGAAACTCCTGATCTCGCTCACATCCCGTGGCGGATTCCAGCTCAACACATCGCTGACTTTCTTCGGGTCAACTGCCACTCCTCCATTGGACAACACATGTCCCAGAAATGCCACTTCCTTCAGCCAGAACTCACACTTGCTCAGCTTGGCATACAACTGATGTTCCCGAAGTCTCTGCAGCACCAACCTCAGATGTTTTTCATGTTCCTCCTCATTCTTGGAGAAGACCAGAATGTCATCAATGAATACCACCACGAACTTGTCTAGATAGTCCATGAACACGCTGTTCATCAGGTACATGAAGTATGCAGGGGCGTTGGTCAATCCAAAAGACATGACCAAGAACTCATACAACCCGTACCGAGTAGTGAAAGCGGTCTTCGGCACGTCTGACGGACGGATCCTCATCTGATAGTAACCCGAGCGAAGATCAATCTTGGAGAACACACAAGCTCCTCTCAGCTGATCGAACAGGTCATCAATCCTCGGCAGCGGGTACTTGTTCTTGATGGTCACTTCGTTGAGGGCTCGATAGTCCACACACAACCTCTGTGAACCATCCTTCTTGTCAACGAACAACACCGGTGCTCCCCATGGCGAAGCACTCGGACGAATGTACCCCTTGGCCAACAATTCGTCCAACTCCTTCTTGAGCTGCTCCAGCTCCTTCGCTCCCATCCTATACGGCCTCTTGGCTATAGGTGCAGTGCCAGGTTTTAGTTCAATAACGAATTCAACATCTCGTTCTGGGGGCATACCTGGCAACTCATCAGGAAACACATCCGGGAACTGGCTCACCACCCTGATATCTTCAATCAATGTCCCTTCAGCTTGATTTGCTTGGCCTTGCTCTGAGGAACTGGCTGCCTGATACTCCACCTTGTCACCGGACTCTGCTGTCAGCTGGATGGTCCTCGTAGCACACCTGATCACTGCATCATATCTGGTCATCCAGCTCATACCCAGGATCATATCAAATCCAAGGGTCTCCAGCACTATCGGACCTGCCCTGAACTCTACCCCCCTTATTATGATGGGGACATGGGGGCATCGTAGAGTAGCCCGCTGTTCACCTCCCGGTGAGCTTACTAGCATAGTGTTCTTCATGGGTTTCAGAGCTAGCAAATTCTTCTTTACAAAAGCAGCAGAAATGAAAGCATGCGAAGCTCCAGAATCAAATAAAACAGTGGCGGGGGTTGAATTGACGAGGAACGTACCCACGACCACATCAGTAGACGCCTCAGCTGTCTCTGCTCCGGTATGGTTGAGCTTGCCCCGAACCGGAATCTGCGGTGCACGGCCTCCCTGCTGCTAACCCTGCGGCTGCCCAACTCTCTGAGTGCTGCTCTGACCAGGGACACCCTGAACTCTGCGAGGACAAGCATTGGCATAGTGCCCCGGCTCGTCACAGTGGAAGCACCTCAGCCCTGTAACAGCTGGACTGACTGGACCCGGACGCTGAACTGGTCTGGGTGGCACCTGGGGACGCTGAGCTGAACCCATCTGTGGCGGACCCTGGGGACACTGCTGCTGTGGCGCCCGAGGAAACTGAGGACGCTGCTGCTAGAACTGGCCACGACTGAGCAACCCAGACTGGCCCTGGAAGCGTTGCTGACCTCCCACCTGCTGACTCTGGGGAGGGGTGAAACGTGGACGACTGCTGCTGCCCACCTGCTGTCCCTGGAGCTTCCTCTTCTTGTCCTCCATCTCACGGCGCTTGTGCTCTAACATCAGAGCGCCGTCCACCAGCTCGTGAAAGGTCGGGAACTTGGTGCACATGAGCTGGTACTGGAGAGCATCCTGCAGACCGTCACGGAACCTGGCCTGCTTCTTCTGATCAGTGGCCACGTCCTCTGGAGCGTAACGGGCCAACGAGACGAACTTGTCACGATAAGCCGTGACACTCATCCCTTCCTGCTTCAGTGCCAGGAACTCCTTCTTCTTCAGGACCATCAAGGCCTCCGGCACGTGGTGTGCACGAAAGCTGCTGCAGAACTGCTGCCAAGTGATCTGAGTACCGGCCGGGCGTGAGGACTGGTATGAATCCCACCAATCCAACGCCGGCCCCTGAAGCTGCCCTCCGGCGTAGAGTACCTTCTCCCTGTCATCGCACTGGGCGATGTCCAACTGCCTCTCAACTGCCTTGAGCCAGTCATCTGCCTCAAGGGGGTCACTGGCCTTGCTGAAGGTCGGCGGGCGTCCCTTCAGAAACTCGCCCCTCTTGTCTCTGGGCGGTGCAGCTGCCTGGGGATGATGCTGGTTCTGCTGAATCAATCTCATGGTCTCCGCCATCTGGTGCATCATCTGAACTTGAGCATACATCAACTGCTCAATGGTGGGGATCTGATGGTTCGGATTCAGGTTCGGGGGCGGATTCTGGTGCGGAGGCTGTCCTCCCGCATTGCCCCCGGGGTGAGCCATCTATAATCACAAAGGTTAGATATTAGAGGATTAGTGCAAGATAAATATATATACCCCTGCTATCTAACAATAAAGTCCTTAAGCCTTATTCCTAAGTCTAGATGGTCGCAGACTGATGTCTACGCCCATCACAATCATTACAAAGAACCAAATCAAACATATGCATAATAACAATAAGTACAAGCAGATAAAGGCAGTATATCACACAAGACTCGACTGTTAGATTTAAAATTTTTTAAAACATGGGGGTCTCCTAGTAATTTGTCAACCGTACTATCTAGGCTGCGTTCCTACAGTCAGCACGGCTCTGATACCAATCTGTCACACCCGGATTTATTCAAAACCCGAATGTGGCCATATGTGTGCCCAGGAAGTCCACAGACACATATAGCGAACAAATATGGTAAAAATCAGAGTACAATGCTTTATTCTCAACATAAAGTAGCGGGTACATCAGAGTTTTGCATAAAAGAAATACATGGACAGCGGAAGACTAATACATCTCTCTAAGCGTAGCCGCAATCCCACAGGGACTCTGACTGGGAGAACGCCAACTCAGAAGTACGGCAAGTCCTCGGGAAACTCCACCTCATAGTCAGCCTGACTCCAATCTGTTACCCGTCCGGGATTTTTGCCCAAAATGATGATAATAGCATGTGTAAGTAACAGAATTACTTAGCAAGTATAGCACGGGTTATGAAGGCTCAAAAAGGCTAGACACTGGCTTAACTGCATTAGCACTTTTAGTTGGTTCGTTTTATCTTTATCCAAGTTACTACAAGTGAATGAGAAACACAGTTGTAACCCCATTAAATAGTGTAAGTGACATTAAGCAGGAATAAATACCATATTCTAATCAAAAAGGATCCAGGCCGCTCGTGACCCTGAGCAAGGCTATCATGATAGATCGTACACTCTGCAGAGGTTTCGCCCTTTACCCACCAGTCGCGTAAAAGTTCGAAGGAACTTTGCACCCAACCACGCACATCAACACTTCCGAGGTGTGACTGCATAGGGACGCTACGAGGCTTTCACAAGACACCCTAACAAGACAGTAGCCGCTGGAGTACTATACGGTGGTGAAAACTTAGGCACCGAGATTGACTGACCCTCAGGGCGCAACGTGAGGGGGTCAATGGCGTCCACGCGCCGGCAAATCATGCCAACAAAAGTAAATGGCGCAACGTGCGGAGCTCCCGCACTCACGGGGGCTCCCAACACGGGACTGGGTCTAACGTGACCTAGCCGACGGGGCTACCGTCCTCGGTGGAATCGGAGATCACCCAGCGCCGTACCTCCCACAACGCCGTAGGCCACTCGGTAACTACTGCCAAGCTAGAGACGTACCAGCTACTCAACCAAGACCAGAGCCCATATAGTTCCGGCGGTGGCGACAGGCTCCTGGGTTGCCGCTTTAAGAACCGGTCCTTAGAGGGAGACACTAGAGCAAAGCACACAGCACATGCTCTAGCCCCCTAGTCCAAGTTGCTAAAAAGCAAGTTTTATCATTAATGTTGAAGTGGACCATTAAGTCAATATTAACAATTAAGTAAAGGTGACAGTAATTGCGCCTAGCAAAATACTACCCAAATGCATAAACCCATAGGAAAACAAGGACAGGGAAATAAATGCTAGGAAATAACCTTAATGGTAAACAGTGTTAGACACATGCGTATGTAATGAATAGTGTATTAAAAGTGAGATAGGTAGCAAGGATTGTCCGTGCTATAACTTGCCTTCCTCGGAGTAAGGCTGCTGCTGAAACTCCTGCTCCGGCACGTCCTCAACGTACTCGTAGTCCAACGCTACGGGCTCACCGACTGGACACGATCAACACGCACGCATTCCAAGACAATCATCACATGCAAGCAAAAGTAATCTATTAGAACAGTACACCAAACAGTAAAAACAGTACAAAAACAGGAGCTAGAAATATTCTACGCGTCGCTACGAACACATGAGCGCGAAAATCACGCAAATCGGAGCTAAAACGCGAAAGTTATAGCGTTTCTAAGATTCGGGGGCTTGCTGGCAAAGTTTTAAAATTTCCAGGGGCCTAAACGAATAAAACAGGACCTATTTGTAATTATTTTCGAATTAAATTGGACCGCGGGTTAATTTTGGGAAAAGCCAGGGGCTCTTTAGAAAATCTCCCCGCGCTGACCGGTATCCTCAGCTTTGACCCGGGCGTCGACGGATCTTGGCCGCTGATTTCGGATCGGACGGCTGTCGGCGAGGGGCTCGCCGGGGAAGAAGGGGTCGCGGCGGCGCCGCTCACCCGAGGCGATTTCTCGCCGGAGTTGGCCATAACTCGAGCTAGGGTCCACCAAATGGGACGGGGTTGGGTGCTACGAGCTCAGGGGAGAACGGCGAATCGACCTGGGGGGTTCAAGTCGTGGATTGACCGGTGAGGTGGCCGGACGGCGACGGGCGGCGGAATTGATCTCCGGTGTGCAATGGGGAGTGGGTTCTAGGGGGTTTGGGGTTCTAATTTTTGGCGCTGGATCTTCCTGATGGTGTGGCGAGTAGTTCCAGGGTGCTCACGTGAAGATTCGGGCAGTGATTCGACCGGACGGTGATGATCGGCGGTCGGCCGACGGTGAGTGTCGTGGAGGGGTGCCGCTACGGTGCCCTAGCGTGCGAATTGAGGAGCTGGGAAGCTGGAGTACCTTCCAAGGGTGCTCCTGGTGCGAGGAATCGGCCGGAGAAGGTCCGGCGGTGGAGTTCATCGGAGTTGGACGCTCGGCGGCGCGACGGCTCTGAATGGAGAGGGATGAAATTGATGAGCCAGGGATGGAATTGAGGGTGGGGAACAATCTGGTTGGGTTCTTTACCTCGTGGCGGACCGATTGGAGGCGGTGGTCGGCCGGGAGGTGCACCGGGGCGGCCTGGCGGCGGAGCTCGAGCTCGGCGGCTCTGAATGCGGCGAGATCGGGACGGTGGCGGTGCTAGGGTTGGCGCGATGGGGGTGAGGGGAGCGGGGCGCGGCGTAGGCCGAATTAAGAAGGCTCGGTGGGAGGAAAAAGGAAGGCCCTGGCGACGGCGGGATCGTCGGGCGCCATCGGCGGTGCTGAAGAAGGAAGGGGCGGAGGAGGAAGAAGGAAAGTGGAGGGGGGTCGCTGACGCGTGGGTCCGGGCGAGCAGTGAGAGAAAGAGAGGGGAGGCGGGAGCGGTTGCGAGTTGGGCCGGGGCAAGCCGGCTGGGCCGCACGCGAGGAGAGGGGCTGGGCCGGGAGAAAAGGGAAGAGAGGAGGGGTGGAGTCGGCCGGAGAGTGAAGTTGGGGTGCAAAAGTGGACTGGGCCGAGGAGTGGCGTGGGCCGGGGAAAGAAAGGAAAGAGAGGGAGTTGGGCTGGACCGAGGGAAAAGTAGAGGGAGCAAAAGTGGACTGTGAATTAAGTTCAGGGAGCCAAAACGAACTAGGGCCTAACAACTTTTCTAGAGCTCCAAATAAAGTGATTCAAATTTGAATTTAAATATATTTAAATTCTTGTTTGAATCACAAGCAATACAAAAATAAATGCAGCAGCATGAATGCAACAATAAATGTTTCTATCACTTATATTTGATTTTAAATTTCTGAAAATTATAATTTAGCCTTTATAAAATAGGTGAAAGCATTAAATAATTAATTAAATGCCAAAAATTTTAAATTTGAGTATTTTGGGTACAACCACCAAAATGATACAACCATAGAAATTTAAAATTTTTGGCAATTAATTAATTATTTAATTATTTAATAATAAATTTATTATTATAGAGGCTAAATAATAATTTTCTAAAATTCAAAATCAAATATAAGTGATAGAAACATTAATTGTTGCATTCATGCTGCTGCATTTATTTTTGTATTGCTTGTGATTCAAACAAGAATTTAAAACTATTTAAATTCAAATTTGAATCACTTTGTTTGGAGCTCTAGAAAAGTCGTTAAGCGCGGGTCCACTTTTGCCCCCTGAATTCTTTCCCCGGGCCATTCTTTCCCCCCTTCCTTTTCTCTAAATCCGGCCCGGCAGCTCAGCTCGGCCCAAGTTCGTCAGCGCCGCCTAAGTCCATTCCTTCTCCCTCAACTTCTTCCCCGGCCCAACTCCCACCTCTCCTCCTTTTCTTTTCTCCCCGCGCGCAGTCGCCCCGGCCCAGCAGACCCCTTCTCCTTTCTTTCTCCCCGCTCGGCCCATACGCCAGAACGGCCCAATACCCCCCGCCTCCTCAGCCGGCCCAGCTCGCAGCCGCCTCTCGCTGCCAAGTGGGCCAGCCCCGTCAGCCCCTTCTTCCCCGCCGCGACGCCCGGCCGGGGGACATGAGCAGCGGCATCGCCGGCCGATTTCCTTCCTAGCGCGCTCGAGCGACCCGCGGACCCCCTCCACGAAGCTTCGCCGAAGGTCCCCTCCCTCGCTCCTTTCCTTTTCCGGGGTGCCCCGCATTTGGAAGGTCCTCCTCCACTTGGAAGGCGGAGTCCCGCCGCCGGCCTTCGCGCGATTCGGCGTGGACCGTGCTCCGAGGGCCCTTGGCCACTACTTGTACCGCAACCCGAACGCCCGAACCCCATCTCCCCCGAGCAAATCCCGAGCCCGCAACGCCACCACCCGCATCGCACTGCCGCCATTATCGCCGCCGCCCCGAGCTCCGTCCGCCGTCGATCTCTGTCACCGGCGCCAATTCCTCATCGAGAATCCACCTCGGAGCTCCCTGGGGAGGTAATGAAGCTAACCGAATCGTCCCCGACCCCGACTTCGCGTTAAACCCGGGCTAATTGCTCGCCCCCTTGTGCACAGACTTGCCGGCGCCGCCCCTCCTCGTTGTCCGCACCCCTCGTTGCTGCACCGCCCCAACCAACCGCACCGAGAGAGTCGCGTCAAGGTAGTGAACCTTTCCCGCCCGTCCTCGCTCGTCCTTGCGCTCTGAAAACCCGTCTCCGACGCTCGCCGTCGCACTGCTCCGCCGGCCACCGCCGCGCACCCCCTAGGCCTCCCCCTGCCCTGACTTGGAACCCCTGAGTAGACTCGCCGATCCACCCCGAAGCCGTAGGTCCTATCCTCGTCACGAACCGAGGCCTCTAGCGCCATCTAGGCTCAGCTCCGGCGAGCCTCCGCCGTGCGTGTGAGTAGCGCCGCCGCGTTTCCCCTCTCCGCCGGCGACTGAGCCCCCCTTTTGAACCCCCACCGCCCGATCAAGATCGGACGGGCCACAGCGCCCCTAGCGCCTGAGTCAACCGGGAGAATACCGGTCAACCCTTGCAGTTATGCAAAAGAGCCCCTGAGCTTTATAAAAATTAACCCGCGGTCCTTTTTAATTCAAAATAATTACAAATAGGTCCTGTTTTATCCGTTTAGGCCCCTGGAAATTTTAAAACTTTGCCAGCAAGCCCCCGAACCTTAGAAACGCTATAACTTTCGCGTTTTAGCTCCGTTTTGCGTGATTTTCGCGCTCATGTGTTCGTAGCGACGCGTAGAATATTTCTAGCTCCTGTTTTTGTACTGTTTTTACTGTTTGGTGTACTGTTCTAATAGAATTACTTTTGCTTGCATGTGATGATTGTTTTGGAATGCGTGCGTGATGTTCGTGTCCAGTCGGTGAGCCCGTAGCGTTGGACTTCGAGTACGTTGAGGACGTGCCGGAGCAGGATTTTCAGCAGCAGCCGTACTCCGAGGAAGGCAAGTTATAGCACGGACAATCCTTGCTACCTATCTCACATTTAATACACTGTTCATTACATACGCATGTGTCTAATACTATTTATCATTAAGGTTATTTCCTAGCATTTATTTCCCTGTCCTTGTATTCCTATGGGTTTATGCATTTGGGTAGTATTTTGCTAGGCGCAATTACTGTCACCTTTACTTAATTGTTAATATTGACTTAATGGTCCACTTCAACATTAATGATAAAACTTGCTTTCTAGCAACATGGATTAGGGGGCTAGAGCATGTGCTGTGTGCTTTGCTCTAGTGTCTCCCTCTAAGGACCGGTTCTTAAAGCGGCAACCCAGGAGCCTGTCGCCACCGCCGGAACTATATGGGCTCTGGTCTTGGTCTAGTAGCTTGTACGTCTCTATCTTGGCAGTATTTACCGAGGGGCCAACGGCGTTGTGGGAGGTACGGTGCTGGGTGTTCTCCGATTCCACCGAGGACGGTAGCCCCGTCGGCTAGGTCACGTTAGACCCAGTCCCGTGTAGGAGTCTCAGCGATTGAGAACTCTGCACGTTGCGCAGTATGGGTGCGATACCCGCGCTCCGGACGCCATCGACCCCCTCACGGTGTGACTCCGTGGGCGTACGTCGATCTCGGTGCCTAAGTTTTCACCGCCGTATAGTACTCCAGCGGCTACTGACTTGTTAGGGTGTCTTGTGAAAGCCTCGTAGCGTCCCTATGCAGTCACACCTCGGAAGTGTTGATATGCGTGGTTGGGTGCAAAGTTCTTTGAACTTTTACGCGACTGGTGGGTAAAGGGCGAAACCTCTGCAGAGTGTACGATCTATCATGATAGCCTTGCTCAGGGTCACGAGCGGCCTGGATCCTTTTTTATTAGAATATGGTATTTATTCCTGTTTAATGTCACTTACACTATTAATTGGGTTACAACCGGGTATTCATTCACTTGTAGTAACTTGGTTAATGATAAAACGAACCAACTAAAAGTGCTAATGCAGTTAAGCCAGTGTCAAGCCTTTTGAGCCTTCATAACCCGTGCTATACTTGCTAAGTAATCCTGTTACTTACACTTGCTATTATTATCATTTTGGGCAAAATCCCGGACGGGTAACAGATTGGAGTCAGGCTGACTATGAGGTGGAGTTTCCCGAGGACTTGCCATACTTCTGAGTTGGCGTTCCCCCAGTCAGAGTCCCTGTGGGATTGCGGCTACGCTTAGAGAGATGTATTAGTCTTCCGCTGTCCATGTATTTCATTTATGCAAAACTCTGATGTATTCGCTACTTTATGTTGAGAATAAAGCATTGTACTCTGATTTTTACCATATTTGTTCGCTATATGTGTCTGTGGACTTCCTGGGCACACATATGGCCACATTCGGGTTTTGTGTAAATCCGAGTGTGACAGCAATTTACTCTTTAATTATTATCTATAAGTATGTATATAAGGACAGTCTCGATGGAAGTTTCATGGACACAATTACTTAGAGTGACACATCATCTAAAAGTGTTTGAAACTAGGATAAAACACCTCCCTCTCAATACATAATTTCATCAATTGTTGTTTCCTAGGTCACATGCAAGACACAAGCTGTCTAGGTAACTGTGTACATGGAGTTTCATCACCATGAAACTCATTTCACATCTCTCTTCATTAATACAGTGCCACATCGTCAAAAATGCTGACATGTCAGTTAATTTATTGTTCATGAAACTCCCACTGAAACTGGCCTAAGACCCTTTAAAGAAATCTAGTGCCTCTGTTTTATTAATTAATGCATGCTACCAACACATTCCACTAATGGCTACATTGGACTTGTGCCTGGTGGCAGCTACTCACAGGTACATTGTTTAAAGGGCCCTTTGTTATTTCTCAATGACGGCATGTGGAGTAATTACAAATGTGTTGCTTGTATGAATATTTTGAACTTTCAGATCCTATTTTTCATTATGTTTCCACACTTTGAACGGATCCAAGTTTCGGAACTTCTTCTTTTTTTTTTTGCAAAACACGCAACACAAATGCGGGCACTCACATACACACATGGACACACTCACCCATGTCTTCAACCCTCTACGGAGTATTCCATAAGCACCTCTGAAAGACTAAGCTGGTAGGTCCTGAGATATACATATTTACGAAGTCGCCACAAATGGAGTGCAAGCACTATGCCAAGTCTAGGACTTGTCCATATATGGATGGGCAAATTCTACTACAAAGAAACCTGGCTAACAACTGTAGAACAGTTTATCCAAATCTTGTTTGTATACCCATACTATGAACGGGAGGAAGAAAAGACAAAGTGTTCAAGTGAAAAATAAATAGTGTATGCATCTCAATGGAAAAAGGCGTGCCTACAGCAGGATTTGAGGATTTCTTAAGCATAAAACAGATAAATAAATAGGATCACTGGCCACTTTAAACATCAATTTGTTGTTATTATAATTTTTAATTATTTGTAAATAGGAAAACATATTTCAAGGGATGGGGTAATATGATCATCAATTTAAATGTAAGTTCTTGTGTACTTCCTCTGTCCAAAAAAAACAAGTCATTTTTTTACTTTTATCTGAAGTGGAACTTTTTATACTTTTTTCCAAAGTTTATAAAAAACTAGCATAATGCTCGTGCGTTGCTATGGTTAAACCCAAATAAATAATATTTCTTGTCTTGAAAATTCAACTCCAATAACATTTTATCCTACTTGCATTGTTATACCTCTACATATTTTATTTAATCATTTCTAGCTAGTCCTCTAGAAAGCATACTGTGGGACCAGGATCCCTAGGGCCATTCATGTAAGGGATTAAACTACCCGATAAGGAATGTTTACCCAGCTATTTAAAACTAGTCGGCTATGGTGCAAGACGGCGTAGAAGGTTAGGTAGGACTAGTCGTATACTAGAAGGAGACTCCCTAAAGTACCCTGTTGTAGTATTCCGAGTTGTATACGACTAGGATCATGCAACTGACTTGTAACTCTGCTCCCCGGACTATATAAGGTGGAGCAGGGACCCCCTCAAACACAATCAACCGTACGTGCAATACAATCAAGCACACAGGACGTAGGGTATTACGCTATTCGCGGCCTGAACCTGTCTAAATCTTTGTGTTGTTCGTACACTGTCGTTCCTAGAACTAGGCGAGACCCACAAATCTACTCTCTGGGGTACCCCAGGCAGACGTGCGCGACATAATTCGTTGACACATACGCCATATTATTAGAATTATTATATCTCTGAACTTCGATCTTTACCATCTGATTCTGTTAAGCCAATGCAATACACTGCATCTAGATAATTAGAAATGATACGTTACCATCTCAGGCCTCAAAGCATCGCTGCTGGCCTCCTCGAGCGCCTCCCGCAGGAGGTGCGGCTGTCATCCTGGAGACAACACAAGTCAACGGTGGTACCCTACCCCCCGCGTGCGCAGACCAACGACAGCTCCACAGCCGCCGCCGCCGCCGCACATCAGCATGTGTGCACGCGGCGAAGCTAGGAAACAGGGCTCAACCGGAATTGCTAGCACTCTACTGCTGCGTGGCGCCCCTCGACGGGGTATCTGGATGCTGAGCGGCACGATGATGGCAAGCTCTATCGCGTTCGTAGGCGGCACGGTCGATATGATGTTGCACGACGGGTTGTCAATCCATAGAGCAGAAGGATTGGCCTATGCGGTCGAATCGTAGAGATTTATGGAGGTCAGAAGGCGTCCCGCTCCCATCAGGGGCTAGGAAAGTGTGTCGGAACCACACACCAGGAGTTGGCGGACGACCCCGAACATATTGTCACACCCGGATTTACTCAAAACCCGAATGCGGCTATATGTGTGCCCAGGAAGTCCACCGACACATATAGCGAACAAATAATGGTAAAAATCAGAGTACAATGCTTTAATCTCATCAAAAAGTAGCGATTACATCAGAGTTTGCATAAATGAAATACAAGGAACAGCGGAAGACTAATACATCTCTCTAAGCGTAGCCGCAATCCCACAGGGACTCTGACTGGGAGAACGCCAACTCAGAAGTACGGCAAGTCCTCGGGAAACTCCACCTCATAGTCAGCCTGACTCCAATCTGTTACCCGTCCGGGATTTTGCCCAAAAATGATGATAATAGCAAGTGTAAGTAATGGAAATTACTTAGCAAGTATAGCACGGGTTATGAAGGCTCAAAAAGGCTAGACACTGGCTTAACTGCATTAGCACTTTTAGTTGGTTCGTTTTAACTTTATCCAAGTTACTACAAGTGAATGAGAAACCCGGTTGTAACCCCATTAAATAGTGTAAGTGACATTAAACAGGAATAAATACCATATTCTAATCAAAAAGGATCCAGGCCGCTCGTGACCCTGAGCAAGGCTATCATGATAGATCGTACACTCTGCAGAGGTTTCGCCCTTTACCCACCAGTCGCGTAAAAGTTCAAAAGAACTTTGCACCCAACCACGCACATCAACACTTCCGAGGTGTGACTGCATAGGGACGCTACGAGGCTTTCACAAGACACCCTAACAAGTCAGTGGCCGCTGGAGTACTACAAAGTGGTGAGAACCTAGGCACCGAGATCGACGTACGCCCACGGAGTCCACCGTGAGGGGGTCGATGGCGTCCAGAGCGCGGGTATCGCACCCATACTGCGCAACGTGCAGAGTCCTCAAGCCGCTGAGACTCCTACACGGGACTGGGTCTAACGGGACCTAGCCGACGGGGCTACCGTCCTCGGTGGAATCCGAAATCACCCCGTGCTTTGCCTCCTACAACGCCGTAGGCCACTCGGTAACCACTGCCAAGCTAGAGACGTACAAGCTACTAGACCAAGACCAGAGCCCATATAGTTCCGGCGGTGGCGACAGGCTCCTGGGTTGCCGCTTTAAGAACCGGTCCTTATAGGGAGACACTAGAGCAAAACACACAGCACATGCTCTAGCCCCCTAGTCCAAGTTGCTAAAAGCAAAGTTTTATCGTTAATGTTGAAGTGGACCATTAAGTCAATATTAACAATTAAGTAAAGGTGACAGTAATTGCGCCTAGCAAAATACTTCCCAAATGCATAAACCCATAGGAAAACAAGGACAGGGAAATAAATGCTAGGAAATAACCTTAATGGTAAACAATATTAGACACATGCGTATGTAAAGAACAGTGTATTAAATGAGTGAGTAGGTAGCAAGGATTGTCCGTGCTATAACTTGCCTTCCTCGGAGTAAGGCTGCTGCTGAAAATCCTGCTCCGGCACGTCCTCAACGTACTCGTAGTCCAACGCTACGGGCTCACCGACTGGACACGATCATCACGCACGCATTCCAAAGCATTCATTACATGCAAGCAAATTAAATCTATTAGAAACAGTACACCAACAGTATAAACAGTACAAAAACAGGAGCTAGAAATAATCTACACGTCGCTACGAACACGAGAGCGCGAAAATCACGCAAATCGGAGCTAAAACGTGAAAGTTAGAGCGTTTCTAAGATTCGGGGGCTTGCTGGCAAAGTTTTAAAATTTCCAGGGGCTTAAACGAATAAAACAGGACCTATTTGTAATTATTTTTGAATTAAAAAGGACCGCGGGTTAATTTTGGAAAAAGACAGGGGCTCTTTAGCAAAAGCTACAGCGCTGACCGGTACGCGCCGGGATGACCCGCGACGTGGCGCAACTTGGGCCGTCAGATCTAGATCGGGTGGCCCAAAACAGAACGGCTCGCCGGGGAAGAAAGGGTCGCGGCGGCGCCGCCCGGCCGAGGCGAGAGTTCGCCGGACTTGCGGATTACGCGCGCTAGGAAGCTCGGTTCACAGCGGGGTTTGGCCCTATGGCTTCAGCAGGAGATGGCGAGTCGACTGGTGGTGAACAAGTCGAGCATCGACCGGCGAATCGGCCGGACGACGGTGAGCGGCGGAGCTGTGCTCCGGCGAGCCGCGGGAAAGGGGTTCTGGGGGGTTTGGGGTTCGGTTTTTTCGGCTCAGGAGCTGCTGCGGACGAAGTTGAGTGCAACGAGGGTGATCTAGGGGTGCATGGTGCGGGGTAGCGGCCGGTCATTGACGGCCGGCGGTCGGCCAACGACGGCGAGCGCGGGAAGTGGGGTTACAGCGCCCTAAAGCCGAAATTGAAGGGCTGGGAAACCTCAGTACCTCGGGGTGGTGCTCTTGGCTCGAAGAATTGGCCGGAGAAGGTCCGGCGATGGAGTTCGTCGGAGTTGGACGCTCGGCGGCGCGACGGCTCTGAGTGGTGAGGGATGAAATTGATGAGCCAGGGATGGAATTGAGGGTGGGGAACATTCTGGTTGGATTCAATACCTCGTGGCGGACCGATTGGAGGCGGTGGTCGGCCGGGAGGTGCACCGGGGCGGCCTGGCGGCGGAGCTCGAGCTCGGCGGCTCTGAATGCGGCGAGATCGGGACGGTGGCGGTGCTAGGGTTGGCGCGATGGGGGTGAGGGGAGCGGGGCGCGGCGCAGGCCGAATTAAGAAGGCTCGGTGGAAGGAAAAAGGAAGGCCCTGGCGACGGCGGGATCGTCGGGCGCCATCGGCGGTGCTGAAGAAGGAAGGGGGCGGAGGAGGGAGAAAGGAAGGTGGAGGGGAGTCGCTGACGGGTGGGCCCGGCGGGGCAGTGACTCAGGGAGGGGCGGGGCGAGCGGCTGCGGCTGGGCCGGCTTGGCTGTTGGGCCGCGCGGAGAGGTGGGCCGGCTCGGGGAAAAAGAAAAGGGAAGGGAGAAAGGGAGCTGGGCCGCGGGGGGGGGGGGGGGGGGAAAGTGGAGGGAGAAAAGGTGGACTGGAAGAATAGCTCAGGGAGCAAAACCGGACCATGGGCCTAACAACTTTTCTAGAGCTCCAAACAAAGTGATTCAAATTTGAATTTAAATATTTTTAAATTCTTGTTTGAATCACAAGCAATACAAAAATAAATGCAGCAGCATGAATGCAACAATAAATGTTTCTATCACCTATATTTGATTTTAAATTTGGAAAATATTTATTTTGCCTATATTAATTATGAGCACTATCAACAAGAGGGTAAATTAATTACTAGATTCAGGAAAAACATTTTCTCCTACATTGATTCAAATTTTATTTTAGAGAATAATATTTTTCCTATACTAAATTCCCTGTAAACTTCATAAATCTTAGAAAATTTTAGAAAATTGAGAAAAATATTATTTTAATTATGTTAAAATTCACATCCCCAAAATTCGGAAATTTTGGGGTGTGACAAGCTACCCCCCTTAAACTGAATCTCGTCCCGAGATTCGCAGAGAGTAAGAACAAGGAGGAGAACGGGACAACAAGATTTGAGAAAGAGAGCTCTTCTGAAGTTGAACCATCGGGCTTCTTCGTCCTCTTGTGTTGATATAGGTCGCGGAGCCTCCACTCCAGAAATTACGGTGATCACCTTCTGTCTTCCTTCTTGATGATTAATTAGGAGGAGATAGCAAGAGAATCAAGGAGGTACGTGGGAAACATAGAGACGCCCTCTGCTATCTAAACATTAGAGTCCTTAAGCCTTATTCTAACATCTAGATGGTTGCAGACTGGTGTCTACGCCCATCACAATCATTACAAAGAACCAAATCAAACATATGCATAATAACAATAAGTACAAGCAGGTAAAGGCATAAATTCACACAAGACTCGACTGTTAGATTTTAAAATTTTTAAAACATGGGGGTCTCCTAGTAATTTGTCAACCGTACTATCTAGGCTGCGTTCCTATAGTCAGCATAGCTCTGATACCAATCTGTCACACCCGGATTTACTCAAAACCCGAATGCGGCTATATGTGTGCCCAGGAAGTCCACCGACACATATAGCGAACAAATAATGGTAAAAATCAGAGTACAATGCTTTAATCTCATCAAAAAGTAGCGATTACATCAGAGTTTGCATAAATGAAATACAAGGAACAGCGGAAGACTAATACATCTCTCTAAGCGTAGCCGCAATCCCACAGGGACTCTGACTGGGAGAACGCCAACTCAGAAGTACGGCAAGTCCTCGGGAAACTCCACCTCATAGTCAGCCTGACTCCAATCTGTTACCCGTCCGGGATTTTGCCCAAAAATGATGATAATAGCAAGTGTAAGTAATGGAAATTACTTAGCAAGTATAGCACGGGTTATGAAGGCTCAAAAAGGCTAGACACTGGCTTAACTGCATTAGCACTTTTAGTTGGTTCGTTTTAACTTTATCCAAGTTACTACAAGTGAATGAGAAACCCGGTTGTAACCCCATTAAATAGTGTAAGTGACATTAAACAGGAATAAATACCATATTCTAATCAAAAAGGATCCAGGCCGCTCGTGACCCTGAGCAAGGCTATCATGATAGATCGTACACTCTGCAGAGGTTTCGCCCTTTACCCACCAGTCGCGTAAAAGTTCAAAAGAACTTTGCACCCAACCACGCACATCAACACTTCCGAGGTGTGACTGCATAGGGACGCTACGAGGCTTTCACAAGACACCCTAACAAGTCAGTGGCCGCTGGAGTACTACAAAGTGGTGAGAACCTAGGCACCGAGATCGACGTACGCCCACGGAGTCCACCGTGAGGGGGTCGATGGCGTCCAGAGCGCGGGTATCGCACCCATACTGCGCAACGTGCAGAGTCCTCAAGCCGCTGAGACTCCTACACGGGACTGGGTCTAACGGGACCTAGCCGACGGGGCTACCGTCCTCGGTGGAATCCGAAATCACCCCGTGCTTTGCCTCCTACAACGCCGTAGGCCACTCGGTAACCACTGCCAAGCTAGAGACGTACAAGCTACTAGACCAAGACCAGAGCCCATATAGTTCCGGCGGTGGCGACAGGCTCCTGGGTTGCCGCTTTAAGAACCGGTCCTTATAGGGAGACACTAGAGCAAAACACACAGCACATGCTCTAGCCCCCTAGTCCAAGTTGCTAAAAGCAAAGTTTTATCGTTAATGTTGAAGTGGACCATTAAGTCAATATTAACAATTAAGTAAAGGTGACAGTAATTGCGCCTAGCAAAATACTTCCCAAATGCATAAACCCATAGGAAAACAAGGACAGGGAAATAAATGCTAGGAAATAACCTTAATGGTAAACAATATTAGACACATGCGTATGTAAAGAACAGTGTATTAAATGAGTGAGTAGGTAGCAAGGATTGTCCGTGCTATAACTTGCCTTCCTCGGAGTAAGGCTGCTGCTGAAAATCCTGCTCCGGCACGTCCTCAACGTACTCGTAGTCCAACGCTACGGGCTCACCGACTGGACACGATCATCACGCACGCATTCCAAAGCATTCATTACATGCAAGCAAATTAAATCTATTAGAAACAGTACACCAACAGTATAAACAGTACAAAAACAGGAGCTAGAAATAATCTACACGTCGCTACGAACACGAGAGCGCGAAAATCACGCAAATCGGAGCTAAAACGTGAAAGTTAGAGCGTTTCTAAGATTCGGGGGCTTGCTGGCAAAGTTTTAAAATTTCCAGGGGCTTAAACGAATAAAACAGGACCTATTTGTAATTATTTTTGAATTAAAAAGGACCGCGGGTTAATTTTGGAAAAAGACAGGGGCTCTTTAGCAAAAGCTACAGCGCTGACCGGTACGCGCCGGGATGACCCGCGACGTGGCGCAACTTGGGCCGTCAGATCTAGATCGGGTGGCCCAAAACAGAACGGCTCGCCGGGGAAGAAAGGGTCGCGGCGGCGCCGCCCGGCCGAGGCGAGAGTTCGCCGGACTTGCGGATTACGCGCGCTAGGAAGCTCGGTTCACAGCGGGGTTTGGCCCTATGGCTTCAGCAGGAGATGGCGAGTCGACTGGTGGTGAACAAGTCGAGCATCGACCGGCGAATCGGCCGGACGACGGTGAGCGGCGGAGCTGTGCTCCGGCGAGCCGCGGGAAAGGGGTTCTGGGGGGTTTGGGGTTCGGTTTTTTCGGCTCAGGAGCTGCTGCGGACGAAGTTGAGTGCAACGAGGGTGATCTAGGGGTGCATGGTGCGGGGTAGCGGCCGGTCATTGACGGCCGGCGGTCGGCCAACGACGGCGAGCGCGGGAAGTGGGGTTACAGCGCCCTAAAGCCGAAATTGAAGGGCTGGGAAACCTCAGTACCTCGGGGTGGTGCTCTTGGCTCGAAGAATTGGCCGGAGAAGGTCCGGCGATGGAGTTCGTCGGAGTTGGACGCTCGGCGGCGCGACGGCTCTGAGTGGTGAGGGATGAAATTGATGAGCCAGGGATGGAATTGAGGGTGGGGAACATTCTGGTTGGATTCAATACCTCGTGGCGGACCGATTGGAGGCGGTGGTCGGCCGGGAGGTGCACCGGGGCGGCCTGGCGGCGGAGCTCGAGCTCGGCGGCTCTGAATGCGGCGAGATCGGGACGGTGGCGGTGCTAGGGTTGGCGCGATGGGGGTGAGGGGAGCGGGGCGCGGCGCAGGCCGAATTAAGAAGGCTCGGTGGAAGGAAAAAGGAAGGCCCTGGCGACGGCGGGATCGTCGGGCGCCATCGGCGGTGCTGAAGAAGGAAGGGGGCGGAGGAGGGAGAAAGGAAGGTGGAGGGGAGTCGCTGACGGGTGGGCCCGGCGGGGCAGTGACTCAGGGAGGGGCGGGGCGAGCGGCTGCGGCTGGGCCGGCTTGGCTGTTGGGCCGCGCGGAGAGGTGGGCCGGCTCGGGGAAAAAGAAAAGGGAAGGGAGAAAGGGAGCTGGGCCGCGGGGGGGGGGGGGGAAAGTGGAGGGAGAAAAGGTGGACTGGAAGAATAGCTCAGGGAGCAAAACCGGACCATGGGCCTAACAACTTTTCTAGAGCTCCAAACAAAGTGATTCAAATTTGAATTTAAATATTTTTAAATTCTTGTTTGAATCACAAGCAATACAAAAATAAATGCAGCAGCATGAATGCAACAATAAATGTTTCTATCACCTATATTTGATTTTAAATTTGGAAAATATTTATTTTGCCTATATTAATTATGAGCACTATCAACAAGAGGGTAAATTAATTACTAGATTCAGGAAAAACATTTTCTCCTACATTGATTCAAATTTTATTTTAGAGAATAATATTTTTCCTATACTAAATTCCCTGTAAACTTCATAAATCTTAGAAAATTTTAGAAAATTGAGAAAAATATTATTTTAATTATGTTAAAATTCACATCCCCAAAATTCGGAAATTTTGGGGTGTGACACATATTAGTTGGTTTATAACTTTGTTTTGTGGTGACGGACGAAAGTTAAGACGACAGAAAACACAAAAATTCGTTCCGTGCTTTATAATTATAAATAATAATAGGTATAGATATTTGTGATACCAAATAAGTATCATTAGATCAAATATATACCTATTTGGTGTCATAATCTTGAACCTTTTTCTCTATAAATTTGGTCGAACTTAAGAAGGTTTGACTTAGGATAGAACTACAATTATTTATATTTAGGATAGAGGGAGTTTATCACAAAAATAAGTATTTATATGAACGTGTAACTAGACAGAGAAGGAAAGAAAAAATCAGGTGCCATAGAACTTGTGGATGCATGAACTCACTCTTTTGCCATGCCTTTGACTCATGAACTCAAATCACACCCGTTCACAGCTAACTAATTAATTAGTCGACCAAAAATACACCATTTGATACATACTAGCATCCTTATATTATCTCTAAGATTTATATGATGGATGGTTCGTGTTACTTTCAGAAACTAGGGAGCTACCTATCTCATAAATTTCCATTTTAAAATTGCAAACACCTATGTTGTGCTTTTATGCTCTTGGCCTTCTATTGTTGTTGTGTATCGTTGATTATTGTTCATAACAAATGCGCAAGTTTGGCTTAGGTGTTGCATTCTTTTAGTTGATTATTCTTCCCATTTTAGTTGATTATCTATCATAATAGAGTTATATTGGTTTTCGTATACTATGTTGTAGAGCCTGCAATGTTTATCTTGTCTTGCTACTTCTTAAAATCTTATATGGTTTCTTGCTCCGTTGGTCTCATTACAAGCTAGTGCTACATGACATGCAAAGTGGAGCACATTTGCTGAGATGGATTATATGCTGGCAAACACCGTAATTTTTTTTGTAATTTTACCAAAACACACCGCAACTAATAAAATATCATTCCCAGCCAAGTAAGAGCGAGAAACGTGACGAAATGCTGATTTTACCCCTCCCCTTCTCTTCTCCCCTTCTTTTCCTTCCCCATCGCCCAAAGAGAGTATAGAAAGGGGCATGGCAATCACCAGCCATGGCCATACCCATCGCCAACCTCTTAGCCGCTGCCATGAGCGCGGTCTAAGCGGCCAGGGCCGTGGCCACTGAGATACTCCTTGAGGTCATCACACATGACACTATCGTCAATGCCACGAGAGCCTCGATCACGTGGCTCATGACCCACCTTTGGGCCTAGCTCGCGGTGGTGTGGGCCATCGCCGCAGACCATGTCCACAACGGCGGCGTTTCAGCGGCAGCGGCGGCGACCAAGAGCGTCACAGGCTCCGTGGACAAGGCCTCGGGACCATGGATCCAGATAGCGGTGAAGCTCCTATGTGACCTCTACCCCTGGCTAGCGGTCGCGATCATCGAGAAGGTCCCGACATCGCCACCAAGAGGCTCCCGGGCGACATCACGGCTAGGCTCATGCGTGGCCACGGCGCTGGTGCTTGTTCTAGTAGCCGCAACATTCCTAGGCGGCACCGTGTGCATGCTCACCTGCCAGATAGGCATATGGAGAGGAGGGACACTCGGAGGTGGAGCGCATTCATCCCTGGGGTACCACGACCAGGTGGCGATTGTCGCTTTGCGGTGGACGCGGATATAGAGTTCCCAAGTCACGGTAAAATAGGCATTTCATCATATTTCTCTCTCTTATTTGGCTGAAAATGATATTTTATTGGCTACAATGTGTTTCAGCAAAGTAACACAAAAAATACAATGTCAGCTAGAATATAACGTGGTTAATGGTGTGTCTCAGCAAATGCTTTCTACTTTGCATGTCTATACTTTAGTAGGATCCTTGGCATGCTATAATCACTAATAAAATAGAATTGAGGGTCAAATTAAAGAAAACTTGTGTATTGATGAATGTATGAGTGTAGTTGTAGGATTATTTCAACAAAACTAGGAATATCAGGAATATATCAAAAGATGTACATGTAGATCAAATCGATGAAACTAAACTAATTAATTTCAAATGAATTAAGATCAGTGTGAGATCATCATCATGTGATTTGATAAATTATCAGGACAAGTTATTTATCCCATATGATTAATTGATGATCTCGAAACATTGCGAGTCTATTTTTTCTTGCCGAATCAATGGTTTACTCATCAAATGGCACTAGAAATGCATCCCTTTTTTCCAAGAGGAGAATTTAGTCATGAAATGGGAAAAGATAAGAGAGACATGTGCATGCCTAGTCTCCCCAGCCTGTGTGTTCATTTCACTCCTTCTCATGGAGGAACATAATAAATCAGCGATCTCGAATCCATTGCTCGCTAGTGGCCAAGCACTTCATCTCTGGCGCCACCCTCGCTGCGTGGCCGCCAACATCGACTATCACGGCCTTATTATGGGCCGTGGCTATATTTAGATTTTTGGAAAGTCAAATATTGTCACACCCGGATTTACACAAAACCCGAATGTGGCCATATGTGTGCCCAGGAAGTCCACCGACACATATAGCGAACAAAATATGGTAAAAATCAGAGTACAATGCTTCATTATTCAACATAGAGTAGCGATTACATCAGAGTTTTGCATAAATGAAATACATGGATAGCGGAAGACTAATAAACTCTCTCTAAGTGTAGCCGCATCCCACAGGGACTCTGACTGGGGGAATGCCAACTCAAAAGTACGGCAGATCCTCTGGAAACTCCACAGCGTAATCAGCCTGACTCCAATCTGTTACCCGTCCGGGATTTTGCCCAAAAATGATAATAATAACAAGTGTAAGTAACAGGATTACTTAGCAAGTATAGCACGGGTTATGAAGGCTCAAAAGGCTTGACACTGGCTTAACTGCATTAGCACTTTTAGTTGGTTCATTTTAATCATATCTACTACATTAGATGAATCCCAGTTGCACCCCAAATTAATTAATGGAAGTCATCATTAAACAGTAATAAATATCATCTTCTAATCATAAAAGGATCCAGGGCGCTCGTGACCCTGAGCCGGGCTATCATGATAGATCGTACACTCTGCAGAGGTTTCGCCCTTTTCCCACCAGTCGCGTAAAAGTTCAGAAGAACTTTGCACCCAACCACGCACATCAACACTTCCGAGGTGTGACTGCATAGGGACGCTACGAGGCTTTCACAAGACATCCTAACAAGTCAGTAGCCGCTGGAGTACTATACGGCGGTGAAAACTTAGGCACCGAGATTGACTGACCCTCAGGGCGCAACGTGAGGGGGTCAATGGCGTCCACGCGCCGGCAAATCATGCCAACAAAAGTAAATGGCGCAACGTGCGGAGCTCCCGCACTCACGGGGGCTCCCAACACGGGACTGGGTCTAACGTGACCTAGCCGACGGGGCTACCGTCCTCGGTGGAATCGGAGAACACCCAGCACCGTACCTCCCACAACGCCGTAGGCCACTCGGTAACCACTGCTAAGCTAGAGACGTACAAGCTACTCAACCAAGACCAGAGCCATTATAGTTCCGGCGGCGGCGACAGGCTCCCAGGTTGCCGCTTTTACGAACCAGTCCTTAGGGAGAGACACTGGGGCCAGGCAAAACACTCAAGCCCCAGCTCCCTGATCCAAGTTGCTAAAAAGCAAGTTTTAACATTACGGTTGAAGTGGACCATTAATACCAGTTTAACAGTTAAGCAAAGGTGACAGTAGTTGCGCCTAGCAAAATGCTACCCATATGCACAAACCCATTGGAGTACAAGGACAGGGAAAGTAAATGCTAGGTACAACCTTAATGGTAAACAATATTAGACACATGCGTATGTAAAGTACAGTGAATTAAATGTGGGATAGGTAGCAAGGATTGTCCGTGCTATAACTTGCCTTCCTCGGAGTACGGCTGCTGCTGCAAATCCTGCTCCGGCACGTCCTCAACGTACTCGAAGTCCAACGCTACGTGCTCACCGACTGGACACGATCATCACGCACGCATCCAAAACAATCATTACATACAAACAAAAGTAAAACTATTAGAACAGTACAACAAACAGTAAAAACAGTACAAAAACAGGAGCTAGAATTAATCTACGCTTCGCTACGAACACATGAGCGCGAGAATCACACGAATCGGAGCTAAAACGTGAAAGTTATAGCGTTTCTAAGGTTCGGGGGCTTGCTGGCAAGGTTTTAAAATTTCCAGGGGCTAAAACGAATAAAACAGGACCTATTTGTAATTATTTTTGAATTAAAAAGGACCGCGGGTTAATTTCTAAAAAGTCCAGGGGCTCTTTAACAAAAGCGCCAGCGCTGACCGGTATTGACTCGGTCAGGACGCGTGGCAGCCGTTGGATCTGATCTGGACGGCTGGGATTTAAAACGCGAAGGGGTATGGCTTGATCTAATCTCGATCGTCGATCTGAGATCGGACGGCTCGGATTTAAAACGCAAAGGGGTACGCTGGGTTCTAATCTAGGCCGTTGATCTCGGATCGGACGGCGTTGGGCGACAGTTCGCCGGGGAAGACGATCCCGCGGCGGCGCCGCTCGGTCCGACGGCGAAGTTCGCCGGAGTTGGAGATTTCTCGAGCTAGGAAGCTCGGATTTGAACAAGATCTAGTCCTATGGCTTCAGGGGATCAAGGCGAGTCGATCTAGGGGGTTCAAGTCGACCATCGGTCGGCGAGAGGGTCGGGTGGCGGTGCGCGGCGGCGCGGAACTCCGGCGAACCGCGGGGACTCGGTTCGGGAGGGTTTAAGGCTCGGGTTTTTGGCTCAGGAGCTACTGGAGGTCCTAACAAGTGCAACTGTGGTGTTCCAAGTGAGTTTTGCGCGGTGGAGCAACCGGACGACGACGGCCGGCGGACGACCGACGGCGGCGATCGAGGGGAACCTAGCTACGGTGCTCGGGAGCCGAAATTGAGGGGAGGGGGAGCTTCAGTACCTTGTGGAGGTGCTCCTGACGCGAGGAATTGGCCGTAGCTGCACCGGGGGAGGAGGTTCGACGACGGCCGGCGATCTTGGGGCGGCGGCGTCGGTGCTCGGGGAAGAAGGGGTTGCAGCTCCTGATGCTGGGCTCGGAGTAGCTCAGCGCGCTCCAAGGGGCTCGGTGAAGTTCCTCCGAGGCTCGGGCGGGGCGGAGGTGCACCAAGGCGACGTGACGACGACGGCCGGCGACAGGGCTCGGCTCGGTGAGTTCGGGAGCGGCGCGTTCTGGGGGAAAAATGGCGGCTAGGGTTGGGGCGAGGGGTGAGTGGAGCGGGGGCTGCGGGGTCGCCAGATTAAGTAGGGAGGGAGCGCCTACCTCGGCGTGCGGGCCCCGGCCGCGGCGATCGCGCGCGTCGTGCGCCATTAGCGCGGAGGAAGAAGGAAGGTGGGGGGGAGAGGCTGACGTGCGGGGCCCAGCGGCCAGTGGCACAGAGGGAAACGGGGACGAGCGGTTGCGGCTGGGCCGGCTTGACTGCGGGCTGGGCCGAGCGGGGAGAAGGGGCGCGGGTGTTGGGCCGCGGAGAGGTGGGCCGGCTCGGGGAAAAAGAAAAGGGAAAGGAGAAAGGGAGCTGGGCCGTGGTGAGCTTCTGGGCCGGGCCAGAGGAAGAGTAGAGGGAGCAAAGGTGGACCGGGAGAGAAGTTCAGGGAGGAAAACCGAACCATGGGCCTAACAACTTTTCTAGAGCTCCAAACAAAGTGATTCAAATTTGAATTTAAATATATTTAAATTCTTGTTTGAATCACAAGCAATACAAAAATAAATGCAGCAGCATGAATGCAACAATAAATGTTTCTATTACCTATATTTGATTTTAAATTTTAGAAAATTATTATTTAGCCTTTATAAAATAGGTGAAAGCATTAAATAATTAATTAAATGCCAAAAATTTTAAATTTGAGTATTTTTGGGTGTTACAAACCTACCCCCCTTAAGGTGAATCTCGTCCTAGAGATTCGGATGTAGAAGCGAAGAGCTGTGGGTACTCGGACTTGAGATCTTCTTCCCGCTCCCAAGTCGCTTCATCTGCTGAATGCCGGCTCCACTGCACCTTGCACATCCGAATGGTCTTGTTCCTCATCACTCTCTCGGACACCTCCAGGATCTTGATCGGATACTCCTCGTATGTGAGGTCCTCCTGAACATTCAACTCATCAATCGGGATCTGCTCTTCTGGCACCCGCAAGCACTTCTTCAACTGGGACACATGGAACACATCGTGTACTCCGGCTAGTCTCTCAGGTAGGTCTAGCCGATATGCCACTTCGCCCATCCGTTCCTGTATCCTGAACGGTCCGATGTAACGAGGCGCCAACTTGCCTTTGACATTGAACCGCTTTACACCTCTCATGGGTGACACCTTGAGGTACACAAAATCATCAACTCTGAAGCTGAGGTCCCTCCGTCTGACATCAGCGTAACTCTTCTGTCTGGACTGGGCCACCTTCAGGTTCTCTCTGATCACCTGCACCTGCCGCTCTGCATCTCTGAGTATCTCCGGACCAAAGACCTGACTCTCTCCAGTCTGATTCCAGAACAATGGGGTCCGACACTTCCTGCCATACAATGCCTCGAACGGTGCCATCTGCAAACTCTTCTGGTAGCTGTTATTGTAAGAGAACTCTGCATACGGCAAACTCTTATCCCAGCTGACTCCGTACTGTAATGCACAAGCTCTTAACATATCCTCTAGTATCTGATTGGTCCGCTCTGTCTGACCATCTGTCTGCGGGTGATAAGCTGAGCTGAAGAGCAGCTTCGTGTCCATGGACTCATGTAACTTCCGCCAGAAGTGTGAGGTGAACTGAGTACCACGATCTGACACAATCTTCTTCGGCACCCCGTGTAAGCACACAATCCGCTCCATGTACAACTCTGCTAGCCTGGTGCCTGTGTAGGTGGTCTTCACTGGCAGAAAGTGGGCCACCTTGGTCAGACGATCAACAATCACCCAAATGGAGTCGAATCCTCTCTGTGTGCGGGGCAATCCAGTGATGAAGTCCATGCCAACTTCTTCCCATTTCCACTCCGGGATCTTTAACGGCTGAAGCAATCCAACTGGCCTCTGATGTTCTGCCTTGACTCGCTGACATGTGTCGCACAATGCCACGTGAGTCGCCACATCACGTTTCAATCCGTACCACCAGAATCTCTCCTTGATGTCCTGATACATCTTTGTGCTGCCTGGGTGGATCGAATAAGCTGAGTCATGTGCCTCTCTCAGAATCATCTCCCTGATCTGCGCTATATCTGGCACACATATCCTCTTTCCATGCCATAGAGTTCCCTGATCATCAACTCGGAATCCAGGGGCCTTTCCCAGTGCAACATTCCCCATAATCTCTCTGATCTTCTCATCCTGCAGCTTACCTCTCTGGATCTCCTGCTCAAGTGTGGGCTCCACTGCCATCTCTGTGATGCTGGTGACAAATCCCAGACTCATCCTCTCAAACTCTCGGCTGAGCTCCTCAGGCAAACAGTGTCCCGAGATCCTGTTCACATAACTCCTCCTACTCAGAGCATCTGCCACCAAATTGGCCTTCCCTGGGTGATAATGAATCTCCAGATCATAATCCTTGATCAGCTCTAACCATCTGCGCTGTCTCATGTTCAGATCCGACTGAGTGAAGACATACTTGAGACTCTTATGATCAGTGTAGATGTCACATCTGTGCCCAATCAAGTAATGTCTCCAGATCTTCAGGGCATGTACAACAGCTGCCAATTCCAAGTCGTGTGTCGGATAGTTCAGCTCATGCTTCCTCAGCTGCCGGGACGCATAAGACACGACCCTGCCCTCCTGCATAAGGACGCAACCCAGTCCTAGACGGGATGCATCGCAGTAGATGGAGAAACTCTTAGCCAAATCTGGCAATACCAGCACTGGGGCTGTAGTCAATCTCTTCTTCAACTCTTCGAAGCTGACCTGACATGCCTCTGTCCACACAAACGGGGCATTCTTCTCTAGCAAAGCAGTCAACGGCTTAGCAATCCTGTAGAATCCTTCAATGAACCATCTGTAATAACCGGCCATCCCAAGGAAACTCCTGATCTCGCTCACATCCCGTGGCGGATTCCAGCTCAACACATCGCTGACTTTCTTCGGATCAACTGCCACTCCTCCATTGGACAACACGTGTCTCAGAAATGCTACTTTCTTCAGCCAGAACTCACACTTGCTCAGCTTGGCATACAACTGATGTTCCCGAAGCCTCTGCAGCACCAATCTCAGATGTTCTTCATGTTCCTCCTCAGTCTTGGAGAAGATCAGGATGTCATCAATGAATACCACCACAAACTTGTCCAGATAATCCATGAACACGCTGTTCATCAGGTACATGAAGTATGCAGGAGCGTTGGTCAATCCAAAAGACATGACCAAGAACTCGTACAACCCGTACCGAGTAGTGAAAGCGGTCTTGGGTACGTCTGACGGGCGGATCCTCATCTGGTAGTAGCCCGAGCGAAGATCTATCTTGGAGAACACGCAAGCTCCTCTCAGCTGATCGAACAGATCATCAATCCTCGGCAGCGGGTACTTGTTCTTGATGGTTACTTCGTTGAGGGCTCGATAGTCCACACACAACCTCTGTGTACCATCCTTCTTGTCGACGAACAATACCGGGGCTCCCCATGGTGAAGAACTCGGACGAATGTACCCCTTGGCCAACAACTCGTCCAACTCCTGCTTGAGCTTCTCCAGCTCCTTCGCTCCCATCTTATACGGCCTCTTGGCTATAGGTGCAGTGCCAGGTTTTAGTTCAATAACGAATTCAACATCTCGTTCTGGAGGCATACCTGGCAACTCGTCAGGGAACACATCCGGGAACTGACTCACCACCCTGATATCTTCAGTTGTCGTCCCTTCAGCTTGATTGGCTTGGCCTTGCTCTGAGGAACTGGCTGCCTGATACTCCACCTTGTCACCGGACTCTGCTGTCAGCTGGATGGTCCTCGTAGCACACCGGATCACTGCATCATATCTGGTCATCCAGCTCATACCCAGAATCAAATCAAATCCAAGGGTCTCCAGGACTATCGGAACTGCCCGAAACTCTACCCCCCTTATTATGATGGGGACCTGGGGGCATCGTAGAGTAGCCCGCTGTTCACCCCCTGGTGAGCTTACTAGCATAGTGTTCATCATGGGTTTCAGGGCTAGTAAATTCTTCTTCACAAAAGCAGCAGAAATGAAAGCGTGCGAAGCTCCAGAATCAAATAAAACAGTGGCAGGGGTCGAATTGACGAGGAACGTACCCACGACGACATCAGTAGAGGTCACAGCTGTCTCTACTCCGGTGTGGTTGAGCTTGCCCCGAACCGGAGTCTGCGGAGCACGCCCTCCCTGCTGCTGGCCCTGCGGCTGCCCAACTCTCTGAGTGCCGCTCCGACCAGGGACACCCTGAACTCTGCGAGGACAAGCATTGGCATAGTGCCCAGGCTCGTCACAGTGGAAGCACCTCTGTCCTGTCACTGCGGGACTGACTGGACCCGGACGCTGAACTGGTCTGGGTGGCACCTGGCTGCGCTGAACTGGACCCATCTGCGGCGGACCCTGGGGACGCTGCTGCTGTGGCGCCCGAGGAAACTGAGGACGCTGCTGCTGGTACTGGCCACGACCGAGCATGCCGGACTGGCCCTGGAAGCGCTGCTGGCCTCCCACCTACTGACTCGGTGGAGGTGCGAAGTGTGGACGACTGCTGCTGCCCACCTGCTGTCCCTGGAGCTTCCTCTTCTTGTCCTCCATCTCACGGCGCTTGTGCTCCAACATCAGAGCGCCGTCCACCAGCTCGTGAAAGGTCGGGAACTTGGTGCACATGAGCTGGTATTGGAGAGCATCCTGCAGACCGTCACGGAACCTGGCCTGCTTCTTCTGGTCGGTGGCCACGTCTTCTGGAGCATAACGGGCCAACGCGACGAACTTGTCACGATAAGCCGTGACACTCATCCCTTCCTGCTTCAGGACCAGGAACTCCTTCTTCTTCAGGACCATCAAAGCCTCCGGCACGTGGTGTGCACGAAAGCTGCTGCAGAACTGCTGCCAAGTGATCTGAGTACCGGCCATCTGCTGGATCTGCTGGATCAGTCTCATGGTCTCCGCCATCTGCTGCATCATCTGAACTTGAGCATACATCAGCTGCTCAATGGTGGGGATCTGACGGTTCGGATCGATGTTCGGGGCTGGTTCGGGTACGGAGGCTGACCGCCCGCATTGCCCCCGGGGTTTGCCATCTATAATCACAAAGGTTAGATATCAGAGGATTAGTACGAGAAAAATATATTTGCCCCCCCCCAGCTATCTAAACAATAAAGTCCTTAAGCCTTATACCTATGTCTAGATGGTAGCAGACAGGTGTCTGCGCCCATCGCAATCATTACAAAGATCCAAATCAAACATATGCATAATAACAATAAATACAAGCATTTAAAGACATAAACGCACACAAGACTCGACTGTTAGATTTTTATGTTTAAAACATGGAGGTCTCCTAGTAATTTATCAACCGTACTATCTAGGCTGCGTTCCTACAGTCAGCACGGCTCTGATCCTAATCTGTCACACCCGGATTTACACAAAACCCGAATGTGGCCATATGTGTGCCCAGGAAGTCCACCGACACATATAGCGAACAAAATATGGTAAAAATCAGAGTGCAATGCTTCATTATTCAACATAGAGTAGCGATTACATCAGAGTTTTGCATAAATGAAATACATGGATAGCGGAAGACTAATAAACTCTCTCTAAGTGTAGCCGCATCCCACAGGGACTCTGACTGGGGGAACGCCAACTCAAAAGTACGGCAGATCCTCTGGAAACTCCACAGCGTAATCAGCCTGACTCCAATCTGTTACCCGTCCGGGATTTTGCCCAAAAATGATAATAATAACAAGTGTAAGTAACAGGATTACTTAGCAAGTATAGCACGGGTTATGAAGGCTCAAAAGGCTTGACACTAGCTTAACTGCATTAGCACTTTTAGTTGGTTCGTTTTAATCATATCTACTACATTAGATGAATCCCAGTTGCACCCCAAATTAATTAATGGAAGTCATCATTAAACAGTAATAAATATCATCTTCTAATCATAAAAGGATCCAGGCCGCTCGTGACCCTGAGCCGGGCTATCATGATAGATCGTACACTCTGCAAAGGTTTCGCCCTTTTCCCACCAGTCGCGTAAAAATTCAGAAGAACTTTGCACCCAACCACGCACATCAACACTTCCGAGGTGTGACTGCATAGGGACGCTACGAGGCTTTCACAAGACACCCTAACAAGTCAGTAGCCGCTGGAGTACTATACGACGCTGAAAACTTAGGCACCGAGATTGACTGACCCTCAGGGCGCAACGTGAGGGGGTCAATGGCGTCCACGCGCCGGCAAATCATGCCAACAAAAGTAAATGGCGCAACGTGCGGAGCTCCCGCACTCACGGGGGCTCCCAACACGGGACTGGGTCTAACGTGACCTAGCCGACGGGGCTACCGTCCTCGGTGGAATCGGAGAACACCCAGCACCGTACCTCCCACAACGCCGTAGGCCACTCGGTAACCACTGCCAAGCTAGAGACGTACAAGCTACTCAACCAAGACCAGAGCCATTATAGTTCCGGCGGCGGCGACAGGCTCCCAGGTTGCCGCTTTTACGAACCAGTCCTTAGGGAGAGACACTGGGGCCAGGCAAAACACTCAAGCCCCAGCTCCCTGATCCAAGTTGCTAAAAAGCAAGTTTTAACATTACGGTTGAAGTGGACCATTAATACCAGTTTAACAGTTAAGCAAAGGTGACAGTAGTTGCGCCTAGCAAAATGCTACCCATATGCACAAACCCATTGGAGTACAAGGACAGGGAAAGTAAATGCTAGGTACAACCTTAATGGTAAACAATATTAGACACATGCGTATGTAAAGTACAGTGAATTAAATGTGGGATAGGTAGCAAGGATTGTCCGTGCTATAACTTGCCTTCCTCGGAGTACGGCTGCTGCTGCAAATCCTGCTCCGGCACGTCCTCAACGTACTCGAAGTCCAACGCTACGGGCTCACCGACTGGACACGATCATCACGCACGCATCCAAAACAATCATTACATACAAACAAAAGTAAAACTATTAGAACAGTACACCAAACAGTAAAAACAGTACAAAAACAGGAGCTAGAATTAATCTACGCTTCGCTACGAACACATGAGCGCGAGAATCACACGAATCGGAGCTAAAACGTGAAAGTTATAGCGTTTCTAAGGTTCGGGGGCTTGCTGGCAAGGTTTTAAAATTTCCAGGGGCTAAAACGAATAAAACATGACCTATTTGTAATTATTTTTGAATTAAAAAGGACCGCGGGTTAATTTCTAAAAAGTCCAGGGGCTCTTTAACAAAAGCGCCAGCGCTGACCGGTATTGACTCGGTCAGGACGCGTGGCAGCCGTTGGATCTGATCTGGACGGCTGGGATTTAAAACGCGAAGGGGTATGGCTTGATCTAATCTCGATCGTCGATCTGAGATCGGACGGCTTGGATTTAAAACGCGAAGGGGTACGCTGGGTTCTAATCTAGGCCGTTGATCTCGGATCGGACGGCGCTGGGCGACAGTTCGCCGGGGAAGACGATCCCGCGGCGGCGCCGCTCGGTCCGACGGCGAAGTTCGCCGGAGTTGGAGATTTCTCGAGCTAGGAAGCTCGGATTTGAACAAGATCTAGTCCTATGGCTTCAGGGGATCAAGGCGAGTCGATCTAGGGGGTTCAAGTCGACCATCGGCCGGCGAGAGGGTCGGGTGGCGGTGCGCGGCGGCGCGGAACTCCGGCGAACCGCGGGGACTCGGTTCGGGAGGGTTTAAGTCTCGGGTTTTTGGCTCAGGAGCTACTGGAGGTCCTAACAAGTGCAACTGTGGTGTTCCAAGTGAGTTTTGCGCGGTGGAGCAACCGGACGACGACGGCCGGCGGACGACCGACGGCGGCGATCGAGGGGAACCTAGCTACGGTGCTTGAGAGCCGAAATTGAGGGGAGGGGGAGCTTCAGTACCTCGTGGAGGTGCTCCTGACGCGAGGAATTGGCCGGAGCTGCACCGGGGGAGGAGGTTCGACGACGGCCGGCGATCTCGGGGCGGCGGCGTTGGTGCTCGGGGAAGAAGGGGTTGCAGCTCCTGATGCTGGGCTCGGAGTAGCTCAGCGCGCTCCAAGGGGCTCGGTGAAGTTCCTCCGAGGCTCGGGCGGGGCGGAGCTGCACCAAGGCGACGTGACGACGACGGCCGGCGACAGGGCTCGGCTCGGTGAGTTCGGGAGCGGCGCGTTCTGGGGGAAAAATGGCGGCTAGGGTTGGGGCGAGGGGTGAGTGGAGCGGGGGCTGCGGGGTCGCCAGATTAAGTAGGGAGGGAGCGCCTGCCTCGGCGTGCGGGCCCCGGCCGCGGCGATCGCGCGCGTCGTGCGCCATTAGCGCGGAGGAAGAAAGAAGGTGGGTGGGAGAGGCTGACGTGCGGGGCCCAGCGGCCAGTGGCACAGAGGGAAACGGGGACGAGCGGTTGCGGCTGGGCCGGCTTGACTGCGGGCTGGGCCGAGCGGGGAGAAGGGGCGCGGGTGTTGGGCCGCGGAGAGGTGGGCCGGCTCGGGGAAAAAGAAAAGGGAAAGGAGAAAGGGAGCTGGGCCGCGGTGAGCTTCTGGGCCGGACCAGAGGAAGAGTAGAGGGAGCGAAGGTGGACCGGGAGAGAAGTTCAGGGAGGAAAACCGAACCATGGGCCTAACAACTTTTCTAGAGCTCCAAACAAAGTGATTCAAATTTGAATTTAAATATATTTAAATTCTTGTTTGAATCACAAGCAATACAAAAATAAATGCAGCAGCATGAATGCAACAATAAATGTTTCTATTACCTATATTTGATTTTAAATTTTAAAAAATTATTATTTAGCCTTTATAAAATAGGTGAAAGCATTAAATAATTAATTAAATGCCAAAAATTTTAAATTTGAGTATTTTTGGGTGTTACAAATATTTTTAAATTTAACCAACAATATCTCTAAGAATAAATTATTTGAAATAGAAAATGTTGCATATTAGTTAGTTTCATGATAAATCTATTAACATAATTTTATATCATTAGTCTATATTATTATCTTGCTATTGATTATCAAAATTAAAAAGATTTGATTAAAAAAAGTCTAAACATCACTATATTCTAGAATGAAGGGAGTAGATAGTATACTCCCAATCAATGTTTATTCAGTTACATCATGATCAACTGTGGGTTTGCCGTTTGGGTTGCCCCAGGCAATTTAACTGACGTTGAACCACATGCTTTTACACTTGTCGTAATCTTGGGAAATTAGAGCCTGCTTGGTTCCCTACTAAACTATTGGCTTGCCAAAATTTTGGCAAACCAAAATATGGGCAGAAATCTTGCTAGCATTTTGGCAAGTGTAATGTGAGAGAGTGCCAACATTTTGGTAGCGAACCAAATGTTGATCAAATAATTCCGCTTGCCAAAATCTTGGTATGCCAAATTTTTGGCACTGAACCAAGCATGTCTTTCTTGACATAAAACTATCAAAACAAACACAAATGAGATTTTAAAACAAAATGACAACTAGTTAACTAGTATTAACTACGGGAATGGCTAGACATAAGCTAACTAGTTAACTATGCTACAATTCAATTATTTTGACAACACTCCTTGATGATGGACTGGAACACAAATTGTTGTCCTCCCGGTACTATTTTGAGTTAATTAATTTTTGCACAAAATGCAAATACAGATGGACTGAAATATGTTTCCTTCACATCTGTATTCCTTAACATAGGAACCATCAGAGAGTTTGCCCTCAATAAAACAATTTGCCTTGCAATAATCCTTAAAGCAGAATGGATGATATTTAGCTACTTCCCTGCAAGTTTCTGTAAAACAAATACATCCCACGTTAGTATATTATAATCGCACTTGATTTTGATCAAAATAAAATACACACCAATCTGACAACCAACACTAAGTTTATAAGAAGAGTAAACGACTAAATATAAGTTGGATGAAAGAACAAAGTGATGGAAGTCTATCACGGATCTATATACTAGTAAATATATACGTGGGTAGAGTGGAAAAGGCTATAAAAATTCAAGGAACACAAACCTGCCAATGTGGGTTGTCCATGTAGGACAAGAACTAGGACGAAGTATAGAGCAACACATCGTGCATCCATATTGAACTGAAATTGTGTGTGATATACTTTGTTGCAAGTGAGTGACAAATGATGATTTTCATTTAGAAGTTCTGTGTATAAATAGATATTGCAAGTGCTAATAATAGAAATACAGTATGACACAATCGCACAAGTGCATGTTGGACTAATTCAACATAACTAACTAGTAGTTACTAGTGGACTAAACATCGGCGGAGAATGGTCTTGGATAAGACGCATGCCACCTTTGTACTCGGTGAAGGATCTATATTTTCTTGAGTACCTAGATAGATCAAGATCCAAAAAGACAGGCAATCTTCACACCACCATAACTGACATGCAAACTCCATTTATGCATGAAGAGCATGTAAGTTACATAAACTTTTGCATCCACAGACTTTTAAATGAGTCCCATTTTGCATGTAGGGTCATGTATGACTAGCAAAGGACTGTGTTTTTTTCTCAGGTTTTGTTTTTATCTTAATTTTACAAGTGTGCTGCTATTATTTTTTTTACTTTTTGTTAGAAGAAAAAAGGGGAATGCCCTTATCAATCGCATGCACAACCACAATTTTCTCTTTGGCGTTTCATGTTTTTCCCATGCTTAAGTTTAGTCTAGCTACACATGCATGTGCATACTTATTTTAGTGATATAAATGAGAAGTTACATTTGAATTGGCAGTCATGTTGCCCCCATCTCTTAAACTATGATTTCAGTATTGTATGGTAGTGAAATTCATAAAATATATATACTATAAAATAGATGTTTTCAATATCAAGAGCTAATGATTATCCTATTTAAGCTTAAGAAATCCTTACTATATCCAACAAGTTTACTAAAAGCAAATCATGATTATCAAGCATAATCATTGTCAAATAATGTATTAAAAACTACTCCCTCCGTCCCAGAATATACCAATGTTTAGCTTTTTTGAGACAGATTAGGGAGAGTGATAAAATATCTACTCCCTCCGATTTAGTATTAGAAGTCGTTTTGGACATGGTTTGAGTTAAACATTAGGAATATAAATCATGAATAACATTTAAGTCGTTGAGTTTAAAAATATGAAAATTATATAAATAGATTGGTCTTGAAAATTACTTTCATAAAATATACATATATAACTTTTCAAGAAATATTTTTATAGAAAAGAGAAGTCAAAGTTGTGCTTTAGTGATTGTGTCGCTATCCTAAACGACTTCTAATACTGAACCGGAGGGAGTAATTAGTCCTTTATTAAGCACCTCTATGCATGTGCATATGATTTATCCATGGCAATTATTTCTGCATTGCATGATGCCATGCTAAATGGAAGGAACTGTGCATGCTGCTATTTATTGACATCATGACCACAACACCATTAATTCGTAGAGGGCTATTGTTTTCCATTTACACGTTCAATCAGGCTTGGCAACTCAAACCATACTCATATTTTAGGACAAATTTTGAGGCTACATTTACGTTTTGTGTTTACATCATCAAACCTATCATTAATATCTTTTAATTTGCTTATTGATTATAATATAAGCCCATGAACCAAAGTTGGGTGGGAACCCGTCTACCCGAAGCACAATGCGAGGCTCGACAGAGTGAGATCGGGAGGAGATTAGACTTGTTTTCCATCCAACAAAAGCTTCAAATTGTGTTTTTACTTTCTCTCATCCCTAACCTTCAGTCTCACCCTCGAAAGCCATCATTAGTATTGTTGGGACATCCATGTTTTAGGCCAACACTAGTATTGTCTGCCACGAAGGTTAAATGCTTGAGAAAGTTCGATCAAGTGGGTCTACATCCACTGTTGGGCACCTCGCGGAGCAAGTTGAGGCCTATGGCTAACATCTGGCATTCTGGCTAGAGTGCATGACAGTCGTTGGACTCTGGAGAGATGTGCACGCGGCATGTCCTACTAGAGTGGAGGAGAACTGGAGAATAGAAGGAGCTGCGTTTGTCGCTCATGGCAGAGAAGAACGGAGGAGGTGGGGCATGCGACGCTTGTGGAAGATGAGAATAAGGGGGTGGGGTGATTTTTTTTTCTTGGTGTTGGTCAGTCTTGTGGGTCCCATAGAAATAAAGATAGTTTTAAAATTTATGAGGATTAGTTGTTTATCAGTTACAAGCTCGGTCACCTTGTGTTCTGAGTTGTTTATGGCTTACGAGCATAAGCATGGTCAAATAATGCAATAGTCCATTCGTCCCAGAATATGGCAATGTTTAGCTTTTTTTCATGCAGATTAGGGACATAGATCAAATATCTAATGAATTCATTAAGCATGTCTATGCATACACAAGTGTTTTATGTATGCCAATTATTTCTGGCTTGGATGCCTCCATGCTAACAGAAATGAATTGTGCACGCCCCTATTTCTTGATATCAAGACCACAACACAATTAATTTCTAGAGGGTTGTTTTTGTTCCATTCTCACTTCAATCAGGCTTGGCAACTCATACGTAGTGAACGCTTAACATATCTATATTTTGGGACAAAATTTGAACTCTTAACATAGTTTATCCCATATGATGAATTGATGATCTTGAAATGTTGTGAGTCTACTTTTTGTTGCTGAAACAATGGTTCTCTCATCATATGGTACTAAAATACATTCCTTTTTTTGGAAAGAGGAGAATTATTCGTGCATCAAACGGGAAAAGGGAAGGGAGTCATGTGCCTGCCTGGTCTGCCCAGCATGTGTGTGTTCATTTCATTCCTTTGCACGGAGGAATATAACAAACCAGCGATCTGAATCCATTGCCTGCTGGTGGGCAAGATCTTCATCTCCAGCACCACCCTTGCTGCACGGATGCCACCATTGACTGTGAGTCTGTGACTACGCTTAGATTTTTTGGCTATGTGATCTGTAGACACGATTTTTTATCTCACTGGTTTCATGACAAAAATAGCCAATAAGTTCCAAACAAGTGTATAGGAATGACACCAAAAATTTACAAATTGAATCGTTCTATGTTCAAATTGCATAATCAACAAGAAGAGTGGTTACAGTTAATGCATCAATAATAATGCTTAGTCACAGGCTGAATCAAACATGATATGATCTCAGATGATGATGATGATCTCTGTTCATTGCAGGGCAGACTCAAAGATACACCACTTATACTTGAGCCAATTCCCTTAATTAAATAGAACAAATTACCTCTTCCTTGAGTGCCATAATTTTTTTTTCAAAATTCCTTCGATACCATAGATCTAAATATTTATCCCTTTCCTGTCATCCATGCATCCATGTGTTGTCAAGTATGGTTAGAAAGGACCATTTTATAATCCTTAGACAGGGCCCCATGCCCCCACCTGTGAGGTGACCAATCCTCTTGTGTGCCTCTTTTCTATTTGTCCCTCACAGAGATGTGTGGCAGCGCGCAGGCCGGGGCAGGCAGTGATGGCCGGACAATGGGCGGCGTAGAGGCTGAGCCGGATGTACACAAGGAAGCGTTGTGTTGCGTTGCGTACATACATACAGGCGGCTAACTGATCAATCCTGAATAATAAATAATAGTATGCTTCAACTTTTTAAGGATGGAATGGAAAGGTAATGTCGGCAACAAACCAGCTAAGCACAGATTGATGTGCCATCCCATGGTCAGGTCCTTGGGGGTGGGCGCAGATTGTGGTAACCTCTAAACTCGACCTGAAACTACCAACACTCTCACATCGCTTCTTGCCTGGACTCTCGTCTCATGTCCCTGATCGATGGATGCAATATATATATTCCGTTATCTAATGATGCCAGTCAACAAGGCCACACTATGTTCATGTTGGTGGGGCTTAGATGGATGGAGCTCGATCTTGTGCTGTTGCATATATGATGAATTGATGATCTCAAAATGTTGTTAGTCTATTTTTTATTGTTGGATCAATGGTTTACTCATCAAATGGCACTAGAATGCATTTCTTTTTCGACAAGAGGAGAATAATTCAGACATTAAATGGGAAAAGGGAAGGGAGACATGTGCATGCCTAGTCTCCCCAACCTGTGTGTTCATTTCATTCCTTCTCATGGAGGAATATAACAAATCAGCGATCTCGAATCCATTGCCTGCTAGTGGCCAAGTTCTTCATCTCTAGCGCACACTCACTGCACGGCCGCCACCATTGACTATGACGGCCTTGTGGGCCGTGGTTACATTTAGATTTTTTGAGGGTCAATTTTTTAAAAATTTAACCACCAATACATCCAAGAATAAATTATTTCAAATAGAAAATGTTACATATTAGTTGGTTTCATGATAAATATACTAATAACATAATTTGTATATCATCGGTCTATATTATTATCTTGCTATTGATAGTCAAAATTAAAAATATTTTATTTAAAAAAGTCTAAGCATCACTATATTCTAGGATGAAGGGAGTAGATAATTTACTTCCAATCCGTGTTGATGCAGTTGCATTATGATCAGTAGTGTGTTTGCCGTTTGGGTTGCCCCAGGTCATTTGACGTGGCCTGACGTCAAACCATATTTTTGTACTCTTGTCATGATCTTAGGCAATTAGTCCCAAAAAGTGTACATGAATGCCAGAAATTTACAAAATGAATCATTCTATGTTCCAATTGCATAACCAAAGAAGAGTGATTTGAGTTAACACATCAATAATGATTCATAATAGGTTGAATCAAACATGGTATGTTAGATGATGATAACGATCTCTGTTTGTTGCAGGATGGACTTAAAGATACATCACTTATATTAGAACCAATTCCCTCAATGCCAGAGAATAAGCTGAATAAATTGATTATTATTCATAACAAATTCACATGTTTTTCTTAGGTTTTGCATCCTTTATTTTATTGTTATGAATATTATATTTTCTTGCTCTATTGGTTTCATTATAAGCTAGTGCTAATATAAATATTTATACTTTAGTAGGATTCAATGTGTGATATAATCACTAATAAAATTGAATTGAGGGTCAAATTAAAGAAAACTTTTGTAGTGATGAATGTATGAGTATGGTTGTAGGCTTATTTCAACAAAACTAGGAATATCATGATTATGTCAAAAGATGCATATACATGTAAATCAAATGGATGAAACTACACTCTTTAAATTCTAATAAATTAAGACCCGAGTAAGCTCATCATCACATGATTCGGTTGACATGAACAAAATAAAATAAGCTTCCAATAGTCTTAGAAAATTAGATAAAAAGAATAATACGATATACTATTAAAGTGTTTGGCCACAAAAACATGTCTTTCTTGACATAAAACTATCAAAACAAACACAAATGAGATTTTAAAACAAAATGACAACTAGTTAACTAGTATTAACTACGGGAATGGCTAGACATAAGCTAACTAGTTAACTATGCTACAATTCAATTATTTTGACAACACTCCTTGATGATGGACTGGAACACAAATTGTTGTCCTCCCGGTACTATTTTGAGTTAATTAATTTTTGCACAAAATGCAAATACAGATGGACTGAAATATGTTTCCTTCACATCTGTATTCCTTAACATAGGAACCATCAGAGAGTTTGCCCTCAATAAAACAATTTGCCTTGCAATAATCCTTAAAGCAGAATGGATGATATTTAGCTACTTCCCTGCAAGTTTCTGTAAAACAAATGCATCCCACGTTAGTATATTATAATCGCACTTGATTTTGATCAAAATAAAATACACACCAATCTGACAACCAACACTAAGTTTATAAGAAGAGTAAACGACTAAATATAAGTTGGATGAAAGAACAAAGTGATGGAAGTCTATCACGGATCCATATACTAGTAAATATATACGTGGGTAGAGTGGAAAAGGCTATAAAAATTCAAGGAACACAAACCTGCCAATGTGGGTTGTCCATGTAGGACAAGAACTAGGACGAAGTATAGAGCAACACATCGTGCATCCATATTGAACTGAAATTGTGTGCGATATACTTTGTTGCAAGTGAGTGACAAATGATGATTTGCATTTAGAAGTTCTGTGTATAAATAGATACTGCAAGTGCTAATAATAGAAATACAGTATGACACAATCGCACAAGTGCATGTTGGACTAATTCAACATAACTAACTAGTAGTTACTAGTGGACTAAACCTCGGCAGAGAATGGTCTTGGATAAGACGCATGCCACCTTTGTACTCGGTGAAGGATCTATATTTTCTTGAGTACCTAGATAGATCAAGATCCAAAAAGACAGGCAATCTTCACACCACCATAACTGACATGCAAACTCCATTTATGCATGAAGAGCATGTAAGTTACATAAACTTTTGCATCCACAGACTTTTAAATGAGTCCCATTTTGCATGTAGGGGCATGTATGACTAGCAAAGGACTGTGTTTTTTTCTCAGGTTTTGTTTTTATCTTAATTTTACAAGTGTGCTGCTATTATTTTTTTTACTTTTTTGCTAGAAGAAAAAAGGGGAATGCCCTTATCAATCGCGTGCGCAACCACAATTTTCTTTTTGGCGTTTCATGTTTTTCCCATGCTTTTGTTTAGTCTAGCTACACATGCATGTGCATACTTATTTTAGTGATATAAATGAGAAGTTACATTTGAATTGGCAGTCATGTTGCCCCCCATCTCTTAAACTTTGATTTCAGTATTGTATGTAGTCAAATTCATAAAATATATATAAATATAAAATAGATGTTTGCAATATCAAGAGCTAATGATGATCCTATTTAAGCTTAAGAAATTCTTACTATATCCAACAAGATAAATGATAAATGACCATGTTACCCCTCATTGGAACTATAAAAGTAGCATTAACTAGCTATTTGATTGGGTCTATGTGTTTCTCTATGTATTTTTGTATTAATGTGTGCATCCTTACAAGCTAGATGAACACGCTTTGTGGGACAAAATTTAAATGCTCTATGGACACTTATTCTGGGACGGAGGGAGTAGTGGCTAACAAGTGTTAGTCTCATCTGATGATTATGATGTTTGGCGGCCCTCAAGAAGGAAATGAATGCACCATATGGAGTCCAATAGGGTTTTTTTCAAGCTTACTTTGAATTCGATTATAAGTATGACACACAATCAATAGCTATGTGTGTTGAATTCCTCACAAAAAAAATATGTGTGCTAAATAACTTGATGTGTATTGGTGTTCAAAAAGAAACCCACTACCCTCAAAACTAAAGCCTTTCACATGAGAATCTATTTGTAATGCACTTCATTTATGTTGGACGTTTTCAACAATTGTAGAAGACAGCTCCCTAACTAATCAAAATTGTTGCTTGCGCCGACGAAGAAACAAACTGTTTTTTTACTTGCCCCTGCACCCTTCAGCTAGCAAATTACCAAGTTGCATATTATATATCAATGGAACTTCCTATATTTATTTTATTTTTTAAGATCCCAGTTATCATCCTAGCTTAATCACCGCTGAGCAATGTAATGGTAGGGATGCTATCGCTTTGATTTCGCGGGATCCATCATCAAGCACACAATTTTGTGTCGGTGAGTCGAATGGTAACGAGTTGAACTATATCCTCCCTGTTCAGAACGTATCGGCACCTCCTTTCCCGTCGCGACTGCACCGCCTCCCCGTTCACTGTCCGCCTCGGTGTCTCCGACTCCCCGTGACCCCGTGCTCGCGCCCCCAGGCGACCAGGCCCCATCCAATCCACGCCGGGCAGCAGTCTGCAGATCGCCGGCCACCGCCGTCGTCCACAACTCCACGCCTCCATCCTAGAGTCTGACGGAGCAAGCAGTGGAGCATGTAGCCGTGACTCCGTGAGCCGCGTCTCCACGCCTTCTACCCTCCACAGCAGACAATACTGTGAGTCTACAGATGAACGGACGCCGGCGATTGAAGATTGGTAGCAACATGTCAGTAGAAGTCTACACAGAATTTCAGATGTTGGGGATTACTCGAACCCACCCGAATTTTTGGATATCCGATATTTCAGGTTCCTTATTTTTTCGGGAGGAGTTCGGTGCCAATTTCCATTACTTAAAATTTTGACTATTCGAATTATCCGAACCGATTTTTCTGAATTACCCGAATGCCCCAGGTTGTGTAAAGGACTCATATTTCATCCCATTTCCTAAATTAAATACTAATAAACGGAGGAGCAGACGCCACCAGAACACAAGAGATCTCCCAATCCGATGGCCGTCGGCGACGCCGCCGCCATCCCTCCGGTGCTCAATCTCTCCATCTCCGGCGCCGCCCTCGCCGCGCTCCTCCACCGCTGCGCCGCCGCCGCCGGTGACTGTGACGGCCTCCTCTTCGGCCGCGCCTCCCACCTCCCCGCGCCGCCGGCCGCCCTCTCCGACTACGACGACTTCGCCGCCGCCCCGCCCGCGCCCGCGCTCTCCATCTCCGTCTCCGGTCACTGCTCCCTCTCCAACCCCTCCTCCCTCTCCGATCCCCTCGGCCGCTTCCAGCCCCCCTCCTCGGATCCCTCCTCCGCACACGCCGCCGCCATCGGCTTCTTCTCCTCCCGCCGCCGCACCGCGCTCCGCCCCTCCATGCGCGAGGTGGCCCTCGCTCACTCCCTCGCCGAAACCCTACATGTAGGCCGCACCACCGCCCACCCCCTCCTCTTCATCCTCGTCTCCCCCTCCGCCTCCCCCAACTTCTCCACCCACTCCTACGACTACCGCGCCTTCCTCCTCCTCGCCTCCCGCCTCGTCCCGGCCTCGCTCACCGTCGTCAACGTCGGCCCCGGCTTCAGGGACCAGTACCACGCCTTCTTCCCAGAGTCCCCCATGCCCTGTCTGCCATCCTCACCTGCGGCCGATGGTCACGACCACACCATTGGGGAGCAGAAGGCGGTCGATGAAATGGTGGATGGGTTTGGGATTGGGAGGCTGCAAGGGCTCCTGGGCTCCGCGGCAGGCCAGGCCGCAGAGATGGATGACATGTATGCAGAGATGCTCAGGAAGCTGGAGAAGCTTGCCAGGGAAGTGGAGAAGAGCAATTTCCGTGTTCTTGAGCAGGTCTGTTTCTCAAATCCTGAAATCATTTCTACGTTGTTGGCTATTGCTGTCCATAGATTGATGTGATTATCCATGCATAACTTCCTATTCTGTGTAATTTGATTATGGTTAAACTGCCTAGTGTCAGAATTTTGCATGGTTGAATAGAGTGGCTAAGAATAAATTTCTTGTAGTTTCCTTCCCGGTTTGTGCATTGTGGATTGTTGGTTTACGCGGGAAACATATATACGTGTTGCTTATGTCTGCATTCAAAAATGATGGCACTGGGTTTGGTTGTAACTATATTCGGATTTGCGGTTGCCTAAAGTGTCATGTAACGCCAAATGCTGCCATTTAACAGAAGTCGGTTATGGGTTCCCCTCAGCATTCATGAGAGATGTACTGAACTAGCCTGCCGCAGTTTGGCTTGGGTCTAGAGGTTATTGTGTAGGGCTTAGAGGTTATTGTGTAGGGCTGTACTGTCTTGGTCTTCCAATATTGGGAGTCTGGGAAGATGGCTTGTGCTGGGTGGTACCATAAAATATTTTGCTACTGGTGGTGACTGGAGTTTGTGGTAAAAACAACTCTGTTTTAAGACTCAAATGGTGGTGGGCCTTTTTTTCTGGTTTCAGACTCTAACATGTAGCTCTCTGTTTGTTTTGTTACATTCGCTGACCCCTGTGTAGATTGGGACCCTGTAAAAATTACCCCGTATGCTAGGTTTCTTAGGGCCTATGTTAGCAGGAATTGAATTTCAAACTGCTGTAAGTGATTGCTCTCTTATAGATTGTTAAAAGATTCAAGCCCATATCCTCTGATCAATTTTTTTTCTTTTTTTTGGTCCGCTTCCTCAGTTGTTACTTAGCCAATGAGAGATACTTTTCATCAATTATTGGTACAGATGTTCTTCCACTCTATTCTTCAATTGCTTTCTGAAGTTGATGCTGTTATCTTTTGTTCATATTGATTTTTTCTAGGAAAATCGGAACCTGCTGATGAGGTTCAGATGTGCAGGAATGGAATAGGACCAAAGTGTTTAGGCGTCTTAGCAAGGTATGTATCCTGAGTTGAGGGGTTCTTTTTTTAGCATGCCCTGCAGGTTTTGTAATGACTTAAATTGTTCATTATTAGTTCCAGGATTTGCTCCTATTTTGTTTTTATTTATGTTCTCCTTGCTGTCTTATGAGTCGGTTTTGGTATAGTAATTAGTACTAAAGATAGCTGTACCATATTTTTTTATGGGGAGTGACACGCTTCCCTTCATATGAATAGTGTGGATAGGAATTACATAGAAACATAGGCTAGTAGAGTATCCTGTTGCAAAGTTGCATTGATCTATAAATTGCTAGGCTGATTTTTTTGAAGCTACCAAGGAACAAGAAGCTGAGATACATGAAGCATCAGCTATGCATTCTGAAAAAGCTTTAGTTCATCACTGTCTTGGGGTGCTAGCGGGTGCATGCCATCCCTTCCTTTGCACGCCAGGCTATCTGGACTGGAGCTGATCAATGATCTATCCTTGATCCTAACTGCACTGCCTATGAAGCTCCCATAGTTCAGTTGTGCCATATTGTTTTTATTCTCTGGAATTAGACCTCATACAGTTGTAATTGTTCCTGTATTCATCACTGCTGTATGGTGTTGTGAATTATGTTAGAAATTGAATCAGGGAAACAGTGCATTTGTTGTTGAGATTCTAACCTGTTTATTTATGGGGTTGCTAGACATGTAGTTAGGTAATTCCTTACTTGGCTACTCCCATAATAATAGGAGTCCATGGTCATAATACATAACCAAAAGCGCTGTCTTTGAGATTAGTTTGACAGATGGTGCGTGTCAATTTGAAAAACAAGGTAGACCCTGTCCTAGTTTGATGTTTGTTGGATACCATCACTGGTGTACCCTCTACTGCACTTGCTGCAGTGCACATGTGGCCTGTGGTCCAAGTGGGTGATTGGTAGCAGCAGTAGTAGTAGTAGTGAAAGTTTGACTTTTTTTTAACAGAATAGTTAAAGTTTGAATTGGCTATTTGAGCAGTAATGTGTTTGCATCTTGTCATCATCATGATATGCTGATGGGTGTTTTCATCTGGTTTGCAGGATTACTCATGCTATGGTGTAAGATATATGATGTGATAGTGCATGTTGTCCTCCAAGCTGGGACTTGATAGTGTGCATCGGACTAGGTATGGGAGAGTGTGTGTGGAATATGGTGCATGGCGCCTGAGGATAATACCTGTGATTGAGGGAGCGAAAGACGGATACTGCTGGGTCTGGGTGCTGTGCTGGGGGAGGTGGAGACGGATCGAATGCAGATGCAGCCTCCCCCGGGAATGGAATACCGCCAACAGAAGACCAGGCAAGATCACAAGTCAACTTACTTAGTTGGAGGCCGTAGCACGTTCGTACGGCACGGCCATGATTGGATGAAAGTCAAAATTGCCAATGCTGCCATCTTGTCTCACGAAACTAACGCGAAGCATCACTTTGGTTGCAATCCCCGTGCGTACTTTGAATGAAAATTTTTATTTCAGAGTAGCTAACATTCAGCACGGTCGGGGTAATCTAGTCATTTGGTGGCGCTAGATAGAGCCTTCCCAGGAAGATAAACACCTTTGCTAGATCTGACCTGTGGTGGAGTGAGTGCTTATCAGGGTGAGGTGACTACTGGACTGATCATCAAAGCGCTAGTGGTGAGGTGACTACTGGACGGATCTAGCCCATGGAACGAGTACTATTTGTCAGTTTACTTATACTTTTTTTTTAGTTGGCGAGTTGAATACTCCACCTATATTTTTATCCCCCTTGGTAAGGACTCCCTCCCGTTTGGTAAAACAAGTTTGTTTTGGACAAGGTTTGAGCCAAACATTGGGAATATAAATTATGGATAACATTTAAGTTGTTGAGTTTGAAAATGTGAAAATTATATAAATAAATTGGTCTTGAAAATTACTTTTATAAAAGTATACATATATAATTTTTCAAGAAATATTTTTATAGAAAAGAGAAGTCAAAATTGTGCTTTGATGACCGTGTCGCTGTCCTAAACGACTTCGTTTGCCAAACTGGTGGACGAGCCGTGCCCGGGACCAGTCAACAACTACATCTACTCCTAGGAGTGGTTGAGGCCCGCATGTCAGTGACACGGGTAGGTCACGGTCCCGGTATGTTTAGGATTGGCGTTTCGTACCGGTCCGGCTGTACGATGGCGTCCTCCCTCCCCCGCATCCCCACTTGACGCTGCCTTTTTCCCTTTCTGCCCTCGCAGGTACGCCCTCCGTACCGTACCTTGTGGCCAATCAGATTCCCATACTACCCCCCGATGAGTGCCGACAGGCCACGGGGATACGAGGGGCAAACATGGAAAACACACGCGCAACTCGCCGCGCCCAGTACAACACGCTCCAGGGACAGTCTCGTCTCGTCTCGTCATCTTCCTCCTTCCCATGGTTAGTTAGTTATCGCCGGCCAGTATTGATGATTCTCCATGCCTGCAACCACAACAACCTCAACCAAGAACAGCAACATCCATGGCCATGGCCGCACCACCACTAGCCCACCGCCACCCCAAGCGCCGCCGCCTCACCACCACCCACCCACCACTCGACTCGCTCGCCGACGAGCTGCTCTTCCTCGTCCTCGACCGCGTCGCCGCCGCCGACCCGCGCGCGCTCAAGTCCTTCGCCCTCGCCTCCCGCGCCTGCCACGCCGCCGAGTCGCGCCACCGCCGCATCCTCCGCCCGCTCCGCGCCGACCTCCTCCCGGCCGCGCTCGCCCGCTACCCGTCCGCCCACCGCCTCGACCTCACCCTCTGCGCGCGCGTCCCGGACGCCGCCCTCCGCGCCTCCGGATCCTCCGCCCTCCGCGCTGTTGACCTCTCCCGCTCCCGGGGCTTCGGCGCCGCGGGCATCGCCGCGCTCGCCAGGGCCTGCCCGGACCTCCAAGACCTCGACCTCTCCAATGGGGTTCGTCTTGGGGACGCCGCGGCCGCCGAGGTGGCGAGGATGCGCAGCCTCCGGAGGCTCTCCCTCTCGCGCTGCAAGGCGCTCACCGACATGGGGCTCGGCTGCGTCGCCGTCGGATGCCCCGACCTCAGGGACCTCTCGCTCAAATGGTGCCTGGGAGTCACGGATTTGGGCCTGCAGCTCCTCGCCCTCAAGTGCAAGAAACTCACCAACCTGGATCTCTCCTACACCATGGTAAGCGCCGCCGCAGCTTTCTTCATTTCTTTCTTTCTTCTCTGCTTTGGATCAAGAAGATGGAAAGTTCTGTCTTTTTAGTTTTCTCGATTGATTTATTCGAGGCATCAGATCTCCATTGCCCCCATTATTAATTCATCCAATCAAAATTACTAACTACTTTGTTTTCTCCATTGCTAAATCTACTTACTGCCTCCAGTTAGTACTTTCTTTTCTGAATCTATCTACTGACTTCCGTTGGTGCTTAGAGAATTGGACCACTGCGGCCGTGTATAGTACAGTAGTATAGTATTATTCTTGATCTGCTAGTGCTCTTACCGATACATAGCCATTGTTCCTCTGCAATGGTTGCATTGCACAATGTTTTCTTGTACCTGCTTACAGCATCCTCTGGATGCCCTTTTGCTATAGATGCCTGCAATTTCCATTAGTTAATGGTTAGTATACAAGCAGCTACAAGAACAAAATTGGATGGACTGTATCTATTCCCTATACTTCAGATAAATTGCTAGAACAGTAGAACTAGATTCCTGTCATCCTGTGTAGTACGTGATACTAATGATCCATACTTACCAAATGCATTTCATCAAGCTTCAAAAGCCAGAATCTCCGTTTCTTAGACACTTCTCCATCAATATGGATAGAAATATTAGTCCAGTGTTCATGGTGGAATTCCAGTCTATGCAACCCAAAGCCAACACCAGCGCCTATGGCTTTAACAAAAGCTTCTTTGAGACACCAGTACCTATTGAACAACAGAATAATGTACATACTAAAGCTGAAGTAACACTGCACATCATCATCAACATTGGCATGATTGATTAGATTGGCATTCCATTAATTAATAATCTCAATAAAAAACCGGAACTGATCATACTTAGCACTGAAAGCACAGGTACAGCACTTTTGTAAACAGACATACTCTGTTCTAAGGAGAAAAAGATTGTTCAACTTTTCTGATGTAGTTCAGCTGACTGAAAGAGGAGCTATGCAAGAGGACCACTTTATTTACAAAACCATGGATTTATTATAATAATTCTAAATTTCAAGCCACTTGAAGCTCAACTGATTTCAAAGGTTATTTGCACCATCAGGAATATTGTTATGTAGTTCTGAAGAAAACTTAGACATAGGATGGTACTTCATCATTATAGACAGTGCGTAGATGACTTCTTTTATCCACTAATAAAAGTTTTAGCTCTGAAATAGTGAAATGCTGATTCTGAATGTGTATGTCATCTATCAAGAAATCCCTGAATGAAATGTTATACTTGTAAAACTCTGTCAGCATTTCACTGTGAGTGCCAGCTCGAACAATGCAGTTCCACTCATGGTCAGTGAGGTATGAAGAGAAGTTGCTGATGAACTCGGTGGTGGTTTCTTCCTTGGGCTTGGCAATGGACACAATGTCCAGGCCAACAAGGCAAATTGGCGCAGATGCTATGCCAACGTAGCCTCCCTGATGCGAGGTGTTGAAATTGAAGTTTGGGAAGGCTGAACAAATTTTCTGCTGCTGCTGCTGCTGAAAAAAGGAGCCCGATCCAGGAGTGCTTAGTGGCAAGATGCAACCGCCTAGACACTTAGACAGGAAGGTGTGCTGCTTATTGAACGCAGCTGAAAGCTAACGATGATAATTGTAGGAATGATAATTGGACAGAGTGTATGACAATTGGTCTTTGCAACAAACTACATTTGGTGTGGCCAATCCATTGATTGCAGATTTGTTGAGCACTGAACACACCTATCATACCATGCTGAACTAATGGAACGTATCTTGCCTTGCAGATCACAAAAGAGAGCTTTCTTGACATCATGAAGCTACCCAATCTCCAGGTCTTGACACTGGTGGGGTGTATTGGAATTGATGATGATGCCCTTGCTAATCTTGACAAAGTGTGCAGTAAATCATTACAGGTATTTTCCCAGTTTAATTCCCGTGTTACTAGCACTGCGTCACCTTCATTTGAAACACTAGAGTAGTATTACTATTCTCTGCTTCAGCTTACTCTGTGAGGCACTTAACTCTGTAGATGCCTTATCTGAACCTATTGTGTTGTAGTAAAACATGTGTTTGATAGTAGCTGCTTACTGAACTTCCATGTCTGTACCGTTGCAGGTGCTTGATATGTCTCATTGTCAGAATGTCGCAGATGTGGGAGTTTCAGCCATAGTGAAGTCAATACCCAATCTATTGGAACTGGATCTTTCATACTGCTGTCCTGTAAGTACCTAATCATCTAGTCTTATCACCTGGGCATAACTTGAGCCCTCACTGCTTAATTTACATCCTTCTTGTAGCAGGTTACTCCTTCTATGGTCAGAAGCTTCCAAAAGATTCATAAACTACGGACTCTCAAGTTGGAAGGCTGCAAATTCATAGCTGGTGGACTGAAAACAATTGGAAGCTCTTGTGTTTCTATCAGGGAGTTAAGTCTGAGCAAGTGCTCTGGAGTGACAGATATGGAACTCTCTTATGCTGTGTCAAGGCTAAAGAATCTGCTGAAGCTGGACATCACTTGTTGTCGCAGCATCACTGATGTTTCAGTAGCTGCCATCACTAGTTCGTGCACTTCCCTCATATCTCTGAGGATGGAGTCTTGTAGCCATGTTTCAAGTGGAGCACTCCAACTGATCGGGAAGCACTGTTCTCAGTTGGAAGAATTGGACCTTACTGACAGTGACTTGGATGATGAAGGTACTTACTGAAGTGGCCATCAAATTCTTTTTTGAGATCAGATGGACATAAAGTTGACTATGGATATACTTGTTTGCGCAGGTTTGAAAGCTCTCGCCAGATGCAGCAAACTATCGAGCCTAAAAATTGGCATTTGCCTGAGGATAAGTGACGAAGGCCTCACGCACATTGGAAAGTCTTGTCCAAAACTCCGAGACATTGACTTGTACAGGTCATTATCAGACATGCCTTGTGGTTTTCTTTCTTTGGTTCTTTTTGTCACTAAACTAACTTGTAGTTTCTGTTTCAGGTGTGGAGGCATTAGTGATGATGGGGTTATTCAAATTGCTCAAGGCTGCCCGATGCTAGAATCTATCAATCTATCCTACTGTACAGAAATAACAGACCGTTCACTGATGTCACTCTCAAAATGCACAAAGCTAAATACACTGGAGATTCGTGGCTGCCCCAAGGTTTCATCCGCTGGACTCTCAGAAATAGCAATGGGGTGCAGGCTGCTTTCCAAGCTTGATATCAAGAAATGCTTTGAGATTAATGATGTGGGCATGCTCTACCTTTCCCAGTTTTCTCACAGCCTCCGTCAGGTATTAGATCTTTCTCCTGTAGCTGAATTCTATTAGTACCATGTATGTTTTTGTTAGGAGAGTCAAGGGGCTAATGGGCCGACTCGGCAGGCCCATTAGGGTTAGAGATAATAGTACCGGATTGGGAGTCTATTATTAGCGGTCAGGTAAACCTCTCTATATAATGAGAGGAATTGTATTAATCAAAGGCAAGCAAGAATTAGAAGGAAAACCCTTCCTCTTGCCCGGCCGTGGGCAGCAGCCCCGCGGCCGGCGTTCCAGCGCCCCTCAACCCTAATCCTCTCTCTCGCAACCCTTTCTCACCCACGTGAACAGTACCGTGGGTACTGTAGCAGCCCAACCACCAGCAGATACATAACAATTTGGTATCAGAGATGTCAGGTTTCGAATTGGCGTCCTCGTCGAATTTCGTCCTGACCAACGAGCAACTGACGGCCGGGTTCCACAAGATGACTCTCGCCATTGAAGAAATTCTCAAGGAGTCCGCCGCCGCTCGCACCGAGCGCAAGGAGACACGCGATCTCCTGTTGAAACTTCTGGCGCAGTCCAAGGGTCCATCATCGCCGCCGGCCTCCCTGCCCTCGTCGCCGCCCACGTCGGGCTGGACGCCGGGGCCCATATGGTCGTCGACGCCATCGGTGCCTGCCTGGTCGCCGCCGTCGCCACCTGTGTGCCCGCCGCCTTGCACACTCGGGTGGCAGCCAATGACGGCCCTTGCACCGATCTATGGGACGCCGCTTTCCTCCACCGACTCGATCTCGCTGCAGGCGCCGACAGCCACCGAGCGGACCCAAGACGAGGGTGCGGCGATGCAGCAGATCCCACAACCGGCGGACACCACGACGGAGACGCGGGCGATGATGCGTACCTGTCAAATGTCCGCGGTGGTGCGTCTCCAGGCGGCAATTCGTGGCCTTCTTGCGCGCCGGCGAGTGAGGCGGTTGTGCGATCTGCAGCTGATTGAGCGCCAGACCTCGGCGGTGGTGCGGCTGCAGACGGCGTTCCGTGGCCTTCTTGCGCGCCGGCGGGTGAGGCAACTGCGCGACTTCGTCCGTACCGTTGGGGATCTTCGGCACGTTGTTTCCCCCACGGCCGGCCGGTATGTTGTCTCCTCCGCGGACGGCGAACTCCAACTCTTCGACAACGACAGTAGGGGAGGCGCTCCTTTCCTTGTCACTAGCAAGGACGCTTTGCCTCGCGCCATCGTTTTTCATCGCCGGCCAAAACGAAGGCGCCTCCGCTGGTCGTTGTTGCAGCCAATTTCCGGTGATCGTCTAGGTGCTGCCCTTTCGGTCAGATGGCGTCCATGGGATCCAGGTGGCTGCACAGGTGCACGTGCGGCGTACAACGGGCACTCGTGTTTCGAGTCAAAAATAAAGCACCCTACTTTAGTTTTGCTTAATAAAATAAACCGAGATGTAAAAGGTTTATTTTTAGGTTTTAGGGTTCGGATTCGTCGAGTCGTCGTTAGGTTGCAGCTCGAGGACGAGCTGCATGTCCAGGTGGGGTGTAGTGTTAGGAGAGTCAAGGGGCTAATGGGCCGACTCGGCAGGCCCATTAGGGTTAGAGATAATAGTACCGGATTGGGAGTTTATTGTTAGCGGTCAGGTAAACCTCTCTATATAATGAGAGGAATTGTATTAATCAAAGGCAAGCAAGAATTAGAAGGAAAACCCTTCCTCTTGCCCGGCCGTGGGCAGCAGCCCCGCGGCCGGCGTTCCAGCGCCCCTCAACCCTAATCCTCTCTCTCGCAACCCTTTCTCACCCACGTGAACAGTACCGCGGGTACTGTAGCAGCCCAACCACCAGCAGATACATAACAGTTTTACTTTCAGTTGTGCTAATCGCATGTGTCTCATCGCAGATAAACTTGTCATACTGTTCGGTCACCGACATCGGACTTCTTTCCCTTTCTAGCATATGTGGGTTGCAGAACATGACCATTGTTCATTTAGCGGGTATTACATCTAATGGATTGATAGCTGCTCTCCTGGTCTCTGGTGGTTTGACAAAAGTGAAGCTTCATGAAGCATTCAAATCCATGATGCCTCCTCATATGATAAAAAATGTGGAGGCACGTGGTTGTATTTTCCAGTGGATCAATAAACTATATAAGGTATTTTTACAATTTTCTTTCTGCTTGCCTGTTTACCCTTGCCTTATGCTGAATCCTTGTGTCCATCAAACTGGCTTTCCTGCTTTGTACCTGAACAAACTCCAGACTATTTGCTTCATCTGAAGACCCAATTGGTCCTGCAAGACTGTAAAAATTTCTAGTTCTATGAAACCATTCTGCGCAGTTATGTCTAGGTCAAGGAGTATCTGTCCCCCTTTATGACCATGTCTTTGCTTGAAAGCACCAAACTCATGCTTTGGTTATAGATGGTATTGAAAAACAAATGAACACAGCATATCCAATCCTCTTATAAGGCTGTAGAATTAAATGAATTTGCATTTACTAAAATTTACAAATCTGTGAACATCAAAGTTGTCTAATAACAAGCGGCATGCTCTTGTGCAGGTGGAGGTGGAGCCTTGTGATGTATGGAAGCAACAGTCACAAGATGTGCTTGTACGATGAGAAGGCGTGAAGTGTATAGCAGTTGAGGGAACCAAGGGCATGCATTGTGGCGATGGATGGGTTCTTGACTGGCATTCAGAAGCGAGGACTTAATGATGAACAAGCTCAAAGTTTTGTAGTGTAATTGTTGGGGTACTGTGGCAATACTGAGTTTTGGTGGAAGTATGTTGATATTGTATACTATAGTTGAGTAGATCCAGTCTCACATTGGTTTAATCGAGTGGCTAAACCTTGTACTATAGTTTTGTGAAACAAAATCAGGGAGTTGTGCTTTGCGTTGTACAGCAGCATAGAGATGAATGGAAGAGAATGATATTGAAGGGATGAATTTTTGGGTGATAGTAGCCTTGTGGGATAACTGATGATACGGCTTGCACTGTTTCTGTGACAGCCACGGCCGGTGCATGATGTTTGGAATGCCGTTATGAAGTGGCTCTATTGTGTTTGGAATCCATGATGAAACTGAAACACTATATCTGTGCCAATTTGCAGTGGAGTGAAGTGATGCATTCCTTGGGTATGCTTACTGGTTTGTTTTGATACCAAGATTGGCAGTCGTGGTAGGAGGCGGCACACACGGCACATGGATGTCACTTGTCAGTGTTGGACGGAACAGGATCATTCATGGAACTCAAGCACACAGAACAGAACAGAACAGAACAGGAGGCATGTAATGAACTGAAGGCAGACTGGCACTGAAAGGTAGGAAGCGACGGCAAAGCAGGTAGCGAGACAACTAGGTAGGTAGGCGGCCATGGCCATGGAAGCAAGCATTGAAGAAGATGAAGGCATCACGTTGCAGGGCTGGCGATCTGCAATGGGCTAGTAAATGCATGGCATCTGATCTCCGTCCGTCTCCATCTGCATGCTCGATCTGTCTTTAGCCGTTGCGTTGAGCCCAGGGCAGCCGGCAGGACAGGGCAATTGTTGCTCAAGCAAGTATGAAATGAAAAGCTCACAACACAGCAATGAAATGCAATGCAATGCAACAAAGCTGGCTGCAGGCCTGCAGCAGATAACTAGCATCCTGGCTGATACTAGAGCATCCGAGCCTTCATTCATCGCGAGATGGTCGTCATATACTCCGTACATACGGAGTGCTTGCTACCCGTCCGTCCTCTCCTTCCTTATTAATGCCTGAGTGAGGTGCGGGGACCTCCTCCACCCACATCCACGAACCAACCAACCACAGGTACATGATGCATTAAAAACAAACAAAGGCAAGGCTCCTCCTCCTCCTCCAGTCCTAGCTTCCTTCTTCCTGCTTGGAGAGCTAGCCAAGCCAACAACAATGGGGATCTGCTGCAGCAAGGGCAAAGGAGCCTCATCAGGGGACCTCGACGACGAAGACCAAGGCTTGGGATTCCCATGGATGCACGACGACGCCTTCCACCACCACCTCTGGACCACCGCCGCCGCCTCCATGCACACCAAGCAAGGCTGGAAGGGCACCAACCAGGACGCCATGACTGTCTGCCAGGTGACCTCACCGTTTCCTAGTTCAAGTTCTTGCTTATTACAAAAGCTGACATACAAGGCATCATGCATCCACAACTCTCTGTTCAACAACAGTGCACTGAATCCATCTCTACTCACTGCAACTCAAACTCTGCAACCTGAAATGCACCTCAATTCCCTAGCCACATGTATATGCTTTCGTATAATCGTATGTATCTTCACACTTCTGTTTATTTCTCTTTATTGGGGCAGCACCAAGGCTCTGTTTCAGGGTGTTGCTGCAAGCTTCTCAAACCAGTACAATTTGCATTTGCTGAAAACATAAGATCTTATTGTACTTCACCATCTTTATTTCCCAGCAATGTGCTGAAACCTTGAATCGTACACTAACCTGAGCATTTGAAAATTGTGGGGGCACATCCATATCTTGCAGTACATTATTAGCATCTCCATTGCATGTACATTAGCTTTCCTCTTTTATGTGCACAACAATTCGAATAAATCTTGATATGTCACAATTGTGTCAAGATGCTTAGGACTTTGCTGGCCACAAAGGCCACATCTTCTGCGGGGTATTTGATGGCCATGGCCCTCTTGGCCGGGAAGTCGCTCGCCATGTCCGTGACACCCTTCCAGTCAAACTATCCTCTGTTTTGAAACCGAAAACTGAAGAAGAAGATCACTCAAGCGATACTCTGAAGCTCAGAACTGAAGAAGACCCCTCAAGCAATACAGATTTGGATTCTTCTGACAAGTCAGACTCAACCTCGTTCAGTGATGATCCAAGCGATGAGAAGCACATGTTGTCTACTTGGAAAAGCATATTTGTCAAGACATTTGACCTGGTGGATGAGGAGCTCAGGCAACGTTCAGGAATTGACTGCATTTGTAGTGGCACAACAGCAGTCACTGTTGTTAGGCAGGTACTAATACTACTATTATTACAATAAGCTTGCACCTTATTTTTCTGACAGTGATAAAATTCAGAAACATATAGTATATCCTCTCTTTTTTTTTCTCCTCAGTAGATCTGTCCTAATTTTGGTACACAGTAGAACTAAAATTCTGAAAGAGCAAGAACTAAACTAGCTGAATTCGAAATCTTGTTTCGCTTTGTTGTGTTCTCCAATTATCCATTTGTAGTGGCACAACAGCAGTCACTGTTGTTAGGCAGGTACTAATACTACTATGACTACAATAAACTTTCAACTTATTTTACTGACAGTGATAAAGTTCAGAAACATATAGTATGTCCTCTTTTTTTTTCCTCCTCAGTAGATCTGCCTAATTGTAACACCCCGCCCTCCAAAGCCGCCCCGCACAGCCCTTCCGAGGGGCGTGCACGCGTACACATAGCACCCTACTTACACTTTCGTCCTCGCTTCGTGTAAAAGGGTTAACCCGAAGGTGCTATGGCTGGAAGACAAAGGCTTATAAGTTGCCTCCACCCTTGCTCAACTAGCAATGTGGCACTAAACATGTGCATCCCGCACTAATGGGCCACTACCGGGCCATACAAACTGGGCCGGGTGTGACACTAATTTTGGTAGACAGTAAAACTAAGATTCTGAAAGAGCAAGAACTGAACTAGCTGAATTGGAAATCTTGTTCCCCTTATTGTGTTCTCCAATTATCCATTTGAAGTGGCACAGCAGCAGCCACTGTTGCTAGGAAGTATAAATATTACTTATTCTGTTCCCTGATTATCCTTGGTATGCATAGGGTGATCACTTGATCATCGCCAATTTGGGTGACTCGCGTGCTGTTCTTTGTACCCGAGACAGCAAGGACCGTCTGATCCCAGTCCAACTGACCACTGACTTGAAGCCAGATCTTCAAGGTGAGCTAGCATCTTAACTTTCTTTAAATGTGGACATGTGGTATATATGTGTACACTTCTTGGTGACATTTTACATTGCTGTTCTCTCGCAATAGGTGAACTTGCAAGGATTCTGAATTGCAAGGGACGAGTTTTTGCCATGGATGACGAACCAGATGTGCCTAGGATGTGGTTGCCGGACCAGGATGCGCCAGGTCTCGCCATGGCAAGGGCCTTTGGGGACTTCTGCCTGAAGAATCATGGCCTTATCTGTACACCTGAAGTCTACTACAGGAAATTATCTGAAAAGGATGAGTTCTTGGTGCTTGCAACTGATGGGGTAATAAACACGAAAAGTCATTTATTTGATAGGATGTTTCAGGTTTCTGTCACTTTCGTTTTAAGGAGAAAGGACTGCAATTCCATTCCAATTGATAAATCCCTTTATGATTAGACTGGCAACGGAAACTATATTAACTGAAAGTGACATATCTCTGTCACCTATTCATTCCATGATAGTTGTAGCTGATAACGATTTGATTGGACAATACTGAAAAGTTTAGATGGCATGATTTTACGCTAACAAAAAAAGTTTAATTTTGTGCTTGCCAAAACAAATGTGTTGTAGATTTGGGACGTGCTGTCGAACAAGGAGGTGGTGAGGCTGGTGTCATCAGCCACCGACCCATCCAAGGCGGCGAGGCAGCTGATCGACCGTGCTGTTCGAGCATGGCGGCGCAAGTACCCGACGTCCATGGTGGACGACTGCGCCGTCGTGTGCCTCTTCTTCAACCGGCCGGCCTCACCCGACGATGATAGCCTCCGAGGCACAGGAGGAGACGACGTGAAGCTGAAGCCGCGCCATGATCATCAGGCCGTGTCGTCGTCGTCGTTCACGGGGAGCTTCCGCAAGGTTCTGAGCCGCCGTGGCGGCGGCGGCGAGGCGTCGGAGGAAGGGACGACGGGGTGGAGAGCTCTGGAGGGGGTGGCCCGGGCCAACTCGGTGATGAGGCTGCCGCGGATCGGGCGCGTGCTGAGCTGGCGGAGGCGGTCGAATTGGATGGATGAAGACGAAGACGACAGGGAATGATGACTGAATGGGAGGGTCGTCGTTTTCGTGGCCGGTTACACGTTCGTGCATGGCTGCAGCAGGTAATTTAATGGCCAGAAATGATTTTAGGATTGGATTGGCATAATGCCGTGTCGCATTCAGGTTGTTGTTGAGTTTGGATAAAGCTGATTAATGAGATGGACTACTGGAACTGGAATAGGATGCATGCATGTAACTCGTTCAGCTCGATCGGTTGTGAAATCATCATGCATTTCTCACCACTGCATGCATGCATGGTTGGCTGTTTTGTGATGTTGGGTGCGGATGTGGTTGCATTTTCTGTAATAACTTAAATTTGTTGCTGGGATTTCTGACGGCAAACATGAACATGATCGACTTTGAAAGTAATTACTGTTTCTCGTTTTTAAATTTGTATAAGCTGGGTAGAGTGCTATATACAAGGCTCTAACCGTCGTGTGATGGCAAGGCAACACGGATGTACATTCTTCACATGTAACAGGGAGATAGAAGATGCATGTACTTATGGTCTTTTGACATGAAGCACAGACGACAGTGCAGCTGGTGACATGAGAATGAGATGCAGAAAGCATCGATGGATCAAGAGTTGTGCTGCGTTGTTGGGCTATAATTGGGCCAGGTCTTCTTCGTTGGGCTTTTCTATGCTAGACGTGACTGTAGGATCCAAGCCCATAATACAAGTAGTAGGGGCGCGGGAAACCTATGTGGCTTCCGGAAGTTTTTCAGACAACCTAGCTTTCACTGTTTGAGATTGGTGCAACGATTGGGATTGTAGACCGAAGCCGTTTATAGCGCGCGGTGGAGAGGTGACGGACGCGCGCACGACGGGAATTTTTTTTGAGTTTCAACCTTTAGATATGATTTTCTTTTAAACCGTTAATCTTTTTTAAAATCCGTTTGACCCATCATGTTATTTAGAATTAATGCAAAAAATAAGATCCAATATGAAGATATTTTTATTTTATATATGGATATTTTTAGAATCAACATTTTCATTGTGCTATTTCAACACTTTGAATGACTATCTCAACATTTTAGACTTATAACTTCAATATTTTCGTATAAAATGTTGATCTAGTTTGTCTAAATTGTTGAATTAAGTTTGAGAAAAATATAGAACCTAGTACACGAAAAATGTTGAGTGCATTAGTTCAACACTTTAAGCATGTTAATTTAATTTTTTAATGAAAAATATTAAAATATATAATCATAATGTTGAACTATTGTTTTCGGAATGTTAACCGCAACATATTACCTCCTATAACTGCATTTATTAGCTAGTGATAATTGAAAAAAATGAAAAAAAAGAGCACCACACCTGACATTCTATTTAATGGAATGAACATGGAAAAAGTGTGTAGCGATACGGACCCTTCTTTTCTTTGTTTCCACCGCGGAGCGGTAGTCTTTTTTCTTTTGTAGCTGTTGTTGGGCTCTCTTGGGCCTCTAAGCTACGTGGCCTAAATAGTGCATGGAAGCCATATAGTAGGAGCCCCCGGTAGGGGCGCTCTCTGTTTCGCTCTCTGTTTCGAGAGGTCAGTCCAAAATTCATGGTTTTATTTACCTGCAACTGCAATTCATCATCTAATAATTCCTTCTTCTTAACCATCTAATAATCTCTGCTCGGTCATCCCTCTCGTCCACACGACTAAAAATACTTGCCTCTTCGATCCGTTGATGCATGTATCCTTCACTCTCTCCCAGCCACACTCATGCATTGTTGTTGTTCCCAAACTTACAGACCAACGCCAAGAAAGAAGGAGAAGAAGAGCTCCACCTCTCCGGCAAATTCAATGGCGCTGCTCAACACATAGCCTACCCATCGCCCTTAGCAATTAGTAGCACCCAATTGTAATTGTAGCTAATCATCAGCAAGAGACGGGATGGCTGCTGTGGCGAACGTGTCGTCGGGCGCGATGGAGCCGACGGTGAAGCCTCTGGCGGTGGCGTGCTACGACAACAATTTGGTGAACTCGCAGGGCATGTTCCTGGGCGACCAGCCTCTGCGCTTCTCTCTGCCTCTCCTCCTCGTCCAGGTCTCCGTCATCCTCGTCCTCTCCACCGCCGCCCACCTGGTCCTCCGCCGCCTCGGCCAGTCCCGCTTCGTCACCCACATGCTCGTCGGCGTCTTCCTCGGCCCCACCATGCTCGGCCGCAGTGAGGCCTTCCGCGGCGTGCTCTTCTCGGAGCGCGGCACCTACATCCTGGAGAGCGTCTCCCTGGTGGCCCTCATCCTCTTCCTCTTCTCCATGGGCGTCAAGACGGACCTCAGCCTCCTCCGCCGCCCCAGCGGCCGCGCCGTCGCCGTCGGCATCACCGGCGCGCTCGTCCCGCTCGCCGTCACGCTCCCCGTCTTCCACGCGCTGCAGCCGTCGCTGCCCGAGGACCTGCGGGGCTCCTCGCTCGTCACCGAGGTCGCCGTCAGGCTGTCCCTCTCGTCGTTCCCGGTGATCGCCGATGCGCTGTCCGACCTGGACCTCCTGAACACGGACCTCGGGCGCATCGCGCTGACGGCGTCGCTCATCACAGACGTGACCTCGTGGTTCCTCCGCGCCTGCTCCGCCGCCGTGTTCCTGGTGTCGGAGGCCAGGTCGCCGGCGTTCACGGCGCAGATCCTGGCGTCGTTCGTGGCGTTCGTGCTGTTCGTCGGGTTCGTGGCGCGGCCGGCCGGGCGGTACATCGCGTACCGGCGCACGCCGACGGGGTCGCTGCTGTCGGAGGGGTCCTTCGTCGTCGTCGTCATCGCGGCGCTGGTGACGGACGCGATCAGGTTCAAGTACATGATCGGACCGATGATGCTGGGTCTCGCCCTCCCAGGGGGCATGCCGATCGGCGCCACCATGACGGAGCGGCTGGACTCCTTCTTCATCGCGCTCTTCCTGCCGGTGTACATGGCGCTGTCGGGGTACCGGACGGACCTCACCACCAGGGAGGAGGAGACCTCGGAGAAGTGGTGCGCGCTGGAGCTGTTCGTGGCGTTGTGCGTGTCGGGGAAGCTGGTGGGGTGCGTGGCGGCGGGGCTCTTCTTCGCCATGCCGTTCCGGGACGCCGCCGTGCTGGCGCTGATGCTCAACATCCGGGGCATCGTGGAGGTGGCGGCCATCAACAACTGGGGCGACACCATGAAGGCCACGGCCGAGCACTACAGCATCCTCACGCTCTCCATGGTGCTCATCACCGCCATCTCCACGCCGCTCATCAAGCTGCTCTACGACCCCTCGGGCCAGTTCGCCGTCAGGGGCAAGCACCGCTGCAACATGGAGGACAGCTCCGACCTCCGCGTGCTCACCTGCCTCTACAGCGAGGACCACGCCGCGCCGCTCATCGACCTCCTGGAGGCCTCGTCGGGGTCCTCCTCGTCGCCGGTGTCCCTCATCGTGCTCCACCTCACCGAGCTCGTGGGCCGCGCCGCCTCCGTGCTCAAGCCCCACCGGAAGTCCTCCTCATCGTCGTCGCCGTCGGACCGGATCATGAACGCGTTCCGGATCTTCGAGCAGCAGCAGGCGTCTTTGGGGGCGGTGACACTGACGGTGAGCCCGTACGTGGCGCAGGCGCCCTACAGCTCGATGCACCACGACGTGTGCTCGCTGGCGCACAGCCGCAAGGCCAACCTCATCCTGCTCCCCTTCCACAAGTCCTCCGATGGCGCCCGCAGCACCGCCAACAACGCCGTCCGCTCCGTCAACCGCGCCGTGCTCCAGTACGCGCCCTGCTCTGTTGCCATCCTCGTCGACCACGGCCTCGCCGCCGGCTCCGCCTGCGCCACCGCCGCCAACAGCCTCCTGCAGAGGGCGGCGCTCTACTTCCTCGGCGGGCCCGACGACCGGGAGGCGTTGGCGTACGCGGCGAGGATCGCCGGCGGCGGCATGTCGCTGACGGTGGTGTGGTTAAAGCTACGGAACTGGGTGGGGATGGGAGGCCGCGACGAGGCCAGGGACGAGGAGGTGCTCACCGAGTTCTGGACCAGGCACAGGGACAACGACCGCGTGGTGTACGTGGAGAAGACGGTGGAGGACGCCGAGGGCACCACGTCGGTGGTGCGCTCCATGAGCGAGAAGTTCGACCTGCTCATCGTAGGGCGTCGCGGCGGTGTCGCGGGGGACGACGACAGCGACCGCGGCGAGGGGTCGGCGGCGGCGGCGCTGACCAGCGGGCTGTCGGAGTGGAGCGAGTTCCCGGAGCTGGGGGTGCTGGGGGACATGCTCGCATCCGCCGAGTTCGCTTCCAAGGTCTCCATACTCGTCATCCAGCAGCAGCCGCCCAATCCCAATCCCAAAAACAACACAGCACGCTCCACCAATGACTAGAAGTAGTCGTCGATAGGAACCGATCGATGATTTTTTTATGGTCTTGATTTCCCTTTTTTCATGTAATGATCAGTTCATCAGCTAGGAGGGAAAGATCCGAATTACTCTGCATCTTGTCTTGAAAGAACAGAAAAGGCAGAACAGGAGAGCATTATTCATTGTGTCCAATCTTTCTTTTCACTGGATACAGATTCATGGCACCCTGGCTTTGGTACCAAATGTTGGATTAATTGGGCCATTGGCCCATTTTGTCTCAATTAATCAAAAGAAATTAAAGGTCCACTAATAAATGCTAGGGGTCTAAATCCCGGATTGAGAGTCAACGGGAATCCTAACTAACTTAAATAGTGGACCAAATATGGACCGCTTGTGAAGTTGGTAAAAGGAGAAGGGCATGCCACACGCGCGCGCGCTCGCCTCGCCGAGCCGTGGCCGTGGCGTGCCGACGTTGCAGTCTTCATGGGCAGAGTAACTGACGCTTAATGGCATTATGGCTGGACAATAGCGTCCAGGTTCATCCTCCCTCTCCTGCTGGGCGCCTATAAGAGGAGGCATCTCCTCCTAGGCAACACACGCGACACAAGACCTCTCTCTGGTATTCCTTTCAGGAGACCACTCTCTTCTCCCTGTTGTTTGCTTTCTCGCATCCCCAACGCAAGCTTTGCACGCACTCTGCTTGCGTGAGCAGTTGCCTCCAAACCTCGTCTGCCTAGCGATCCTGCTCGGGATAGGCGGGCGATAAGGTTTTTGGGGAGCGTACTCGTACGCGCCTGCTCGCTGCTGTGAACGACTACCTCGTCTACTTCCCGGTGGCATCTTCGTCAGCACGAACGACTACTTCCTGGTGGCCTAGTCATTCGAGGGACTGCACTGCACAAACTCGTCACTGCACCAAATCAGATCGACTACCTCAAGCAGGCTAGTCACAATGACTAGTAACGGCGATTCTGGTTCCTCCGGTTCCGGTTCCGTCCCTGGGTATACACTAAACCCTCTCTGGTTTTGCTTATTGTTCTTGTTTTATTTGAGATTTAACTTGAACACAAGAACATGCTTTGCTCCCACTGGATCACTCATATTTGTCATGAATTTGTTGATAATTTCTGGAATTAAAATATACCGAAATTTGCCTAGATTTCTAACAGTCCAAAAACCTTATGTTGTTGATAGGCTTTCGGTAACTAGTTTTGCTGCATCAACCAAACCAAATGTTTTCGATGGCACAAATTACAAGCGTTGGAAGCAGAGGGTTACGTTGTGCTTAACAGTGATGAACATCATGTATGTCACGCAGAGGAAGCCCGAACAGTTCTCTCCAGAGGAGGAGAGGGCTTTCGAGGTAGCCGATAACCTGTTTCGTGGTGCCATCTTGAGTGTTCTCGTTGAAACCCTTGTGGACACGTACCTTTTGTTGCCAAGTGGCAAAGAAATTTGGAATGCGCTTGAGGCTAAGTTTGGGGTCTCTGATGCTGGTGGTGAGCTGTATGTCATGGAACAGCTCTATGACTACAAAATGGTTGAAGACCATTCTGTGGTAGAGCAGGCCCATGAGATTCAGGCGCTGGCTAGGGACCTTGAGAACTATAGCGAGGATGCACCATGTAAGTTGCCTGACAAGTTTGTGGCTGGAGATATTATCTCCAAGTTACCACCTTCTTGGAAGGACTTTGCAACCTCTCTGAAACACAAGAGGCAAGAGTTTGCTGTTGTCGATCTTATCGGTGCTCTTGATGTTGAAGAGAAGGCAAGGGCAAAGGACCAACATGGTAAAGGGATTGTTGGATCTTCTAGTGTCAATATGGTGCAGAAGAAGAACCACAATACGTCCAACAAAAAGAAGAACAAGCCGCATCAGAACCAAACAAAGGCTAAGCAGACGGCTCAGTTCAAACCAAAGAGGCCGCCAACTGGGAAGTGCTACTGCTGTGGTAGCACCGAACACTTTGCTGCAAAGTGTCCGGATCGCAAGGATAAGAAAGATGGCAACAGTGCCAACATGGTTGTTAGTGAGACTGGTGGAACGTCGGGGTACGGTAATCTTTTACCTACAGTTCTTTCAGTATGTCATTCACCTGATTGGTGGATTGACACTGGTGCTAATATTCATGTTTGTGCTGATATTTCCTTGTTTTCTTCTTACCAGGCAGGCGGGACTTCCTCCTTGTTGATGGGGAACGGATCGCATGCGCGTGTTCTTGGTGCTGGTTCGGTCGATCTGAAGCTTACTTCGGGAAAGACCGTTCGACTGAAGAACGTGCAACATGTCCCCACCATCAAGAAGAACTTAGTCAGCGGGTCTCTTCTGTGTAGCGACGGTTTTAAGTTAGTCTTTGAATCCAATAAATGTGTAATTTCTAAGTTTGGAAGTTTTATTGGAAAGGGCTATGATAGCAGAGGCTTGTTCCGCTTTTCTTTGTCAGATGATTGTAATAAAGTTGTGAACCATGTTTCAAATGTTAATGATGAGTCTAATGTTTGGCATTCGCGACTTTGTCATGTTAATTTTGGTTGTATGATGCGTCTTGCAAACTTTAGTTTAATTCCGAAATTTACCTTAGTCAAAAATTCCAAGTGCCATGTGTGTGTTGAATCAAAACAACCTCGTAAGCCTCATTTTGCGGCTGAGGCGAGAGACTTGGCACCTCTAGAATTAATTCATTCCGATCTGTGCGAAATGAATGGCGTGTTGACAAAAGGTGATAAAAAGTATTTCATGACTCCAATAGATGATTGCACTAGATTTTGCTATATTTATTTGTTAAAGTCTAAAGATGAAGCGTTGCAATATTTTAAAGTCTATAAAGCTGAAGTAGAAAACCAACTTGAGAGAAAGATCAAAAGAGTTAGGTCTGATCGTGGTGGAGAGTATTTTTCTAATGTTTTCACCGCGTTCTGTGAGGAACATGGAATAATTCATGAGAGGACGCCTCCCTATTCACCTCAGTCAAAAGAAAGAACCGCACTCTAACTGATTTGGTTAATGTCATGTTAGACACAACGGGACTTTCTAAGGAATGGTGGGGTGAGGCTATATTGACTGCATGTCATGTCCTGAATCGTGTTCCCATGAAGAACAAAGAGATAACACCATTCGAGGAGTGGGAAAAGAAAAGGCTAACCCTTTCATATTTAAGGACTTGGGGATGTTTGGCCAAAGTGAATGTGCCTATAACCAAGAAACGTAAATTAGGACCTAAAACAGTAGATTGTGTCTTTCTTGGTTATGCTTTCTACAATGTGGGTTATAGATTTTTAATAGTGAAATCTGGAGTACCTGACATGCATGTTGGCACTATCATGGAGTCCAGAGACGCTACATTTTTTGAGGACATTTTTCCTATGAAAGAGGTAGTTAGCACATGTAGTCATTAATTGTCTATTAACAATGAACCTAAAGAACCCACCACTATGATAGAACAGAATGAACAACCACGTGTGGAGAATCCTGAGGAGGATGACCATGAAGCAGCTCTCAGAAAGAGCAAGAGACAAAGGATTGCAAAGTCCTTTGGTGATGACTTCATTGTGTACCTCGTGGATGACACTCCTAGAACCATTGAAGAGGCATATTCCTCTCCAGATGCTGACTATTGGAAGGAAACAGTTCGGAGTGAGATGGATTCAATTATGTCTAATGGTACTTGGGAGGTTGTGGAGCGTCCTTATGGGTGCAAACCTGTTGGATGCAAGTAGGTGTTCAAGAAAAAGCTTAGGCCTGATGGTACAATTGAAAAGTACAAGACAAGGCTACTGGCTAAAGGCTATATTCAGAAAGAAGGGTAAGACTTCTTCGACACCTACTCACCGGTTGCCCGATTGACTACTATTCGAGTACTACTTTCCTTGGCAGCTTCTTATGGTCTTATCGTTTACCAGATGGACGTTGAGACAGCTTTCCTAAATGGAGAGTTGGAGGAGGAGATCTATATGGATCAGCCAGACGGATTTGTAGTAGAAGGTCAAGAAGGAATGGTGTGTATGTTAGTCAAGTCTTTGTATGGCCTTAAGCAAGCTCCTAAGCAATGGCATGAAAAGTTCGATAGAACTTTAACATCAGTTGGCTTTGTTGTGAACGAAGCTGACAAATATGTGTACTATCGCTATGGTGGGGGCGAAGGAGTGATCCTCTGTCTGTATGTGGATGACATACTGATATTTGGGACAAGCCTTAATGCGATTAAGGAAGTCAAAGAATTCTTGTCCCAAAGCTTTGAGATGAAGGATTTGGGAGAGGCTGATGTGATTCTGAACATTAAACTAGTGAGAGAAGGTGATGGTGGGGTTGTTCTTACACAATCCCACTATGTGGAGAAGATCTTGAGTCGTTTCGGTTATAATGATTGCAGGCCAGCTCCAACACCTTATGATGCTAGTAAAGTGTTGCGGAAAAACAAGAGAATAATGAGAGATCAGCTGAGATACTCCCAGATCATTGGTTCACTGATGTACCTAGCCAGCGCTACTAAACCCGACATCGCGTATGCTGTGAGCAAACTGAGTCGATTTGTGTCTAACCCAGGAGAGACTCATTGAAAGGTACTGTGGACTACATGATTCACTATACTGGGTACCCTAGGGTGCTAGAGGGTTATAGTGATTCAAATTGGATATCTGATGCAGATGGGATTAAAGCCACAAGTGGATATGTGTTTACACTTGGAGGTGGCGCTGTCTCTAGAAGTCTTGCAAGCAAACCATCTTAACGAGGTCTACTATGGAGGCAGAACTCATTGCATTAGACACCGCCACTGTTGAGGCCGAATGGCTTCGTGAACTCCTTATAGATTTGCCGGTAGTTGAAAAACCGATACCGGCTATCCTCATGAACTGTGATAATCAAACGGTGATTGTCAAGGTGAACAGTTCAAAGGACAACATGAAGTCATCTAGGCATGTGAAGAGACGGCTGAAATCGGTCAGAAAAATGAGAAAATCCAGAGTGATAGCCTTGGATTATATCCAAACGGCTAAGAACCTGGCAGATCAATTCACAAAGGGTCTTTCACGTAATGTGATATACAATGCATCCAGGGAATTGGGCTTGAGACCCATGAGTGTTACTCAATAGTGGTAACCTGTCCTATGTGATCGGAGATCCCGTGAATTAGGATGGTGAAACAAACTACTGTTTAACTGAGAGAAGAGAACCTTTGTAAAAAGGCTCATTCCAGTAGAGGTGCATTTCTCTTCTAAATCTGTATGGCAGGTTGGTGAAAACCTTAATGTGATCCGAGTGGCTCAATGAGGAGCAAAGATGTTGGCCTACAAAACATCTTAAAGGATCACACCTATATGGGTCCGATTGCTAGTCACAATCTATGAGATAGGGTGATCTCTAGATACCCATGAAAGACATGGAGTATGACTTATACGCTCCAACCCGAGGGGATGCTTACAACAGCCTAGTACTGGCAAGGGGCTCTAGTCAAGCTTGTTTGCACGAAACTGTCAATTCAAGGTATAGTCCATTGGTCAGTTGTGAATGAGTGTAGCTTTTGCCTCAGGTGGATGTTCAACTTAACAGTCTCCACCATGAAGCCGGTATATCAAAACAACATTTGAGTCGAGGGCATTTGTTGTGAACCTTGAAATTCTTGGTAGGGATTGTTGGATTAATTGGGCCATTGGCCCATTTTGTCTCAATTAATCAAAAGAAATTAAAGGTCCACTAATAAATGCTAGGGGTCTAAATCCCGGATTGAGAGTCAACGAGAATCCTAACTAACTTAAATAGTGGACCAAATATGGACCGCTTGTGAAGTTGGTAAAAGGAGAAGGGCATGCCACACGCGCGCGCGCGCTCGCTCGCCTCGCCGAGCCGTGGCCGTGGCCGTGGCGTGGCGTGGCGTGCCGTGCTGCGTGTGCGGTGGATGAACGTTTTTGCTGTTAATGACACTAAAGCCAGAGACGTTGCAGTCTTCATGGGGAGAGTAACTGACGCTTAATGGCATTATGGCTGGACAATAGCGTCCAGGTTCATCCTCCCTCTCCTGCTGGGCGCCTATAAGAGGAGGCATCTCCTCCCAGGCAACACACGCAACACAAGACCTCTCTCTGGTATTCCTTTCAGGAGACCACTCTATTCTCCCTGTTGTTTGCTTTCTCGCATCCCCAACGCAAGCTTTGCGCGCACTCTGCTTGCGTGAGCAGTTGCCTCTGAACCTCGTCTGCCCAGCGATCCTGCTCGGGATAGGCGGCCGATAAGGTTTTTGGGGAGCGTACTCGTACGCGCCTGCTCGCTGCTGTGAACGACTACCTCGTCTACTTCCCGGTGGCATCTTCGTCAGCACGAACGACTACGTCCCGGCGTCCGTCTCCCTCAAGCGAACGACTACTTCCTGGTGGCCTGGTCGTTCGAGGGACTGCACTGCACCGACTCATCACTGCACTAAATCAGATCGACTACCTCATGCAGGCTAGTCACAATGACTAGTAACGACGATTCTGGTTCCTCCGGTTCTGGTTCCGTCCCTGGGTATACACTAAACCCTCTCTGGTTTTGCTTACTGTTCTTGTTTTATTTGAGATTTAACTTGAACACAAGAACATGCTTTGCTCCCACTGGATCACTCATATTTGTCATGAATTTATTGATAATTTCTGGAATTAAAATATACCGAAATTTGCCTAGATTTCTAACACCAAACGCATTCTAGATGCGTAGAGCTAGTCTACATAATGCTATTGAATTGAGGAAGGAAACATCTAGAGTTTGATAATATAGTCATGTTAATTTCATCAAAGCAGATCGGAGTACTTTCTTTGATCACAAATGCAAGCGATTGACGTGGATCACCCCTTAATTGATGTGAATATTGGAGGGAGAGAGGGTTTCCGGACAAATTTTGCACAATACAGACTGAATGAATGGTCGGTCGTCTCAAGTCAATCGCCTGTGCCGGTCTTTTCTCCTTTCCTTGTCCACTTATAGTAGGCCGGTCCCACCAGCAGCCTTCCTCCTCACCTTCCTTCCTCACCTGCTTTTACAAGTGATGAAGTGGAGGAATCAGTAGCACCTTTGCAAGAAGAGGAGACTCGACTCAGGAGAGAGCTTGAAGATAGAGAAGGCAGCAGCATATCCATGGGAAACATCCTCAGGTGCTGCACGGGGGGAAGAGACAATGGCGATGACGACTACTACCGCCCAACCTCAAGGCCTCGCTACCAACTGCCCAACGGCCCGTGGGAGTGGGAGGATGATGAGCCTGCATCTGCAGCAGCAGCTGCCTCTCAGTCGCCTTTCGGCTTCGAATTCACAGGAGAAGAGGAAGACGACAGTGGTGACGACCACCACCCCTACTACGGCCAGAGCGACAATGAAGATGAAGACGACGTCGCCTCCCTGCTTCAGGACCTCCTCTACTTCGAATCCACATCCATGGTAACTAACATACATGCTTCTTTTATGTATCTTTGTTTCGAGTCACTGAAATTTTTACAATAAAGTTCTGCAAGGCGCGTGGAATGTCAGTCAGCATGCATGGTCACCATCTAACAAATTGTGCAGATCAACTTGCGCATGTGTGTGTAATACTTAAGGCTAGCTGGAATTTGAAGAATTTCTCCTTTGACCTTCCCATGACAGAAGCTTCTTTCTCCAAAGGAAATATATAAAGATACTCCAGCTCTACACTACAAGCAATTAATTATTCCTTTATGAAATTTTTGTTCTGTTCTATCAAACCTCGATCCTGGACTAATCTATTGTTACTGAATTCGTTCACGTGAGCTGTTTGACCCCCGTTGATTCTTCGGGGGAGAAAACTTTTCTGTTGCGGCTAGAGTAGTTTACTTGTACAGGCATGCAATCATATTTTCACTTCTATTGTCTTCCACGTCATAGGTACGATTGGGTGCTTTCGGAAGGAACATATTGCAAATCAACTTGCCTCCGAGTCTGTTTCGATACAGTTGATCTCTGCTTCTTGCATTTGGATGGAAATGTGTATTAACAATAATGCTAAAACTGCTGCAGTAAAGCGACATTGCAACCACTACCCTGTTATTGGAAGACACTTAGCATCCTGATGATTCATTATGGAAATTTCACAGCCTCATTTGGCCCCCTAATTTTGCTCTGTGTTTCCCAATGATGAGACACCGTAAAGAAATTCTGCTTGTCCTATTTTCAGGTACCTGAAGCACTCGGACAGCATGTTACATCATCCAAGAAACCGCAGGTTAAATGGTAGGGAGCACTTTCGAAAAGCTTATGATGCACTTGACGCTTTTTTATTATTAAGTATATTTGGTGTACCTACTGATGTGAATGTTGCTTTAATTCCTCCCCGAGTTCAACAGAGCAAAGAACTTAAGGCACATGATAGTAGCAAAAAAGAAAAGGGAACCTCAATCAAATGCTGTTCGAGTTTTCTTATGTCAATGTTGTCCATACTTATCCAAACATACAACAAGCCATGCTTCAACATGGAGAATTATCCATTAAACATAAAATAAGCAGAACAAACACCGCTGAGCAACTTGAATATCCATTGGACAAAATTAATGAATGCTTCGGTCTTCTAATTTTCACAATACTAGGTACCGGAATATTTTGGAGGCATATAAGAACTCGAGCACCCGACTGGAAACACCAGGAGAGGCTGCCATACTAGTTGCAACAGCCCTAAGCAGGATTCAGAGAGCTGATTTGGAGGTAACCTAATTTTCCCCGCCTTTTCACTTAAAAATAGTAATAGCTATTGACCATTCAGGAATAATGCATCAAGTAGCAGTGACTTATGTTTAAGATGTAGAACATCTACGAGGCTTAGTTTGACTATATCCAAGTTAACAACTTGACCAGCAATTAGTCTAATAATATATGAGTTATATACCATAAAATTTATATAATTTATTTTGTTTTCAAAGATTAATGTTACTAATGGCTGCATATGTTCTACTCATTCCGTCCAATTGCAATGTTTTATCCTCAGGGTATTCTTGAATTTTACAACCTCCCGATTCCATTACTCCCAGCAGCAGCAGCATCCTCAGACCACCATCCTTCCTCACTACCAGAGGGCGTACAGTTTGTGCTGAACACTTTGCCGGTCAGATATGATCAAACGTTGCAAAAACAATTATCAATCAACAATGCCACATTTTGAACAGTGTGTTAGATCAAATTTTCCAATGATGTTCTCCATCTATCACTACTGCTATTAGGTTCACAACAAGTGCATTGGAGATGGAGACGGCTTTAGTGCCTATGTTGACACAGCCGACCCAAGGGAGTCTGCCAATGTGCCACTGGAAGTGCATGAGATGGTCATCGAAATGACTCAAGCACGCGCCGATAGGGATTATCAGAAGGCCAATGCTAGTCTAAAGAGCCTCAACAAAGCAGGATATAAGTATTCAAACTGAACCATTACAATCCTTTATATATCATAAATCCATGTATAACATGACAGTCCTTTTTATTTTAGAATTTAAATACACTCAGTTCCTTGGATAATAACCTAGATCTTGGACAAAGTATTGTGTTAGTTTAGCATTTTGTTATTATACAGCACCGCAGGGAATATAGTTCAGTTTGAATAGTCAGGAAAATATCATTAATAGATGTTATCGGGAAACAATTTCTGATATACTTTTTTATGGACCCGCTGGAAGCACAACTTACTAAGAATTTTGGTGAGCAGGATAATAATGATTTCAGGCGAAGAGATACTTGCAAAGAAATACCGAATCAGAATGAGGTATGTGTTTCTCTAAATTGCACTTGTAGATTCAGTAATAGTTGAAAAATATTGTTTTCAAGTGCATGCACTTTCATGACTTGAAGGGGTATTGACGCACCGGAACTTAAAATGGCTAATGGGAAGGAATCCAAGAATGCATTGGTGAAGCTCATTGGCGGGAAAAAGGTCGCAATTTATGTGTATGGACAGGACCAGTTTGGGCGTTATGTGGGTGACATATATTGTGATGATGTGTTCATCCAGGTAAAACATAAACTATCTAGTACCTGACACAACACAACCTATGCTTGCACTGCTTCAATTATGATATGATCAATGTGTCTCTGGAGTTGTTCAGGAGCGAATGCTGAAGAGTGGTCATGTCTGGCATTTCAAGAAATACGACAAGTGCCCAGAGTTTGCACAGGTAATAAATTCCAAATTGCTCTCTGAGAAATCTACAATATTGCTTTAAACAAGAATATCCTTGAGTTAATATATAGTGTTTGTTGATCAGTATCTAGATCTGGATGCAGTTTGTGTACACAATTCGAATACAATTGTATTCAATCATCCAAATTCAGAACCGTGTGTATATGGTATACCTTTCCTAGAAAATTTTCACTAGCGCTCTGATATTTTGCAGTGGGAAAGAGAGGCAAGAGCTGCACGTCTAGGGCTTTGGGCGTCAGAGAACCCTGAGAAGCCGTGGGATTGGAGAAGAGAGCAGCGCAGCGCAAACATTCAGGTCTACTAATGGAGCTGAACCTGGAGTTTACAGCTCTCAATGATCTGATTGATAACCACGTAGTTTCTTGCTGAGGTACTTGTACAGTTTGCTGCAAATGAACATGCATTAGAAACCATAAGACAGAGTTTATGATTTAAGTATCAACGTATGACCATAAGAAGTGTGAATCTGGGAATGTACAGATGAACTGTTGTCAGAAGCGTTCACTGTTTGCCACATGAATCAGGTCCGGTCGTGATTCTGGCAGAGTAGTACAATCTATCCGAAAAGTCCCAAACACCTGCATCTGAAAGCAACACAGGTCCTGGCGCTGTAGAAACTTGAACGCCGCGGTAAATGGCATTAGCTTTTGGACTTTTGGGGGAAAGCAATCTAGACCAGGCAAAATGGTTAATTTATCACAGATTAATGGGTCACAATTCCCTTGAGAGAACAAGGTAATGTACCAGACAGCATTAGGAAGGAAATTGGAAACTTCAGCAACCTTTAGCCATACAAATTGATTCCTTTCAGATGAAACAATTCAATGGGAAAAGAACTGCAATATCAGCCTGCGTTATATTCTGTCTCTTCTATGCTTTAATCACAACTCTAGCTGACTACAGTTTTACATCAAACAAAAAATGGAGTGAAGATGCTTCCAACTCTCCATGCTGCTCAAAACTGTAAGTGGTATACTACCAATAGTCATTGCAAGAGCAATGGCCATCTCTAAAGCAATGAAATCGATTGTTATCTCGAACAATAATTTCACGATCGGTTATTCTCGATATGAGCTTGATAGCAGTGTGGCAGTCACTGCAAACTCGGAGGTTTTTGGTGACCCTTATGGTCTCGCCTGGTTCAGTGGTGAGAAGGCTAAATGCAATTGCAATCTTTTCACTGTGATGCACTAGTGTGTGCTCCTTCTCTTCGTCTTCAATGTCAAACATCACCACCTCGGTAGCTGGTTTATATCCCATGGTCTTCATTTCCATGACTAATTCATCGAGCTTTTCATAGATATTATCTGAGAGGGGATATGACTTATCTCCGACATGGAACTCGTGGACCTTACCATCAACTTCAACCCAGCTAGATGCAGGGACCTTCTCAACCCCCTTTGCCTTCATTTCCAACCTGAGGTTTGCCGCGTCTTCCCATCTTCCACTGTTAGAGTATATGTTAGAGAGCATGACATAGTTTCCAGAATTCCAAGGATCCAGCAGGATGAGCTGTTTTAAGGCATGTTGAGCAAGGTCAGCATCACGGTGGATCTTGCAACCACCAAGGAGTGCCCCCCATATAACAGCATTTGCCTGCATCGGCATTTCCTCGATCAGTTGGCGAGCCTCCTCCAGCAACCCCGCACGACTGAGTAGGTCAACCATACAGCCATAATGCTCAATACTCGGGCTTATATGGTATAACTGAGTCATGTTACGAAAATACCGCCGCCCATCCTTTACAAGGCCAGTATGTGGTACAACTGCAGAGCAAACCAATGAAGGTATTACCATTCAGTGGTATACATGTCTTCTCCATCTGACCAGCAAGTGCAAACGCAATCTTCTCGTGGCCAGTCATGCTGAGGCCCAAGATCATTGCGTTCCAAACAATGACGTCCCTCTTCCTCATCTGCCGGAACACCATCCATGCTTCACCCAGGCTCCCGCACTTGGCATACATATCGATCAGCGCAGTACCCGGCACTGGGTTGTCAAGAACCTCATCCCAGTGCACCATTCCAACTGCTTGACGTCCCAGATCCAAAGCACCCAACCTTGTGCCCCAGCCACTGTGTAGCAATCTGGTCTTATTCCCTCTGCTTGCATTGCAAAGAACAGGTCTAGAGCCTCTCGTGGATGACCATTGGAGGCATATCCACCAACCATAGCACCCCAGGCCACTGCATCCTTATTCTGCATCTTGTCAAACACTTGTCGAGCCTTCTCCATCTCCCCGCATCTGACATAGAAGTCCAACGCCGCAGTTGCCACGACCACACTCGCTGCGATGCCATCGAGCTGCGCCGCCCTCCACACCGCCTCGCCAGTCACCAAATCGGTAACACGTGCGCACGTAGTGAGTACCCGGACAACCGTGAAGCTGTCAGGCCGCATGCCACTCGCAAGCGCCTTTCTTGCAACTGCAACGGCTTCACGGACGCGCCCCGCGTGCATGTACGCGGTCCAAGAAACCGTACAGGGGTTCGTCGAACGCCTTCTGGGCGTCGTCTAAGAGGCCGCATTTCGCGTACAGATGGAGGAGGGACGTGGGGGTTGGAGTGGTAGGGGAGCTTGAGGGAGCGGCCATGGAGCTGCACGCCGGCGGAGAGCGGGTCGGGGAGGCGGCCTTGAATGCGAAGGGGAAGGTGAGGTGGGAGGGGTTGGGAAGGAGGGAGTGGACGCGGAGGGCGTGGAGGTGCAGGCCGCCGGTGGAAGCGAGCGCGCGGAGGAGGGGGCGGGTGGAGATGAGCATTTGTGTAAATGCAAATTGAAATTGAAATTCCTCGCACCAGAAACATGACGAACGAAGCGAAGCAGTTCCTAGTGGTTTCCGAATCGGACGGATGAGGATCTGGATTCCGATCCCCACCCGGATGAGGATCTGGATTCCGACTACATGTAGTGTTTGACGTGATTTTGTCATAATATATTCAAATATTGTTGTTGAAAATCAAAATTGGCACGGCTGTGCAAACCGGTCTGACCGGTATGCACAAACCGGTCAGACCGGTTTAGTAAACATTGTCAAAATGCAAATTGGACTTCACCATTGCGTAGCTCTCGTCGAGACGATCAAGATGCATATGTGGAACGCCTATTTTGGACTCCGGATGAGAGAGTTATGACTTCGGGAAGATTCTGCACCTGGGAAAACCGGTCAGACCGGTTTCCCAAACAGGTCTGACCGGTTTGGACCTGTAATTTGAGTAGGATTAGGACTCTATTTTGTCCCATATTGTAACCGACTCAAACGGGGTAAGACCATCCCACCCTATAAATATAAAGGGCCAAGGCCGATTGAGGAGGATCCAATCGAACAAATACATCTATCTTTTTACTTTTTCTCTTTTCCCTACTTTTCCAATCTACTATTTGCTGTTCCTCCTTCGTCTCTACGTCGATTGAGGGCGTCCTAGGTGGCCTGCCGACTCTAGGACAACCCTACGTGCGTTGCCCCGACGGGATCCTGCCCGGACGACGCTCGAAGGTCTACCGCCAGCCCTGTCTGGCAAACCGGTCTGACCGGTTACAGAAACCGGTCTGACCGGTTCCTGCGTTTGCGTTCTGTTGGCCGTGAATTCGTGCCAAAGATTTGGCGACTCCGCTGGGGATCGAACCCGGAATCTCTGGTTGCTCAAACCGTTTTATCGATCCTTAGGTAAATCAATTGGCTGTCATGGCCGATAAATTACCTAAACCTGTTGATGTCGATGCTGCAAACATTCAAAGGCCGAACGTTGATCAAACAGCGGCTGAGGAGCAGAAAGCGCTTGCGGAAATCCGAAGAAAGATCCGTGAGCATAAGGAGCGGGAGATCCAGGAGTTGGAAGAAGAAGCCGTGAAGCAATACATATCGCACTTCTCCGTGGATCGACAAGGGAACGTCAAGAAAGACAAGGATGTCGTCATTAATATTGCCGCGCTAAAGGTACAATCCAATGCTTCTCCTGAAATTAATTCAGAAATTGCAAATTTTATTGATGGAGCTGTCAGTGCTAGCTTTAATAATAAATTTGTTGCCATGGGTGAAAAATTTGAATCTACGATTAAATCTCGTTTAGAACACTTAGAGGCCAAATTTGATAAACAATTTTCTGGTAAGGATGTTAATGGATCTACTTCTAATACCGAAAATTATAAAGATAGTACATCAGAGGATTTATCAAATTTGCATGTTCCAAAAATTCCCATTGGTTCAACACCAGTCCACCACATACATAGCCGGACTACTGTTGGTACTTCGGCTGGTGGAGTGAATACGATGGCTGCTACTAATGCTATGATGCCGCATACGGTTGTGTATAGTGAGCCATCTACAGGTGCATATGTTTCTAACAGTTCTTTGTATCATATTCCTAATACATTGCCAAATCAAACAGCAACATATAGCACACCACAACACACTCTAAATCAAGCACCACATCCTGGATCAACTAGACCTAGAACCGTTTCGGGGATGGAAGGATTTAGAGAAGAGATACTTGAGATATTTAGACAAACTTTTGGTACGGAGCCTAAAACCAAGAGTCGGTCGTATCAAAGACCGTATCCTGAGAATTATGAGTATATCCCATACCCACCAGGATTTAAAATACCAGAGTTTACTAAATTCAGTGGGAATGATGGTAGAAGTACATTAGAGCACATAGGCCAATTTACTATACAATGTGGTGAAGCTGCTTCTAACGATATTTGTAAAATGAGATTATTTCCTTTATCTCTATCGGGTGCTGCATTTACTTGGTTTATTTCTTTGCCACCCAACTCAGTTTATACCTTTGCTGATATAGAAAGTAAATTTCATGATTATTTCTTTAATGGTGAAACTGAGTTAAAATTGTCAAATCTTGTATCGGTTAAGCAAAAACCTAATGAATCTGTCTCCGAATATATTAGAAGATTTAGAGATACTAGAAACCGATGTTATAGTTTGACAATTTCAGATAGAGATTTAGCTGATCTTGCTTATGCTGGTTTGCTTGATGTTCATAGAGACAAGCTAGATGGTCAAGAATTTCTAGATGTGAGTCGGTTGTTGCAAAAAGCTCTAGCTAATGAAAATCGACTTAAAGAATCTAGGAGTTCACAAAAAACCAATGACAAAAATAATCGTCCTATTTATTATGCGTCTGATAATTCGGACGATGAGAGCAATAATGTTTATAGTACTGAATTTGTATGGTCAGCCAAAGACAAGCCTAGCACTTGTGAGTCTCTAAAGCCGGTCCGCAAGAATCGGCAAGAAGAAGTTAAATATACTTTTGATGTGGCTAAGTGTGATAGAATTTTTGATGAGTTGTTGGGAGCCGGAAAAATTAGAATAACTCATACTATGCCGCCATTAGAAGAGTTGAAAAAACGTGCTTATTGTAAATTTCATAATTCTTATTCTCATGCAACGAATGATTGCAATGTATTTCGGCGGCAAGTGCAATCGGCCATTAATGAAGGTCGTTTGACATTTCATCCTATGCAAGTTGACACTAATCCTTTTCCTGTGAATACCATTGAGTTACGAAATCCTAAAGTGCTAATTCGGCCACATCAAGCCGAAAAAGCTGTTGGAAAAAATGTAATCATTGGAGATGACAAGCTTGCTGATCCAGAAGTGATAAAGGTGCAGAATGAGGTCCCTCAAGTGCTTGGGGGGCAACAAAAGACAAAGAAGACTGACAACGCGCAAACCGGTCTGACCGGTTCTTCAAACCGGTCTGACCGGTTTCTCCAGGAAAACTGGGAGTGTCCCAAAAGCAAGAAAAATGTGAAGCTGACCTTCAAGGAGCTTTTGGCCAAGTACAAGAAAAAGAGATCAAGTCAAAAGCGAGGAAATCGGCCTAGTAAAGGTACAAGATCAAAACCTCCATCAGAAAATCAAAATGAATCTTGTTCTTGCAAATCTCGAGTAAATTATGCTGCTGCACCTTGTTCGTATGTTGGACCGACCTCACCATGGTCCTGGTTCTATCCTTATTATTATTCACTTTTAGATTATAGCAATTTACATATGCGTTCATATATGATTCAATATGCTCCTACATATGAAAGTTATGGTTCAACGCAAAGACCGTTTGTTGTTAACAATAATTTGGTCAGAAGTACACCTATTTCTAAAGGAGATGAGAAGGACATCAAGAGAGATTCAAGATACTCACAGCCGAGGTGGTGTCCCTCAGGCTTGTCTCATACTCAAAAGAGAAGATTGCAGCGGATACGTAAGCAAGAATCAATGGAGCAACAAACAAAGGTCACGCCAACAAGGTTAGCGACTACCAAGCAGGTATGGAGGCCAAAGCAAGTCGTTCCTTGAAGTTAAAGACAAGTTTATGGCCGATAATGTTTATCGCCCTTAGTACTAATATATGGCCGGTGTATTTTTTCATCATCGTCCTTAGATGATTTTGGTCCAGAAGCTTATTTTTTGGCACGCAAGCTTTGCCAAAAAACAGGGGGGCATATGTTGACAACCAAAATTGGCACGGCTGTGCAAACCGGTCTGACCGGTATGCACAAACCGGTCAGACCGGTTTAGTAAACATTGTCAAAATGCAAATTGGACTTCACCATTGCGTAGCTCTCGTCGAGACGATCAAGATGCATATGTGGAACGCCTATTTTGGACTCCGGATGAGAGAGTTATGACTTCGGGAAGATTCTGCACCTGGGAAAACCGATCAGACCGGTTTCCCAAACAGGTCTGACCGGTTTGGACCTGTAATTTGAGTAGGATTAGGACTCTATTTTGTCCCATATTGTAACCGACTCAAACGGGGTAAGACCATCCCACCCTATAAATATAAAGGGCCAAGGCCGATTGAGGAGGATCCAATCGAACAAATACATCTATCTTTTTACTTTTTCTCTTTTTCCTACTTTTCCAATCTACTATTTGCTGTTCCTCCTTCGTCTCTACGTCGATTGAGGGCGTCCTAGGTGGCCTGCCGACTCTAGGACAACCCTACGTGCGTTGCCCCGACGGGATCCTGCCCGGACGACGCTCGAAGGTCTACCGCCAGCCCTGTCTGGCAAACCGGTCTGACCGGTTACAGAAACCGGTCTGACCGGTTCCTGCGTTTGCGTTCTGTTGGCCGTGAATTCGTGCCAACAATTGTGAATTAAGCTTTAAGCTCAAGTGAATTAATGAGAAGCAATAATGGAAAAGGAGAGAAGCTAGCTAGCCCAATTGCACGAGGTTCACGTATGTGCATGAGGGATAGTGTGTGCTGCCTCCTAGCAAATTATATATGAGTACCTAAAGGAGAAGAAGCTAACAAGCTAGCGTTTGGGTTTCGTGTGCATGTACGTACATGGTGACAAGCAAGCTGAGCGATATGTGTATGCACGTTTTGGCCGACGAGCTGTCAGTATGAACGTATTCAAGTTCTTCATGATATGTATTTCCATCGCAAGATACGGCTGGCCTGGTATATCGGATAACCTAGGACGTTCTAGAACCTCGATCAATAACGGAACCTGAGATATCCTTGTGGGTGTCGGCTGGGAAGAGATAAATCCAAATCCAATACGCTGGCTTGTCCTCTGTACAATGGGGCTCCATCTATCTAGGTCCACATTACAGCGAGCTGGAGCAAAGTCCCAGGGGTCTCCAATACACGGATGATCACCGATAAGGACGCTGGGTTTTAGTTTGACCATCAAGCAAATCGGTTGGAGATATTTGCTGGCTAACAACCTGCGATGGACCTGCGGATGGAGGAGGAGCCGGGGAGTGCCAAGGCCGGCCTGCCCTAAGCTCTGTTCTTGCGTACTTCAGGGGAGGCAGCGGCCATGATGCAAGTCGCCCCGGTGCCGGCGTCTAGGACATCTACTAGCTACCGGCTTCATCTACTACGGCCACCACCACATCATTTGACGCCGTCGAACCGACACGGCAGCGGCGGCAACATGAGGATTGCGCCAACGCAGCAGCGCCCGACACGGCAGCAGCGGCGGCGCCAACAAACAATCGTGCGGACACAACTATGCCCGGCAGCGGCGCCGACAGCATGATGACCGCGCCCCACGTGGTGGCAACTTCGACGGCTCACAGCCACAACGGCCACAGATGGCCCGACGGCCACGGCGAGTACCACGACCCCGGCGGCTACGGCGACACGACGACCTCGACCTTGGCGGCCTCGATGGCTCCCTCGACCTCGGCGGCCTCGCCAGCTACCTCGGCCTCGGCGACTCTCTCAACTTCGGCGGCTGCGGCGACCACAGCAACTATGACGGCCTCGACGGCTCTACCTCGACTCCAGCAGCACTCGGCAACCTCGACGGCTCCCTCAACTTCGGCGGCTACGGCGACCCAGACGGCCTCAACACCTACCACGACCCCGGCGGCTACGGCGACACGACGACCTCGACAGCTACCTCAACCCGGCGGCACTCGGCGATTATGGCGACCTTGTCTCCCTCGACAGCTACCTCAACCTCACCGACTCTACTACAACTATCACGCCGTTCGACACCGACGAGGCGGACGACGCGGGAGGGCGAAGCTGATGCTCTAGCTGCCATGCACACTTCTACGGGCCGACGAGGCTCTTCTTCTTCAACAACATCTACCCCGACGAAGCTGCCGTGGCGTCTATCCGGTTCAGCTACACGTCTTCACCATCCATCTGCTACCCCTACAACAACACCCACTGCACGCCGTTCGACACCGACGAGGCGGACGACGCGAGGGCGGGCGAAGCTGATGTCCTAGCTACGCTACACCGGCACATGGACACCGACGAGGCCATGACGATGCCGACGCCCACATCTACACCACCATCATCAGCACGTGCATGGAGAACGTGAAGCGGAAACCGAAGACGACGACCATTGCAGCTTAATCGGAGGTATTCTGTGAGACCGACTCACGAATGTAATTAACTAGGAGCCTTCCGAGGTCCTAGGAACCAGAAGACCACATCGCCCAAGTCAGAGCCGCCCAACGGCAGACCATGGTGCGCATATATGTAAAAGGGAACCCCTATTTGTATTTTCTCAAAATATGAATAAAGTTGCGTTCCCTTGTCTTTCTTTTGTTTATTTACTTTGTGTATATACTTAGTACATTGGCACGCCCGCGTTTTACTTTCCCCCGCGTGTAGAGAAATCCCTTGGCGATTTTTCTGTCCAAACAACAAGCTGGCATCAAGAGCTTGCAAGCAGAGATCACCGAGCTGAGGATTGTGTTGGAACCAGCCCGCTCTGAACGAAAGGTATAGTTGAGAGGGGGCTTAGTGTTAGCTGAGGGTGTTAGTTTTTTTTTTCGCCAGAAGTTACTAGTGTATGTGTTCCGAGGTCTAAAGCATCAAGAGAATGTGCTTGTTCCTTCGCAAAAAAAAAAAGAGAGAGAATGTGCTTGTGAACGCGTCAAAGACTAGACTATGTCGTCTTGTTCTCTTCGGATAAGCGGTTGTCGCGCCACTAGCCTCAATTCGGCAGTGCAGCACCACATCTGAATTCCGATACCCATAGCAGTCATCTCCATGAATGACAGTCTACTCTATCTCAGTGGCAATTCCTTTGCTATGTTATCAAAGAATCATTTGTTTCTTTACACATCATGACCTGAATCAATTTGTTGGCCTAGTGAAGCATCACCGGCACCGGCGGTGCATCAATGGCAACAGCATCGCCTGCTTTGTTAGCCGTGAATGGCGCAACGCACCCTTCCCTGTGCAGAGGCGCCATTGCCGGCTTCTCATCCTCGTCACCGCTGTTCCTCACATACAAAATGCCCTCCTCGATATCATACAGGTTGGCCGTCCTGACCTCCTGCGCCAGCGCGCACGGCGCGCACAGCAGCCACTTGACGTAGTCCGCGGCGGCCGGCCCGCCGCCGCACATGGAGCTGTCCGCCGGCAGCCCGAACCGCCGCCTCATCTGCGCGCGCCAGAAGCCTCCGTAGAGCAATCCGAGCACGGACAGCAGCGCCCCGGTGGCGCCGACGAGGAAGCCGAGCGTCTCGTCGTGGATGTTGAGGGCGGCGACGGCGAAGACGAGCACCGGCGCGGCGCAGAGCAGCGAGAAGGTGAAGACGTGCACGTACATGTTGCCCAGGCCCACCCGCTCCATGTTCCACCCCAACACGCACGCCGTGCACGCCACCGACATCGCCGCCACCGTCGGGTCCTCGTCCAGGTCAAACACCCCGCCGGCCCACTCCGCCTTGCTCACCAGAACTCTACTGCTGTTGGAGTGGAGCACCGCCGGCTCGTGAGCCTCCTCGTCGGTGGCGGTGGGCTCCGGGAGCACGACGATCTTCTTGCCGAGCGGGCCGTAGACCATGTAGAGCGCGGCGGCGACGGGGAAGGCGATGCCGAGCGCCATGCACAGGTTGACGGCCCAGTCGGGGCGCGTGCCGCTGCTGAAGGCCCAGAACAGCGCGCAGTAGCCGTACTGCGCCAGGCACGTGGCGTGCAGCAGCGCCAGCGCCACGCCCACGTGCAGCCGCTCCCGCCGCCGGCCGCCGGCGGCGTCCTTGCAGTAGACGGCGCGGAGCTCGGCGGCGTCGGCGGCGCGCCACCGCGAGAGGAGCACGAGGTGGTGGAAGAGACGAGGGTGCTGGTACACGCACATGATGGTGAAGAGCGCGTTCAGCACCTGGTTCGCCACCTCCGTCCACCGCTTGCGCCGGGAAGCGTCCGGCACGGCGGAGTTGAGCGCGCCGATCATCAGCAGGAACACGAACGCCACGCCGGCGGAGACGAAGGCCAGCCACACCAGCAGCGCCGCGTTCGTGGGCTGCCGCGCCCAGGCCTTGCACCTGCCGCAAAGGGCGCGCCAGTCCACGGTGCGCGCGAACGCCGGCGCGCGGAGGAACAAGCGCCGGCCGTAGGCTGCAGGTGGCGCGTAGGCGGCGGCGGCGGAGCGCGCGCCGAGGGTGGCGACACGCTTGAGGAAGGCGTGCGGGGCGGCGACGCCCAAGCGGCGCAGCCATACTTCCTTGGAAGGAGCGGCGCGGAGGAAGTCCAGGAACCTCTCCTTCTTCTCCTTGCCGTGGCTCTGCAACTCATCAGTGGCGCCATGGCTTTCGCTTTGCTTATTAGCTGACGATGTCTCGTGCGATTCCATGGTTCTTTGTGTCGCTGTTCCAAGGTTCTCTTTGTTAGTCAGAGCTGTGAGGGTGGTCCCTCCAGCTTCCTTGATCTGAGGCAATTAAATAATTGTACTAGGTAGATGCAAGTGTTTCGTAACTTATATACAGGATGCCTGATTTGATTTCGTTACTGCTATTAACGGCAACGAAAGGGAATTAGCTTTAGCTTTGTGTGCATTCTTTCAGGTAAAAGAGTGAAGAAGTGTGATTCCCTGTCAAATTTGGCAGGTTGCTGCTGAAACTGAAATCCTGGTCGTTTTGCTGATGCTTGAATTTGTCAGAAGGTTTCAGCACTGAAAAGTCAAAACGTGCAGGCACAGTGAATGGACCAGTTCAATTCAGTCTCGAGTGCGCGTGTTGCATTCATTCAGTATATGGATGATGCATTGCTGATGTTCAGTCATAACAAAATTTCAGGAAGATGGTTGGATGCATAAGTGAATCAACTCTGGCATGCTGACACGTTTCAGTTGAGGAGGCTGCACAGGACTGCCGTTCAAACTGGACTAAGCTGCGTCCAAATAAATGGGAGGAATGCAATTTATCTTGTGGTCAACGTGATTAGTGTGGATACTATGCTTCCAGAGACGAAACTACTTGAATCTTCTCAGTACGCCAAAAGAGAATTCGACAACATGTAATTAGGACGGAAAAATAATAGGGAAACATATAGTATATATGCTTTCAGCACACCATGTAAGACTTGCAGTTCAGAATGCCGTTTACTTTGATGGTCTTCAGATTTACACACAACGCAACCACACATACACATCATACTCAGATTCCAATGCTCACAAAAATAAGCGGCAAACTGCCATGTGATAAACTGCTAATTCAACATACGTACGCTCAAATATATTTTTGTTCTTCAAAGATTTATGAATAGACGCAGAAGGATTCAGGTCGATTATCCGGCCTGATTGTTCGGCTCTCTTAGGTTCCTTGCCATTTCAATTTTGTCACAAAACAGCCCGACAAAGTGATACAAACCATTGCAAAATTAGAATCTTCATTCTGAAATGAAACACAAGGATACACATACGCTGGCAAAACTAAAACAGACACAACAAGTTGTAAAAATGCCTTTGTTTTTTCCAGTTTGCCGTTGGGGTAGTATGTCCCATCACAAAAGTATGTGTTTCAGTATATACACACCAGTGAACTCCACAAAGAATCGAATGTAATCCTGTTTTCACAAAAAAAAGAGTGGAGAAAGAGGAAACATCTAATTTATAGCATCTACTGCACACCCTGTATTATATATGTACAATTTCTTGTGCTTCTCTAGAGAATAATTCCCCTTGTGTACAAAAGAATGAGCAAAGACACCACAGTGACCATGTTGATCAGCTTCTTGACCTTCTCCGCTCTCCAACTTCCATCAGACGACATACTATAATCATCATCTTCCTCCCTCACCGTCACTGATGTCAGAGTCGAAGAATTGCTCATCTCACCGTGAAGATCAACACTGCGTTCTTCAGTCTTATGATCCTCCTCCACTCGTTGCACAACCACAACCTGAACCGGTGGAGGAGCCATGGTCGTTTCGTCATGAACAACAACAACCATATGATCATTTGACGGCGGTAACCCCTGCGACACTGAAGAAACCGCCTCTGTTGCCCTGAAAACGTCATGACGATCATGGGACACCACGAGCAAAGAAGGCAGCTGCTTGGTGTGTTCATGATCGTCATCAGAAACCTTGGAGTAGAAGACCTCGCCGTCGACGTGGTAGAGGCTCGCCGTGCGCACCTCCTGCGCCAGCGCGCACGGCCAGCACAAGAGCCACCGCGCGTAGTCCGTCAGCGACTTTGAGCGGCAGCACGCCCTGCTCCCGGGGAGCCCGAACCTTGTCCTCATCTGGATCCTCCAGTATCCGCCGTAGAGCAGCCCACAGGCGCAGAGCAGCACGCCGGCGCCGCCGACCACGTCGCCGATGACGACGTCGTGGATGTGCAGCGCCGAGACGCCCAGGATCCAGATGGGCGCGAAGCACAGCAGCGCGAACGTGACGGCGTGCACGTAGGCGTTGCCGAAGCCCAGCCTCTCCATGTTCCACCCGAACACGCAGAAGGTGCACGACAGCGAGAGGCACCACCCGGTGCACGACGCGCCGCCGCAGCAGTCGAACATGCCGCCGTCCCACTCGGGATCGAGCACGACATTGCCAACTGGTTTCGTCTCCGAGACAGCCGCGTCATACAAGGAGAAAGACAAGTCTTGGCACTGGGCGTCTTTGCCCAGCGGGCTGCAGACGGCGTACACGGCGGCGGCGACCGGCGCGACGACGCCGAGCACGAAGAAGCCGTCCTCGAGGAGCTCGGGCCTGGCGCGCCTGGTGTACCCCCAGTAGAGGCCGCAGAGCACGTACTGGCAGACCACGGTGAGGTGCAGCAGCGCGACGACGACGGCCATGTGCAGGCGGTCGCGGGGGCGCGGCGCGGCGTCCTTGCAGTAGGCGGCGCGGAGGTCGGCGGCGTCGCGGGGGCGCCAGCGGCAGAGGAGGAAGATGTCGAGGCAGAGCGAGGGGTGCTGGTAGAGGCTCAGCAGCGTGAAGAGCCCGTTGAGGACCTGGTTGTTGATCTCGATCCAGTGGTTCCTCTCCTCCGGCACCGGGAACGCGCCGTCGAGGAGCCCCAGGAGGAGGAGCACCAGCATGCCGCCGGAGACGGCGACGCAGAGGAGAAACAGCAGCAGCGCCATGTTCATGGGGTTGGCGATCCATTCTTTGCAAGTCCGGCGGACGGAGGCCCAGTCGACGCGGGGGTCGTCGGCGTGAGCTTTCCGGCGGCACAAGGTGGGGAGCTCCCCTTCCCCGAGGCAGCAGTGCAGTTGCTGCTGCGGCTTGTCGACGAGGAGGTGGTGCTCGGCCTCGTCGAGCGGCGGCGTGGAAGCCCGGTAGTTGAGGAGCATCGGGGAGCGCAGGGCGCCCGTGGCCGGAGCATTGCCGTTAGAGATGGCAACGGCAAGGACCATGGCGAAACGCACGCGCTGGATAGCAAGGAGAAGCAACCACAAAGAGTATGTTGACAAGACATGGCATCGGGCATCGGCATATGTTTATTTTCTGTTCTTTTGTTGGGAGATGGTCTATCCTGGGATGGAATCCATCAATCTTGGGCGTCTTTAGAATGGTCAAACTTGGGTGCTTCTGATAGTGATACTATTCTCCGGTCCGGTGAGGTCATTTTCCAAGCTTTTGGCCATCGATATATGAGCTCTATGATCTGGGAGACCTTTTTTTCCTGCATACTCCGTATTTAACACTGAAAGACCATTGACTTCATGGAGACAATTGACTAGAATAGGAAATAGAGCACAACTTTCTAGAACATCATACATGTCAAGAACTCAAATCGGTTGGCCATCTGCTCTGCTCTACTCTTCTCTCCTATGTTCACTCTGCCAAGCCGCCGTTGCCTTCACCTTCCCCACCCTCGACCCCTCGTCATGCCATTGCCCTCTCCAAACTTTCCACTGCCTCGACACTCCATTACAGCATTATTGTAACTGAGAGATGACATAATCATCCTTCCTTTCATTAACATCATTTCAACTCAAGTCCAGACCCTGTGAAGAGCAAAAAAAACAAAGCACAAGTGATTCTTCCATATCCACTAACTGCATCTGTCGATCCTATATATCCGAGACAAGTATTTTTTTTGAACGGTAAATAATTTTTTTGAATGGTATCCGAGACAAGTATCATGTGCATACATTTACATTGTCATCTACCTGCGGGGTGCGGGCTGGCGTTGGATTTTGCTTGCAAAGTGGCCTGCTGCCTCTTGCACATACCAGCAAGCAGCCCGAGCCTATTTGAGTGTGTCAGTACTTGTCGTTGCCACAATGCAAATTCACAAGCAACACCTTTCACCCTTTCGGTGCTTCTTTGGGGCTCTGATCCATCAAAGTCTTTCGGTCTCTCACAGAGCAAGCCCTCAAAACGAGCACCATACATTCAAATTCGAGTTCACCAAGTCACTTTCACCATGACAGAGGCCCCATCAAGCTCTATTTGTTGACTGTCAAATCCATGCTTCTTGGCTTTGAAGGAAGCGCTGCGCTCAACTTGGTCAATAAAGCCTCCTCCAAAGTTGAACTTCAGATGCATCCAAGTATCTTGTACCACAGCAACCACAAACCTTCTCAATCCAAGTGACTGACTAACAATGCCATGAAACAGCTGAATTTCTTTCTCTAGCCCACTAACACAAGAAGTAAGAAGCAGACTGAAACCATTCCCATGAACCTGCGATACGTCCACTTGTATGGTTGCCTCCACAGCGCTGTGAAACATAGCTAATGTGGTATCAACTGCACCACCGGCACCATCAATACGACTCAAGAACGGTTTACACGACGGTGTAGTTAATTCATCGAAATCTGATACTCCATCGATTAGCTGCACGTCATCAGCTTCTTCTTCTCCTTTCCTGATCCTCATGTCATACTCTATTAGGACAGCAGAGTGCATCTCGATACCTCGCTTGGGGCCGATCATCTCCCTCTGACATACTCCTCTCTATATCAGAGACAGACAGAGAGGGTCCGGATCGGGCTCGGGCTCCGAGAGTCGTGGAGCGGCCCGTGGGCCCATCGATCAGGCCCAACCAAAAGAATCCAGTCCAGCCAGAAGACTAGTCCTCGTGGGCCTAAAAAAAAGCCACAACCGAGACAGAGCAGGGAAGCAGACAGACTACTGATTACACATGAATGAAAGCAGCCGCCGCGGCAAAGAGGCTCTCCTCCTTCCGCCCCACCACGGCGGCGCCATCGCCAATGCGCTCGCCGCCGTCCACCGCCACGGCCTCCCAGCTCCACGCTCTCCGCCGACACCTTCACCACGAACCACCTCCTCATCTGCTACTCCAGGCGCGGGGACCTCGCCGGCGCGCTCCACGTGTTCGACGAAATGCCAAGCCGGAACCTGGACCGCCATGCTCTCCGCCTCGGTGCGTGGCGGTGAGCCTCACCTGGGCCTCCGCCTGCTTGTCTCCATGCTCAGGACTGCCGGGTTCTGCCCCCAACGAGTTTGCTCTCGCCAGCGCGCTCAGTGCCTGCTGTCAGTCGTCCATGGAGGCACAGGCACTCAATATGCATCTCGGCCTTTCCCTTCATGGACTCGCCGTCAAAGCTGGCCTGGATGCCAATCCTTACGTGGGGAGCTCGTTGATGCTGATGTATGCCAAGAAGCACGGGCATGTTGCTGCTGCAGAGCAAGTGTTTGCAAACATAGTTTCCAAAGACTTGGCATGCTGGAATGCGATGCTGGAGGGCTATGTCTCCAATGGCCGTGGGGTCGATGCGATGAGGACAGTGGTTCAGATGCATCGGTGTGGAATACCACCTGATGTTTTCACCTGTATTTCTGCTGTAAAGGCTTCTTCAACCACCAGCGACGGCAAATTTGGGCGGAAGCTTCATTGTCTTGTCATCCAAAACATGCTCGAGTCTGATACTTCAGTGATGAACGCGCTTGTTGATATGTATTTCAGAGCAGGACTCAAGGAAATCGCCATGGCTATCTTTGGCAAGATTCGACGAAAGGATACCGTTTCTTGGAACACAGTGATATGTGGTCTCGCACATGATGAGGATGAGAAGGTGGCTGCAGACTGCTTTGTTCACATGTCACGATATGGTTGCAGGCCCAATCAAGTTACGTTCTCTGTCATGATGAGGCTGAGTGGTGCTAAAGAGAACGCTTCCCTCGGTCTTCAGATCTTTGGGCTTGCCTACCTTCATGGCTACACCGACAACGTCCTTGTAGCAAATGCAGTCATCAACATGCTGTCCAGATGTTGTCTGATCAGCTGTGCTTATGGCTTCTTCCGTAATCTCAGTGCCAGAAATGTTGCCACATGGAACGAGATGATTGCAGGCTATGGTCTCCAAGGTTGTTCTGAAGATGTAATGAGGCTCTTCCGCAACTTCGTCAGCTTCGGAGCAAGACCGGATGAGTTCACCCATCCAGCTGTTTTCTCTGCCTTCCAGCAAGCTCATGATGTAAGGAACCATGAGCAGATCCACGCAAGTGTTCTGAAACATGGATTTGCTTCATGTCAGTTTGTGTCAACTTCACTAATCAAAGCAAAGGCATCCCTTGGCTCAGTTCAGAGTGCACTGAAAGTCATTGAGGATGCTGAAAACGTGGATATGGTGTCATGGGGAGTCACTATCTCCCCATTCCTGAAGCATGGCCTGAACAATGAGGTTCTTTTACTTTTCAACTTATTCAGAAGTGACTGCGCAGAGAAGCCTGATGAGTTCATCCTGGCTACTGTTCTGAACGCCTGCGCAAATGCCGCATTAATCAGGCAGTGCAAATCCGTTCATTCGCTTGTTGTCAGGACTGGACACAGCAAGCACTTTTGTGTTGCAAGCGCTTTGGTTGACGCCTACGCGAAATGCGGTGATATAGCTGCTGCAGAGAGAGCTTTCTTGGTTGTTTCGTCCTCGACTGAAGACACAATACTGTACAACACCATGCTGACGGCTTATGCCAACCATGGTCTGATACACGAAACGATCAGCCTCTACCAAGAGATGACACAACTTCAATTGGCTCCAACACCAGCCACGTTCGTCGCTGTCACCTCAGCTTGCAGCCATTTTGGGCTAGTGAAGCAGGGGGAGCTTCTGTTCAGTTCCATGCTGTCTGCTTACGGCATGAATCCAACAAGGACAAACTATGCATGCCTGGTCGATCTTCTGGCGCGAAAAGGGCTCCTTTACGAGGCAAAAGGCGTCATTGAGGCAATGCCGTTCCAGCCGTGGCCTGCGGTTTGGAGGTCACTGATGAACGGTTGCCGGATCCACGGGAACAAAGAACTCGGCGTGCTTGCTGCTGAGAAGATCCTGAGACTGGCGCCAGGAAGTGATGGTGCCTATGTGTCCCTATCGCATGTCTATGCTCAAGATGGAGACTGGCAGTCTGCAGAGAACACCAGGAGGAGGATGGCTGAGAATCAAGTGCAGAAGACGCAAGGTTACACCAGTCTTGAGATTTAGCCATTCACAGATGTTGCATATAGGAGGGGTGGTGATTGGTTCTGACAACAGATGTTGCATGTAGGAGGGGTGGTGATTGGTTCTGACAACAGAATAGCCACGTTTAGGGCAGCAACATTTCGTGTTGAAGTGTATGTGAATAGTGAATGCATTGTTTACCAGGCATTTTGGTAACGCAGCCACTCTTGAAAATATTTTAGATCATAGTTCGAGCATTTGTGCATAATGCATACGAATGTATAAAGTAGGCTGCTCTGTTTGTTTTTGTATGCAGTCATAATTTGGGATAAGAGAGATTCAAATGATGAATGGCATTTAAGCAACCATCCAGTAACCAGATCATGCAATTTAACCGCTCAAATATGTCAGGGAAAAAACTGACCACCTACCTCAGTTCACATAGTTCACCAGGGATACAATCAGCTAATGATGGCAAACATAAACTACCTTCCACAGACTGTCGTCTATTTTGTTTCCACAGAATTCTCTCTAAACTGGAAAACCCAATTTTGAGTGTGTTGATACACTATTAACATTGGAAGGCCCTTACAATTGGAGTCAACCACCGCAATTTATTTTATGCTCATATATCTCCCGTGGACTTATTTGTCTCCAGCAATGAATGCATCTCCTATATTTGGTCTTCTTGTTCAGAAAGATTTGCTGTTCTCCAAAAATAAATCCCTAGTTAGGTTGCACCAATTCACCACTTCGAGGTGTTTCTTGCCTTGTGGTTTCCGTTTGCTCACACTGCATCATTGCAGTATTGCTTGGTGGCTCCTCCTTCACATCCGTAGCATCCCTATTAAATTGCAATGCTACATAGGCGTTCGCTGACTCCTGCTCTACAGTCCTAGCTTCCATGTTAGGCTTCAACACATCAGCACTACTGAGCGGCTCCAGTTCTACATTTCTAGCTTGCTCGTTAGGTTGGACCATTGCAGGATCTCTGGGTGGCTCCAGTTCTGTTATCCTAGCTTCCTCATCAGATCGTAGCTCATTCGATGGAACCATTACAGGGTCTTTCGATAAGTCATGTTCTACTCTTCTAGCTTCCTCATAGTTTAGAAGCATTGCAGGCCTCTGCTTTACATTTATAGCTTCCTTGTCAGGTTGCAGCGTATCCATATCCCTAAGAAGCTCCTGTTCCACCCTTCTAGCTTCGTCATTAGCATGCAGCATGATACTGTCTCTGGATGGGTCCTCTGTTAGTGTTGCCTGAATTGGGACATCAGAACCATGAACATCCCCAGCCTCCCTAGCTCCATACCTTTCAGCATCAACAATCTGGTCAGTCTTCCTCGTGAATTTCCGCTTGTTCCATTTCCTTTTGCCACCACGTTTCTTGACCTTAAGTGATTCAGGGATTTCAGTTGGCTTTTTATCTGTCTCCTTAACCTGCCTTTGTCCAGGAACAACAATATACTTCGTGGCACCATTTGCACAACCTTCTGATTGACCTGCACCAAAGATTGCCCATTTATGACCCTATCCAAGCCAGAGCCAGAAAGGAGTTATAATGTTTGCATACCGAATGAGCCTGGATCAAATAATAAGAAAATTACCCTGGATTGCAAGAAGAGCTGTTCGGGCAGCTTTTATCTCCGCCTCCTTCTTTGTTCTAGCAGAAGCACCAATGTATTGTATGCCACCAATCTCAACAGTGCATATGAAAGGAGATACGCCTGAAGCTTGTTTAGTGCAAATATAAGATGGAATGGCGTAATTCATCTTCTGAGCGTACTCCTGAAGAAGATTCTTGCACAGGCCAGTTTCTTGCTGAAAAGCATAGCAAGTAGCAAAGAAATACATCGATCAAGAAGAGATACTGCACTGCTATGCTAATTTAGCCATCCTAATTCCTAAGAAGTAAAGGATCTTCAGATTCTCTAAAGAATACCTTTGGACATGATAACAAAATTTAATAACCATACTGTGACCTATGCATGGCTCATGGTTCATAGACTGGACAGAGCTAGTTCGCAAGCATCTTCATGACTAATTCCCTACTGTATTCACAGACCTAGTAACCAAGAGCTTCAATAATTTTCAGACCAAGAAACATTATTGAATTTGGGGAAATACCATGAAACCCAAAACAAACTTCCATGGTTGTATACTCAGGTAAACTAATTAACATTACTTGAAAAGGTAATAGAAGCAATGAATAATAGGTGTTATTAGCACTTCCTCCAATACATTCCATGGAAACTTCACCATGCCAAGCTAATAGAGGAAACATCAGATGATTTCACACAAGCAGAAATAAAAGAAGTGCAAAAAGCAAATCTGGTAGGGCTCAAACATATGTAATTTGAAGAAGCATGTAAATTTTCTAGACAACATATACCAATTAATGAGTCGGTTCTCTTTTTTCCCAAAGACTGCAGGGCAAAAGAGCAGATCACCACTCATTCACATACACCCTCAAGTTCACAGATTTTCCTTTTGGGGTCTTTAGCAACAATGTCTGCACGAACGTGTAACTATGTGCGCAAAAGAGTAACTTACCACTGATGGGATGCTTTTGGTTTCAGTTGCTGAAATGGACTTGACTATTTCCAAGAGGGCAACTTCGGCGGCTGACTGCTCTGCAGCCTTTCGGCTGAAGAACCCAGGCAGAGAATCATACTTGGTGTTGTTAACGACCACTGTGGACTTGAAGATGGGCTCATGGGACGGCCCCTCTTTGAGGGTATGGTACTCTGGGGTTGAAAGACCTGCTTTCTGCGCGTACTCTTGCAGGCGGCTCTTGAATACATAGCAATTCTCAACTCCTGTGCCAAATGAAGCATACAGCAGCTAAGAACACGGCAGTACTGTAATGTTGGTGAAAAGGGGACAATTTGGAATGAAGTAAAAATGGAAGCCTCCAGCAGGATGCTTGATTAGCAAGCTAATGCCGTAAATTACTTAAAAGAAGGTCAAACTAAACTGTGGTCTGGGCGGATAGGTAACTGTACGAAGTAACAAGGTACTGCTAGCAAAGATCATATCTGAGGAATTGAGCGAATCGGCAAGGATCAGACGGGTTTAGTGAAATGGTGGGGGCGGAAGGGTTGGGGGAACGGGAACTCACTGATTCCGGTGGGGGCAGCCGCGACGCTGCGCGCAGGGGAGACGCTCATGGCGGCATCGGGCGCCGCCGCGCCTCCGCCGTCCATAGCCCACCCCGCCGCCGCCGCCTCCGCCTCCAAGGGTGAGTGAGGAGGGTTCTGTGTGCCGTTTCTAGGGGTTGGGAAACATTTCTTTACAACAGATAAAATGGCCTCAACAGATTCGTGTCGTCTATCGATGACAAGCTGGTCCCACCCAGCGGTGGTGCCCGTTGTCACACCCGGTTTTAAAGGCAAAACCAGATGCATCTGATATGTGCGCCAGGATCAGTTTACACACATATGTTAGACGTCACAAGTGAATATCTATAACCATGCATAACGAAAGAGTATTAAAGTGCATTTATTACAATCTCAGAGTTGACACAAATGTCATAGCGGAAGACTTAAATAAACGTTCATCTAACGAAGCAAAAGTGACTCCAACTCCACAGGCGTTGACTGGGGGAGACTCGCCTAGAACTCCTCAAAATCAGCAGTGAAATCCTCAAAATTCTCCCAATCTGAGCAGCATTCCGGGTGTGGTCGATGCAATATAAATAAACAACAAGCGTGAGTACATGCCGTACTCAGCAAAGTTTGGAAATAAATGACATGCAAGACTTTATAAAGTGGGTAGCTAAAAGGCTAGCTGCATTAAGCACTTTTAGTTGGTCAAGTTTTATTAAGCAACTATTTACTAGCAAATATAAGTATATACCAACCACAATTAAATAAATGGCATAACCCAACAAATTCTGGTAATCACAGTTTAGGTCTTATTCAAGTAAAATTATCATGTAAGGGTCCAGGCCGCTCTTGACCGTGAGCACGACTGTTATAACAGTTTTACACTCTGCAGAGGTTGTACACTTTCACCATAAGCCGTGATTCCCATTGCCGAAGCATACACCCGTCCCACACCACGTGGACCGAATACTGAGTTTCACTATGAGACCTTTACAAAAGCACTCTAACAAATGATAGCCCGCTAAGGTTTCCGGTTCAGAAGCAAAACATAACCCTCCCTAATGAGGTTTGTCTCTTACCAAAGCCCACAGCTCAAGAGGACCGAGCTATACCCCGTCAATCGCCGCCCCCCATGCCCCTTCTGAGTAAAGCTACCATAAACTGGAGCACCTAATTAGTCAGTCAAAGTGTCGGGGACAAACCCCGGGGGTCCCCTAATCATCGGGGCAAATCACCCTCAAAGAACGATATGCCACGAAAGGCCGAATCACCGGCAGCCAAGAGGGGCCGCCAAGGCAGCTCGGCCCGTCACGGCCTATCGCGGCCCACGAACGGACGTCCGAGCACGCCTATCGAGGGGACCCGAGTCGCTACCCCCGTCTCCGCCTCGCTCGAGGGCCGCGCTCCCTCGAGCAGACACGACGCAAACCCCGCCTCGCTCGAGGGCCGCGCACCCCCTCGAGCGGGCGGGCCGTCTCCGCCTCGCTCGAGGCTACCCCTCTACATAACGCGACACGCTCTAGCGCCCCGCCCGACAACTGCATCTAACGCCCGCCCCATCAGGCGGGCGTCGAAGTCAAAAAGGCAATCTCTCCCCACGCCGCGCCGCTGACGCCACGGAGCTCCCTGTTTCAACTGCTCCGGTCACTGTGCGTCCTCACCACCACTGTGAAGACGCATGCGGCGCTGCGCGAGGCCCTGTGCGGACTTGCAGGCGTCAATCCGCACCACTATTCCACCCGCTCCCGTCCTCCCCCCCCCCGGCGCAGCCCTCGAATGAGCGCGAAGGACCCTCGAACGAATATACGAGCAGCAACCGAGTACGGACTCCGGTCGGGCGCGGTCCGGTGATGACGAACGCCGGGTCAAATCCACCAACTCTCGGCCATTCCCCGGCAAATCGGGCACGCCGCGCATTGTGGTCGACAGCAGGCGCCATGCCGGCCCCTGTGCCGCCAACTCTCGTCCTTCGTCACCTGCCCCGCCCTCAAAGTCAACCAGCGGCGGGCAGTTGGGTGCAGATTACGGCAGCGCCACCCCTCGAAATCACTCTAGGACAAGCACAGGAATGGCCATGACGCCCGCGGAAGCCGGAGCTCGCCATAAATCCCCCGCCTGGGTCAAGGACGGTCGCACGCCCAGCGCCACGCTCTCCAGTACACACCTCTGTAGCACACACTGTATCTGTACTTGTAAGCCCCTCCCCCCCTTTCTCTCCTTAGCCTATAAAAGGAGGGAGGGGGCGAGAGAGAAAGGGAGAGGAAAAAAGACGATCACACACACCGCCACACATGATATTGGCACTCGCCTCAATCACACTCGCTTTCAGAGACTTGGAGACTCCTCCTCCTCTCCCGCCTTGCTTGTAGCCCTCCTCTGCAAGCACTCCGGTGCAAGATAGTACAGCGCCCCGAGCGCACCCTGCTGGACGTACGACCTCACAGTCGAAACCAGGATAAACGCTTGTCTCATCGTGCTAGCTCTTGCATCAACCGTCAAGGGACGGGACACAGCGCATTCTATTTGGCGCTGGGGATTGGCCGACCGATCCCAGCACCGACACAAAGCCAGAGCCACATGGCACTCATGGTTGTACTGTTTTCCTGGGTGGTTCTCCATGTTCCAATTAAAAGATGTGATCTTATCCATTAATCAATTAAAAGGTAGTAATGGAAAATAGAGTAGGGGTTTCATTTAACCAATCCCGGTTGAGCAAGCTAAGCATCATCTACCATCAAAATTAATTAAGTACCCCAAGCTGCAAGGTATGGTAAAGAAGACTAGAAAATCCTTAATGGGACCCAACAATATTATTGCAAGCGATAAATAACAGTGTAATTAAAATGCATGTCATTCAGGTACAAACGGGTATGATCAAGGAATACTTGCCTTCTTCCCAACCCTGCTGCTGCTCAAAGTCTTCAACGACCGGATCTTCAAAGCTCTCCTCGAACGGTACGTTTCTTATACGCATCACACATTCACATGCAAAGAAATAATACAATAAATAAGAAACAGTACACCAAACAATTCCAACAGAAGAAAACAACAGCACAAAACTAATCTACGCGTCACCACGAACGCGTGAGCGCGAGAATCACTAAAATCGGAGTTAAAACGAGAGAGATATGGCTTTTCTAAGGTTCAGGGACTTGCTGGCAAAGTTTTAAAAGTTCCAGGGGCTTAACTGCGAAAATCCGAGGGCTAAAACATAATTTTGTATTAAACTACGAGGGTTTTCATGTCAAAAGACAAAACTTGGACCTCGGGCGCAATTTTAAAACTTGCAGGGGCTAAAACGAAAGAAAAAGGACTTAATTTGAAATATTTTTGAACTGACAAGGACCGCGTGTTGATTTTGAAAACTTGGAGGGCCTTTTTGTAAAACGGTCAAGGTTGACCGGTAAGCGCCTGGATTGACTCGGAGCTCAGGTGGTCCTCGGCCGTTGGATCACGATCTAACGATCGTGAACAGATCGGGCGGAGGGGAGACTCCGGCGACGACTGGAGCGGCGGCGCCGCCGTCGGACGCGGCGGAGCTTCGCCGGCGACACGCGAAATTGCGCTACGGTGCACCAAAACGTGCGCGGCTTGGACGGGGAGCAAGCGGGGAAGACGACGATCTCACCCCGGCAGATCACGACGAGCTTGGAGCTTCGACGACGGCCGGCGACGGAAGATGGCGGGCGGCGGCGCTGCGGGAACCAACGGCGAGCGATTAAGGTAGGAGCGTTGCGGGGAACCGATGTGCGAGCAACACAGGAGGGTTCCTTACATCCTTGCGAACCTCCCGCGGTGAGACTTGGCGAGAGAGAGACAGGGACGAGCGAGAACAACGGCGGCGGCTCGAGCTCGGCAATGGCGGCGACTATGGCGCAGGCGGCTAGGGTTTGCGGCTCGGTTGGCGACGCGCGGGGAAAGCGGAGAGATTAGGAGCGGCGGCGGCCGAAGTTTTATAGGCGCGGGGATGGCTCGGGCCCACGCCTTGCGTGCGTGCCACGGAGACGGCGCGGCCGAGCTGGGTCGGACTCGAGCTCGAGTCTGGCTCGGGGACGACGATCCTGACAGGCGGGCCCCGCCTGTCAGCGACGCGGGGGAGAGGGAGAAGGGAAGCGAGCCGGCGCGGGAGACTTGGGCCGGAAGAGAGTTGGGCCGGCTGACCGAGAAGAGAAGTAGAGGGGGCATAGCCGAGCTGGGCCAAGAGTTGGAGGGGCAAAAACGAACTCGACAGAAAACAACTATTCTAAACCTCAAACAAATTCAAATTAAATTCGAATTTAAACAGAATTTAAATTCCAACTTAATTGAAAAGCAAGCAAAAGACAAATGCAACAGCATGGATGCAACAAAAACTTATTATGACTATAATTATTTAATATGATATTTAAATTGATAAAAGGCTAGAAATTCCAATTAAATCATAGAAAATTTATTTAAGCCTTAATAAATCCTAGAAAAATTCAGAGAGTTGCTACAATTTAATTGTGATGAATTTTAGGGTGTTACAAACCTACCCCCCTTAAAGAGAATCTCGTCCTCGAGATTCTGATGGATTAGAGAAAATCTGAGGAAATTCTGCCATCAACTCATCTTCCCTTTCCCAAGTTGCCTCACTTTCCGCATGATGACTCCACTGAACTTTACACATCTTAATCACTTTACTCATAGTAACTCTTTCAGCAGTTTCCAAAATCTTAGCTGGATATTCCATATAAGTCACATCATCTTGCACATTCAACTCATCTAAAGACAATTCTTCCTCAGGCACTCTAAGACACTTCTTCAACTGAGAGATATGAAACACGTCATGCACATCAGACAATCTGGCTGGCAACTCCAATTGATAAGCAACCTCACCTTTTCTATCTACAATCTTGAAAGGTCCAATGAAACGAGGAGATAATTTACCTTTCACCTTAAACCTTCTCAAGCCTCGAATAGGAGATACTTTCAGATACACATAATCACCCACCTCAAAGGTTAGCTCTCTCCTTCTTGTATCTACATAGCTCTTCTGCCTGGACTTAGCCGTTCTCAAATTCTCTGATAATCTGAACCTGTCTCTCAGCTTCCTGCAAAATCTCTGGCCCAAACAGCTGACTTTCACCTGTTTCACTCCAATACAAAGGTGTTCTGCACTTTCTAGCATAAAGCGCTTCGAAGGGGGGCCATCTTTAGACTTGCCTGATAACTATTGTTATATGAGAACTCTGCATATGGAAGACTCTTGTCCCAACTGCCTCCATGCTTCAAAGCACAAGCTCTCAACATATCCTCCAAAATCTGGTTAGTCCTCTCTGTCTGACCATCTGTCTGAGGATGATATGCAGAACTGAAATTCAACTTTGTATCCATAGACTCAAGCAACTTCTGCCAGAATCTAGATGTAAACTGAGTACCTCTATCAGACACTATCTTTTTAGGTACACCATGGAGACAAACAATTTTGGACATGTATAACTCTGCTAACTTAGCGCTGGTATAAGTAGTGTGAACGGGTATAAAGTGGGCAACCTTAGTTAATCTGTCCACAATAACCCATATGGAGTCATATCCTCCTCGAGTGCGAGGTAACCCAACAATGAAATCCATACTGATTTCTTCCCACTTCCATTCAGGTACCTTGAGTGGCTGAAGCAAACCGGCTGGTCTCTGATGTTCAGCCTTAAGTTTCTGACAAACATCGCACAACGCCACATGGGCAGCCACATCCCTTTTTAGTCCATACCACCAATACCTTTGCTTCAGATCTTGGTACATCTTGGTGCTTCCAGGATGAATAGAATATGCGGAATCATGAGCTTCCCTCAATATCTGCTCCCTGAGAGACTCGATATCCGGTACACATATCCTCTTTCTAAACCAAACTGTACCTTGATCGTCTTCGGTGAAGTCGGGAGCTTTCCCTGCTAACATGGTTTCCTTGATTTCCTTTATCTTCTCATCAGTAAGCTGACCCTTCCGAATTTCCTGCTCCAGTGTAGACTCAACCTCCATTGTCACGCCTTCGGTCTGACTCAGAAATCCCAGGTTCAGCTTCTCCATCTCTGCACACAACTCAGCTGGCAACTGGCGACCAAACATTGCATTTACTTGTGACTTCCTACTCAACGCATCAGCAACCAAATTAGTCTTGCCAGGATGATAGTTGATCCCCAAATCATAATCCTTGATCAACTCCAACCATCTTCTCTGCCTCAAATTCAGATCCTTCTGAGTAAATATGTACTTCAGGCTTTTGTGATCAGTATACAGTTCACATCTGTTACCTAGAATATAGTGCCTCCAGATCTTCAAGGCATGGACAACAGCTGCAAGTTTCAGATCATGAGTAGGATGGTTCAGCTCGTGCTTCCTCAACTGCCGGGATGCATAGGCTATAACTCTGCCTTCCTGCATGAGCACACACCCAAGACCTCTACGAGAAGCATCACAATATATATCAAAGTTCTTGTGAATATCTGGCATAGCAAGCACTGGGGCTGTAGTCAACTTCCTTCTCAACTCTTCAAAGCTGGCCTGACACGCTTCTGACCAAACAAACTCCTTGCCCTTCTCTAATAGCGAAGTAAGAGGTTTCGCTATTTTAGAAAAGCCTTCAATGAATCTCCTGTAATATCCAGCCAATCCCAGAAAGCTTCTGATCTCAGAGACTGTGGTAGGAGGTTCCCAATCCAACACATCCTTGACTTTACTTGGATCCACTGCAATACCTCCATCAGTAACAACATGACCAAGAAAAGACACTTGATTCAACCAAAACTCACATTTACTAAACTTGGCATACAACTGGTTCTCTCTAAGAGTCTGCAACACCAACCTCAAATGCTCCTCATGCTCCTCCTCATTCTTAGAGTAAACCAGAATATCATCAATAAACACCACCACAAATTTATCCAAGTACTCCATGAACACCTTATTCATCAGGTACATAAAGTAGGCAGGTGCATTTGTCAATCCAAACGACATCACAGTATACTCATACAACCCATACCTGGTGGTGAATGCTGTTTTAGGAATGTCGGAGCGCCTGATCCTCAACTGATGATAGCCAGATCTCAAGTCAATCTTGGAGAAAACCTTAGCTCCTCTCAACTGATCAAATAAGTCTTCAATTCTGGGCAATGGATACTTATTCTTGATGGTTACCTCATTCAATGAACGATAATCCACACACATCCTCAGAGTACCATCCTTTTTACCCACAAAAATGACAGGTGCTCCCCAAGGTGAAGAACTAGGACGAATGTAACCTTTATCCAACAATTCCTTAAGTTGTTTCTTACGTTCTTCTAGTTCATTAACAGCCATTCTATAGAGTCTTTTAGAAATAGGAGCAGTACCAGGTAAAAGCTCAATAATAAACTCAATGTCTCGGTCGGGTGACATACCTGGCAAATCATCTGGGAAGACATCCGGAAACTCACAAACAACTCTGATATCCTCCAAAGGAACACCGCTGGCCTGATTCACTGAGTAAGTTGAAGCTGAGGGTTGAGTGGCCCCGAATTCAATCTTCTCTCCCTGAGGACTAGTCAACAACACGGACCTCTTGGCACACTGAATCACCGCATCAAAAGCAGCCAACCATCCCATTCCAAGTATGACATCAATTTCCTCAGAGTTCAGAACTATCAGATCAGCAGGAAAGTCTACCCCAACTATTTTCGGATTAACTCGGGGACAGATAAAATTGGCTTTCATGTTTCCACCGGGGGAGCTAACTAGCATGGAATTCTTCATAGGGAGCATGGGTATATTATACTTAGCTACGTACTAAGTAGTAATAAAAGAATGGGATGCTCCAGAGTCGAATAAAACTGATGCAGGGGCTGAGTTGACAAGGAACATACCAAGTACCACATCCTGGGCCTCCTGTGCGGACTCTGCAGCAACATGGTTCACCTTGCCCCGCATCTGATTCTGCTGGCCCTTGTTGCTCTGGGGCGTCGGGTTCACATTCCTGTTCTGCTGCTGAGGGGTATTCTGCCTAGGTGCACTGCCACTCTGGCGCTGTGGGGTCTGAGCATTCCTCTTAGGACAGTTGTGGGCAAAGTGGCTGGGATCTCCACAAATGTAGCAGGTACGAGGAGTAGGAGCACTGCCTGGTGCAGTGGTCTTCACTGGAGTCTGAGCCGGGGTGGTCTGGCGGTTCTGCTGAAATGCTGGACGCTGAGGTGGAGGTGCTGACCGCTGACCCTGACTCTGCACAAAGTTACCCCCTTGCCCACCAAAGCGAACGGGCATGTTCTGCTGAGGCTGCTGGAGACGAGGGCGGGTGTTACTGCTTGACTGTCCTGAGGCCATGAACTTCCTCTTCTGCTCTCCCAACTCACGGCGCTTGCTCTCCAAGCCAATAGCCTTGTCTAGCAGCTTCTGAAATGTTGGGAAGGTGTGAGACATGAGTTGATAATGGGGCGGCGGAATCAATCCTTCCAGAAATCGCTCCTGCTTCTGCTCATCCTCTTTCACCTCATCTGGGGCGTAACGGGACAACTGAATGAACTTATCCCGGTACTCACTGACGGTCATCCCACCTTGCTTGAGTGAGAGGAACTCCTTCTTCAGCTTCATGACACCATCAGGAATATGGTGGCTCCTGAAGTTGGTCCTGAACTCCTGCCAGGTGATAGCATCAGGGGTGGCATGAGCAGCATGGTAAGCATCCCACCAATCTGAAGCTGATCCCTCCAAGCGACCTGAGGCATACAAGACCTTCTCCCTGCCATTGCACTGAGCCATATCCAGCTTCTTCTCAACAGTCTTTAGCCAATCATCAGCATCAAGAGGATCTGCAGAGTGGGAGTAGGTAGGAGGTTTGTGACTCATGAACTCCCGGTGCTTGTCTCTCGGCTGGTTGTTGTTGTTGTTGTTCTGTGCTTGCATGGCTGCCAAGGTATTAGCCATGCCCTGGAGGATCTGAGTCTGGTTGGCGAGGATCTGATCCATTGCTACAGGTGCTTGATTCGGCGGAGGATTTGGATTGGGGTTGGCACGTCCCTGACGATTCACAGGTGGTTGATCCACTCCACTTCCAGACCTGGTGTTCACCATCTGATGGTTAGAAACATGAGGTTCAGAGGGTGGTAAAAAGATGTAACTCAAATCATGAACAGATAAAAGTTGATGTAGAACGAGTTGCCAATGACTGGAAAATCGAATTCTGAAACAGATTCTGTTTGTCACAATTAAACAGTTGTAACTCTCATTCTGAGTATCCAAAAATCATGATCTTTTGTCTGAACGTAGACTATCAAATTCTAAAACTAACCCAACTTGAATCACCTCAATCGGAATTTGGTGTCTCGAGGTATAAAATAAACAAGACAGCTGTGTCAGGACCACGGGACAGATTCTGGTTACTCTAATAAAACCATTATATCTCTCTGCCAGAACCTCCAAAAATAACGAAAAATTCCCAGAACCTAGGTTATCAAGTCCTTAATCCGACCCAACTGGATTTATGTCAAACGGAGTTCTGAAGCTCCAGAAACAATTAGGACAGTACCAGGATATCATGCAGTAGCGAGAACAGATTGTCGCATAACATGATTTATAGGAGGGATACAATTATATGGATAAAGTGATAGTTAAGTGCTAAGATCAGAGACCAAGATAAACCCAAACTAACTAAATTTATTTATTTAATAATTACTCAATTGTGGTCATCACTCCACAATTAAGTTCAATCATTACAAGGATCCAAATCACACACTTAGCACAAAAGAAAACATCTCTACCACACTTTTAAACCAAACTAAATCACACGCTACGCACGAGTCTCAACGATTCTAAACGTACTGAACTATCAAAAGAGAGGGTATCCTATCTTAATAGGTATGGGTGAAGCAACTAGACGATCCACCAAGCACTCTCTAGTGGGGCGGTGAATGACCCATCAACTGTTCTACATCTTCATCCAAGGGCGGAAGTGCTTCTCCCTTGAGTTCAGCTATCAGCATCTTGTTCTTCCTTCGTTCAGCAGCGAGTTCTTCACGCACTTCCTGTACCTCCCTTGTGGTGTCATTGGCGTGCACGTTGAGCATCTTGGTGAACGCCACCTGGACGTTGAGTGTAGCGTTTAGCACGCCTCGCGGTTGTGGCACAACCCCAGTTGGAGTGCCTTGCTGCCTTCGGGGAAGATATGCCCAAGCAGTGTGACGTATTTCAGCAGCCTCCTCCTGACAAAGCACAGAAAGTGCCCGTCTTGCTGCATCCTGGATTCCAGCTTCGAAGGTTGATCTCATGGCGATAGCATGGTGCACTGCAGCCTCTTTGGTTCCTCCATGCTCATAATCAGGCTCCCGGATGTATACAGCGACATCCCAATCCTCTGGGTGATTTGGATGTGCCCTCCTTCTTCCACGATATTCTATCTCCACTTGGTAGTTCAGACCATTCGAAGCAGCATCGGGAACCCACTGTTGCCTCCGTCGTGGTGGTGAAAAGTCACTACCCACATGTCAGGCGGCGGAGGGGGTCCTTCACTTCCTTCAGATCCAGCTGGAGCATTCCCTCCCGAGTTAACTTCTTCGTCCATCACTTCCATCTCTTCAGGTTCCGGTTCCTTTTCTTGCACCGAATGTGACGAAGAAGGGGAAAGAGTGCTAACCAATCTACGAGCACCTTGCCTTGTCAACACCATCTATGGTTTAAGAAAGAAGGGGGTTAGAACAGTTCTAAAGACATCGAAACCAGGTGAGATGGTGAAAAAGATAGAACAGAAAACAAAAATCAAGGAGGAGACAATTATCAATGACCAGGAATAATAGCAAAATAAACCAATAATAGATAGAACAAGAGTAGTTAAGCAAAATAATCCTTAGAGAATGACCATTGCTATCTAGGCTTGCGTCCTACAGTCAACACGGCTCTGGTACCACTTCTGTCACACCCGGTTTTAAAGGCAAAATCAGATGCATCTCATATGTGCCCCAGGATCAGTTTACACACATATGGTAGACGTCACAAGTGAATATCCATAACCATGCATAACGAAAGAGTATTAAAGTGCATTTATTACAATCTCAGAGTTGACACAAATGTCATAGCGGAAAACTTAAATAAACGTTCATCTAACGAAGCAAAAGTGACTCCAACTCCACAGACGTTGACTGGGGGAGACTCGCCTAGAACTCCTCAAAATCAGCAGTGAAATCCTCAAAATTCTCCCAATCTGAGCAGCATTCCGGGTGTGGTCGATGCAATATAAATAAACAACAAGCGTGAGTACATGCCGTTCTCAGTAAAGTTTGGAAATAAATGACATGCAAGGCTTTATAAAGTGGGTAGCTGAAAGGCTAGCTGCATTAAGCACTTTTAGTTGGTCAAGTTTTATTAAGCAACTATTTACTAGCAAATATAAGTATATACCAACCACAATTAAATAAATGACATAACCCAACAAATTCTGGTAACCACAGTTTAGGTCTTATTCAAGTAAAATTATCATGTAAGGGTACAGGCCGCTATTGACCGTGAGCACGGCTGTTATAACAGTTTTACACTCTGCAGAGGTTGTACACTTTCACCATAAGCCGTGATTCCTATTGCCGAAGCATGCACCCGTCCCACACCACGTGGACCGAATACTGAGTTTCACTATGAGACCTTTACAAAAGCACTCTAACAAATGATAGCCCGCTAAGGTTTCCGGTTCAGAAGCAAAGCATAACCCTCCCTAATGAGGTCTGTCTCTTACCAAAGCCCACAGCTCAAGAGGACCGAGCTATACCCCGTCAACCGCCGCCCCCCATGCCCCTTCCGAGTAAAGCTACCATAAACTAGAGCACCTAATTAGTCAGTCAAAGCCAGAGCCACATGGCACTCATGGTTGTACTGTTTTCCTGGGTGGTTCTCCATGTTCCAATTAAAAGATGTGATCTTATCCATTAATCGATTAAAGGGTAGTAATGGAACATAGAGTAGGGGTTTCATTTAACCAATCCTAGTTGAGCAAGCTAAGCATCATCTACCATCAAAATAAATTAAGTACCCCAAGCTGCAAGGTATGGTAAAGAAGACTAGGAAATCCTTAATGGGACCCAACAATATTATTGCAAGCGATAAATAACAGTGTAATTAAAATGCATGTCATTCAGGTACAAACGGGTATGATCAAGGAATATTTGTCTTCTTTCCAACCCTGCTGCTGCTCAAAGTCTTCAACGACCGGATCTTCAAAGCTCTCCTCGAATGGTACGTTTCTTATACGCATCACACATTCACATGCAAAGAAACAATACAATAAATAAGAAACAGTACACCAAACAATTCCAACAGAAGAAAACAACAGCACAAAACTAATCTACGCATCACCACGAACGCGTGAGCGCGAGAATCACTAAAATCGGAGTTAAAACGAGAGAGATATGGCTTTTCTAAGGTTCAGGGACTTGCTGGCAAAGTTTTAAAAGTTCCAGGGGCTTAACTGCGAAAATCCGAGGGCTAAAACATAATTTTGTATTAAACTACGAGGGTTTTCATGTAAAAAGACAAAACTTGGACCTCGGGCGCAATTTTAAAACTTGCAGGGGCTAAACTGAAAGAAAAAGGACTTAATTTGAAATATTTTTGAACTGACTAGGACCGCGGGTTGATTTTGAAAACTTGGAGGGCCTTTTTGTAAAACGGTCAAGGTTGACCGGTAAGCGCCTGGATTGACTCGGGGCTCAGGTGGTCCTCGGCCGTTGGATCACGATCTAACGATCGTGAATAGATCGGGCGGAGGGGAGACTCCGGCGACGACTGGAGCGGCGGCGCCGCCGTCGGACGCGGCGGAGCTTCGCCGGCGACACGCGAAATTGCGCTACGGTGCACCAAAACGCGCGCGGCTTGGACGGGGAGCAAACGGGGAAGACGACGATCTCACCCCGGCAGATCACGACGAGCTTGGAGCTTCGACGGCGGCCGGCGACGGAAGATGGCGGGCGGCGGCGCTGCGGGAATCAACGGCGAGCGATTAAGGTAGGAGCGTAGCGGGGAAACGATGCGCGAGCAACACAGGAGGGTTCCTTACCTCCTTGCGAACCTCCCGCGGTGAGACTTGGCGAGAGAGAGACAAGGACGAGCGAGAACAACGGCGGCGGCTCGAGCTCGGCAATGGTGGCGGCTATGGCGCAGGCGGCTAGGGTTTGCGGCTCGGTTGGCGACGCGCGGGGAAAGCGGAGAGATTAGGAGCGGCGGCGGCCGAAGTTTTATAGGCACGGGGACGGCTCGGGCCCACGCCTTGGCGTGCGTGCCACGGAGACGGCGCGGCCGAGCCGGGTCGGACTCGAGCTCGAGTCCGGCTCGGGGACGATGATCCTGACAGGCGGGCCCCGTCTGTCAGCGACGCGGGGGAGAGGGAGAAGGGAAGCGGGCCGGCGCGGGAGACTTGGGCCGGCGCGGGAGACTTGGGCCGGAAGAGAGTTGGGCGGGCTGACCGAGAAGAGAAGTAGAGGGGGCAAAGCCGAGCTGGGCCAAGAGTTGGAGGGGCAAAAACGAACTCGACAGAAAACAACTATTCTAAACCTCAAACAAATTCAAATTAAATTCGAATTTAAACAGAATTTAAATTCCAACTTAATTGAACAGCAAGCAAAAGACAAATGCAACAGCATGGATGCAACAAAAACTTATTTTGACTATAATTATTTAATATGATATTTAAATTGATAAAAAGGCTAGAAATTCTAATTAAATCATAGAAAATTTATTTAAGCTTTAATAAATCCTAGAAAAATTCAGAGAGTTGCTACAATTTAATTGTGATGAATTTTAGGGTGTTACACCCATGTGTCTGATTTTTTTGTGTTTCGGCAGAGGGAGGAGGCCTCAACAGAAGCAGCATATAAGTTTGTATCAGGGAAAAAAACAAACAGAAGCAGCATATGGAGGGGAGGGGCAGAGCGGGAGCTGTCCGAGGCCACCTCGCCGCCGCTGGAGGGACGGCCAATACGCACGGTCATACTGACGTGACATTGTAAAATGCACCTTCAAACAGGCCTGCTAATTGCAGAGTATGATGAATAATTAATTGCAGTGGATTACAAGTAGCTTCGCCATTCGGCGCCCGGCTGCAAGGACATGGGCGTCTCGCCCTCGTCAAGCAACGCTCCTCCTATTAGGAGAGATTGTGTTCAAACGCCGACGCATCCAACCCGGCAGCGCAGGATGTCCAGCAGCAGCCCCCGCGCCGACGCTAGATGGCCGCCGCCACGCAACGCACCCACCAGCTCCGACAGCGCCGGCGCGTCCCACCGCAGGCCGCGCCTGACGGCCTCCCGCGCCACCTCCCTCGCCGCGCCCGCGTCCCCAGCGGCCACGCACCCGGCGGCCACGACGCCGAACGTCGTGACGTCCGGCGGGCACCCCGCGCGCTCCATGCACCCCAGCGTCCGCCGCGCGCCGGCCAGGTCGCCCCTGTCGCACAGCGCGCCGACGTAGGCGTCGTAGACGCGCGCGCCCGGCACGAGCCCCCGCAGGAGCATTTCGTCGAACGCCTCCTCGACGGCGTCGAGCGATCCGTTCGAGCGGAAGGCGCGGAGCACCCGCTCGAACTCCGGGAGACCCGGGGCCACCCCGTCGGCGTCCATCTGCCTCGCCACCAACTCGTACGCCTCGGCCGCCATCCCCTCCCGCAGGAGCCCGTCGAGGACGGCGCGGTGGTCGGCCCTGCTCGGTGTCACGCCCCACCGGCGCATGTCGTCGAGGAACGCGAGCGCGTACCGAGCGGGCGCGCACCGGCAGAGGGAGGCGAGGACCGCGCGGCAGTGGCGCGGGTCCGGGTCGAGGAGGAGGTTGGGCATGCATCGCAGGAGGTCCACGGCGGCGGAGGGCCGGCGGGCGCGGCAGAGCGCGGAGGTCAGGATGCGGAAGGTGTCGGCGTCGGGGGCGGCGTGCGGCGCGGCGCGGAGGAGGACGGAGGGGGCGACGCGGAGGAACGTCGGGGGATACGACGGCGAGCAGAGCGCGGCGAGGAGGGAGTTGAGGGCGCGGGTCGTGCACTCGGCGATGGAGAAGAGGGTGGCGGCAGCGGCGAAGCGGCCATGGCGCGCGAGAGTCACCAGCAGGCAGGTGGCCTCCGCCCGTGTTGGGTTCATCTCACTAGCTAGTATCGGGGGATTTGGTGGCGCAACAACCTTTATATAAGCTCACTGACTGGAGAACACCACCACACACTATGACTGCAATGCTTTCTAACAAGAAGAAAAAAATGGCAGAGTTGGATGCAGCTCCTGTTTATTCACAATGATTCTCAAATACATCGTCTTCGTTTAGCCAGAAGCCCAGAATACACACATCCGGACATAGTACATGCATCTCACTCCCTTGAATCAATTGCTAAGTCAACAGGGACAATCTCAACCGCCTTTGCTTTCTGTGAATTCTCGGGTCAGGGGGCGCCCAATGCCAATGTGGCGCAGGTAGATGCAATGCAAATATCCTCCTCTTCATCAGTCCACTCCAGGGTCCAGTGATCATCACGTACACAAAGAAGCAGTGCATGGATACCACTAACGAACAAATCTCAGGCATTCGGCGGCCCGCTCAGGCTTATTTTTCCTTCCTTACCCTTTTCTGCAAGGATGAAAAGTACACAAGGAATACACACCCAAGGGCCTTCCCCTTCTCTGCAATGAAAACTACACCCAAGGCCAGCAGAACCAAAGGAACGTTATATTGGCTCGAAGCTAACAACTGTACAAACACCATTCATATTTACAAATGGAGACAATCTGTCCAGTGATTACAAATGCAAGTGACTCGAAGACAGATTCATTCACGCAAGCCATACTAACCCCCATCTAGTGCTATATTAGCTGGACAAATGCAACTATCTATTCAACATCCATCTGTGAATGCAGGAGACATGTGCATGCATTCTATTCTACCTGGGCCCATATGCACAACCCCACTTGCCCCCAGGCAGCAGCAGCCCCTACCACATCTGATTTATGGGATCAACCATCTCCAAACCTTTTTACAGTTGGCAAAGCAAAGGTACAGGCAACCCGAATGAGGTGACTATTTACATCTCTGTTAACCTATGTATGATTAATTTATTTTGGGGGAAGCCTCCAGGTTCAATGACAGGATCAGGGTAGGGGTTCACAAACCTTCTCCATGGAGGCTAATGAATATTGGCTGTATCTTACAAACTGCACTCATCGTCCAACAGGCAATGCACTGAGAGCCTCGGTTCCATCACCACCATGTCGGTGACCAGGTTTCACATCATCTTGGATCTTGTAGCCGGACCAGGCAAGGACCCATCGCTTGGCCAAAAACATGAGGCCTATCAGTTGCATTTTTTATGCATGTCAGGAGATGTAGACCTCATCTTACTTGTAATTTTCCTCAGCATAGATAGAGACAAGAGCGTTATCACCAGCACCAGCAGCCAAGAGTGATTTGTATGGGTGGAAGGAAAGGCAATTTACACTGCCTATTCTTTGGCCCATAAAGGACGGCTGGTAGCGAATTAGCGCCAGCTGATCTCCAGCGAGATTGAATACTTTAATCATCTGCTTGGCTGAGCCACTTGCAACAACTGGGGCATGCCGATGAACAGCTAATGCTGTAAGTGAACCCCTGTGTGCATCGATTGTCACATAGGGTTCTGCTGCCCTTCTAACATCGAGAAACTGAATGTCACCAGCTTGAGATGCACTTACAATCTGCGATACCATAAATGGTAGAAAAGGGAGCGTTGTAAAGCTTAAGCAGGCCCACAGTTGCTTCTAGAAAACATATCAATGCAAAGAAGTGGTAGTTTTTTACCTTGTATGGATCAAACCCAGGCTGAAAACCTATGCCCACAACCTTTTCCGTTCTTGGGTCATGTGGCCTGGCCATATAGACGGGCCTACATTACAGGAAAAGAATATTCAGAGTAAAGAAACGATTTAAGTTGGCAGAAAAGAAAAGTGGAATCACGACATTGGATAGCGCACACAGCACATATAACATATGCATGGTGTGCATAAATGGCAAAAGGCCAGACGATGTAGATACTACTGTACTTACCTATCAGGAGAGCGCACATCAAATATCCTGACAGAACCATCAGCAAAACCAGCAGCAAAATGTCCACAGCGAACCTGAGATGCAGACTGAAACAGAAGCAACAAGCAAAGGTCAAGTTCAACAACAGACGAATCAAAACCAGATTAACTTAAAACTTGCTGCAATAGCAAGAATCAAATAGGTAAAGCAATCAAAGAGCTAATTTCATGCCTACTGAATGAAAATACATTATTCTTGAGAAACAAATTTCCATTAAGTTATAGGAGAATAACAAGATAAGCTGATAAAACAATACACTCGAGCACGATACATATTTTTGGATAGTAAAAAAATCATAGTTTAAGACCCGACAAGAACAAATCCTATGGGACATTCATACATTTGCCTCTTGTTCACATTGTTCAACCTACTTGACAGTCGAGAGAAGTTGACAATCACAGAAAGCAACACCAGGGAGCCACTTCCACTCATAAAAAACACAGCCATTTCAATTGAACACAATTACTAGGAGGTGCGATTCCACTACCTCTATCAGCAATTCATATGCGGATGTACCTTAACTCTTTTCTACCACATGTATTATTGCTGTCAATCTAACCATCAAATACAAACCCTGGATTATATGATACTAATGACTAGCAATCAAATACATTACACAGTAATGTTGCAGGTTATTGATTAATATAAAACAGGAATATCAAGTATAAAGCATGAACCACATAACAGTAATTACAGAATCACGGATCTATGGACTATGGTTATTTCCTCAGTGACAAAGTGCAAGATATCCTAATCAAATAATAAAAAGAAGTTAACTGAATTAGTATTTGAATTACTCATACTGCACATGGCAACAACAACTTACCAGGGCAGAAATTGGACTATCAGCAGATGACTGAATGGTCCTGAGAAGTTGTTCCTTGTCAAGATCCCATACCAAGATGGAAGACATATCACCAGATGCATACTATTGGACAACAAAAGGAAGCAAGTCCCTGTGTTAGAACAACCTACAATGCATATATAAAATGAAATTGCAGAGCGACAGGGAAAATAACATAATATTACCAGATAACCAGATTGCTGCTGCCAGTCTATCACAATACTGCGGCCAGCAGCTCGATGGCCCTGAACCGACGAGAAAGCAGTAACAAGTTTTTGTCCTCCCTTTTGAGTAAAATTTTTCCATATACGTACATTTCCATCATCTGCAACATGAAAATTAATAGTGCAATGGTAGAAGACAAGTGTAAAAGGAAAATCATAGAGGCGAGGCATACTTGAGGCAGCTAAAAGCAAGCTCTCATCAAGCTCATTGATAAGCAAGAGTTTAGCTAGCCCTCTGTCGGACAGCTTATGGTTTTCGAAAGAGTTCACCGGTAGCGCATCATCATAGTTCCACACTCTGACATGAGACAGAACTTAGCACAACTGCAGTAGTACATTTCAAGCACTAGGATTGTTAATTGAAATGATAATTTCACCTTATTTGCTCATTTTCATCAGCTGCGATGACGATTGGAGAAAATGGCAACAATAATGCTGCTTTTGTACCCGACTCAAACCTCGTATCCCAACTAGCAATTTGGTTTGTCATTTTGCAAGCTGCTATTCCCAGAGTAAACAACAAAAAAACAGCAGATAAATAAACAAGAATATCAATTACAAAAATGTAAGGGAGAATGATGTATTTGACCACGTACAGGATCGCTGGCACTTAGCAATGCAATTTAGTCCAATTTGTTCTCTCTCTTCTCTTCTAGCATGGGCTTCTTCATTGTCATCAGAACCAGTTAAAAGTGGCCTTGAGAAGTGACCACAACTCCAGTTGTAAATTGTTGACTGGGGAATTATACTTAATTCAGCATTGCTGGGAGCTGCAGCAGAACTTAAACGGGGATCAGCTAAGCCCTCAGGTGAATTCATAGGATGTGGTTTGAACTCCATAGAACACACTCGGCGTAGCCCTGTAAGATAATCATGCTGAGGGGGGCTAACAGGAGGCGTCCTAAATGCAAGTGTGAGGTTTGCTGCAAAATATTGGAAAACTCAAGTCAATAATTCTTGTCTTTTCCTGAACAACCAGTGCACAAAACTGAGGTGTGTCCCAAAGTCCAAAGCACAGCAAGGAAAGTGAGTTATTAGAACTTACAAGAATTCATATCGAACCAGGAAGAAGAGCGTGCCATTCCAAAGTTTGATGGAGGTGCCGATGTCTCTCCTTGATGTGCACCTCCAGTGTTAAATCTACTATTTTTCATGACCACTTGCTCAACACCTATAAGGGACAGTGCTCTCCGACCAATAGTTGCAATTCTTGGGTAAGGATCTTTAGCAACAGAACACATAGTTGATATAAATTGAGAATAAATGACACTGTCAACAGGCCTCGATCTAGTGTAGCTGAGACCACCATTACTTGCATTCTCTCTAAGTAATATGCCTGAATCAGAGTGTTGGGAAGAATCATCTGACTGGGGGGAGCCATGCAACATGCTACTCGTTGCAATCGGGCTGCTCGTAGAAACTCTTCCATCACGACCAGTGGCACTGCTATCACTGCCAACCCTTAGCACAGGACCAATATGAGAAGCGAGACCACTGCTGCCTTGTAGAATGTTGTTCGGACTGTAGACATTGTTTGGACTACTTATATTGGCCAGCGATGGTAGTGACTTCAGCAATGAATTGGTTTGAGGTTTCCAATACTCAGCAGCAACAGATTTGAGATGCTTATTGTGGCCCAGTGCAAATCGAGCAAGTGCTGGAAAAAAAACATAGGCCAACTCAAAATGGTTCGCAGAAGGTTAAAAAGAATATTCTGCACAATCAAAGTGGTGTCCTACGAAAAAGATACATTTTTTTCTAATGCACATACCTATAGCAACCTCAGATCTAACAAGTGGGCTACCATCTGAAGAGACCTGCAGAAGGCTTCGAACTACATTTATTTCGGCCTTTATCTTATCATCATCATCAGAATCATCATCAACACCATTTAATGATGTTGATCCCATATCCAGGAGATTCCCAAGTGCAAAAACAGCAGAAGCTCTGACCTGGCAACACCAAATATTTAATAAAATTCTTTGTAAAGTAAGCAAAGGAAAGAACAGATGAAATATGAAGGCATGGCACCTCAGGTTGTGGCTCCGATAATAAATTAGTTACTATTTCTGGTGCATTTGAATGCAGACCAAGTAACTGGGCCTCGGGGAAATCTTCCCAGAGTTTGCCAAGGCATAAACAAAGCCACTGCAAAAGCAAAGGCTCCGTCTGTGCATCATGAGGATTTTCCGGTTGCAGATGTCTCAGGCAAACATCTATAAGACCTGAATTAATACAGGCCTCTTGACCCCTCCTGTGCCCATCCACAATAACTGCTAAAACAAAAGCGGCCATTGCACGCTGCTCTGGGTATGCATCCAAACTGTCAAGAAACCTGATAAAATATGCATGCCCTCCATCTTTAACCAAGTCAACCTGGCACGACTGTCATTTGGAGAAAAGTCTAAATGTTAATAACACCTGAACCTTACAGTACAGTACAAAGAACTTCAAAAGATTCCAAAAAATAGTGCATACCTTATCAAGAGAGAGAATTTTTGTCCATATGAACACAAGAATTTGGCGCAACTCCATTGCACTTGTTTGAAGCAGTTTGAGCACATAAGGGAAGATTCCAACAGACAGAGCCTAAAACAATGATGCAAAGCGGTTTGAACGCATCAGAACATAAATAACGAACACTTGTAAAAAGGTACATGCAGAAGAGCTCAAGTACAAACCAAATCAACTGCCCATGGTCCCATGTCAAGAAATCTTCCAAGCAGAACAAGAGCTCTAAATCTATGTGATTGACTAAGCAGGACCTGCACGAAACACAAGATGTAAGTAGGAAAGGAAAACAAGAAATATGGTAGATAGGATAACTAAAGGGAAAGAAACATTACTGAATTAAAATTATAGAAGCGAAGAGAAGGGCAATGAGGTACATCAGAAAAGATAAAAGAGTTAAACTAGATTTTACAAACAATATTGACTTGTATAAAATAGTAACATAATGTCTTACCTGAAGAACTATAGGTAACTGTTCAGGAGGCTTCTTGTCCTCAGAACCATGATCAAGCCACACTTCAAAAGCCGTCAGTTGTTCCGTAAAAAATGGGCTCGGCTGGTTTGAAATATGAGACAAATGAATTGGTTATACTTGAGTGATTATATCCAAATGACAAAATAACCTAAAAAGTTGTTTTCTTAAATGGGTAAGTCACAAGTAGAAAACCTGAAACTCTGCATTTGGATCAGCAATTAACTGGGGAAGCTTGGAAAGGCAAATCTCAGCAGCCATGTCCCATGCATCCCTGGGATTCGCAAGTTAGAAAATTGCACAAAATAGCTAACGCAAAAATACAAGGACTGGTCAGATTAGCTACCACATATGGTGTTGATGTGTTGGTGGTAACAACGGATAAGAAATTGGAGAGCAATTTGCAGATCGCATGATTCTCTCAGCAAGCAAGAAGTTACGAAAGAGACTAGCAACCAGAAGATCTTGCCTGAAAAGCCTTTGGAACAGATCTGCACAGTGAAACTCCATCATAAACCCAATACAGCCACACGGTTTTACTTTTAACACAAATGATCTTCTCTAATTTTCTTTTTTTTTCCAAATTAAATCTATCTCCTAGATGTCGTACCATGAGGAAGAACATTCCATGCAATAGTGTCTGTAATAGCAGTGAAAATCCAATTCAGCTCTCCAAGAAGAGTTTTACGGTCATTTTGCCTTCCAGGAATTTGGTCAATAAGAGAATGATCCATAGAACCACGGAGTAAAGATCGCTTACAAAACCTGGATAGTTTATAGGCATGGCCCCATGTGAGCACAAAATGTTGAATAGAAAAAGGGAGTACGGAGGGAGGGAGAACAAACCAGTGCAATGCCATCTTGATGGGCGTTGTGAGGCAAGCCGTAAACACATCAGCAGGAAATTCTGCACTCTGGGGAAGAGTTTGGTGTGCTTCGCAGGCAGCAAGAAGAATGCAATCCTTCTGTGCAGATGCAGAGGAGCTAGAACTCCAATCTAGGCGCTGAAGTAAACAAAAATCACGATGTAAATTAGACAATTCAGGAACAAGAACGAAACAGAACTTATGATTGCCTTCAACTTCAAGAATAAGATAAATATAAATTAGCAAGAAGCATACATCATACCTCTAGAAAAGCTTTCACAATAATTCCAGCTGCTGAGCAGTCGAAAACATAAATTGAAGGTGTTTTCAGCCACGAATCAAGATCAGTAATTGGAAGTGGAATATATTGTGTGTAACTCTGCAAAGAATTGTAAAAAAGATCATTCCATGAGAGACGCCTATAAATAGTGCATGCAGCAAGCAATACAGTGTCTTAGTACCATTTACCTTGTTAAACACCCAAATCTCACCATTAGCTGTGGGCTTTGGTACACCATGTCCATTGTAATGGAAAAGGACTCTCTCTGATCTGGCATATTTGCGGCAAGTGTTACAAAGCTTCTTAACTTCGTCCACGGTTGGATCTAGCTGAAGCTTGTAACGAGCCTGCATTTGACATTAGGATTTAGGACATGAAGATGCAAACGATCAACATCAAAATTCAACATAAGTTAAATAGGAAAGCAAGTTCCTCACCTTAGGTTGCCAGCGCTCATACTGCGAGTGCAACGTTTTTCCAATATTTTCAAGGGCTTTAGAAGGTGCCATAGAAAATGGATCTGAAAAGGAAGAAACGATGATCTATGAACAGATCTCAAGGCAATTCACGAGTGCAATAACAGTATTTAAGTACAAACCTATGAATCAATATGAATTGCCATGTCTAATATCGAGTAAATTTTCCACTTTCTCTAGAAATAGTTTTCCAAGAAATGCAGTATCACTACAATGTTATAATTCATCTACAACAAAACGCCAATTATACAATTTTAACTCTGGGATAGATGCATAAAATGGTCTAACTATGGAGCAAAAAAATGTCATATGGGAACAGTAGTGCCAGATAGTTTCATTGTTGCAATTACTTCCAGTTAATGATATGATCTCATTTGGCAGTTACTTCAAAAAGGATACAGTTTCAAACAAATGGTGAAAAACATATCACTTTTTAGTGCATCCTAACTTGCAAGGCATATTCATATGGAGATGAACTGAATTCCACAATCATCAAAGACAAAACATTCTAACAAATGCAGATAACTAGTATTTTTTACATCAGGTAATTAGAAACTTGGAAACATACACTCAAATAAACATTTACCTATCCAGCACTCCATTCTTGCACAAGGGGAAATCTTAATTACATCTGGTGGATCAACACTTATGTTTAAACATAATACAAGGGCAACACATCCAGTCTTCATCTGCACTACCAAATCCATCATTAGTAAATGTCATCTAAAACACGCATACAACATACAAAAAAAATTGATAATCATCTCATGGCGAGACAAAACAAAACATTAAATAGCTATAAATTCCATGATCACATAGTAATTTATGTTGCAGACCAACACTTGAACCAAAGTAGGCAGCCAATGAACAAATAGATTAATGCAATATGCAGATAGTACTATTCTGCATGCATATTTTTTAAAAGTTCAACACTGGTTTGCTAAAAGTCAACGTGATACTCAGACAAGTAGACATAAGCTGCAAACATCAAAGGGACGTTAAAATGGCATACTGTTACACCAAGTGGTTCTGCGAAATTTCAAAAAACAATCTAGTAAAATGGAACATATGTATGCGCAGAACAAGTAATTTTCTTTGCCCAAGAGATTGATCATCTCTAAAATTAACCCAGGGGCTTCAAGGCTCATAAGTCATAATGTTGAATTGATTTCCAATCCATTCCATGTACGTCAACCTCATCTCTATCATCAAAACCTCCCATCCAGCAATCACATATGTCCATTGTCCATTGGCATGAAGTGAAACAACCTTTTCCATCTAGTCTGGTGCTTCATGCCAATGCAATGTGTACAATGCAGCATCCCTGAAATCACTGTGTTCTTGCATGCTAGCTTTGTTACAGTGGAATATCTTGAACATTCTTTAAGCCTGCGGTGATACTACTAACTTGGGCAGCAAACTTTACCTCGGCCAATGGCTACTAAATGACATGGTCCAGATTTTGTCCATGTTCTAACTTATAGCTTCACCAAAAGTAACACAGCGAGACTAATCATTTCTTTAACAATACGATGCCAATCAGTACTCAGTAACTGATATGTAGCCTCATTTGGATGGGGAATAGCTATTTGTTTTGAAAGCAACTGCGACTATTGGCCCGAAACCTTTTAGAGGATTGCAAAATTTCCATTTTGTTGTATACTCCATCCGTTCCTATTTGTAGGTCGTTTTGGCTTTTCTAGGTTCATAGATATTATTATGCATCTAGACATACACTATATCTAAATACATAGCAAAAACTATGCACCTAGAAAAGCCAAAACGACCTACAAATAGGAACGGAGGGAGTATGTAACTATGCTGACTGAAGAGGCCACCATAACCATTGCTGTGTTGACAGGACCTGTTAGGTAAGTCCAGCGTAATACTGTTTACTTGCTAATTGGAATTTTTATCAGACTATCGAAACACTGATAATCACCACGGTACTCTTAACTGGTCAATGAAACTAGAACGTGCATGAGTATGATGTCATAGCTGGCTACAATATTTCCTTGTGTATTAATTATTATTATTAAAGCCAATCGGCGTGATACAGTAAATGAGTAGCATGGCGTTATTTAAGCCTGCCCCCCAGAGCCCCCGCAACTTTTGGAGAAGCCTGGGAAGCAGAAGATACTCAGCTGTGGCGAACAATAACTCGTTCCAACGCATCACGATTGTCCTGCTTGCAAGACTAGCGAACATAACATAAAGTATTTCACGACCACGAAGCCTCATTACATTCCGACAGCACGCGGCTAAACGTATTCCGTAACGGAAATTGATCAATGATGTTTTGTTTGCAAGCACCATAACCATCCCACCCGACCAGCAGCCGCCCCTAGTTTACCATTTCTAAGCTCAAACAGCTAGCTGCAATCCTATGAATCCTCCACGCCCGCCCAATAGCGCTTAATCCAGCAAACAATTGAGTAATAGCAAAAGCAGTAGAAACAGCCTCGCATCCATTACCCGGTCCTTGGGGCGCCACTTGGAGACGAGGCCGCTGGTTGAGGGCCCGGCGGCGGCGGCCGCAGCCTCGTCGAGCCCCTCGTGGCGCTGCTCGCACAGCACCACCACCTGGGGCAGGTACGCCACGGGCGCCGGCTTCTCCACCTCGGAGGGCTCCAGCCCATTCCTGGGCTCCGGTCCGTTGGCGACGGGGAGGTCACCCGTGATGTGGTTGTGGTGGTGATTGGGCAGCAGCGCCGGGGGCGCGGCTATCGATGGCGCCCGCGACGGCGACGGCGATGACGAGGAGTGGACGAGCCTGGACGCCATGAGATCTCCCAATGCCATGGACGCTTGGTGTGTGTCTCCTCTTCCGTCCTCAGCCGGCAGCCATGATGAGGTCGGAAAGCTTGGTCACCTACATCGATCGGACCGGGCCAGCGTGGCGAATCGGGAGGGGGCAGCCAGGTCAGTGGGGTGGGGAGGTTGTTGGAGGGGGGGAGGGTTAGGGTTTGGACGCGGCTGGGAGGATAGAGCAAGGGAGAGAAAGGAGGAGGGTGGGGGAGGGGAGAGAAGGTCGGGAAGCGGCGTCACGGAAGGGAGGCCGAGAGAGATCACATTGACGGGGAGCGAACAAATTTCTTTCTTTGCTATAAAAAATAAAAGATTCCTTTTATTAATATTTTACATGTCTGAAAATAGTATTATTGGTTGATATAGACTGTCAGATGGAAATCATACGGTTGTCTTCAACCACCGATGAGAGACGTGTTCTTTATGATTGTAGATGTCTGAAAATAGAATTATCTCCAGGTGCTTGATATGGATTGTCCGATGAAAAGCATATGTTTACCACCGTAAAAAGATGTAGTTCCTTATCCGCCATTGAAAATTTTACGGTTCTCTATTAGCCATCAAATTTATCTTTGGTTCCTTTCGTGCCACTATAGTGTACAGATGCTATTAACGGTGGTAACTGGTATGGGAAAAGACAAATATGCCCCTAGGATAGAATGCAGCAAACGTTTCCATGTTTCCTCTCCTGCCATTATGAAGTAGAGATTTTTGTTTCCTTTAATGCGATTAAGGTTGCAAAGATCTTTATATTCAGTTCAAGCACACGTGTTATTGGTTCAAATGAAAATAATATTAAAACAACACGACACACATTTTGAACTGAACACATGATTTAAAAAGAAATACTAGATAAATATTAGTCTAAACACCTAACACATAGAGATGGCCCAAGTCTGGCATGCAGCTCATAAATGATAGAAGCTCCACATGGTGGTTCAGCATACATTTGTTTGGTTCATACAGACCAAGCAAAGCAAAAGAATGACAAGCTCACAGCTCACTTTCACATCACAGCAAAAGAATGACACGCTCACAGCTCTCAGTACACTTTCAAATCATAGACTAAGCCTTCTAATGCTTCTGGTAAACTTTGAAGGACTAGTAAACAACAGCTTCTTGCTTCTGGTGGCCATTGCTGGGCTATCAAGTGCCTGCAATATCTTTACCTTCTTTTTTTCCCTTTAGGTTTCTCCTTGGCCACATCGTTCTTCTTCTTCACTTTCTTGGTTGTCACAGAAATTTTCTTTCTTTTCTTAGTTGGCACAGCAGCAGGGCCTATAGCTTGTCCTTCTGAAATCGACATTGACACAGCCATAGGATACTCAATGGAAAGGGCCTCTGGCTGATTTGAGCCACTTGCAGACCTACACCATATATGCATAAACTCTTTTCAGCCCACAAATAGTCACAAGGACATGTTGCTGGTGCATCATCATCAACAGCAACAATCACCAGAAATTTTAATGGAAACATAACACAAGCTGGCACCTCCCCACCCCCGCCCTCAGCCGGTGGCGGCAGCTCGGTCATGGGGAGGTATGCAGTATCACTGTGTTGTTGGCTTGATGGTTGATATGGTTCTGAAGGATCAGAGTATGCAATATTCATGTGCACAACCTTACTGTCACTATGTCTATGAAACACTAACAGCAATTCTTGATCTGTTGTAACTGGTGTAAAAGTTTTCAAATCATCATCATAGTAGTGCACATGAACAATTTCCTCGTAGCCAGGTGGGTACTTCTCTACCAGCCAATCAACAAAGTCCTTAAAATTCGTTGTGTCAGAATCTACAACCATGTCAATAGCAAAACAACTGAATTCCTTCCGTCTTTTTTTGGGGTTCCCAAGAAGTTTGATTTCCAGTAAATAACTAGAATTGGGATCCATCCTACCAATCAAAGTGGTAACATAGTATCAACAAACTAATTTTATTACCATTATATTATACAACACAAACACGAAGCATACCCTTGTGGAAGCCATGGATGTGCCATTGCCGCATGCTCGACCGGTACAGTGGCTGCCGCCGCATCTCCTCCTTTAGCAACCACGCCATTGGCCGCTGCCAAGGCGCTCGCGCTCCTGGCGCCTGCGCCCGCGCCGAGGCCCCCCGCGCTACTCCAGGCAGCCGCGCCGTCCGCGCCAGGGGCCCCCGCACTGCCTTCCGCGCCGCCCGCGCAGGGGGGGCCCGCGTCGCCCCAGGCCGCCGTGCCGGCCGCGACGAGGTCACCGGCGCCACCCGCGTCGGGGGCACCCACGCCGCCTTTTGCGCAGCCCACGCCGGGGGAACCAGCACTGCCCCAGGCCGCCGCGCCGCCTGCACTGGAAGCAGTCATCCTCGATCTAGGGTTTCGAGGGAAGGAGAACGAGCGCTGCTGCTGGGTGAATGAACTCCCGTTTTTTTCTCTCGCGTGGATAGGATAGAAGTTGTTATGTGAGGGTCAGGGGTAGTATTGTCAATACAGAAAATAACTAATACATACCAATAGAAATACAATGGTGTATACTAACAGAGCTAACGGAGTGGCACCAAAGGCACCAAAGATAAATTTGATGGCACTAAAGGAACTGTAAAATTTTCAATGGCGGATAAGGAACTACATCTTTTATCAATGGTAAATAGGGAATTTACTCTATCTTCAACCCCCGGTGATGGTGAGAGACATGTTATTCTTGGTTGTTATCATACAGGAACATTACATTGTTGTTGGTTGTTATCATAGAGACTAAGGGGTCTTTTTGATGAAGCTTTATCCTGCTCTGGTTACTTGCTCAAAATATTGTACCTAACACTGCTATGCATTGTGCATCAATATAGTGTGAAGTTGTTTTAAAATCCATGCAAAAATTTGAATGGCGGGGAACGAGAAAACGTTGATGGCTAGTTTGGAAACAAGGGCGGATTAACCCACAGAATCAAAGCCCCAAGGAGGGATTTTAGCGGCACAAGGAAACCCCGTTAATTCTCTGGAAGACAATTCCCGCTCCCTTGTGGCAGTTTGGTGGGATCCCCAGAGGGAGGCTAGGTCACTATGCTTGACAGATGAGGGACCGGACTAAGGAAGAGAGGTGACGACGGAGGCGGAAATGGCATCGCTCCACGATGTAATGACTCCTAGATTTCTCACCCGAGGAAAAGGAAGGGAATCGGGCATCGAATCCCTATCATGCGGGCTTCTAGAGGCCGCGGGAAATTGACCGGGGCAAGCCTGCCCCGCATATTTCTCGACCCGGGAAAGTGCAATGAACCCGGTGGGTTTCGCGCTTCCAAAGAAGCCTTGAACTGAAAAACATGACTTTCCTGGCTCTGGCTCCACACTGCTATAATAGCACTTCAATAGCGGAGCTAAAGCCAGATATAGTTGCACTAACTACACCCTAATTCTCGTTGCCCATACACCTCCTTTTTGTTAATGGTGATATCGGTATAGCCAATGTTACCACACAAAAAGTAGGGTGATCTCGGTGTAGCCGATATTGGCACACTAAATTGGTTTACGGGTCCTCTTTCCTCACCCTTTCTTGCCTCCTATTTGTTCCACGTTGACCACACCTCCTTTTTCAATTGCTACAGTTGCGCCACAAAAAAATTAAGCAGGAAAAAGGTTATGCCACCCAAAGTCTCAAACAAGTCAAAGCAGTCATAAACTTGGGCAAGCTACCCAACGAAACGATAGTTTTTTTTATTGAGAATGCAACGAGGAACCAGCCCATACGATGATCAATCCTGTGGCCGGCCCGGCCAGCCCAATGAATCCTGAAGAAGGTAATAAAGCCCAGCCCATGAATCAAGTGTGGGGAGCCAGCCCACTAACGAGCGAGGCAGTCGAGTCGAGTGGAGTCGGTTGTTCTTCTTACGAGCGAGGCAGGCTGGCTGGCAGACAGCAGCGATCGAATTCGAGTCAAACCAATCCATCCATCATCGGCCGGCCGGCTTGCCTGACTCGTCAGTTCCTTGCTCCGCAAGCAAGCCGAGCGCCGAGTCGAGAAGGTTCGGTGGCGGATGGATCTGGGCCGCTCCCCGATCGAGGCAGAGCCATCGAACGGCGGGGCTCAACTCCGGCCAATTTCGAATGAAGCCGCCGCGGCCGCGGCCGCCGTTATAAATGGTGGAGTGCTACGGGTGGCGGAGCATTCCCTTACCACCCTCCCCCTCCCACCGCAGAGAATCCACCGCCTCCATTACCAACCAACCCGACCTCTGCTAGCGCCGACCAAATCCCCAGCCTCTCACCTCCCTTCCCTACCTACCGGCGAGGGAGAATGGCCCTCCCCATCGCGGAGGTTCGCGTCCTAGCGGACGTGCAGAGGCTGATGCTGATCGACTGCCCCCACCGGGTCATCGTTCGAGGAGTCGACAAGGTCCGCGACGCCTTGCCCATGCTGGAGGCGATCACGAAGAAGTTCCTCAACCTCAAGGGCGTGGGATCGTCGGAGAAGCAGCCGGAGGGCGTGGGATCGTCGGAGAAGCAGCCGGAGGGCGTGGGATCGTCGGAGAAGCAAGCGGAGGGCGTGGGATCGTCGGAGAAGTAGGCGGAGAAGGGGCACGATGACTACGCCAGTGACGACGACAGCGACTTCGACGGCGACTCCGACAACTGGGACTTCGACACTGTTACAGCTGCTCCATCAAGTGCACCTGTTAACGAAAAGACAGAGCTGCAAGGAGGAATTGGGCCTCGTCAGTCTGGCCGGCCCATCAAGCCCAACCCCCGTGTCGCTGGTCCTGAGTGAGTCTCGACCCGAGTAGCTTGCATGAGCGTGTGTATCAAGTGAGCGTCTGATGTATAAAGACGGCTGAGAGAGAATAGAGAAAGACATGAAAATTGTAAAGAACAAGTTATCAGAAATCCAATCCTTCATCGTCCCGATCTGCTAGCTTTCCCCCTATCTCTTCTTCTCCAGATCCCTACTGCTAACATCCTGGTATCAGATTCACTATCCTGGATCAAATTCCGCCTCACCACCATTTCACTCGTCTCCAATGCCGTGCGGGTGCGATGGATCCCAATACCAAGCTGATCATTGATGAGTTCAACAAGAAGTTCACCGAGAACGATCTCAAGTGGGAGCTGCGATTCGCGGAGCTGGACAAGCGCCAGGGCGAGCGCATCGACTGCTTGGAGGAGGCGGCCACCGCCTTCAAGGAGTGGCAGCCCCAAATCGAGGCCACGGTCGAGGATGCGCGGATCGAGATCCGGAAGCTCACGCGGGATTGGGATCGATCCGTCCGCGAGCGCTCCACCAGTGACCCCGGCATCTTCCTCATCCCGGTCTCCACCAACTTGTCGGCGTCGGAGCGCCCACCTGCTCCAGATCACTGCGCCGACGGCCCCGCTGGGCACCGCGATGCGAAGACTCACCGGGATGGTGGATTTGGGTCGGTGTTCACCCATACCCATCTCCCGGTCAAGGGTGTGTCCTCATACTCCTCTCCCCCGTCTCCTCGTAACAAATCGGGTGGTGTTCACGGGTCTTCCCCTCATCGCCTCCGACCTCCCGGGGGTGGTGATGATCCTGTGTATGCTGGCAAAATCCCCAAGCTCCAGTTCCAGTGGTTTGAAGGCACCAATCCCAAACTGTGGTTATCACGATCCGTTGATTACTTTGAGATGTCCCAGGTCGATCCCGCACTTTGGGTTCGCATCGCCACTATGCACTTCAAACCACCTGCCTCCCTTTGGCTTCAATCTGTTTCTGATCGCTTGAAATCAGCCACGTGGTCCCAATTCTGCGATTTGTTGTTGGAGCGCTTTGAGCGCGATCAGCAAGATCTTCTGATCCGTCAGCTCTTTAATATTAGGCAATCTGGTTCGGTGGCTGATTATGTTAGTAGATTCTCTGAGTTGGTTGATCAGCTGGTTGCTTATGGCCATTCCACTGATCCCCGTTTCTTTACAATGTGCTTCATGGATGGTTTATGTGATGACATTCGTTCTTCTGTGTTGTTGCAACGCCCGTCGAACATAGATACTGCTTGTTCCCTTGCCTTGTTACAGGAAGAGGTGGGTGATGGGTCGCGTCGCCGTGATTATCGTCATCCTGATGCGACCTCAAGCTTTCGTGCTCCTTCTCGGGGGGCCCTTACCTCTGCCTCACCCGCCTAAGTTCGACAAGCAAGATTCTCAGGCTGTTCAAGCTCCTGTTTCAGTTGCTGGGGACAAGAAGGCTGTTGATCCAAGCAAGTCTGCATCAGACAAGTTTGTGGCATTGAAGGCATATCGCCGGGCTAGAGGGCTGTGTGACAAATGTGCAGAGAAGTGGCACCACGGCCATCAATGTGCTACTACTGTCCAGCTGCATGCTGTGCAAGAGCTGTTGGAGGTTTTCTCTTTGGATGTTGTTGATACTTTTGATGTTGTGCCTGCTCACTCAGTGATGTCTTCTGAATATGACCAATTATTTTTGGCTATTTCTAATGATGCTGTGGCTGGTTCTGAGGGTCCCAAGAGCATGAAGCTCCAAGGGTGTATTCAGGGCCATTCTATGATGATTTTAGTTGATTCTGGCAGCTCCAGTACCTTCATCAGCCAAAAGTTGGCCAATCAGCTTGCTGGGGTAGCATCATTGCCACAGTCTGTGCATGTGCAAGTAGCCAATGGGGGTTCCATGAAGTGCTCTGCATATATTCCTGAGGCAGCTTGGTCTGTTGACAATTTGTGTTTTGTTTCTAATCTCAAGATTCTGCCTCTGCAGCACTATGATTGTATTCTGGGAATGGACTGGTTGGAGTCCTTCAGTCCTATGAAGATTCATTGGAAAGCCAAGTGGTTGTCCATTCCTTATCAGGGTACTTCTGCAATTCTTCAGGGCCACATGCCATCAGAACCAGATGAGTTGGTCATTCAGGTTTGCAGCATTCTGTCTCCTGACCAGTTTGCAGAAGCTACTAAAGAGGTTCCTCCAGAAATCAAGTCATTATTGCAAGAATTTTATCATGTCTTTTCTCCTATTGATGGCATGCCTCCACCAAGAGCCTATGATCATACCATTGCTCTTGTCCTAGGTGCTAAACCTGTGTACATCAGGCCATATAGGTATCCCCCTTCTTTGAAGGATGAGATCGAAAAACAAGTGCAGGATCTGTTGGACAAGGGTATGATTCAACCAAGCAGCAGCCCGTTTTCATCTCCCATGATCTTGGTGAGGAAAAATGATGGTTCCTGGCGCCCTTGTGTGGATTATCGTTATTTGAATGCCTTGACAGTTCGGGGTCAGTTCCCTATTCCTATTTTTGATGAATTGGTTGATGAATTGGCTGGTGCAAGTTGGTTCTCGTCCTTGGATCTCAACTCTGGGTTTCACCAGATAAGGATGAAAGAAGGCGAAGAGTACAAGACAGCCTTTCAAACTCACTTTGGTCACTTTGAGTTCAAAGTGATGTCCTTCGGCTTGTGTGGAGCACCAAAAACCTTTCAAGGTGCAATGAATTCTACATTGAAACCTCTTCTCCGCAAATGTGTTTTTGTGTTCTTCGACGATATCCTTGTTTACAGTAAATCCTTCGGGGATCATTTGGAGCATCTCAGGGCAGTTCTGCAGCTTCTTAGCACTGACAAGTGGCAAGTCAAGATCACTAAGTGCTCCTTTGCTCAAAGGCAAATCTCTTATCTTGGCCACATAGTCAGTGCCGAGGGTATTTTCACAGATTACAACAAAATCACTGCTATTACCAGCTGGCCTACTCCTGTCAATGTCAAAGAGCTGCGTAGTTTCCTCGGCCTTGCGGGGTACTACCGTAAATTTGTGAGGCATTTTGCTGTAATTGCTAAACCTTTGACTACATTACTCAAGAAGCACACTGTTTTTGTGTGGACCATGGATCACGATGCCGCATTCGAAGCTCTCAAGGTGGCTCTCAGCTCTGCTCCAGTTCTGGCAGCACCAGATTTTTCCGAGTCATTCTACATTGAAACAGATGCTTGCGCTTCTGGTGTGGGTGCGGTACTTATGCAAGCTGTCCATCCCTTAGCGTATATCAGTAAACCTTTGGGGCCAAAGACTTCTGGGTTGTCCACCTATGAAAAAGAATACTTGGCTATTCTCTTGGCAGTGGAACGACGGCGTTCATATTTGCAGCACGGCGAGTTCACAATCTTTACCGATCAGTGAAGTCTTGTACACTTGTCTGATCAGCGCCTGAATACTCCCTGGCAACAGCGGGTATTTACCAAGCTCCTGGGGCTTTAGTATAAGATTGTCTATAAGCAAGGGTCCTCTAACAGAGTCGTTGATGCTCTGTCCAGGCGGACCCAGGAACCCCAGGAACTCCAGCTGTTGGCTATTTCGTCCTGTGTGCCTTCATGGACCTCTGATATAATCCTCGGTTATAATGATGATTTACATGCCCAAGAGTTGATCTCCAAGTTGGCTCTCAAATCTGATGCTGTTCCCAACTTTACCTTACAAGATGGAATCCTGCGGTACAAGAACCGTATTTGGCTGGGCACAAATTCTTCCCTGCAAACCAAGGTGCTGTCTGCTTTACATGATGCTCCAGCTGGCGGTCACTCCGGGTTCCCAGTAACTTATAGCCACCTGAAGCAGCTCTTCTCTTGGAAAGGCATGAAATCTGATGTGCAGACCTTTGTAGCTCATTGCCAGATTTGCCAACAAGCAAAGCCCGATAGATCCAAATCCCCTAGCCTCTTGCAACCTTTGCCAATATCATCTGCTGCTTGGCAACTTATTACTATGGATTTTGTTGGAAGGTTTGCCTCGCTCTCAGCACAAGGATTGCATCATGGTCATTGTTGACAAATTCACCAAATATAGTCATTTTCTTCCCTTGTCTCATCCATTTACTGTCCAGATGGTAGCCAAACTTTTCTTTGATAATGTCTATAAGTTGCATGGGCTGCCAGACTCCATAGTTTCAGACAGGGATAAAATTTTTACAAGTCACTTTTAGCAAGAATTGTTCAAACTGTCCACGGTGTCTCTCTGCATGAGCTCTAGTTACCACCCTCAGTCTGATGGTCAAACGGAGAGGGTCAATCAGTGCCTTGAAACTTTTCTTCGCTGTTTTGTGCACGCCTGTCCAAGCAAATGGATGGAGTGGCTGAGTCTTGCTGAATTTTGGTACAATACAGCAGCACATTCAGCAATTGGGCGCTCTCCCTTTGAAGCTCTGTATGGTTATTCCCCTAAATCCCTCGGCCTATCAGCTCCATCCTCTTGTACCAATGCTGATGTCAATCAATGGATGGCCGACAAGAAGCTCATGGCTGATCTTTTGCATCAACATCTGCACCGTGTCCAACAAAGAATGAAGAAGCAGGCTAACAAAGGTCGCTCAGAGCGCCAATTCAATGTGGGTGATTCTGTTTTCCTCAAGTTGCAGCCTTATATTCAGTCCTCTTTGGCCCATAGAGCAAACTAGAAGCTGTCCTTTAAGTTCTTCGAACCCTTCAAGATTTCAGGCAAGATCGGTTCTGTCGCCTACAAGCTGGAGCTGCCTCCTTCTGCCCACATTCACCCTGTCTTCCATGTCTCACAGCTCAAGAAAGCACTCCCTCCTACGGTGCATTCTTCTTCAGTTATCCTCGATATCTCTTCAGCTTTGCAGTTTCCTGAAAGAGTTTTGGCCAAGAAGATGGTGTCCCGAGGCTTTTCTTCTGTTCAGCAAGTTTTGATCAAGGAATCCATGGCGACCTGGGAAGACTATGAGGCTCTTCACCAGCAATTTCCTGCTGCTCCTGCTTGGGGACAAGCAGGTTCTCTTGGAGGGGGCATGTTACAGCTGCTCCATCAAGTGCACCTGTTAACGAAAAGACAGAGCTGCAAGGAGGAATTGGGCCTCGTCGATCTGGCCGGCCCATCAAGCCCAACCCCCGTGTCGCTGGTCCTGAGTGGGCTCGGCCCGAGTAGCTTGCGTGAGCGTGTGAGCGTCTAATGTATAAAGACCGCTGAGAGAGAATAGAGAAAGACATGAAAATTGTAAAGAAAAGTTACCAGAAATCCCGATCTGCTAGCTTGCCCCTGTCTCTTCTTCTCCAGATCCCTACTGCTAACAGACACCTCCTACAGCGACAACGAGGACGGCAACTCCTACAGGCAGCAGCAGCAGCAGCAGCAGCAGGACTACGAGGAGGAGCAGCCCGGCAATGGATGGATCCTCGTCAACATCCAGCCCCTCCGCCACGTCGCCCTTCTCGCCGCCGCCCTGGAGGAGCTCCTCGACGACCGCTGCTGACCCGCGACATCCTCCTCCGCCTGCTCACCAACGGCAAGGAGACCCGCCGCATCGGCCGGTCCGTGGTGGCTGGGAACAGGGTGCAGAAGCTCGTCTCCCACGCCTTCAACGACAAGCAGGGGAATCCAAGGACCGAGGCCAGCCAAGCGTCTCAACTCGCTCCGCCGTCAAGCCAAGGGGGTCTACACCGTCATCCTCAGCCTCAAGTAGAACCAACCAAGACGTGAGTCATTCCCTGTACGTCCAGTAGTAGTAGACCCCTTTGTGCTGATGATGAGTTTGTTCTCTGGCTGTTCGATTAATTTAACTTGTGGCTCTGATCATTGTTGCTCGTCCGAGCAACATCCCTCTTATTTGTGATCACTGCATGCCTAATTAACATTGGTTAAAATTGTTTGCCTGCACTCAAATAAAATACAATGTTGCTCTCTTCCAGCCTAGAATTGTATTCCTTCTAAATTGATTTTCGTTCTGGCCAAATTTCTGTCTGTGCCTAATTGTGTTGAGGACAGATCGATCATGTGATGCATACCAGTGTTTTTTTTTCTATCTACCTTATCTATCAAAGCAAGGGGACATTCAGATTTTTGGGGACCGATTGATTGAGGAAAATCATTTCTGTACACTATGATTCTGGTTCGAGGGATTCACTGTTTTGTTTTTTCATATATATAAATAAACTAGTAATAGTGTAATTGGAGGTTTATAATCTGATAACAAGGGAACATGTCCTGCTGTGCCCTGATTTATATTATATAATTATTGGAGAATATGCATAGACTCCTGGATTGTCTGCAAATCTCATGCAACACAACACCAAGATTCAGTTGAGTATGCTATCTGAATGCCTGCCCTGATCTATCTCTGTGCTGTGCTGTGTTATCAATTCATCAATCAAGAGCAACCTACAACGCCTTTCGGGGGGGAAAAATCAAGATAAAAAATCTACATGTATCTGGTTTCACTATTTATTGAGTTATGACAATTTCGCTTCAGCACATCCCAATCCAAAGACTACACACACAGTAAACAGAGGCATTAAGTACACACTTCTGATAGCTTGAAGAAACGATGACCCATCCAAAGACTACATAATATTTGGATAACAAATTATGCTAAACCTGGCGTCTAAAGTTCAACAGCATGGCATCGGCGGCACGGTTCAACAACACGTAGCTTTACAATGGAAGGAACTTTAGGCTCAATGTATGTCCTGATATCCAAGATGGCTCGTTTAGCTTCCATAAGAACATCAGTGGGCAATGGAGAGCACTTCCGACATTTGTGAGCAGGCACAGAACACCTAAACGAGCTCTGATGGGCCTCCAGTGTAAGGTGCTCAAGTGATGATGTGCTCTCGGCAATGTGGCATGTTAGCTCAACAAGACTCTTAGCAGACGTGAATCCTAGGATCTTCACTCTCTTCATCTTGTGATGCTCATGTCCCTGCATCTTTCTCAGATCCGAGGGATCTGAGAATACAGATACATGTTCCATTTTCCACTGTGATACCTAATAAGATGGAAAAGTATATAGTTAGAGTCATGGTTCCACTGTGATAGCTACTGGTATTATACAGATATGAACAACGACTTACATTCAATACCAAATTCTCCAAGGAGGGACAAGCATAAAAGAAGGAAACCAGGGAAAAGTAATCATAGGTCGGAGGAAATGTTGTAGCGCTAAGAACAATACTTAGCTTCTTGAGGTGGAGATATTTGCTATGCAGCATTGGTGTACTGATCATCTACATATAAAGATGAAAGATTAGCGATACTCCAAGGTATGACTATTGCTGTATCATATTGGTCCAGCCACAAGCTTTAGAGTGTACCTCTTCGCTAGAACATATATTCACAGTTTTAAGGTTTGGCATGCTGGATGGAAGTTCAACACAAGCGTAATGAACTGCACCAGAGAACATTAAATCTAGCTTCTTCATTTGCAATGTTTCTCCGAGTGATAGTTGAACACTGTGATCTCCTTCGTAGCGAAAGCTGTATATATTTGGAGCTTTGTTGTCTATCTTTTGCAGGTTGCCACAACCAAAAATGTCTAGGTATCTCAGGTGCAGCAGCATGGGGACCTTCAAGCAAATAATCTCATCACAATACCTGATGTCCAACCGCTCCAAAGCAAAAGAACTGCAAAGAAGGAACCCTAACTCGTCTCCCGTAATACTGACGTCATGAAGGTACAGTTTTCTCAGGCTTCTCAACCAACAAAGTTCAGCTGTGGGACGGAAGGAGCAACCGGAAAGGAAAAGATAATGACTCGAGTCTCCACTCCCATTAGATAGAAGCGAGCATGGGAAGTTGTATTTTGACTCCATTGGCCATGTAACTGAAAGTATTGGCAATGCAAGTGTAAGTTCTTCAATTCCTGGTGTTACAGCAATCTGAAGCCAACTGTCAAGATGACAAGAGTCATTTGCATTGAAACCTTCAAACATGTGAAACTTGAGTTTCTTCACACCAAAGCCTGAGTGCCTTTCAAGAATCTGGTCAACTTTGCTAGAGAAGTATATGGCTGTATTACCATTTTCATATTCCTTTTTATCCAATCCCAGAGTTGTATTACTGAAAGTGAGGTTGGGATGGTTTCTCCAGGAGCGCCGAAAAGCACGAGACAAACAAGCGGCTTGGGCAGCAGCTCGCATTGGCATCAGGGAATGTATATGACACCATATGTCCTGCATGCAAGTTACAAAAGCATGGAGGAGACAATCAGCATTACAACTGGTTACTCCAGATGGAGGGGAAAATTAAATAAGAAAAATATGGTACTGTAACCCTTGTTTATGCGCGTTGTCACACACTGTGTTCTTGATGGAGTGTTAAAAAACAGAGTCAGCAGCCAGAGTTGATTATATACAGAAATCTGTCCCTACCTTTCTATTTAAAAAAAAGGTGTTGTCCAAATCAGGAATGTGCCCAGCAATACTAGTTTATGTTTCTTTGCATTTGTGCCAACTACGATGGACATTATGATGTTTTACTTGGAAGAAAGAACATGAGCTTCTGGACAGAGTACCAATAGTGAATCATATTTAAACAGCGATAGGTCCATGTATTTGTGTAATATTGGACAACTTCGACAGGTGCAGTGTTAGAAACCTGATATTATAGACCTTAATGGACGAAGTTGTAGAGCAACTGATTAAACAGGTTAGATAAAAAGAATGCCATCCTAAGGATATATAGGTCTAAGCTACAATGTTCTTGCGTGTAATGGTCTTGTAAAGATAATATGGAACCCTTGTTAAGAATCAAGGAAAATTGAATTTAATGAGCCGCAAAGATTGTAAATTCTAAGGAACTTGTATAGATGGCAAAGGTTAATGGCAAGTGCCCTTTATTGATGGTAACTTGAAAAGCTCAAAGTCTAAGAAATTCCAGCTTTTACACATTAGAGGACAGATGACGATTGCAACATTATTACACAAACACCAGCAAAATGTCATGGCATACCTCTGGAAGGCTTGGTATCTGTACTTCACTGCCCTGAGAATCATCATATCGCTGGCAGGGTGAGCCCTTTCTTTTAGCCTGTGAAGCAATCAATTCGCCTGCAGCACACCATACCTGGTTATGAACAATTCAGACATTTGAGGCGTAAAACAACAAATAACAGGCACACCAAGGAATCCATTTGTTCTCTTGTCCAACTTTTGTGCAACAACACTAGCAACTTGTTAAAATTGAGCATGCAGATTTTTTAGCAGAGAATAGCAGCCTCCCCTCAAGTTTCTCCAATCTATTTCAAGCCAAAGGAACAAGACGGTGCAGGCCATCAGCCATTGCCATCAATATAGTCTTGGATAATCACCTCTGATCTCCTCCACCACAAGGTTCATCTTGATTCTTATAGAGGTAAAAGAAACGAATGAATTCACAATTGAATGTACTACTGTAGTAGCATTATTTGAACACTGGTGGTATTATATTCCTCTGCAGATCTCCTTGCATAAAATTCCCCCCTTTTTTCCCCTCTACGAACAACAGAATCTGTACGTGGAGAACCTTAACCTACTTCAAGAAAAAGTAGTTAAGCGGCTAAGAGGAGGAGGCGGCGGCGGCTTACTAGTTGCTTGGGCTCGCCGACGACGGCGGTTCGGCTTCCGCTCCATGGACATCATCTCTGGGGACAGAAAAGAGACGAGAAATCGGTTGTACTATCCCTCCAAGCGGCTTCTCCCTTCCCTATGTTATAGGGAGGGGATTGGAGATTCCGGAACCCAAGAAGAGTTTGATTCAGTCGGGAGGGAAATCCGAATCCAATACCGCTATCTCTTCCTGAATTTTTGGATTGGAAATTTTTGACTCAGTTGGAAGGCGGCAGCGTCGGGGCCGGAGTGCGTTGCTGTCGACTCTATCAGGTACAGAGTCTCTGTTTTCCGGCCGATCAGTCATCTCTAATACAATTTATATTTGTTATAAAAAAGAATAAACTCAAAACAAGCCTAGAAGCACATTGAGCAAAACAGGGAGCAACAGCTTCTAAAATCCACATGAACGATAACCAAGAGCATTCGTAAGCTTCTGCAACCAAACAAAAAACAGGTCCAGAAGCACTTTGAGCGCAATTCTGTACAGCCAGCTAATAACCAAAGTCATTATAAAAAAAATCTAATAACCAAAGTCTACTGTTACAAGATACATCCCAGGGCAACACTAACTAGTACTTTCACTCATCTTTCATGGCCATCTCATGCCTCCTTTTCTGCGCGATTTCCACAAGCAGAGTCAGCAGGGCTTCGCATACCTGCGATGTGTCGGCCTGATCCCCAGGCTCTTCTTTCAGCGAGGAATACACCATCCATGCATGGTCTAGCTTCCGCTCTGGCCGGACAGCCACTGATCCAGGAACCTCAGCATCTTTCCTCGTCACAAGACCATCACTCTTCTCACCATACCTTGCCACCAGCAGTTGCGAGCATGCTGCCATTGCAGCTGAAAGTGGCATTACAACTGGTATCCTGGTGGAGTTGCCATCGGCAGCAATAGGGAGCTCCAAGTGTGCAACATGAGAGAGTGCTGTGAGCACACTGGGAGTGATGCTCGCTTCTGTGTGGAATGATACAATTGGAACATCCTGGGGCAACGGGTGCTGCCGCAGGAATTCTTTCCTCCTTTCATGAGTCAGATCTTCTAGAGCCAGCAGATCACCCTGAAGATAACACAATGCATAGAGTCAACAACACCGTCATCCAATGCACAAGATAGTTACTCGCTGAAATGATCGAGGTAAATACCTTAAGGACTTTGGATACCAAGATCTCCATGATTTTACGCAACCTGACATAGTCACCAAGCTGCCCCTCTCGCAGGATATCCGAAGCAACTGGGCTTCCTCCATATGGACTTTGAGCCAATACCAAACCTGCTACTTTGTCTTTCAGTTGTGGCCAGTAGAGGGAGAGGGCTGCAGCCGAATCTACACCGCCCTTACTATGACCAAGAAGTAGCACACGTTTCCTTGATCCCCAGTATATTTCTTCGATGTATTCCTTTATCTCTCGTGCATTTTTACTTACTGAAGACTGCAAGGTGGTTTTTTCATGTATTAATTAATAAAAATAAATTTCAACAGGCAAATTACAGGTTAGTGTATGGAAGTACCTCACTATGAATTTTCGCAATATGACAAGCTAGACCCATCTTGGAGAAGTATGCCTTTGTCTTGACAAAGTAAAGTGGTCCATGGTTACTAAACAGACCTATAAACAGCAATAAAGCTGATGCCATTACCATTAAAAATTGGAAATGGATAGCTCATAATTGGAATGGATAACTGACAAACCTGGAACCAACAAGTAAACCACTGAATCAGGTAGCCTGTGCTCATTTTTTCTGAAGAAGAATGAAATGTTCCATGTGAGATATGTTGCATTTTTCTTAAGAATCAATAACACATCATCAGCACTGAGGTTCAGTTTGATACTTTTTCTGACCTCACAGATTCCAAAATTTCCAAGAATCTGGCAGTCCCATCCTCAGTTGTAGGTAAGCTTTGATCCCGCTGGAGCCAGCCGATATCATCTGCCGAACCACGGACAGTTTTCCGAGCACGCTCTACAAGGCTGCACAAGATATCAGAAGACTATCATACCAATAAAGGAACACCTTATATTATGAAAGACTTACATCCACTAAATTTAATTTCTCACCAAAATTTAGTAAAAAAAAACTCATCAGAATGGCATCTGTTTTATACTCTGAGTTGCAGAGTTTACTCTTCAGTAATCAGTACGGGCAAGACAGATCAGCAGCATGGGAAATTCTATGAAAAGTTTAGCACTACATGAATTGACTCTTTAAGGCATAAGAATGAAGAAAACATAAATATTCCAGAGCAAACCGCACTGTACCCTTGAAACAGTGAAGATCCATTTTGAAATACATGTGAAGGCACCATTTGTCCTGAGTTTTGTTGAGAGGGGCTTCCACTGCAATCTGCTATGCCAGCAGACTCTTCAGAAGAAGTCTGAACAGAAAGCCTGCCTGCAGCAGATGCAGGTGGCAGTGTTACTAACTCTTGGCCCTCCTCAGATAGACCTGCATTAGTGCATTGATAATAAAAACAATTAATTTTCTAAGAAAATGGAATTACCATAAGAGTCCGTGTTGCTTATGCAATTGGCATGAGAGAATAATTTTTCCAAAGGAAGAAAAAGAACCAACCCACATAACCAGGTACAGGGAGGCACTGAGTGAGAAATGAAGCTGTCTGGGCAAGATAAGATGCAGCTTGATTTAAAGCAGGTACAGAGAGGAACAGTTGTGAATCTTCAACCCTGTCAGCTGAGTGACTATCATCAACCTGTATAATCAAGTCGCTGTTAGAGAATAAGAAATAACCAAAGCGACAACTACGGAACTTTTGACTAATTTGGACCTTCATACATATAAATCAATAAGATTTAGTTATGCTGTTTTTCTAACTTAATGACAGACATGTTTCAAGAATTGATGAAATCACCAAATTAGGTGGTGCGTGAGACTATAGGACTCATAAGCCTTTACGCTTAAATTTTTAAAATTTTAGTATTCGAATAACAGGGGTGCCAAGGATAATGAGTAGACATCATCAGTGTACTCTGATCACCTTAAGGTTTAGACATCATTAACACTAGAAAAAAGAGGGTAGCGGCTGATTGGCACATAGCGTGACAGAAAAAAGGACTATAGTAAATACTAATAATCCATGCAAGAGTTGAACAAAGCAATGGCAATTCAGCGTATAGGATAATAGCAGGGAAGAATTGAAAGTCCACATACCGCACCAGAAGTAGATGGTCCCCCCTGCGTTGAAGGCGATTTCCTCATATTTGGTCTGGCTGTCCAGAGAAGAGATATCTGCTAGCAATGCTCCCATTTATCAAGATACTCAATTTGGAACCAAGCAATGAAGCTGCATAAGTAGAGTAACAGGAAAAGATAGTGGAGATAGCAAAGACTAGAAGAACGCTATGATAGATAGAACCGAGAAAGAAACACATGTGAAGAGCAAGTCATGAGGCCCTTTCAGAGCAAAGGAAGCACAACTGCACAAGTAACAAAAAGGGTGGTACTCTTATCATCAAGAAGGAAAGGATCAAACGCATCACCAATCACCAAAGGCATCCGAACTCCCAGCAGGTGCAGGGAACATGCCTCCACTACACATGACGTCAGAAGCCAAATTCCCTTCCCTCCCCCACTTTCTTGCTAAGATAAGATAAAATTAAATTAAAAAACAAAGTACAAACGCCATGGCGAAGCCTCTGCGCGGCAACCCTAAGAAGAACTAGGTTCCTCTGGACAAAGGAAAGCTGCAGATTCTTATGCTTAGAAGCGACCGGATGCTAATTGCGAACGGGATTAGGAGATCAAGTGTTGAAGTGAATCATCAGGTGGAAGATTCAACAATCTGAACCAAATTTAAATAAGAAGGGAAAAATGAAAGAACAACAAACACGATATCCATTTACCGGATTCAGGAGTCGTGGATGCCTTCAGGACGCGAGGATGTATCGGAGGCCGGAGGGGAGTGAGTCTTCGTCTTCCGGCAGCCGCGTCTCGGGCTCTTTCTTTCTTTCTCTCGGCTCTCGTCTCGTCCCCCACGCCGCGCCGTTCTTCTTTTTTTCAGTTTTTTCTCACCCGTTTCTTACGTGGCGTTTGATAGATTCTCTCGAGTGAGTCCATGGGCCGCGGGCTGAAAAATAAGCCCGTGGACTTTAACGGCAGCCGGTTTGGCAGGCCCACGGGCCTTTTTCACGGCACATTGGACCCACCAGACATGCACACCAAGTACAACAACAAGCAACACAATCCAAATTCCAAAGAAATTATTGATTCTTCCTCTGGGAAATCTAGGGAACAGCTTATCATAATAAACTGATGTACAATGCTAGGTGAAAGTGGTACACAATGTTGAGCAAGTCCATTCCTTTCAAAGCTTGAGCAACAGAAAGGTCTAGTAATCTGCTACTGAACATATATCGTTGTCAAACATTCCATTCAGCTCATAAAATGGCCGCATCTACAACTGCAGGTTTCATAATTTCCCAGCGTGATCATCTATCATCTTCCACCTCTACTTCTTCCTTCTCATACTCGGAATCGGAACCTTCTGTGTCTCCAAAAGGATCCTCACCATTGCTACCATCATCATCATCCTCTGACAATTCTTCAGGATAATCAAAAAGCGGATTGTCTTCAGCTGCATGCATATTCAAGATGGAAAGAGTAATAAGTAAAGGATCTCACCAATTAGTTAAGGAATCAGAATGAATGTACAATTACCATTTGAATCATCAGTATCATATGGGTAGTCATCATCGTAACATTCATCCTCGTCATTGTCCACTTGCAACCTAACAAGAGATCTTTTAGAAGACACAAGAAGCAGGATTGAATAAGTGGGCCACATGATTCAGATTTACCTTGGATATGAAACTGCTGATGTATCCTCCATGTTTGTGTCATCCACCTCCTTGACAGTATATATGTCATAAACCTCTGAATCTGCTTGTCAGCAAATATAGAATCGTCAAAATTAGCGCTTGAGCTAAACTGCTCACAGTTACTACTAGTAGAGCTCTAGTATTACTACAAGAATTCGAAATCACTTCTTCCTGTTACTAATGAAAACACCCAAGAATTTTTCCATTACATCTCAAGGCAGGAAGCTTACATACCTTCTGATTGTGCCAATGAAATAATATCTGACTCAATTTCCTCAGCAGCTGATGGCAAGTACTCACGTATAAGTGGAAGAAAGTTGCATAAGACAGCACCCTCTTCCAAAGATATAATCCTGCAGGGAACATTGTAAGAAAACATGCACCAGTACAACTGTAGATTCCAAAAGGCCTGGTAAATTATCAGAAAGCAAGCTTGCCGTGGTTCTGATGAAGGCTTCTCTTCGTCAGGATCTACTTGGACAGCATCATAAAGATGGCACATTTCTCTCAGTGAGTCATCAGCCTCACTCTTTTCTCCCTTTCGACTCCTCCATATTTGTGTAAAGCGAGCATTTCTTCCCATATCCTATACAGGTCAGTGAACAAAACCACGCATAAGAATGAACAAAAGAGAGCACTGGCATTTACAAAAAAAGAAAATTATCACAGTTTTTCTAGTCTCAGGATCACTTAGGAAAAGCAGTTCCCTCATGAAATCCTGACAGACATAAGCTAACACTACAAGGCCCATCCTGTAGCTACTCCTGGGGACTAGCCCGATTTCTATTGGACTAAGCCTATCCACATGCAACAATCCAATATGCCAATCGGAAAGAACCTGACAACCGCATTACTTATAAAACACTAATACAAGTGCCCAGAACAATCCATCAATATACACAAGTGTACTCAGGCCTCTTGGGTTTCACAATGTACACCATGGAATAGTTAATTTAGCTTGTACATGCCACTAGCTGTACATCTACAACCTGGCTTGCCATATGCTTGTGGCAATGGAATGCTCCCAGAATCCAACTCCCAACCAATAACCCGATTTGGGACGCAACACTGTTAGACTGTTAGCATAGATTGGTTAACCTGATTGTTCCCACAGCATATGTTGCCATCAGGCCCAACACAGACGATCCGTGTGGGTATGGAACTAAAAATCTAAAACTAAGTATTGCAGGTGAGTTGTGACATACAACTGCCACACAGAAGTTGCAATGGTGTAAACACTTCAAAAATACATACTACTCCGTATAACATTATGGTGGGAGCATTCCTGCACTAGTCAATTGTCTACCAATCACAATCAGAGTATGCACAACAGACTTAATACTAGACTAGGTGGAACAGGATATATATAAATATTGCAATAGAAAACACAATTTGCAAGTTCAAAATGGTGATAGGTGAATGAGGGGTATTTAAAATCTGTATAGCAAATTGCATTAACCCTTTGTTTTCTCCTACAGTTAGAACTCTATGTTTGATTTATAGCAAATTTCATGGTCTACGCCATCACTAAATTCATTGTCTTGTCAGAACTCATACAAACTTGAGAAGGAAGAATTGACTGCAGTCAGAATAATATGATGTGTACCTCATGCCTCTGTCTGGCTGCTGATCGTAGCTGCTCTGGTTTCTGTTCATAGGAAAAAAAAGGTCCATTTTAGTTTTAACCAACTAAATTCATTTTAACAGCTAAATATGGAAAACAATATCCGTGTAATAGTAATGCTAGTCCCAGCAATGTTCCAGGAGAAAACTTAAAGGTTCACTTATTATGTAATCCCCATGGGAAACAGTGAAGACAAAAATTAATGCACTAGGCACCAGCAGTTTGGCTTACCTTGTCTTGCTTGATTCTGTCATTCCACTCCTTTGTCTTGCTCCTTATCTCTTTGCTATTTGAGTCAGCAAGCTACAAAAACAAATTGGAGTTGTTTACAGAGAAGTTTTATATTGAACAAGTAAACGTGCATCCATTGTGCAACATGTTTGAGTGCATAACAGAAACAGACTCCTGTGTTTCCATTCAAACAAAGATGAAAACCTAAGGTACAAATGGCAAGGTTGTTTTTCTATTTCAAAGAAGCTGTTCAGTTGCAGTACTTCAACTCGAGAAAGGTATTAACGATGCTGTGATAAAGATTAATTGTGAGTTCCATATAATCCGCAGAGAAGAAAATTAACAAGACTCCTGTGAAGTGGTAGTATCATTGGATACAAATGAGAAACGAAATGTGAACTGAAATTAAACACAAGCTAAGTAACAATTATGTCTGTATGCCATGCTAAATGCTGAATCTGGATACTAAGCCAGCCAATTTATCAAGAAACAGATAAGAAAAGGACAAATGAAAAGGAAAGAAATATTACCAAAAGAGAGTGTAAAACATCTCCAACAGCTTCAGAATGGTGTACTGTCTCGATATGTTGGACAAGAAGCTTCTTAACTCGTGGTTCCTCTGAAGCTGTGAATGAGGAAAATAAATTTGGTCATGTCATGTATGTATAGTACTGATGTATGGTGGCAAATTTGTTTTTGGCAACTATCATCATTTTTGTTTTGGAAATTTGGTAACTATCATCATGGTGACAAGGTTATTCTGTTTGGATTGTACCTTTAGCACCAGAGGAGGAGGAAGAGGGTTCGGAGATGGAGAGACCGGAGAAATCGAGCATCGCCTTCTTCGCTGGCCTCTCATTAATCTCTAGCCCTGATAGAGCAAACAGCCAAAATTTGTCAAAACCACTCCTCTTGTTGGGTACTGTAGAAATTGGAGGAAGGGGACGGGACAATGAGAAAGTAAGGAAGAGAGAAGGGGAGCTCACAGAATGCGTCCGTGCGGGTCTGTGAGGGCTTGCGCTTGACCCGGACGACGATGGGCTTCTCCTTCGCGGCGGCGGGCTCCGAGGTGGAGGCCTCGCCGGCGGCCGCCGCCATGACCGGCGGTAGGGTTACCAGGTCCCTACCGAGTACAAGCTACCATTGGGAGGCCGTCGCCTCCTCTGTGGGCCGGCCCTCCCCCAGATCATCCGTCTACAGAGGAAGGCAGGCCAACCAAAAAGCCCAGTATACGCCATCGCATCCTCTGTGGGCCGGGCAAGGCAGCCCGCCTGCTGCTGCCATGGCAATCCATCGTTCCTTCTAGTAAAAAGATTTCCCTCTCTCTCAAAAAAAAGTAAAGATTTCCAGATGAATCCAAATGAAAAACAAACAGATTTCCAAATGAAAATTGCGCGGGATTGGATTTGATTCGGACTTCCCCAAACTCTTGGTGGGTTCCCAACTCAATAAACAAACTGCTCCCCTAGGGAAGGAAGGAGTGAGAGTTCCTGCCCGGCCTCCCCTGCTGAGACGAGATAGGCATGGGCCTTGTGGATCTCATGCGCCACATGTCCATGGAGCGGCAGCCAGACCGCCGGCGTCGGCGAGCACATGCCTCTAGTAAGCCTCCCCCCGCTCTTTCGCGGCTACCTTTTCTTATCTGTTTGATAGAAAAATCCAACCTTGAGCATTGCGAGAGAGGAGATATTGCGGAGACCGCAATGGTTGATGGCCTGCATCGCCTTTGTTTTGTAGCTTTAAATAGATTGATTAAACTTGAGGGGAGGCTGCTATGCTCTAAAAAAAATCCTGCATGCTCAACCTCAATTTTAAGCTATTGGTGTTATTATTACTGCACTAACAAGAGAACAAATGGATTCCTCTCAAATTTTTAAGTTGCTGCTTGCCTGCTTTGTGCCTCAAATGTCTGAATTATTCATGGCCATGTGTGCTGTGCTCCAGGTGGATTGATTTCTTCACGGCCTAAAAGTAAGGCCTTGCCCTGCCAGCAAGATGATGACTCTCAAGGTGGTGAGATACATACACCAAACCTTCCAGAGGTGACATTTTGCTTATGTAAGGCTTAGTGCAGACTGCGAGTAAAATTTCAGTGAACCATGTGTCACAATGACCACGAAACCCTCACTTTTTTCCCAACTGTTCATAATTAGCTTTCAAGAACGGATAGTGTTTGGTCCTAATCCTAGGTATAATAATGTTGCAACCATATTCTGGCCTCCAGATGAGCCTCATAAGTTCTATAAGTTCCTTGTAATTTACAATCTAAAAGAAATGATTGCTTTCTAGGTCACTCATAACTCACGTCTTTGTAGCAATGTAGCATCATTACATTCCATTTCCTTGAAGTCTAAGTGTGCCATGTTATCTTCACTAGATCATTACAAGCAATAACATTATAGCTTTGGCTTGTCTACCCTTGTATGATGGCATTCTTTTACCTGACCTGTTCAATCGACTATCCTATAACTTCAGTAATTAAGTTTTACGTCACATTTCTTACACTCTAGCTGTCAACGCGTCGTGATCAATATTACACAATTACATGGACCTCATGTTATTTTTTTTCCCTCGAACACACACCTCATATTTACCTATAATGCACTATTGGTACCCTGTCCAGAAGCGCACACTATTGTACTGTTAAATAGCATCCTGCCCATCATACTTGGCACGAATACAAAGAAACCAGTATTGTTGGGCACATGCCTGATTTGGGCAGTAACACATTTGTTTTGATTTCGTAGTATCTAATCGCCTTTTAGAAAGATACCTTTAGGTATCTAGGATCGATGCTGCAAAAGGATGGTGACATTGATGAAGATGTTAGGCATAGAATTTCAGTCGGTTGGTTGAAATGGCGTCAAGCTTCTGGTGTCCTCTGTGACAAGAGGGTACCACAAAAGCTAAAAGGTAAGTTCTATAGGACGGCGATTCGCCCGGCGATGCTATACGGTGCTGAATGTTGGCCTACTAAAAGGCGACATATACAACAACTGAGTGTAGCAGAGATGCGTATGTTGCGTTGGTTTTGTGGTCACACAAGAAGGGATAGGATACGGAATGAAGATATTCGAGATAGAGTCGGAGTGGCACCAATTGAGGAGAAATTGACGCAACATCGGTTGAGATGGTTCGGACATGTCCAACGGAGGCCTCCTGAGGCGCCGGTGCGTAGTGGGGTTCTACAGCGGGCCAATAATGTTAAGAGAGGTAGAGGGCGACCCAAACTGACTTGGGACGAGTCGGTTTTTAGAGACCTTAAAGAGTGGAATATCTCTAAGGATTTAGCTATGGATAGGAGCGCTTGGAGACTAGCAATTAATGTGCCTGAGCCGTGATTTTTGGGTTTCACCTCTAGCCTACCCCAACTAGATTGGGACAAAAGGCTATGTTGTTGTTGTAATCAGGTCTGGCCACTGGCAGTCTTTTGTAAGCTGTCATTTGCCTTTACAGTTCTGATGCTGAGCTTCTCATGCTTTTGCATGCAGGATATCTGGCATCATATACATTCCCTGATGCCAATGCGAGATGCTGCCCGAGCCGCTTGTGTCTCTCGTGCTTTTCTGCGCTCCTGGAGATGCCATCCCAACCTCACTTTCAGCAGTACAACATTGGGAATGAATAAAAATACATCTCGAAATGATGAAATTGCCAGAGATTTTTGTAGCGAAGTTGACCAAATTCTGAGGAATCACTCAGGGATTGGTGTGAAGAAACTTAAGATTCACATGTTTAAATATTGCAATGCCAAGGTTTCTTGTTATCTCAACAGTTGGCTGCAGATTGCTCTTACACCAGGAATTGAAGAACTTGCAGTTACGCTGCCGATGGAGACAGAATACAATTTCCCATGCTCACTTTTATCTAATGGGAGTGGAGACTCAATCCGGTGTCTCCACCTTGCTGGTTGCTCCTTGCGTCCCACAGCTGAGCTTGCTTGGTTAAAAAGCTTGACAAAAGTGCGGCTCCATGCTGTCTATTTTACTGGGAATGAGTTAGGGTGCCTTCTATGTAATTCTTTTGCTTTGGAGCAATTGGAAATAAGGTACTGTGATGGGATAGTTTGCTTGAAGATCCCTTGCACGCTGCAGCGGCTCAGGTGCCTAGAGATTTTTGGTTGTGACAGGCTACGAGTGATAGATAGCAAAGCTGCAAATATATCCAGCTTCTGCTTCGAGGGAGATCACAACTTTCCCTTGGAGAAACATTGCAAATGAAGAACATACACATGATCTTCTCGGGTGCAGTTCATTATGCTCGTGCTGAACTTCCATCCAGCATGCCAAACCTTAAAATTGCCGCTATACGTTCGAGCAGAGAGGTATACTCTAGAGTTTTGACTAGGCTAGCAATTTGCACATCATGATACTACATCTGTCATACCTTGGAGTATAACTAACCTGATATCTTTATGCAGATGAAAAATACACCAATGCTGCATAGCAAGTTTCTCCACCTCAAGAAGCTAAGTATTGCTCTTAGTGCAGGAACTTTTCCTCCGGCCTATGATTATTTTTCTCTGGTTTCCTTTCTTGACGCTTGTCCCTCCTTGGAGAATTTGATTTTGGATGTAAGTTTCTGCTCATATTTCTATGGTTTTAGTAACTATCACAGGGTAACCCTTACTACTTTTCTTCCTTTTAATCTTAGGTATCAGATCCCTCAGATCTGAGGAAGATGCAAGGACAACAGCATCACAAGATAAAGAGAGTGAAGATCATAGGATTCACGTCTGCGAGGAGTCTGATTGAGCTAACATGCCATGTTGTTGAGAGCATAACATCACTTGAGCACCTTACACTGGAGGCATATCAGAGTTCTTTTAAGTGTTCTGTGCCTGCTCAAAAGCGTCGCAAATGCTCCCCATTGCCCATTGATATTCTCATGGAAGCTCAACGAGCAATCTTGGCTATCAGGACATACATTGAGCCTAAAGTTCCTTCCATAGTAAAGCTACGTGTTGTCGCCGATGCCATGCTGTTGAACTTTAGACGCCAGGTTTAGCATTATGCAATCTTATTATGTCGTGTCCAATGTGCAGTACTCTGGTTTACTTTCGGTTGTTCAGTGCTTGTCCCTGTGATATGACATGTGGTTAGGTCATTGGGATGTGCTGGAGCTATATACTCATGTTGTCATATATAGTTAAATAAATAGTGGAACTTTGCTATGCTATTTTTAGAGTGCTAAGCTGTCCATTGTGCATTTCTTCGCTATCAGAGATTCATGTGTTGCTGAGGCAGGTACAGGTAGGTTTAAATCTCTGGAGTTTTCCCAAGACATCGGAGGTAAAATAATACGGCACAGATAGGCAAGGGCAGGCATTCAAATAACATATACACAGCTCTCCTGTTGCTGATTTGCAAGGTATTCGTGATCAACTGAGTGCCTATTTGTGAGGTGATGAATGTCATTTTATTTTGGACCCAAGAACCAGGCAGACAATCCTGGAGTCGATGCACATTCTCGCAGTCATGCGCACGGCGCACCTCACTTGAGTTAACCCTGTTTCTTTCGGCTTCCAGACTGTAAAAGCGTCTTGCTTATTGTAACAATCCGGGTGGTAGGGTACTTCCGTACTTGTTTCAACCTGGGACTGTAATCCTAAGCTAAAACAGATATTAACAACAAGAAAATAGCGCCCACAAAATTTTCACTTTAACGCCCTAGTTAAGGCTATAACCACAAGTAATATAATGACACCAAGATATTCAATTTTTTTCTCAAACTGACGGTAGATCTGCCCATCATCATACTAATAAGAAGAGGTAAAACGGTCCACAAGCAAACCAAAACAAGACCAGCAAACCATCTGCAAGACATTCACAATATATCATAGTAGTGGGACAAGCTGTCTCTAAATAGCTGGATCACCATCGTGTTTATTGCCATTGCATACAGGATGCCGTTTACAGGAACTAAAATTGCAGCTTATAATAAAATAAAATGAATACAAGATATGTGATGTATCTAACATCCATCCACAAACTCTTGAGCAGTTTACACCCCCCCACCCAAAAAAAAAAAAAACTGAACGCTGGAGTTTGACTTATCTAGCACAATAACAGCTGGAAATGACATCAGCTACAGTACAGCATTTTAGTATTGCCCCTAATAACAAATGACAGATTTACAAGACACTTGGTGAGTAAAATGCTGGGGAAAAAAACTATCCAAGTTCCGCTTCATAGTTATTTATATCCAACCAGATATGGAAAACAGAAGACAAATTGCAACAACCTAAACCTTCCCTGGAGTCAACAAGGCTTCCATTTAACATGCCCAAATGATCTACAATACCATAGTGCGAGTAGCTTTAGTACAATTACTTCACTGGACATATCAGCAGAATAAGCAAGCCTTTGGTACAGCAGCAAAGGACTCAGTGAAGAGACCATTGTCCCAAACAAAGAAATGGCACCATATTATCGAGCTACTACTACAGCAGATAAAGTTCTAGAAATAGGTCCATAGGTCAGATTTCTCAAAATCAAAAGGAGGAAATTATTGGGTAGAAACCTTGCTGATTACTCAATGGGTATATTGTATTCCTTATAAAGCATCTTGTAGACCATGTCTTACAGCCAAATGGTCCAGCTCAAAGAGGATCCTAATTTCGTTGAACCATAACACCTGAATAATGGGTGGGCTTGGCTAGGAAAAACATTCCTAAAAAAAAGTTTTATGTATAGTTTCAAGCATGTAAAACGAGACAAGTTCATATATATAGAGAGCTGGAGAGGGGCACGGCCTGACAAGTGCCTTGAATTGAAAGTAATGAGGGAGGCAATCATGGAAACATGGTATAGTACCACAAAGTAGATCTATCTAGATCATCCACTTATAGAATGATCGAAATTAACTCAGGTTTCAGTTGTAACCTGGTTTCTGAAACGGCAACTTTTACATTTGTAAGTCATGCTCCTAAATATTTCAAAATTACAATTGCACACATAGTTTTGTAAAGATGGCTACTCTGTTCTCTGCAGTTTCTTAACACACTGGACTCATCTTCACAAAAAGTCCAATGCCCAAGTTAAAATATGCTTGTCAGAAAACACCATGTAGCTTAACTTACAGTTTCATGCAGTGAATCAATTTACTCGTGAAACAGAGGGAATTAACTTATGCAGATTTGCTGAATAAACTTTTGTTTGTGTCAGTCACTACTAGAAATAAATATGTATCAGGCATAACTTGTGTGCTGTGGTAACTAATCATGTTGAAAACAGAACAAAGGAACAATTAAGTATTTGAATGAGGTGAGCAGAAGTTTAAAGCACAGGCCAATAATCTGGAGTCCAGGGGCTGACCTAAACAATTGGAAATACTAGTTGCTGCTGACAGTGCTAACAGGAGGTACTATTCCCATGCACAATTGAAAACAATCTGGAGTGGGATTTTGGGAACTAAACACAGCCAGAGCAAAGACAGACACAACCGAATCATCACAGTAACTGGTATGGTATGCCAGAATTAAACAGTCAGAAATTTGGCTGCTCTACTTGGAGCAAAACACATTTACCAACACACGCACTCGTTCTCAGCCAGCACATATGTATGAGCACTAGTCATTTGCCCTGACCCTGATGAGCGGTAACTTTTAGCCACAAAATCGATGAATCCAAAGATTGAAGGAAAGAGTCATGACATGACAGCAACTAAAACTAAGGGAAAGCGAAACAAATCAGAAGAACCTCAACTGTTTGGTTAACTCTATTGCAAACTGCCTTTGCCTGTGACTAGGATCAAAGGCAACCACCTCTACCGATCACAGTTATGCGGAACCCGAAGCACATGTACTACATCCCACCCGATGAATCAACATTTACTCACAGCTTTGTATGTAGGACTCCTGTTGAGAAAGGCTAGGTTGCTTGGGGAGGAGAGGACCCGCGGGCTCCTCCTCTTCCTCTGCTTCTGACTCTGGGTCCATCGGCACTGGGCAGCGCTGATACACCCCCTTGACCTGGTCGAGCAGCTCGCAGCGGCGGTCCGCAACCCACCGCCCCCGTTCCTCCTTGGTCCTCCTTGTGCCGTTTGTTGAAGGCGTGGCCCACGAGCTTCTGGATCCGGTTGCCCAACGTCACGGCGAGTTGACCGGCATTCCCCGGCACGTGCTCACCGGCGCGGTGGATGTCCTTGCCGACCACGAGGAGGTGCTGGAGGGTGGAGGGGTCGACTTTGAGGAGTGGGATTACCTCATCGATCGACCAGTTCCTTGAGCAGGCCGGCGAGGTGCGCGACGCGACGGAGAACGCCCATGTTGAGGACTATCCACCCGTTCCCTTGCCCGTCGTCGTCGCCGCCGTAGACGTCCTCCTCCTCCTCGCTGCTGGGAGAGCCGAACTTGTCCTTGGCGTTGTCAGGGAGGCGGCTGGGGTTGTCGGTGTCGGAGTCGATCTCCTCGTTCCCGTCAGACTCGCCGATCTCCTCCTCCGCGATGCCGAGCTTGTCGTTGCCCAGGATATCCTTGAGGTCCGAGAGGGCGTGGCGACGGGAAGGGCCATGTCGGCCGCCGCCCGCCGAGGAGGAGGGGAGGGGATCGAGGGGTTGGTTGGTTGCGGTGGAACGGAACGAAACGGAATGCTTCGCTGGCCGTCCGTACAGCGCAAGTTTTATAGCGGCGGCGGGCGGCTGGGCTGGGCTGCGCTGTTTCGAAATTTCGAGGAGAGATTGCGCGGGATGTGGGGTCCGCGCTGTCCAACGGACGCTCCTGATTCACCCAAAAAACCACACGCCACCGCGCGCCCGGATCTTCTTCTTCGACACGCCACGCGCCCACGCTTCTTTTGCCTTTGGAGGCTTCGAGTTCGACTGGCCTGGCTGGTCAGGAGATGAGTTTGAAATGCCAATGTACAGTACCCCTAGTAAAACTTGGTATTATTGCTTATAAACGTGATCAAGTTTGAGCGTCTCCAGCAGTGTTGCTAAATTTAGAGACCTAAAAATAGTTTTTAAGTCCTGAAAAACGAAAAATTTAGGTACCACAAAGGGGCTCTCTCCCGCAGTGTTGGTAAAACTGGATACATATATTTCACTCTAGGACTAATCTGTGAGGAATCATTTTTTCAGGGTCCAATGTGCAAAATGAACAACCTTATGCTCTCCCCTCTTCCCTGCCCCGTCTTCCCTCATCCTCTCCTCTGCTCCCGGCGCTCAGAAGGACTGGAGAGGTGAGGGCGGGCTGCGGCGGCGCGGCGGGCGTCGGGCGTCGCACGGAAGAATCCAAGAACTAGCGGTTGGGCTTTCCCGGGTGGATGAAAAAAATGTAGCAACCCATGCTTGGGTTGGTATATTTGGGTATCCAAGGGTGAGTTTTAGGTCCGGACCTAAAATAGCAACTCATATAGGTCCCCTGCTGGAGCACGTTTTTTGGTTGTTTTTAGTTCCTCTGCCAGTTTTTAGGTTTACCAATCCATTAGATCCTCTGCTGGAGATGCTCTTTGATGAATTTTAAATTGGAACATCTTATGAAACAAATGACACTGCCTACCTACGTGATACGCCAACTTGGCAACTTAGGATCTCTCTTCTACCTGCTCCATCATACACATCGTGCCCTTGCTTTGACAAAAAGTGGTCGCATCCTTTTTGTCACGCCGTGCTAAACCACCGTTTCTGTTATAGAGTGATGATTGCTTGTTATTTCACCCCTGCTTTAATTACCGAGCCAGCATACAATCACATTTGTGTAGTATTTATTCAAGTACATGGTCATTCTGGCCATTTGTTAATCCATTTAGCACAAAATTATTACTCATTTCAATTTTCTATAAAAAGTCAATCCATCTTAAATAGTGGAACAATTTTTTCATACAATTAATAAAATGCGCGCGCAAGCACGACCTTTCGACTTGGCTCGAGTCAAACTGAATGGAAAATACTCTTTTATGATATGGTCTATTATACCATAAAATTTCGACTCAAAATAGCATGTGTGTATGTAGATAAACAAAAGAGAAATCTTACGAAGGGTAAAATGGACCAATTTAGATAGCTGAGGGGGTGCAAAATGGACCGACATATACACTACATCTTGTTTGCATTGGTACACCTGGACGGCCTTGGTATTGATGGACGGAATCACAGTCCAATACCGAACGTCATTCAGCGCACTCCCGCGCGCCCTCCCACAATGTCGAGCCAACCGGCTCCGTATTGGGTGAAATGGACCTCCCCGCTCACCCGCGTCTCTTTCACTCATATCTATCCTCTCTCCGTCTCTCTCGCACATCTCTCCCCCTCCTCATCTCTCACACTCGATGGAGGCGCGACGTCCTCCAAGCGGCGGCCTCTTCTGGCACGACGGCGTGGCCTCCTCCAGCGCGCTGGTGCAGCCCCTCCCTCTCCTCCGGAGGTGCGCAGGAGGCAGAGGTGGGTGGCGGTCGGACGGGTGTAGAGCCCCACCACACGACGAGGTGGGGGATGGAGGAAGAGGAGTGACGGTGCGGCGAGCTCGAGGATGCGGACGATCAATTTTCAATTCTACGCTGATGTGCATCAAAAAATGAATCGATTTAGACTGTTTCATAGGATTTCAAAAGACAATGTAATGATCATCCAAACGATAGAATTGAATTGTGGCTCAATTTAATATCATGGCTGATTGGATGTATTAGGGGTTATAGACTTTATCCATGTCTGAGGGAAGTAATTTGGATTTTTTTTATAAAAATATTACGGCAATGTTGCTAATGCACGGCATGCGAATTGGATTCAGAAAAAACCGACATCAATTTTCGGGTTGTTGGGCTCTGGCTGGCTGATGATGGGCCTGCTCGCCCCGCGATTGGATTGGATTGGATTGGATTACCAGGAGACAGCAGCAAAGCAAAGCAAAGCAAAGCAATGGCGGGGAGGGCGACCGCCGCCTCTCCGCTCGTCTCGTCCTCATCCCGCCGCCCCTATCCACCACCATCACTGCGCCACCGCCGCCGCACCTTTTCCTTCAAGCCCGAGCCCAACAATCCCTGCCTCCCGCTCCTCATTTCCGTCCGCCGCGCCAACCCTGCAGCGCCCCTCTCGCCGCGGCGCCGCCTCTATGTCTCTGCGGCCTACGGCGACGACGACGACTTCGGCGACTTCGACGCCGACGACGCGGACGGCGTCGGCGAGGACGACGATATCGACAACGAGCAGGACTACGACGTCGACTACGACCGCCTCCTTGCCCCCGTCAAGCCGCCGCCGCCGCCGTCTTCGCTGTCCGGGGAGGAGGGGGACATCGCCATGGTCGCCGCCGAGAGCTTCGTCTCCACGCAGGACTCCGCCTCCGACACCGTCGTCGACTACTCCGTCGACGAGGACGAGTTCCACAAGATAAGGCTGCTCCACTGCGACTTCCTTATCCGAAAGGTGCCCGACCCCGACGACGACGTCTTCGACTTCAGAGAAGTGAGTTATCCATTCCCCCTCATTTCATTACTTCTGCTGGTTAACTAGCACGTTTTGTGACAAGTGCTTGCGGCATTTCATCAAACTTGCTCTAAGACTGTGAGACATTTCATCGAGCACGTGTCTGGCGATGCTTTCCAAATTTACATGATCACACATACGAGTCTCTTGAACTGAATCAATCGGGGTGCGCTGCTCGTTTTGCTGAACATGATATTCTCTGTGCAACAGATGTATGTCACGCCGCCAGACACTGATATCTACTCCATTCCGAGGGTCCTTGCCCCGATGCCACAGAAGGTGTGCACTGAAGCTTCTGGCATTTCATATTTCTTCTGAATCTGAACTGGCCTTGACGTGTAATTGTTGTTTCTCCTTGCTGCAATTAGTACGTGAGGTGCACGAAGAAAGATTTCGGCCGTTACAATGTGACTGAGCCACCAGTTCAGCATTTGCGTGATCCCCTGTACAAGACTGAGAGGGAGATCATGAAGGTATGCTGATATCTGCTCTCTCCAGTTTTTTTTTCCCCTCACACCCCAATTATGCTTCCTTCTGCCAAAAGCAAAGGTCCAATTGGTGAATGTGCTTTGCACCATATTTAGCGCCTGTGTTATTTCTATGGAAGGCAATGGTGTGCTTTCATGTGTTAATTAGCACGATTGGTAGAATGCGAGGGATTAACAATCACAGTGCTGTGAGGGATTAACATGCTATTAAAGAGAGAAACAAGATATATTGCAGACTAAGATTAGGGGATACCAGCACAGGTTTGGTGGCCCAGCTTTGCACCATAGCTAGAATGCACTTCTAAGGGTAGTGGCATCCTGGAATTTTATGTATCTTTGCTCATTCCAGATTGTTCAAATCAGTTGAAATAGAGTTGTCCACCTAGGTTTAATCAGTGAGCTTCTATTTGGTGAACCTTCACTTTTAACTCATTCTACCCTGGAGTGTGAAGCGTGTCTGTTGTTAATACCTAGCACATATTAAAGATCTGTTCGTATTGTTTATGTACAGCATAGTTTGACACTGGTAGATTGCTTCTCCCATGTTATGATACAGTAAGAAGTCGCGCTTATGTCCTTGTGATTTTCATATTCAGAATATCTGTATTGCAGGTTTTCTTAACCAAACACTACAGAAACAGGCGCGCTGACGACCCAGATTTTTTCCTTGATTTTGAGGAGATTTATGTTATTGACTCGAAAACAAGGTCAATCACAAGAGCAAAAGTTGTGGTAAGATATTCAATATCTTGTTCTGTATAAGCTATTCAAACAATACTTCTTTTGATAAATTGGGTTCCATAAGGTGTGTTTCTTAAGAATTTTAGAGTAATTTTCCCTGTTTAATGAACTTTCAGAAAATTCTATGTGACATCAAGTACCAAACTAAATGAATAAAGTACCTACTTAGGTCACTGATATCCACCCATGTTTGACAGGTTAGTGTTCCTGAAGGAAAGAAAAGAGATAGGCGAAACGACCTGCTACTGATACGCGATGGAGGGGAGTCTTTTAGAATAATTGACAAGGTAGTATGCTTGCTTCTTATATCTAGACTTCTATTTGGTTGGAGTGGGCTCAAATAGTAATTTTGGCTAATGATATCATCACTGCATGTCTGTATCAGACTAAAAGGGACGATGCCACCACTATCATCCAAAGAGAAGAGTGGGCCAAGTCGAGGCAAGATGTGGAGAAGCATTTCAGGAAGCTCAGAGACTTCGACTACTCGAACTGGTTCTGAAGAAAAACAGTCATTGGATTTGTTGCAGAGAATTATGATATGCAGCGATTTTGTGGACTTTGCTGCTGAGATTAGAGCACGCTACTGGTGTGATAAAGTGAGAGATGCCATCTTGAAGTAGATATGTTGTTGTAACATTAGCTGTAGCTAGTAGAACGTGTGCCATATAGGGACTAGGGAGTATGTAGGGGCAAAGATTGTGATGCTGGTGAATCCGCTGCGTGTTAAGTAACCAAGCGAACGAATATGTGGCAGTTCAGCTTCTTTCTCTGCAGATTTTGCATTCTTTTTTATAGACCTCAGTTGATCAGAAGGATTCGTGTTTTGAAAGCTTGCCAATCTTGCTAGAAAATAAAACGTGAAAAGAGAACTGATTTGGAGCAGCACAGAGCTGGGATCTTGTGACAGTGGAAAACACGCTCAGTAATTTGTTGCAGCAGATTGGGTTGTTGCAACAGAGGGGCCAGCAAACAACAGGTGAAAAGAAATCTGGTTTCGAGCAGCACAGCACTGGGATTTTGTAGCAGAGGGAAAAACATGGCAGCGTAGCAACAGGTTGGGGAAGAAAAGAAAAAACTGGTTTGGTGCAAAAGTTTGAGAGGGGAGAAAACGAAAAAAACACTAAGTGGGGTGTTGCGAGAATCGAACTCGCGACCTCTCGCACCCGAAGCGAGAATCATACCACTAGACCAAACACCCAGCTTGCTATATCTGTGATATTTAGGTATATGTAATTTATATAACAGCTGTGAAAATTTGTTTCGAAATGCCAGTGCTTTCTGGTCCGTGTGTGTTGTACATGCATATTTTTAGGATAAAACAAAAGTAAATTTGAGTGACGATCGTGCATGCATCTACCTCTATGGGAGACAGCCATATATGGAGAATACAATACAATACAAGGAAGCAAGAAGGGAAGGAGGAGTAATGAGATGAGATGGAGACTAGGTATCGATCGAGTCCGTGATCGATCGAGAGGCATGCAGTTTGGAGGCACACGACGTACAGCTCACGCCCCCCACGAGACCTTGTTGTTTGCATTTCGTCCATCTCTAGCCAAACAAAACATACGTAGTACAACCAACACAAAAGCAACAAGCTTTATTCTCCTTTTCCATCCTATTCCTGCACGCGTACTCTTGGAGCCTAGCTAGCTTGCTTGAGAGCTGATGCCACACCACAACTGATCGACATGACAATGAGGTCGAGCGTGCATGGCACCATGCACACATTATATATGCAATGCTAGCTTATCATATCAAGACGCGTTTGCCTCACCTCACCACGCAAGCATCATATCCGTTGTCTCTCCGATCTATTGCTCCTTGTAGTAATTGTTCATTCTGTCCTATTATTTATCGACCTGTCCTTGATCACTTACTGTTACTAATTGTGATGGTAAAACTGTGTACTTCCATCAATTTGGTCGATCGTCAGGCCCACCTTAAGATGGAAAAGAAAGGACGTGGTTTTCGCAAATGATCTATGCCCTTTAAGGCTCCACACATAGTTTAGCGTCCGATGATTGTGAATGAAACCGTGTTGACGCACGCATCGACAGCAAGCTAGTTTTACTAACAGAAGAGAGGAAAGGGAAATGATAGAGAGGTTCAGCATTAATTTGCAGGTGAATTGTTCCATTGCTTGCTTGCTAACAACAATAATCAGCAAGCAAGCCAAATATAGCTTGCCAAGAAGTCCCCGCTACTCTCTATATAGATGTAAGTCATTCGATCGAGCACTACAAGAACAACTTAAACCACAAATTATTAATCTATCAAGTAACAACAGAATTAAGCCGTGAAAACATGGTGACCCAGCAATTACGCATGCATCAGCATCATTATATTACGACCAATAAAGTACCTGTTAACCAAGTACACAAAACGATTTGAACTTCAATGGCCAAAAAAAAAGAGACTAGAATACTACAGCCTTTGCCTTAGGATTCTCCAGCAGCCACTGTATATCATGTGCACCCAATGATAGATGAGTGCTCAATACAGGACGGTCTACTACTGATCTTCAAAAAAAAAGGGAAAAAAAGAGAGAGCATATCGTCTTCTACTTAGTCCTTGACTCCTTGTATATATATAACCTGAGGAGCTCCTTCCTGAAATCCTCACTATAGACTGTGGGGATGTAAGAGAGAGGGAGATATGTCAGGAAAAGAGAAGAAGGCAGCCTTAGAAGAGAAACTCCAGCATCTGCGCTCCGTTACAAAGTCCAATGCGGTACTTTCTACACAACACATTTCTGGTTTAAAACTGAAGAAAAACGTAGGAAAGATTCGGTGTTATTTTGCTGGAAACTCGGATGTTTTTCTGTTATTTGTTCTCGGGAGTTATTAAATTTATTTTCTTCTCATGATCTTCTACTATACTGTAATTTATACATAAAAAAAAGACGGTGTGGTTCTTGCTGGTTCATGCGTATGTTTTTTTTGAACTGGAAGTTCATGCGTACGTATGTTGTTTGTGAAATTCATTTGGTGGTCTCTTATATCTGACCATTTTTGACATGTGGACAGTGGACTGCAATACTGCATACTCGTCCATCAAGTTAATTAATCAGCACATCTATCGTTGGTTTGTATGAGCAATGCAGGCAAACAAGACGTCAATCCTGGTAGATGCGTCCAAGTACATCAAGGAGCTCAAGGACAAGGCTGAAGAAGCAGCCTCTGCTTCCCCGGCTGACAGTAGCTCTAGTTCTGGCAGCGACATGGCAGCAACAGTACATACACACGTTATATCATTGCTACTATACTGCTACCGAACCAGTAGCTTGTCGTTGCAGATCGGGGCAATTATATATATTTCAAGCAATTTATATATGTGTGTGTGCAGGTGAGCGTCTCGTCAGTGGAACTGGACAGCAGCAGTGGCAGCAGGAGAGGCTTCAGGATCAACGTATCGATGGAGAGGAGCCGTCCTGGGCTGCTGGTGTCCGTGCTGGAGGCCTTCGAGGACCTCGGCATCGACGTCCTCGACGCCGACGTCTCCTGCGCCGACGACACGGCCTTCCGGCTCCAAGCGCAGCTGGGATCAGGTGGCGGCGATGGGCAGCAGGGTGCAGCGAGTGGTGGAAGCGTGGATGAGCAAATGGTTCGCCAAGCTGTCTTGCAGGCCATCAGCAAATGCATGGCCGATGACGACGATGCATGAGTAACAGATCAGATCATGGATGAAAGAAACCCCAACTTAATTTGCCATCCTTTAGTTACTCCTCGGAGCTAGCGCAAGCTTGGCCAAGGAATTCGATCGTGACGAAGTAGAAGTTATTTTTCTGTTCCTCGCTATGGTTTCACAACGAAACACTAGTGCAAGTCTTTGTTAATTTGTATCAGTATTTTCTATCCACAATTAAAAATGTAAAGGGGTCAGCAAACAACTGTGAATTATCCAGTGAAGATAAAAGGAATAAGATGGATTCAGGTGTACTAGTTATTAGTAGCTTGATCCTTGAATTACTCGATTTTTCCGTCAGTATGTAATGAGGTCACCTGTACATGGGCGATCACACTTGAGACTAGGTAGCCTTTTTTTAATTAAAAAATTATATATATCAGTCAAACGGATTGGAATTGCAGTTACCTTGTACTACACGTTAATTTCCATTATATTTACCTGAAGCGTTTTCAAATAAATACTCCATCTATGTGGAAATTAATAACGTATATTGTTTATAAATAAATGGAGACTGGTTGAAGAAGCAATTGTCAATTTGTCATCCCTTACACGTCCAATACCAAGCATCTACATACATTCTACAATATGAGGAGTGGCCTGACCGTCGTGCTGTTTGGAGCCCTGGCCGTGATTCCCGCACACAGTAAGTTTATTCAAGTGATTACCCAACAATTCTTGTTTGAAAAGATCGAATGCGTTTCACAGATGTGATGCATATGCATGCAAGCATAATGTAATAATTTCGCTGGCCGCAAAACATATACCCTGAAATTCTAGTTAAATCCGACTCTCTTTGTATACATAATCCTAGGCAGCTTCCCAAGCAAATCATGCCTTCTTTCTTTATACATAAGCACAGAGGCAAATCACACCTTTAGCTAGTAGTATTTCTCTTCAAAAGCTTTTTTTTAATGTAAAAGCTCACCGCAAATTATAGTATCAGGAATGGTGACTCGAGTATATACTTGACTAATATATGGTGACAAATACAATTCTTTGTAATAGGTCGTGAGCTACTCAAGGCCGGTGGTACTAAGATTGTTACTACCAATTCCACATCTTTAATAGATGATGAGAGGAAGCTACACATGGTTTTTTGCACAGAGCAAGCATGCCCAGCTGAGTATTTTGGCATATCATCCGGAGGGGGAGGTCCCTCGTGCTATTGCTGTCAAGAACCGCCAGAATCAGTGTGTTACGCGTCGCTGGCTCAATGCCCTGCCTGCAATCCCACGTGCCAGTAATTAAGCCAGTTGCAGTCATGTATATATAAGTTGATCGTCTGATGTAATTCTCACCAATTATCATTAGTCCAACGTGGACAAAGTTTGTTCATGTTAGTTTATAATTATATAACACAGGCATGTTCATGTACACATCACTCAAAACTAAAGCAATATACAGCCTTCCTTTCTCATATATGTGTGGTCAAACACACTGTCACACAGCAGGTTTCAAGCTCTACACATCCTTTAATTTGTGCAATGGACTTTATTAGTCGTCGTCGTCGCCGGCGACATCGTCTTGGCCAGCAGCGCCCTGGTGATCTCGACGCAGAGCCCGGCGTTCCTGGCGGCGAACTCGTCGTACTCCGGCGAGAACACCACCTGCTCGGCGTGCTCCACCACCGTGTCCATGGCGCGCTCCCTGAGCACCGCGCTGGAGCTCAGCTCCGCCACCTCCAGCGTCCGCAGAGCGTTGCCGGGCTCCACGCGCGCCGCCAGCCGCGCCTCGCAGGCCCGCCGCAGGAACGGGACGTCGTACTTGTCGCCGGCGACGAGCAGCGCGTGCAGGTCCTGCTCCTCCTGGTGGTCGAGGTCGAGGCCGCCGGTGTAGAGGAAGGCGAGGAGCAGGGAGAGCTCGCCGTGGGAGAGCTCAGGGAGGGAGATGGAGTCGCCGGCGGGGGCCTTGCACTGCTCGTCGCCGGACAGCATGTGCCGGAACACCTCCGACCTCGCGGCCTGCGTGCGCGCATGAGTTGGGCTTTAATTAAATTAATTAATCAAGAATCCGAAAAGCCCAAATGTTCACCAGGATGGCTTTGTGGGCTGGAATTGGGGCCCCAGCGCCAGGTTTCACGACGATGTCGGTGTGGATTCCCTCCTTCCACGCCAGCGCGAAGCCTTGTTGGAGGAAGGCAGCTCTCTGGCTGGTCTCCTGCTCCCTGTCTCTCATCTCCTTCACCTGCTCCCACGCATCTCTCATCCCCTGCATTCAATCAGCAAAACCCTTACTAGCACCTCTGACCTTACTTAGACATGGTTGAAGCAGAAATCATTTTCGTTAAATGCTCAGTGTCTACTCATGAGATATGATGTTTTTACAAATGAAGCGAGGAAATCTGACCTTGGTTGAGCTGTTAGGCTTCATCGACGCGTGGGACCTGCGGCTATCATCGTCTTGTTGCTCATCCTTGTTCAGGAAGCCGATGATGGCCTTGGCACCTTCATGGCAGGGAGCACAGATGGCGTTCCTCGGAAGCCTGTACATGGTCGCCATGGGGCTGCAGATGCAGCAATCCATGCTTCTTCTTCTTCTACCTCCCGCCGCCTCCTTGCTTCCTTCTCCTTCTGCCTTTGGCTCTGCAATGATGCTAACAGCAGGCTGTTCGACATTGCTTCGCGTTGGGTGAGGGCCGGGTATAAAAATGAACGGAGGAACAGGCAGCAGGATGGTGTGCTGCTATTTCTTTTTCCGGAACTGGTATGCGGTGGTTGCTGACTGAGACAATCCAGGGAATTAAAATTCCCCTGATCTTCATGAATGTAGTCGGTGCATGGACACCCTTTTCGTTCCAAGTACACTGACTAAACTGTCCTCAGGTCTCTTCCATTTTCAAACAGAATGATTAGCAAAACAGCAGGTAGCCGCGGGTTAATTAGAAGGACTAGCAACCAATCATGCTGAATGTTATTGCAGTTGGACACGGCACAAAGATTTCAATTTCATACGACCATACCAGAAAGTAATTAAGAGCAGGGGCACTGGCTTAATTATTGGAATTTTCCTTTTAGTGCAAGCTTAGGTACAATTGTCTAATGTTGGACAGGCCAACTACTGTATGTGTACCTAAAACAGCCTGTTCATGGATTGTACTGTAGCTGGTACATTGTACCAAATGCTTTATGACATAGTTAGTGCATATGAAAAGCTTAATTATTTGGTGACACCTCTCTGTTTTTTCCCCTTCACTTTTTTCCATGCAACCCAAATAAGAGAGGCCCATGGACCGGACACAAAAAAGCACCTCAACCCGGAAAGTAAAGCCCAGTCCGTCCGCGACGATCCAACACCAAATCCACTGCAGCAGTCCCATTCCCTGTACGCGTGCGATGAAGCCCGCCGCCACCAGAACCGCGCAGCCACCGCCGGCGCCCGAGCTGTCGAGCCCCAAGTCCGTCGTCACCAAGCGGCAGCGCAAGGCGGCGGCGCCGCTGGGCGACATCACCAACCTCCTCCTCCCCGAGACCCCGACCCCAATCAAGCCTAGACGGATTGGACTGCGGCCCCTCCCCACGCCCTCCTCCACCGCATCGGTCACGCCCGCGCCCAAGCCGCCCTCGTCCGCCGCCGGTGAGTGAACCCTACGGCTCCCATTTCTGCTCGATCTCGCTACAGCCGGTTCTGTTAGTGGGGTCTTCGATACCCATTGGGGCTGGGATTTCTGATCCTGCTCCTGATTTGCAGTCCTCGAGGAGGAGCGCAGTGTGCTTCAATCCCCCATCTCCACGGTTTACGGGCGGCGCGGGGCTGCTGATCCACAAGAGAGGAGGAGGAGGACGACGACGAGGAACCCCACCACCAGGTCGACTACCACAGCCAGCAAGGGCAAGGCACCCATTGCTGCTTCCGGAACGGCGAGCTGCCCCCCACTTGGAAGGCCAACAAGGACCAGCAGCAGGTGAGAGTGCTGCCTGAACCTGAGCCCCCCCTCTGCAGTGCACATGTCTCTCCGTCGTGCAATTGATTTCGTCTGCATAATTACTGCGTAATTCTCAAAAAAAATGATTGCGAGATTGGGACACCCTTAGTGCTAGGTTCTCCCTTGTATTTTGGACTAATCATCATTGTCTTTAGTACACCTAAGTTTGACAAAAAAAAAGCATTTCTAGTTGTCTCCGGAATCAATAACTTGTTATGGGAAGGGTACAATGATTTAGTAATCAGTGAGAGTCGATGTACATCAGGGTTCAAAATGGTGCTCATCCTGTATATGCGAGTTAGTAACAAGAATTCAAGCCCTCACTGTTCCTTATTATTTCTCAGATCATGGAATTATTGTACTACTCCTTGTCTTAAGCGCTAGCATGCTTGCTCTGAATTGCCATGTAATGATATAGATTAGAAGAACTTGTGTGAAACCTTTAGCATTTCTGACAGAATAAACTTACGGCATCATGTAGTGTCATAACTCACAGGTACAGGATATTCAGAAGTCCATACTTTAGTGACCCAGTGGCTCATCCATATCTAACGGTTACAGTCGTAGTGCAATTCATTTTCTGAATATTGTATTACACTTCTCTTTCAGGAAAGAGACTATGGCTAAGGATACTCGGCCCATTTCTTCTTCAGCTCCTTGTCATGAAGCTCAAAAGGTAAGCGATCTGAGTGCATTCCTGTGTACAAATCCCTGTGTTGTGTTATTAAGACTCAGGTCATGGTGATATCTCTGAGGATGTACATAATGGGATACCATTATGCGTACTATCATAAGCTCATAGCTTTGTTAACTTGTCATGTGTTAATATATGATAAACAGAGCAGTTCCTGTAACAAGATTTGCAGCTTTTGGTTAAATTTGTCTCTTCCATGCTCCTTTGCATAAGTGCATCTGCCCTGAACACTTCTGGGATACTGCATATGGAAATACGATGACATGGATATTTTGAATGTTAGTAATGCATTTTTGAAGTACAGTTGATAGTGCATCTGTAAGGTGTAGTTCTGATCCTTATGATGGCCACAATTCCATGTAACATATGCTCATTTAGCAACAGTTTATGGATCATCTAGCTTTGTGTCATCTCATCTGTAGTATTGATCATCTCCCTTTGTTTTGAATGTAGAGGTCACATATTTAGTACATGGGCTAGGGGGGTACAAAAATGGTGGCTGGGACAAGAGCAATGATGTTCATCTTTATGACTGCTTTCAATGTTTAATACAGAAGTGCTCAATCTGAAAACTAGGGGAGCATTCAACTGTTTGAAAAAATGAGCTAGTTGCACGATCTTCGGTTTGTTTACAATGATGTTCAACTTTCTGACTGCTTTCAATGGTTTAAACAGAAGCGCCCCCGTCCAAGCACACCCAAGTTACCTGAAGACTTTGTGAAGAAACAGAGAGCATACTTTGCAGACATTGACGCCTTTGAACTGCCAGAGGAAGAGGTATCAGAATCTGAACTGGAGTGAAAACTGAAGCTGATCCTAGAGTATATGGCCTTTTTCTTGTACAGATCTAGTTTACTGTAGTTACGCGTACAATGTAGGTGCGAGTTATGATAGCATTAGATAGCTCTTGTACCACGAGGGGTGTGGTGCCCCGCTAATGTCCCTTTTACCAAGCTCATAGCATAGTATTATGGGAGATCTGAAAATGATTTGGCTGTTTGAGGAAATGAGCAGTTAACACAGTAGTAAGCACTCGCCTGTTTGGAAGCATATACTATGTGTTATAATATGTGCCCATGGTTATTCATAGTTTCTTCGTGTGTCGTTATTTCTGGTGTTGGGCCTGAACTTGTGCACACAAATAATTCTCTTGACGCAACGTTTTCGGCGGGCAGTGGCTGATTCTGCCCAGCTTGTTGACAAAGAAGATTCGGCCAAATCGAAATGGTTCACACCTGAGATCGTTCTTATCAAGCTGATGGATACTGAGACAGTGAGACCTCACTCAGTCGGACATATGCTATGTACAACCGCTCCAACTTGGAGCCACTTTGTTTGGCTTTTCGACGACCATCCGCCAAAACTGTTGCTAATGGCCAAGTCATCATGCACCCCCACTCGACAGCAGTTCCTAAATGGCTGAATTCCATGTACGTTTTGACATAAGATGAACAATATTCCCTGGTGCCCAAATGAAAATTTATACTTCAATACTCAGTCTACACAGCAAATAGCAACCTTTGGATGCTCACAGTTGATTCTCTAGTGCTCGTTCATGATAAAGCAGAGGCTCTGCAAGCTTCTTCATTGAATTGTTATCGTGCATAGTGGCAACGCTCACACGCATGCAACGAAGCTATGGCCAGTATTTTCTTTGTTCCCGTTTCCAGAATAATATAACGTCATATTTTAAATGCATGTTATTTTTTATGGCTCCATCTGTATATTTCCCCAACAACAATGATATGGAAGTCATTTTCATATAAATCAGTTAGATATGTATGAACTTCAGGTACAGATAATTGCCAAGCAGAGTCAAACTCTTTGCAAATACATCAACCCACAAGATTGGCTAATAAATTCTTTAGTACAATAACATCCTCAGTTAACAACTCTGATATTGATAACAAAAAATTGAGAAAACAAAGAATTATCTACTGTGAGCTAAAACTTGCCACCATAAAATAGTTGAACATCCTCTCAACTGATCTGATAACACAGCATATTCAGGTTTTCAAACATCCTGTATGAATACTCTCTTACATCTTCCGCAACATCACTGAAATCAAATTGTCCAAACAAGACTGGCGACAATAACATTATTGCAGGAAGGTAAAGTAGGACTCACATTATTGCCGCTCGTGTTAGTGTGTGGTTTATTACCTTGTAATCATCATCAGAGGGAGAAGTGTCCGTTTCATGATACAATAGTCTTCCCCAAAGATGTATTCACTGGTTTCAAAGCATACATGTGCAAGGAATAAAATGGCATGAATAATACTTTTTCATGCAGTAACAGGTCTTGCCTTTCAGTGTTTCCACTACCAATCTTGACAAGGAAGCTCATGGACAAAAGCTGCTCAGATAATGGCACACGTAAAACACCACTAGGAAGATTTGATCAGATTAAGGTATATTTTGATCATATATACCATAAATTTGAAATTGAAGGGATCAGAGACGGTACTCATAGCACAGACGCTTGACAAAAAAAAAAGTTCTACAGTTATGCACGGAAAACAGGAAACAGTTCTATACAAGATGGTTTCCAGCTCACATAACTTGAATCAGTGCATCTAATGAAATGAACGTTGTGATCGCAGGCAGAGTCACGACTGATGAATATTTCGTATCGCTGCATTGATACTTTTACAGTCAAAGTCCATGATCTTCATCCAGTTCTCGAAGTCTCCAATTTCCTAGAGATAAATTAACAAACAGATGCTTCAGCAATAACAAAAAAGCACAGAATATTGGATTGGTAGTTTAGTGTTATGTATTGATTCATCAATGGGAAATGAAACCAAACCTAAAGGAATGGTGGTCTAACCAATACTAGAATGTTTTTTTTTGAAAGAAAACACTCCAAGGGAGACCTCTGAAGTTTAACGTGCCTCACCCAAGATTTGAACCCTGGGTGGGATAGTGGCGCCTTCTAGCTAGTGGCCTTTGCCACTACACCATGAGCTCCTTGGCCAATACTGAATGTAACCTTACAAGCTTACTTATCAGAGAACATGCAAAACAAATTCTCTAATCAGTGTAGTAGGATTCAGGCAAAGGTTGTACAAAGGAACAGGCCGAGAGTGGAAGCTATATGCTCCCATAGTCCCATGGCCTTAGCCCCTGATAATAAAATTTCACTTGGGCAGTACCCTATATGCTGCATTTAGTAATACACCAGTGAAACTGAGAATTCGATCGAGGCGGGCACGCGAGTAGCATCGCATTGAGTGAGTTACCTTCAAGACCGAGTTGATCTGGTTGGTGGCAGCCAGCCACTGCTTCGGCAATAGTGCTGAGCAGCGCGCGGGCCTCAAGCTCAATGCGCTTCTCGTTGACGAAGAGCTCCTGCACCCCGCCGTCGACGAGGAGATCGGCGACCCGCACCGCGCTCCTCAAGGCATCCTTCTTGGCTCTCTCTGCGCTCGCAAGAGGGTGTCGTTAATCTGTTGGTTCACTACCTAAATCGTAGCAGCAGCTGCTTTTTGACAACCAAAATTGGCCCGGCGGTGCAAACCGGTCCGACCGGTTTCTCTAACCGGTCAGACCGGTTTTGTAAACATTGTTAAAATACAAATTGGACTTCACCATTGCGTAGCTCTCGTCGAGACGATCAAGATGCATATGTGGAACGCCTATTTTGGACTCCAGATGAGAGAGTTATGACTTCGGGAAGATTCTGCACCTGGGAAAACCGGTCAGACCGGTTTCCCAAACCGGTCGTTTGGACCTGTAATTTGAGTAGGATTAGGACTCTATTTTGTCCCGTATTGTAAACCGACTCAACGGGGTAAGACCATCCCACCCTATAAATATAAAGGGCTAAGGCCGATTGAGATATCATCCATCATACAATCCAATCGAATTTATCTTATTTATCTTTTTATCTTATTTACCGCTTTCTTTATCTTTATGTTCTGCATTACTTTTCTTTCCAACTCCTAGCTCTTCCAATCCCTGTATCTTCTGTTCTTCTCTCGTCTCGACGACGTTTGAGGGCGTTCTAGGTGGCCTGCCGATCCTAGAACAACCCTAGACTCTCAAGCTCCGACGGGGTCCCTCCCGAGCTCGAGGTTCTAGGTTTTATCGTCGCCACACCAAAAGCGGTCTGACCGGTCTCAAAAGCGGTCTGACCGGTTCATCTCAAGGAAAGCGGTCTGACCGGTTTCACCAAGCGGTCTGACCGGTTTCGCTCCAAAGGCATCGGCGACTCTGTTGACGCGTTTTCGTGTCAACATATTTTGGCGACTCCGCTGGGGACGAAAGCAAACGGATCTGTTACTATGGTTAATCTACCAAAACCTAGTGACGTAGATTCTGCTAATATTGTTAAGCCGATTGTTGATGAATTATCGGCTGAGGATCGTCAAGCTTATGAGGCCTTCATGAAGGACCGTGAGGAGAAGGAAGCCCGACGCAAAGCAGCAGAAGATGAAAAGGCCACTCAGTGGTTTTTATCTCACTTCTTCAAGAATCGGAAGGGTGGCATCTCCAAGGACAAGGAGATCGTCTTCGTTTCAAACGAAGACGAACGTCATGAAGAAAACGACACTGTGAGTACTACAACACCACCTGTTACTTTGAAGCAAATTAATCAATTATTAGTCAATGGTCAAAAACAGATGTTTGCTACTGTCCAAAACATGATTGATAGCTCATTAGGCAAGCAATCTTTGATCAATGATAGTAATGCTCCTAAGTTTGATGTTGCTAGTACTTCACAAAATCATGTAATGCCTCCTGGATCATCAGCAACACCCACGCCTCAATTTGGCATGCCGATGAATTATTTTGAAGGTCAAACAATTCCAGAACCACACAATGCGGTCAGACCGGTTTTACAAACCGGTCAGACCGGTTCTGGTCCTGTAGTTGCTTATCAATCATCTCCTGAACCAATTGCTAGTATATATCCTGTTCAGGCTGATCCTAGTCGAACAAATGGATTTTCTGGTAATTTTGTTCCTCCATATGCAACTACATATTATCCTATACCTCTCCAGAGTTCAGGTTATTCATACGGTACAGTGCCAAATAATGTTTATTCGCAACAAGTACCGTATGTACAGCCGAACCAGGTACCACTTCATACACCGAATACTTCTAGTGTACAAAGGCCAAATGATCCTTATCATGATCAATTGCTTGAAAATTATAAAAGGGATTTGGCCATTATGTTTAAAGAAACTTTCGGTGTAGAACTGAAAGACAAAACTCTAGTGTGTAGAAAACCATATCCTGAGAGTTTTGATGCTATACCATATCCTCACAATTTCAAGGTACCCGAATTTGTTAAATTCACTGGAGAGGATAGTAGAACTACATGGGAGCATGTTAGCCAATTTAATGCACAAATGGGTATTCATGGTAATCTTGATCATTTAAAAATCCGAATGTTCCCTTTGTCATTATCTGGTACTGCTTTCTCATGGTTTTCAGCATTATCCCCTAATTCCATTCATACATGGTCTCAATTAGAGAAAAAATTTCATGAACACTTTTACAATAGTGATAATGAATTGAGACTTTCTCACTTAACATCGGTTAGGCAAAAGAGTGATGAGCCTGTTTCTGAATATATTAGAAGATTTAGAGATACAAAAAACCGATGTTATAGTTTGGTTATTTCTGAAAAGGATCTTGCTGAATTATGTCTTAATGGTTTGAGATCTCATATCAAAGAAAGATTAGAAGGCTATGAGTTTCTAACCATTAATCAAGTGTTGCAGAGAGCTTTGGCTCAGGAAAGCCGAAGTAAAGATGTTAAGCCTAAGCCCGATCGTTTTGGTGTGCATGTCGTCAATTATGATTCTTCAGACGATGAGGGTAAAGAGGTTTATGCTGCTGAATTTGTATGGTCATCTAAAGATAATCCTAGCACTTGTGCTTCTCTCAAGCCGATTCAGAAAAATCGGCACGAAGAAGTAAAATTTACCTTTGATGTATCTAAGTGTGATAGGATCTTTGATGAGCTTGCAAAGGCTGGAAAGTTGAAATTTTCTCATACTATACCGCCGAATGATGAGTTAAAACGGCGAGCTTATTGCAAGTTTCATAATATTTATTCTCATGCTACCAATGATTGCAATGTTTTCCGTAGGCAAATACAATCGGCCATAGATCAAGGACGATTGATGATTGGTGTAATGCAGGTTGATGAGAACCCTTTTCCTATACACACACTTGAATTGGTGAATCCGAAAGTGTTGATTCGGCCGCATCAAGTCGAAAAAGCTAAAGGAAAAAATGTGATCATTGGTGAAGAAAGACCTACAAAGATGCCATCAGAAAAGACCCCTCGGTTCAAGTCGAAGACTCAAACACTCGGGGGGCAAAACAAGAACAAAGACGCCGGTCCTGCACAAACCGGTCTAACCGGTTCCAGAACCGGTCTGACCGGTTTACATGGAAAAGGCAGAAACAAAGCAAGGCCGAGCTTTGAAGAGCTCTTGGCCAAATATAAGAAGATAGGGACTGCTCAGGAACAAAAGAAGCTTCAGAAAAAAGTCAGAAGTGTGAAGCCATGTCAGAAGCAGTCAATGAGCAAACAAGAATCATTGAAGCAACTTGCGAAGGTGGTGCCAACAAGATCAGCGACAATCAAGCAAGTATGGAAGCCAAAACAAGTTGTTTCATCATCAACTTGAGATAAAGCAAGGTATGGCCGATAATTTATATATCGCCCTTAGAACTTATATATGGCCGATGTATTATTCATCATCGTCTTTAGATAATTTTGGTCCAGAAAGATATTTTTTAGCACGCAAGCTTTGCTAAAAAACAGGGGGGCATATGTTGACAACCAAAATTGGCTCGGCGGTGCAAACCGGTCTGACCGGTTTCCCTAACCGGTCAGACCGGTTTTGTAAACATTGTCAAAATACAAATTGGACTTCACCATTGCGTAGCTCTCGTCGAGACGATCAAGATGCATATGTGGAACGCCTATTTTGGACTCCAGATGAGAGAGTTATGACTTCGGGAAGATTCTGCACCTGGGAAAACCGGTCAGACCGGTTTCCCAAACCGGTTGACCGGTTTGGACCTGTAATTTGAGTAGGATTAGGACTCTATTTTGTCCCGTATTGTAAACCGACTCAACGGGGTAAGACCATCCCACCCTATAAATATAAAGGGCTAAGGCCGATTGAGATATCATCCATCATACAATCCAATCGAATTTATCTTATTTATCTTTTTATCTTATTTACCGCTTTCTTTATCTTTATGTTCTGCATTACTTTTCTTTCCAACTCCTAGCTCTTCCAATCCCTGTATCTTCTGTTCTTCTCTCGTCTCGACGACGTTTGAGGGCGTTCTAGGTGGCCTGCCGATCCTAGAACAACCCTAGACTCTCAAGCTCCGACGGGGTCCCTCCCGAGCTCGAGGTTCTAGGTTTTATCGTCGCCACACCAAAAGCGGTCTGACCGGTGTCAAAAACGGTCTGACCGGTTCATCTCAAGGAAAGCGGTCTGACCGGTTTCACCAAGCGGTCTGACCGGTTTCGCTCCAAAGGCATCGGCGACTCCGTTGACGCGTTTTCGTGTCAACACTGCTGCATAATCGAAATCAAGGGAATCTACTGTAGGAATCCAACAGTTTGCTGGCGTTGGCGGAGGGATTGGTGGTGGTGCTGTTGTACGATCTGGAGCAGCGCCTCTTCCAGGTCCTGCTGCTTCCCACCCGCCGCCGCTGCCGGCATCCATCCCGTCCAAATCGGATCGCCAGCTAGCCCGACCCCTGGCCAATCATGTTCAAAGTGACCCACTCCACTTTGAGATCCAAATATCTTCCATGTCCGCTAAACCATGAATGCCAACATCCTCATCGCAGGCTCCTAGACGATCCAAATTCTGCATGCTGTTGGTTGGTTCAAGGGCATAACATAGAAAATAAAGTGTCCAAATCGATACATCGTGCACACAGCTAGCTAGCTAGCTAGCTATCCTCTGTTTGTCAAATTGCCCATTGACAAAAAAGGAGCTTGAGAGTTTTTGCTATAACAATGTTGCTTGGCGTCATTGTGTCAAAACTCAAAATTGTGTCACTGCTTGCCATGCATGACACGGCGACGACCTACTTACTCCTCCGTCCAATAATCATCCATTCATCTCCATCTGAGGTATGATGAAGTCTTCAGATTAATTTCTACCAGACAGTCAAGCACATACTGCTGGGCGGCTTTATTTCCGGCCCTCTTCTATTTCAGCCAAACTCTACTTCGGCGGATAGTCACAAACATTTTGTATGTCATGTAAACAACTTCGTTTTCTACATGCATGTCATGTCAAGGATGTAAAATTTAGATCGCCTGGGTCACGTAGTTTATCTAGAGACCAAAGTAGCTCTTGATAAAGAAAGGTCCACCACCGTCCACCAGTTTTACGATTGAGCTCTGTATCCTGTCTGCACTCTGCAGCAGCTGTAGTTCTTATCCGCATAATTCGATTTTATAGGTGGGTTAGGAAATAATCCATGTCAGGCATGTCAGCTCAATGTACAATCTGCTATCAGCACTATCAATGTAAATATTTGTTTGTCTAATATAAATATATAATTCACCAGTCCACCAGCTAGCTCATCTCTATCGTGAGATTACAGCATACTACCAATGTAAACTGCATGCATGTGTGCCATAATTCCACGAACAAAGTACAAAGATGATGTTAGCTTTATTTAACCTATAGTTGTTGGTTGGTTGAAGAGTAGAGGCAACGGCATACACAGAAAATGAAGTGTCAAACGCAATCGTGCATACAGCTGGCTAGATGCAGTGTTTGTCAAAAAGCTATTGACGAAAGGGGGCTTGGGTTTTGCAACTTTTGCTGTGACATTTTTTTTTTGCGACCATTGCTGCCTGTAACAATGTTGCTTGGCGTCAAAAGGTGTCAAAATCATACAGCTGCTTGCCATGCCCGACGAGGACGGCCTATTGATCTTTTCCAATCATCTCCATCTGAGGTATGCAAAAGTCGTCTTTATCTTCTTTCTCCCCAAACATACTATCGGGAAGTTTTGTTGGCCCGCCCTCTTCTATTTGAGCCAAAATTATCATTGTTATCTTGTCTGTTGCAGCTGCCCACTTCTCCAGCAAAGGCCGTAGCCAACTTCATAGATAAAGCACCAGAAAAATACTGGGATTACCAGTTTACAATGAAGTACAATCCACTTAGGAGCGGCATCCAACAGATTCTAAGAAGGACCCTCTAGGTCTCGCAACAGAGCTGAGCCAAACTAAAGGGTCAAGAGAACAACACACCATCTATTGGACCCGACCAACCACGGTGCCTAAAGCTTCACCACCAACGGCTACAAGGAAAACCTCCAAACAACGCCTTCAGGAAGGCAAAGGCGCGACGGCGCCAACGTCTGGTTTTCACCACGGAGAGCTTTCACTTCTTATCTGCATGTCTGAATGATTCGATTTCATTGGTAGAGCTGGTTTACCTTACTCGATCAGATTTTTGTTTATCATCCACCTTTTAGGTGTGGATCGGAGCGTAAGATATGCAGTCAATGTCACGACATGCGTCAATCTACAGTCAACCTGCAATACCTCGTTTGCTCTCGTTGTTCACCGTTGCATGCACTATTTTCATCTGCTCACGTCCCTCGCATCCTCGTCGTTGATTTGCTATTGTTTCTATACACAACGTCTATAGATTCTCTCTTTTTTGTCACGTCCCTCATCGGATGTAAAATTGGGGGCGTCCATGGATCTCGCGTGTCTTCGCATACGAAGTCCTCTTGGCTAGTGGCTGGTGTTGATTTGTGCTGAGAGAAAATAATGCTGGCTGGTGCTGATTTCTGTTGAGAGAAAAATACTGCTGGCTGGTGGTTGATAAGTCAAGTAAACATAGCGTGTAACAATACATAGACATATGTGGCTAATGTTATATAATACATAGGATTTAGTGTAATGCATGCTCTGCAACTGCAGATCGCGATGATTAAGCCGGCCACCTGCAGACCTGTTACTACGTACAGTGATAGGTGTGATGGCTACTCATGAACAAATCGATCAAAACGAAATCTTTGCAGGTCAGATCAGCCACATTTCAGCTGTTTAGTCATATCATGCCACGTGGAATTGTATGAAGACAATATATTATAGCTTATATTTGTCCTTTCATGTAAAAAAGAGAGAAGACAAAACATGCGTGCATGACCAATTGCTCTTTTTTTTATTTCAACAATTCTAGTACCATGTGGCATCCACATACTGTTGATGCTAACCAAGGTTGATTAGACTCTAATCGCTGTTAAAATTAGATACCGTTTGGAGCCTTTCCCGTCGTTATTAGACCCCCTTGAAAGAAGCAAGAGACACATGGACAGCAAACGTAGAAGGATTTCCTATTGAAAAGCATTCAACAGTCGTAGCTACTGCTTGAGTTCCAAATGACCACGATGCCCCCAAGAAGATATGGTTGGATGTGTGAACAGTGAAGCATACCTAATGACTTTATCATATTCCTCAACCAAACAATTTTCAAAATAAAGAGTACGGGAACATACGCAAGCAGATGGTTCTGGTCCAGGCATTATATTGTAGAACTACAAAAAAAAATCACGGTTGAACTTTCCTGATCTTGCGGATGCATATGCCTGTCCTGTCCCCCAACAACTTTGAAGCAAAACTACCTGCTCAGACTGGGGACTGTTGACTCCTGGGCTCCTGGCCATGTATTGCAACAAAAAAATGCTAATGATTAATGGAAATAACTTGCTAACTATGCATGGCAACTTTAGAGAAACAGAACATGAGGGAGATAATATTTTTTCTCTTCATGACTAATACTCGTCCATGTTTCCAGAATGACGACCAGAATGCTTCCAGCAAGTCAGCAAGAGAAAATTCTTCTCCATCAAGCTTGACCATTTGGAAATTACAAAAACGCTATCAAGGCGATGACAGAAAACCACAGGGTTATGTAATGACGAAACCTTTGTTGGCATATTTACAGAGGGCTGATAATCAGTTTAACAAAAAAAGTAAAATTATATCTGGATCAGATAATGGACAACATGCATAACAGTGACGACCAGCAGTTTGGTTGGATCTACAGGATAGGTCTTCCCATTCACCACAACCAGATATATATGCAACTCATGCTGTCTAGCCTACACTAGTCTGCAGTACGTGATGATGCCCTGTTAGAAAGTCGCAGGCGGCAATCCGGCTTTGCGTCAGCTCCTCAACAGTTGTTCATCCAATAAGATCAGCGACATTTCATCTGTTTAGTACCGCCATGACGAAATGAAAATCACATATAGCTGCTTTTTTTAGATAAAGGATATAACTACTGAAGTTAAAAGGAAGAGCAAACATATCTGTTTAGTAGAGTCAATTTTTGTATTGTGATGTAAAACCTACTAAAGTCAAAACAAGAAAAGGATATATATATTTTCTTAAAAATGCCATCTCCATTTTGCTTGATGCTAACGAAGCTTGATTAGACTGATCACGCTGAAAAGTATACACCATTTGGAGCCTCCGCATCTTTTTAAATCCCTTGAATTCGAAGCAAGACATAGGCAGAAGTAATAATGCCCAAATGAAAAGGAGTAACTGTGCCAGTCCTACTTGGGTTCAAGTGATTACGGAGTAGGAATGATCATGACTCCTAGATATAGTAGAGACACTGGTGCCTAATTGAGAGTTACTTTATTCAAGTGATTAGAAGTTACTGTACCTAATTAATTACTTTATCATATTCTTTGACCAAATAACGACAAACAAATATTACAATGGCATACAGTAGTACCAGATTGTTATGGTACAACCATATGCATCGTAGAAACTTCAACGTAGCTTTGAACTGCTCTGAAAATGTGGACCTATATGCTTGTCCTATTCCCAACAACTTAACATTGAAGCAAAACATTCTACAGAGTAGAGACTGTTGACTCGTGGCCATGCATGCATGATGTGGAAAACTAATGGAGATAACTAACTAACCATGCATGATGACTTTATACAAAGCAGAGCATGGAATATTATATCATGTTTGTAAAGGTGAAAGGAGACTTTAATTTATAGTTGAATAGGTGGTCAGTGCCGCACAAAATTGACCATATGGCGCATGCATGTCTGCCCTGCAGCATGTATGAGTACGTATATGTGGATGACCAGAACGATTCCATTTCCAGCAGCCGGATGAACTTTGCAGGATCTATCAACCAAAGCAACCTTGTCAGATATTGTTGATGATGTGAGAAGCTCAATCATCGTGAAATTGCACTATTACTGTAAAGCGGAAGTACGAGTGCATTAATATAATTCAGGGTGATGGGCAACATTAACAGTGGCAGATAGAAGCAGGAGTTGGTAGCGTTAATAACCGTGTGTTGGCCTGCACAGTTTGCTTGGATACTAGCTACAGGTCCAAGTGTTCCCATTCAGCAGCACAAGGATATCATAGTGCCGTTTCACAAAGTCGTAGGGTGGCCGGGCGACCGGCAGGCAGGCAATAATCAGGCTTGCTTCAGCTGTATACGTATGCAACAGTTGCTCCAATCACCTAGCCATCAGCAGGTTTGGTTGGTGTGAAACGCGTGATTCCTGCGCGGCCAACACGCAGGCCTTTGGTGGCTTGCTTGCCTTTTCAACTCAAAGTCCAACGGAGGAGTAGGTGAAGACGACACATACATGATGCAATCTAATTAATCAGTCTATATACTACAGTCTTCGATACAAACCGACCGACTCCAGCCTATAAATATCACTGTCGTCCCGGCTATCTTTTGCACCGGCCAATGCAAGACAAGCACGCACTGTGTTAGCTATCACAGCACCTAATTGTTAGCAGATCACCATGGCTACTCGTCCATCATCAGCAGCTGCAAGATGCAGCAGCATCGCTCTTGGCCTCATGCTCCTGGCGCTGCTGGCCGGCAGCTCGTCGGCGCAGCTGTCCACCGGGTTCTACTCGAGCTCGTGCCCCGGCGTGTACAGCGCCGTCAAGTCGGTGGTGCAGTACGCCATCGCCACCGAGAAGCGCATGGGCGCCTCCATCGTTCGACTCTTCTTCCACGACTGCTTCGTCCAAGTACTTACTGGAGTTGCTTATACTAATTATTAACTTCTCTCAACGATCACACACTCAAAGTTAGCTTATGAACTTTTGATGATCACTTAATTAATCTTATCAGTTGAAATTTTCATCCTGTACGTACATATTTAGGGTTGCGACGCGTCGTTGCTGCTGGATGACACGGCAAGCTTCCAGGGCGAGAAGATGGCAAAACCCAACAATGGATCTGTGAGGGGCTTCGAGGTGATCGACGCCATCAAGTCTGCCGTCGAGAAGGTCTGCCCCGGCGTCGTCTCCTGCGCCGACATCCTCGCCATCGCAGCCAGGGACAGCGTAGTCATCGTAAGCCCTTCGATCGTCCTTTGACTCATTATCGATGATCGATCTCTTGCAGATCGAGAACTGATCGAACCTGAAACTGATGAATGATGATGCATGCATATATGCAGCTGGGTGGGCCCAACTGGGACGTGAAGGTAGGGAGGAGGGACTCGACGACGGCGAGCTTGAGCGGCGCCAACAACAACATCCCGCCGCCGACGTCGGGCCTCTCCAACCTGACATCCCTCTTCGCCGCGCAGGGACTCTCCCAGAAAGACATGGTCGCGCTCTCCGGTACGCCCACACGTACTACAAACTTTTCCTACTTATTAGTTCATACAGTGCTATCAACGTATGGTAACACCGATCGGTTGTCATGCATCTTTTCAAATTAAATTTTGTACGTACTGATTGCAACTTAGACATGTTCAACCATGGATGATGACACATCTTTTTGACAAATCAAATACATATTCGTTAGAATGGGAGAAAAAAGAACACTCCACACGTTGCTTCTCATCAAAGCAGGTATCTTTAATTTGGTGGCTAGATAAATAGAAGCTGGTAGATACTATCGCCAACGGAATTGATAGCTCGGTTTTGACTTTTACCTTCATTCACATACTTATCTAGTGTACTGTATATCAAAGCCGTGACAGGCGGGTCGTTTACCCTGTTAGTGAATTGATGATGACCAGATGAAGCTTAATTAATATATTGTCGGTTACTAACACATAACACACTTCTAGCAAGAGAGTAGGTAATAGATGTGGATGGAATGGCATAAAGTTTGTAAAGGTGACAACGATGCCAAGCATGTTGTCGGTATATGAGTTTCTGGAGGGAAATTAAAGAAGTTTGTGTGTAGAAGCTAGCTTTATTCCTCTGCATGTCAATACTGGCAACTTCAAAAAAAAAGTGTGGATATTGAAAGATCAATTTGCCATCAGATATCTTCATTCGATTATATATTTATACTAAAAGCAAGAAGCGCATAAAGTCGATCGGTCGACATGCATCTCCCAGCTAATAAGATTGCAATCAAGTTAACTACAACCACACACATTGTTCCTTTTGCGTCGCTTCATAATTAGAACCGATACTCTTTTTCTTTCTTATATATTTACAGAATAAAGAAGGTATCGTCAGTGATCTATCTTCTTTGCAAAACAAATACTAGATTAATGTCATAACTTACTTTCCTTACGTCTTGATTGGCCTCTTAATTTTGCCAGGTGCTCACACCATAGGTCAAGCACGTTGCACCAACTTCAGAGCTCACATATACAATGAAACCAATATCGATGGTGCATTTGCAAGGACAAGGCAATCAGGTTGCCCTAGCACCTCAGGAACAGGTGACAACAACCTGGCACCTTTGGACCTTCAAACCCCGACTGTCTTTGAGAACTACTACTACAAGAACCTTGTTAGCAAGAAGGGACTTCTGCACTCTGACCAGGAGCTCTTCAATGGTGGAGCCACCGACGCACAAGTCCAATCGTATGTTAGCAGCCAAAGCGCATTTTTCACAGATTTTGTGACAGGCATGATCAAGATGGGTGACATTACACCATTGACGGGCTCCAACGGGGAGATAAGAAAGAACTGCAGAAGGATTAATTAATGGGAAGAGATGGAATAATGCGGATTATCTTTGTGGCTTTTCTTCAGTCGATCACGTTCAACCACTTTGTAGCCTTTTTCTAAATTTTTGTTTTAACAATTGTGAATTGTGTTGTTCGTGTTGAGATGTGTTCATATGTTGCTTCGTTTAAATAATGAATGGATGACTTGTTATCTGCATCATCACTGGTAGTCATCTTGTGATGCGTGCTAGCTGGTCGAAGTAGTATGTTCAACGTCTGACAACATATATACTACCTGGTAGAAGTAGTATGTTTCGACTGAGTGCTGTTTCTACATGAGATGTATCTTCAGACAACATATGACTGTGAGGCAGCATGGTTCCGACATCAACCGTTTCTAAGAAAACGAGTGATGTGAAGAGGTGTTGTTATGCGAGGACAGAACAATAAGTTTGAAGCAAGAACATAGAAGAAGTTTGAAGTTTAATCTTTCTAGCTTTTTTTCTTAGTCTTTTAGCCTTTTATCTTGTCAATTGTTGTTCCTTGGTATTGAGGTTTTGGATCTAAGAACCCATGTACTTTTGGAATACTAGCTCTAGTTCAGAGCTAGTTTTCCACCTCATGCGCGCATATGGAACACGATCAGAAAAGTACGTGTCTCCACCTCATGCGCTCTCTTTTGCTTGCTATATATTTATATTTCTGTTGATTCAAATATGAAAATTAACTTTAATTTATTTATGAATCATGAGTAACATCCGTGTCAATTCGCTAGCTAAAAAGCAAAATTTAAACCCTTTTGGTAGGACTTCCGCAACGGCTTCTGCCGGAGCCCTACCAAAAACGGAACCGGGCAAATAGCTCTGCGGCTAGGGCTCGGAAAACCCACTGAGATGGGCCAACATATGAAGCCGTAGCCCAAAAATTTGGCTCTACGTGGCTTCACTCCGGACCCCTGCAACCAGGACCATCTTGCTCTTCACAAGCAGGAAGAGGACGAGCGAATAAATTAAAGCTGTGATGGTGTGTTAGGCAGTAAGATAACTAGATAAGGAATGCAAAAACTTGAGAAAAAAAGGTCCGTAGAAAAAAAAGAAGCACCGTAAAAAGGTATTTTTTGCCGCTTAAGCCACTAATTACCGTTAATTTAGAATTTTATTCATTGATCTTTCCTTTATTTCGTTCATATGAGATCAAACTATAAACTAACTGTTAATATGAATCATGTATACAATCATATAAAATAGGAGGGACATATTGATCATTACGCATCCTTTACCATTCATACAAATACATGAGAACCCGTTTTGCCAAATGTTTTTTTTTTGAAACAACTTCGGTTATACCGGAGAAACTAGAGCCAGACCATTTTAGCTAGAACTGAAGCCCTGCCAAATAGCTCCTTTATCTTATTCATAACTTACAAGACAAATTAGCACAAACTATATCTTGCTGGAAATATCATTCTTAGCTCCATCCATGTATATATTTTGGTCTCCAATCCGCCAAACACTGAGCACCTAGCATTGAATTCATTTGACCCTCTGACATCATATAAAATATATCTGTAACTAACCACTCCTATCAGATCAATCACAAGACTATCACCCATAGAAAAAAAAATCACAAGGCTATCTGGCCAGACTCAAAACCTACTCTTCCCCTCGAGTACGTTGTTGGGTCGAAAAGAAACATTCGCAATAAACCAAGTATAGCGAATTCTTGAGTGTGTAGGCACAAGCTTCTTTGCAGATAATCTCTCTATCTCTCCCCAGTTTCCCAGAGCCCGCCGCCCCCTGTTCGTGTCATGAAGAGTCTCAGATAAAGAGATTGATGGGTGAGAAGAGGGAAAGAGGAGAAAACAAGCAGAGGAAATAGGGAAGAGTGACTGTGAGGAGGAAGATGGACCCAAGGACAATAAGGTCTTTTTTGCGTCATCAATCCATACTGGTAGGTTGATATGTCTTAGCACATCAGCATAAATGGCCAAAAGAAATTTGTAGGTTTATTTTGAGTGGTAAAAATAAAGAAGGGTTCATAAGAATGGCTTTTAGATACTTGTATCTGAGAATGATGGCAAATAGTTAAATAGCCTCAAGTCATAGTGGTGTGTGTAAGAATACAATCGCTCACATATGGTGTAGAGCAATTGAAGCATCAGAATACAAGGCCAAATTCCCATGTCCCCACTGCAATTTCATAAAAATCGTCTTCCTCCTGTTGCTGGTAGATCACACCCCAAATGGAACCTAGATCATCATCAGTGTACTCACTCGATTTTCTAGTATTAAACCATGCATGCATCTCTGTTATTCCAATTCTACGGCTGCAAACAGAGACGCACACATAGCGCTTCATTCTTATAATTTGTTGATTTCTTAATATATGAACCACTTGATGTTGGTTCAATTCCCTCAATCAGATCCAAGTTGCTAGGATTTTTGGTTTAGTCAGAGTATATGGGCAGGCGAGGGGATGCTTTTGTCGGCGGCTCTGCATTGTTGATTCTTGTGCTGCTGCATGCCAAACCGGGAGTCATCAAGTTTAGGTGAGTAAAGGTTCGCTCCTTGACTTGCCCGGCCTTAGGTTCGGTGGGGTACCAATCTGATACTAAATTGCTCTGACAAATAAATTTCTAACACTCCCTAGTCAGCTGCGGCTTCATGTATATATATAGATATATATAAAGGTTAATTTGTGTACCCTTAATTTCTTTTCTTTGTAACTAAGGAACACTAATTGCACCTGCAGAAAAGGAGAGAGAGAAAAGAAACAATGTCTAACTGTAAACTCTTCTTCAAGGAATAATATTTAGTACAAATCAAACTGATGATTGGTCATACTATGAAAAAGAACGCCTGCAGCGTCGTCGTTTCTCCTCTAAAATGGATATGCTCCTGCCATCTCACCAAAGAGACAACTCCTTGGTTAGGTTTCTGCTCTCTCATATCATGGTTGTTTGGTGGCAAGCCACCCACTCTCTTTAATATGCTTTGAAATGTCTAAGTTGACGTGCTTTAATTTCAAGCAAACTTTTTGCTAGGGCAAGCATGCCCCAGTACGAGCCATGAACCGGCCAGCAGCATATATAGAGACTATATATACATGCGCGGGTGTAGGAGTAGCTTGAAAATGTTGGAATATATAGGAAAACAACAGAACACCATGCAAAGTTTGGTGATCCACGCACCCAACTAGATGAAAGTCTATCTTAGGAGTGGTTAGGACAGAACTAAGCACGTGTCACAGGTATGCTGCCGACAATGTCGTTCCGGCTCCAACTCGACTGAACTGAACTGAAAGGAGAGACAAGCACAACACACACAAAGCCCAACCAGTGGCCATCGAACTTGCCCTGCAATTTACGCAGATATAGAGCAGACGACAGTGGCAATCCTTCGATTTCCGTTTCATGCATGAGCGCGTTGGAATATCTAACAGAGGAATATTAGATGACTAAGCTGGTCACCTGCTACAGTGACGTACATGTGCTGCAGCTGATCGGTGCCTCCACACCGGCCAACTAATTGATCAATACCAAATCTCTGCAGATCGGCGACATTTCAGCTGATTAATTCCGCCCTCAGAAAATGGAAAGCATACCTATTCCAAGCCTTCCAGATGAAATCTTGCTTCCTCACTTTTCTGGCCAGTTTACTAATTAGTTTGGTATCATCCACCAACGATTTTTTTTTTGCGAGGAACACCAACGAAATTTAAATATAAAATGATTTCCTGTCCTTTTTACCATATAAACGGAGTATGCATGTGCACGCAAAGCAATGGTAGACCATTTGACCCCCAAAAGTAACTAACTTAGCTGGAACTGGAGCTGAAATACTGCCTCTTTCAGGCGCAAGTAGCTTTGGAATGTTCCCTGCCTTGAAGATATAATTGACCACCTAACTACATGTCCTCACACTCCTTCAGGTCCAGGTTTTTGATAACAAAGGTTCCAAATTTTTTACAGGTCATCTTCACAACGTTGGACGTATTCACAACAACTTTGAAGCTAAAAACAAATTAACATCAAAGACTGTTGAACTCTGGTCATATATATACGTACTCTGACAAAACAAATTAAATGAGGGCAAAAAAACATCTCGAGTTTTTAAAACAATCATATATATTGCATACTCTATATATTGAAACAGAGAGAATTATTTGGATTTATACTGTCATATGTAATCTTGTAGTACAGTTTAAATTGCCACTGTTATATATTAATATATAATGCTAGCCATGCATGCATGCATGCTTACTACGTAGTTTGATCATTCCCCGGGCATGTCATGCTTTCCATGATGGCCGATGAGTAGATATGTATAGCTCTCGGGAGTCTGAATGCCTCCGGGTCTTCCTCTTCTGCCTGCAGAAAAGAGAATCCTTCTGCCCATCACACGTAAAGCAACTATCTCCAACAGATGAATGATAGCACATACAAGCTGAAGAGGGGATAGCTTCGCTGAACCGTCCCAAAGTTTTATTTTTAAGAGGCAGGGTGCCTTTACCAGACCGTGTTGAACGTGTTGCTCTTTTTTTGCTTTGAGACGTAGTACTGCAGAGCAGGCGTTCCCATTCACCAAAATAAAGCTGTCCTAAACTACAGTACGCAGAGATGCCGGCAATCAAGCAGGCCTTCAACTCTGCCTGCTTCAGTCATGCATGGTCTCCTGCTAGCTACTGCCAAACTCTCGAGTACAATAACACACGAGTGTGAAATCCCCTAGGGAGGTACACGAGTGTGAAATCCCCTGTTGGTCAATGCAAGCACTGTACCCTTGATTGTCGGATGATCGATTGCTTTTCAACTCAAAGTTCAACAGAGTAGGTGAAGCTAGCTGCTGATACATGATGTAACCTAATCATGTGTTTTTATATGCAAGCATTGAGGCCTAGCAGCTTCAATATAATACTAGTTCAGTTTTATACTTACAAACCAAGGCATGCACATCATGGCTTTCGATCGTGGGCTATAAATAGCCATGTTCGCCAGTTAGCTCCACAGGCAAGATCAGAACAGAGAATAGGTATAGGAATAATGCCGGCCATCTAGCTGATCCCTTGATCTATCGATCGACGATGGCTACTCGTGCATCAGCTGCAAGGTGCAGCAGCGTCGTTGCTCTCCTCGTGCTGCTGCTGCTTGCCGGCAGCTCGTCAGCGCAGCTGTCCACCGGCTTCTACTCGAGCTCGTGCCCCGGCGTGTACGACGCCGTCAAGTCGGTGATGCAGTCAGCCATCGCCACGGAGCAGCGCATGGGCGCCTCCATTGTTCGCCTCTTCTTCCACGACTGCTTCGTCCAAGTACTACATGCTGCTACTACTCCATCACTCAATAATACGCATGCATGGCTAATAATAATCCACCTCACAGGACGTACTGTTGATCTGATCCTGCAGGGTTGCGACGCGTCGTTGCTCCTGGATGACACGGCCAGCTTCCAGGGCGAGAAGATGGCGACACCCAACAATGGCTCCGTCAGAGGTTTCGAGGTGATCGACGCCATCAAGTCCGCCGTCGAGAAGGTCTGCCCCGGCGTCGTCTCCTGCGCCGACATCCTCGCCATCGCAGCCAGGGACAGCGTCGTCATCGTAAGCCTTTCGATCGTTCTTTGACTCATCGATGATCGATCTCTTGCAGATCGAGAACTGATCGAACCTGAAACTGATGAATGATGATGCATGCGTGCAGCTGGGTGGGCCCAACTGGGACGTGAAGGTTGGGAGGAGGGACTCGACGACGGCGAGCTTGAGCGGCGCCAACAACAACATCCCGCCGCCGACGTCGGGCCTTTCCAACCTGACATCCCTCTTCGCCGCGCAGGGATTCTCCCAAAAGGACATGGTCGCGCTCTCTGGTACGTCAGGCTAGCTACAAAATACTACTAAAGTATGTCAATGGATGAAAGATCAGTCTTCCACCAGATATCTTAATACAACAAAATACTACTAAAAAGCATGTCCAAAATCCTTATACATACACCTAAATACCTTTAGCTTTCTCATAAATTTAGAGAATCAGGAACAGCCTGTACTTCTTAAAAAGAAGATGCTTCAAAACTTTATATGTGATAAATGAAGTAAAGTGGCAGATCGTTCATTTTTTCCATCGTTCCTAATTTTCGATCATGTTTCACGCTGAAGATTCTAAATTATATATGTGTTGCTTTGCCTCTTTTACCAGGAGCGCACACCATTGGCCAAGCACGTTGCACTAACTTTAGAGCCCACGTATACAATGACACCAACATCGATGGCGCCTTTGCAAGAACAAGGCAATCAGCTTGTCCTAGAACCTCCGGTTCAGGTGACAACAATTTGGAACCTCTGGACCTTCAAACCCCAACCATCTTTGAGAACAACTACTATAAGAATCTTGTTTGCAAGAAGGGGCTTCTACACTCTGACCAGGAGCTCTTCAACGGTGGATCCACTGATGCACAAGTCCAATCATACGTTAGCAGCCAGAGCGCATTCTTCGCCGACTTTGTGACGGGCATGATCAAGATGGGTGACATTACACCATTGACAGGGTCTAACGGGGAGATCAGGAAGAACTGCAGAAGGATTAATTAAGAGGAAGTGGCACGCTAGTCTCTATTGGTGATGCTTTCTATCCACTACCAGAATGATCAACATCTGCACCGGGTGGGAAAGCCCTTTAGCACCGGGTTTCCCACCCGGTGCAACTAATCCGAGGCTAAAGGGGTACCCCTTTAGCACCGGGTTGAATAACCGGCGCTAAAGGGTCCCTTTAGCACCGGGTCGTGGCTGCACCCGGTGCTAAAGGGCCTGCCTTTAGCACCGGTTGCTGTCTAATACGTGCCTTTAGTTTCTTTTTTTTTGCTTTTTTCAGTAGCCATGCATGCATGTCTATATACGTGTATATACGTATATATTCTAATACGTGTATTCTAATGCGTATTCGGCCGACTCTGTATTCGTATTAGCTGACATTTCATCAAAATAGAAGACATATATATTACAAAAGTAGATATTCATGCATGTCAACTCGAGTTATATATATTTAAACTGTATTTTCTACTTAATTAAGATTGACGACTTGTTGGACTGTCCGGCACGTCCTCCAGTATTGGCGAGTGGAATTCTCCTCGGGGATTGACGACCTCGTCCCAGATCCATCCGACGAGCTGTTCTGCAATTGCGTCAATTCTTTCTAGCTCTAGGGACTCTTCCTTCAGGTTGAACATCTATAATTTACAAATAATTGAAAGATATTTAATCCGCCGAGTTGGAGACAATAATTGTGCACTTAATAATAATGGAAATGTGTTTATTAATAATAATATTATTACGTACCATAATATCGTGTTGTGTAAGCTTTTTATGTCCCCAATTCCACATGTAATCGCAAACATAGTATGCACATAAATTATTTCCCTTCCCCTGTTTGGCACACTGTCGACCAAAAGAAATTAAGTAAAATTCATATAATATATTAGCCGAGGCCTACATATACAAATTACTCGCTTACCGGAAAGCTAATGATGTTCTGTAGGGGAAAATATACATCACCTTGTCATCATGTCCATGATGTTCTGTAGTTTTTCTTTTGGAGTGTGCAATGAATCAAAGACGTTCACGACACCCCGGTCAGGACACAATATTATTAGGAACCAGTGGAATCTGTATACATGTATACATTATAATCAGAAATGAAATAGTACACAGACAGTATAAGAAGAAGCTTGTGTATGTACTCACTCGATGTTGTACGGGATTAGTATGGAGTCGCGGTAATTTTGGTTCTTAATGTACTTGTATAGGTTTCCATATGTTTCCTCAGGATTCATCAATATCATATTTTCACTTATCCTTCGAGGATCCACGAAACCAACGTCATATATCCCGGATCTCCAACATTTTTGAATCTCCATTCTGCATATGTTAAGCAATAAATAAAGCCCGCGTCAGCATAGATTGGAATTATTGTTTTTAAACTGTGAATTATAAGCAACAACAAAGTACTTACAGTGTCCAACAGGTGATCAAATCCACGTCCATGGCGTCGCGATGGTACAGCTCATTTCACCAAAAGGGTTCATGCCATCGGTACTTAAACCAAGCCTAACATTCCTCGCATCAGCATCAAACTCTGGGAATGCTCTGTCGATGTTCCTCCACTGGGATCCATCGGTGGGGTGTCTCAACATGCCATCATGCTTACGATCTTCTTTGTGCCAGCGCATCAGTTTGGCATGGTCTTTGTTCCTGAACAAACGCTTCAGACGGGGTATCAGAGGGAAATACCACATCACCTTCGCAGGGATTTTTTTCTTAGAACGCTCTCCCCCAACATCACCAGGGTCGTCCCGCCTGATCTTGTATCGTGCGCAGGTGCAAACCGGACAACGATCCAAGTGTTCGTACTGTCCGCGATAGAGGATACAGTCATTAGGACACGCATGTATCTTCTGCACCTCCAAACCGAGAGGGCAAACAACACGTTTTGCTTGATACGTCGTCGATGGCAATGTGTTACCCTCTGGAAGAATCTTCTTTACGAGTTTCAGTAGCTCCTCGAAACCCTTATCAGTAACACCATTTGCTGCCTTCCACTGCAGAAGTTCAAGTGTGCTACCCAACTTCTTTAGCCCCTCTTTGCAATCTGGGTACAGGTCAGTCTTGTGGTCCTGCAACATGCGCTGTATCTTTTTCAGTTCCTTATCATTGCCGCAGTCTTTCTCGGCATCACGCAACATTTGCCTGAGTCCATCAGTAGGTTCATTTTCCTGAGCAACATCTTCCTGAGCATCGCCTTCCCGAGCAACATCTTCCTCATCGGCATCATCCATTGCAGCATATGCAAAGGAACCATAGTATTGAGCCAATAACGGAATGTCGTCATCGGCCTCGTCTTCTTCATCTTCATCCATTAGAATTTCTCTTTCACCGTGCTTCGTCCAAACAGAATAATTCCTCATGAAACTGTGCCTCATCAAATGCACCTAAAGACAACCTCTTTGTTTGTACGATTGTATATTTTTACAATGGGTGCATGGGCAGAACATGAAACCGGACGGCGTCCTGTTAGCCTCGGCGGCATCGAGAAACGTCCTAAGGCCATCACGGAACGCCTGAGCGTGGGGGTCCCCGTACATCCATTGTCTATTCATCTGCATTATTAACCAATAACAAATATACAATACAATTTAAAGATAAAAAAATTTAATATATAAATAAATACAAATTATAATATATATTCCATTATATAAATAAATTTCTAAAACTACATTACTATATTCATTAAATATAACATTACTATAAGCCTTATAAGATTTATAAAATTTTCTATTAATTTATAAGATTTTCTAGTAATTTCTAAAACTACATTACTATAAGCCTTATAACTATTCACAAGTCATACAAAACAAAATACTAACTAGCTTGCCTTCTCTCTCCATTTAAAACACAACATGAACACTCTCTCCACCATGAACTCAAGCTCTCTCCTCTCTCTCCTCCAAGAACACAAGCTCTCTCTAGCTAGCTTTACTTTGATTCACAAATCCCTCTATTTCTAAATCATAGAAGGATTACAAGCTAAATAAAACATTAGAGAATGAAAGAGTGTACCTTGTAGTGCTCCTTAGATGAGTAGAATCTTCACAAATTTTGAAAAAAATTTGGGCAGCACATCCCCTCCCACGGCCAAGCAGCATGAACACAGCGACTAAGTGTTCAGCTGGCTCGGGCGGGGGAGGAAGAAGCCCCTATATTCAAACACATTAGCACCGGGTCGTGGCAAGACCCGGTGCTAATGCGCACCCTTTAGCATCGGGTGCAGCCAGCAACCGGTGCTAAATGGCCTCGGCACATTAGCACCGGTTGCTGGCTGCACCCGGTGCTAAAGGGGGTGCATTAGCACCGGGTCTTGCCACGACCCGGTGCTAATGTGTCCGCGCTGACACCCCGCAGCGCCGCCCCCGCTCCTAGCCGTTGGACCCGGTGCTGAAGCCCCATCAGCACCGGGTCCAAAAATGGCCGAGGCGGAGGAGGCGGGCGGATGTGAAGCATTCTGGTAGTGATCGTACTATCTTTCAAGTTTTGTAATCTGTCCATTTTATTTGCACAATTTGTGAAAGCTTAATGTCGCACCAATAATGTGTTCAGATTGATGTCCTTTTGTTCAAATAATTAACATAGCATTTGTTCTCTGCATGCACAGTCTTTAATTCATCATACAAAACTATATTTTAGCTGACCAATACAGATTTCTCTCAACATGCAAGCTTGCCATGTCATCCATCCGCTAGGACTATCCATTTAAGTCATCCATCGATCTTCTATGACCAATATCATCCATGGTCTTTGCGAGTGCAATGCTACAAAATTCGCATAGTAGATGTCATCCACCGGTCTTCTATTACCAATAGTATCCATGGTCTTTACAAGTACAATGCTACAAAATTCGTACGGTAGAAATACATAGATGATCAATCATTTAAGAGTCATTCTTTCTCAACAAATGAACATGTTTTTATGTATAATATTGTTTGCAAAAGAATATTGCCATGCAATTACCTTAGTGTTTCTATTTTCAAATTTAATCTTAAATCATGTATATTGTCGTTTGCAAAAATAATATTGCTATGCAATCAATTTAATGTTTTTAAATATTATTTAAGAAATTCCCGCGGCATCACGTGGGGTACCACCTAGTTTGTTATATATGTGTGCCATCTGCAGATTTGTCACCGGTTAGTTAATTTATTTATTTTTGCAAGAATTCTATGCACAGTTGTAGTGGCATTTTTGCATATATACCAAACACTAGAACGAAGTCCAATGTTGCCAAACGTTATTTGTTCATCGATCTCCTGATATAAGAATGATCTACATATGGGGCCAGCTAGCAGCTGGCCGGCCAATCTGAATATCAAGATCATTTGCATGCATAGCCTCATCAATATATGATGAACGAGTTGTATGCATTGCATGCTCATGGCAGAGACACAAAGTTTTTTTTGTTGACGTGCGAGACTCTGTAGTACTGGCTTGACATGCTAGCGATTTCGATGCCTATTGAAGAAGGCCTAAGATCGACGAAGTCACTATATATATATATATATATATATATATATATAGGTGGTTCACAATTGACAGGCACATCACCTCGATCCTCTGCCCAATGCAAACAAGTGTACTATATATGGATGATGGTGGCTGTGTGACTACATAAGTACATAGTATATATAGTTCCAAACTTTATCCAATCAAATATGGCATATGTTCATCCTATCAAATGCCACTCCTTAATCACATATATCAATTAACGATTCATATATATATATATATATATATATATATATATATATATATATTTCGTCGTGGTTCATTTTTCTTTTAGAGCATTCTCATGTGTAAATTGTGATGTTCCTCCATGCGCTCACTGTGAAACCATCATTCGTGTTCTACTACTAATGTGTGTTTAATTTAAATGTCTGTTCATTTAAATAAGCAATCTATCGTTTGTTACGCAGACAACAGACTTTGTTTTTCGATCTTGATCGATGAGTTTAATTATCACGTTGTATGTACTACGTACCCATCGAGAAGCTTGCACATATGGCGGCGGAGGGAACGACATGGCAACGTGTAACCGATCGATAAGCATGCATGAACGAATGAACTGTTAATAGACCAGTAACAATGCCCACGCGGCACGCGCGTGCTATAAAGTAAGCTAGCATATGAAAATAATGAGATAAAAGGACAACAATATGTAGCATTCTATTTCGAATCAATTAGATTACACACGTCCAGCACAAGTTTAAAAGATGACAATCAATTAAGATCCAATGGTTAAAAAAAAGAGATCGAACATATACACCGACAGTGAAGCTCATACCAAACTCACTTTACACATAGTTTTAAATTGTGTATAATAAACTATATAGTTTTTAATTGTGAAAAAAGTACAACACGTCTGAGGCTAAAAGCACTCAATTCATTCAATCAATAGAACCCATTTTCATATTGTCTTGGAGCTGCTCACACAAGCTTGAGAATAAAGCTCCATTGAGACAGTTTCTGCAAAAGCTCAAGTTGTTGAAGTGTTGATTGGTAGGAACCGCTTCATGAATCTTGTCCATAAAGCATGACTAATCTTCCATGCCTACGATGCTAAAGTGAATACACGGAAAATTTAATTACCATTTACCAGTTCTTTCCACCGAGCTTCCCAGCTTTCTGATCCTTGGACACCAATACCACCTTGATAAAACAGACAATTTTTGCAGTCTCTAAAATCCTAGACAATCCTGAGAGAATTATGGGTAATTGGTGCTACAAGATAGACAAATAATATCTGAAAATTAACGGCTAAAACTAAATTGCCTAATAAGCAAATTTTTTGAAACAAATATATGGCAAGCTAACAAGAAAATATATTGAGAAATACTACTAAGTAAATGACAAGACTCAATAAAGTTCGTCAAGTAACTGAAATCAAGATCCACATATTCTTGTATTGGTTTCAGATGGGCTCAAAATGGTTAACTGTTAGGAAAAAATCACCTACACAACAGAGATAGATTTGTTTTTATAAAAGAGAAAAATAGATTAAACATTTGAGATATATGAAAAAATAGCACAAATATTAAGCCAATATATCATTATAGAAAGCCAATAAGTTTCTTAATATGATAGGGGGAAAACAAAGAAAATGAAATATGAGAGGCAGATGTGCACCCTTTGTGAGTTTGGCTCACTTGAGTTCTGTCCGGGAGTACCACCTGAACCTCAGTCACGCAAATGTATGAGTTGCCAGCACATTATTAGAGTCCCCATTCCAATAGTTATCCTAAAAACACTTATATACACAATTTCTTACGGTTCCTTTTCCGACAAGCAACAATGGACAATGATCAGAGACAAGCGAGGAGAGCGCTTGAAGTGAGCAGCGCGCCTAGCATCATAAGTCCCAATCGCAAGTGAAGAAACTGCGGTCGATTTGAGTCTGCGTTATATCATTTGACCATGTGAAACATCTACCCCGGAGATTAACCGACAGGTCAGTGCACCCTTTTATCTGCTGAACCTGAACAAAATATATGTTTTCCCAAATCCCAATTAGTTCAATTACGGGATCCCGATGCACAGTAGATAAGGGGAACCACCAACAAAATTAGTTGCCAAAGAGAAGAGAATAATAACAAATCGATTTCCTGCAGGCGAATGTAGCGGTTGGGCTGTGCAGGTGTAACTCAGCCCAATGAGCAGGAGGCGTGGTCGTCCTCATGTCCGAAACTTGGGGGCATCCCCGTCCCCGGGCCCGTGGTGGGTGAACTCAACTGTCTGGCTGCTGCTATGCTTGTGCTGTTTGGTACTTTGGTCATAATCAGAGAGGCCGACGACGGGTGACCGGATCGGAGGAGATAAAGATGATGGCCGCCGGCGCTCTGGGCTGTTTGGATGCAGCCTGGCAGGCAGCTCCACGGCTAGGCAGCGATCTCCACCGCAGGCCGATGAAATCGTGCGCCTAGGGGTGCTGCCTACGCCAGGCAGCTTTGCCAGGACTGCAAGCAAACAAGCCGAGTCACTGCTTTATTTTTGTTTTATAAAGACAGCCTGACTGACCTCTTTTGATGAAGCAAGAAAGAGACAACAACCGACAAGAGTTAAGCAGCTAGCGAAATGGCGTTCAAGCACCTATTGTTGCTGGTGATTGCCACTGTCTATCACCTATACTTGGTTCCATCCAATATCTCACTGCTGCTCTACTAGGTGCTGTTTTTTTTCTTTTGTATGTTGCACTTGTAAACATTGGCAATAAATGCTTTTGCCATGATTACTACTAACGATATTCTCCATCTACAGGTCACCTTATATATATTTAAATGATCCATCGATGGGAGTGTCCGCTATCTATTCTCACCCTTATATATACATATATATAAATAATGGTCCATCGATGGGAGACCCTGCTATCTATTCTTAAAAAAATGCCAAAGAAAAAAACAGCATCTAGTAAAGTAGTGATGAGATATTGGATGAAACCAAGTATAGGTGAAAGAGCCAGTAGCTTTGTCCGATAGTCAAGACTGACCCAGCACGCACAGCAGAATCCAGTTGTCTAGTGTCTGCTGCTTTTCTAGAAGACGCACGTATATCCTCTTTTCGTGCAGTGCAAAAGAACGCTGAACCGAACACATACGTGTTTGTCGCTCAAGAATCAAGATCATGGATCCACGCATTGCCCTCCCCCATCAAGTACGGTACGGTAGAATAGAATATGCATTCATCTTCCCTATTCGTTTGGCTGGTGGCTGGTGACTGGTGCTGGTTTTTGCTAAGAGAAAAACACTGCTGGCTGGTTGATGGCTGGCGGCTGATGCTGGTTTCTGCTGAGAGAAAAACACTGCTGGCTGGCTGGAAACAATCCAGCCGAACATGGGTTATAGTTGTCATCGATCACTCACATCATCGATTCACAGCAACAGGAGCAATGACGGCAACGCCATGAAGCTGCACATCCTTTGGCTCGCTACCTTGGCGGTGACAATGCCTGAGTTGTCGCCACTACAGCAGCCAGCGCTGCAGGCGGTCACCGCCGCCGATCCCTCTGACTTTGAGGCGGAAGCGGTGGCCTCATCACATGTACACGAGCTTCGTGGCTTCCCCGGCGGCCGACGGGGCCGCGGCACGAGGCGTGGCCGCGACAGCAAAAGGCCCTCGCCGCCAACAAGGCCGCCGCCGACGATGCCCAGCTCTCCGCTTCCCCCCAACAAACTTGTCATCGCTAGGGTTTCGGTTGTTCCGCCGATGGCGCCAGGCCCAGGCGGCGGCAGCCCGACCGACTACAACTGCCTGCCGACGCCAGTATTTTTGGCTCTGTGGCTCTGGCTTTGGCTTCATGCACTGGCAGCCGGCAGGGCATCATCTTAGGTATGAAGAGAAAACGTGTAAGGGACATGAGCATGCTCAGATTGATAAACTGCTTTTGTCAATGTGTTATTTTTTTTTTGAAAAAAAATGCTTTCATATGTCGTAGTATAATTGGTTCTCTTTTGGTCAATTTCCTGATGCCATCAACATCATTGAATTTTTTTTGTGAAAGACCACATGCACCATATGCAAACCTTTCCTTATGATCATATCTGAGAGAGCCGACAGATATGAAAGTTGATGAAATCTAGTAGATGTCGAGATTGACTAAGTAATCATCGAGGGTATGTTAGCTAGCACTAAAAGAATAGTGTTGTATGCAGATATTGAGATTGACGAAATTAGTGTCAAGGGGCACATTGGGTACCACTCAAACAATAGGGCAGATTAAATCCTAAAATAAATCCAGAAAAAACCTCTTTCTAAGTCAGGGATTTAAACTAGATGGGTAAGTTTCACCAAAAAATCTTACCAATTAACTTGTGATCAGTTCCCTAAAACATTTCAAAATTAATAGCAAAGAATCAAAGAATAAAAAATTAGGAGTATGCATATTAATTACTAGTTTCAGGAATTAAATATCTACGTACTGGCATCCCAAAGGCTAAGCAAAAAGAGGCTATCTGGCCGTAGCCATTTTTGGTCAAGGCTGGATTTTATCCATTATCTAAAAAAGCAAAAAGAGGCTATTGGTGCGCTAAAACAGTAGGGGTAACAATAAAATAACTGAACCAATAAATAAAGTTAAATGCTAGCAATATAAGGTGGCTCTATGTTGAATGGAGAATAGATGAGGATACACAGCACCCCTTTTCTGATCATGTAACAAGCATTTGTTGCCGATATTTGCAGGTGCAAAATGCAAAAGGTACCACATCAGATACAAGTAATACTTCAGTTGTAACGGATCATGTGCATTTTGCATGTTGCACTTGTAAACATTGGCAACAAATGCTTTTGCCATGATTACTACTAACGGTATTCTCCATCAACGGGTCACCTTATATATATTTAAATGATCCATCGATAGAAGAGCCTGTTATCTATTCTCACCTTATATATATTTAAATAATCCATTGATGGGAGCGCCTGCTATCTATTATTAAAAGAACATGTGGTTTCTATCATGTCAAATAAAAAAAATTAGCACCTAGTAGAGTATTGGTGAGATATTGGATGGAACCAAGTATAGGTGAAAGAGCCGGTAGCTTTGTCCAGTAGTCCGTGTCTTGTGTTGTTGTGGGCCTCAGCCTTACTGACCATCAGTTTGTGTTTGTGTATGTGTGTTGTTGGTCTTGTTCGCTCGCGGCCTGAGTCATCATATTGCTGTCAAGCCTCAAGTGCAGTGCACTTATATATAATTAATGAATAAAATTCTGTTTATTTTCGTGCGAATAGGCATGTATCTCATATGGTATCTTTTTATTTTGTGCGAAAAAGAAGATTGTCGTCTCTCCACGGGAACGACGATGATCAGCTTGTCCTATACGAATCATACGTTAGCAGCCAGAGGATGGGTGACATCACGCCATTGACAGGGTCTAACGGGGAGATCAGGCCGGATCGGAAGAACTGCAGAAGGATTAATTAAGTGACAGTGCACGCTATATATAGCTCTGTTCTATGTTCTTGATTTTGCTTTCCATCGTACTATCTTTCAAATTTTGTAATCTGTCCATTTTTTTATTTGCACGCACAATTTGTGAAAGCTAGCTTAACCAATAATGTGTTCTGCAGATTGACGTCGTCTTGTTCAAATAATGAACATATATCATTTGTTCTCTGCATGCAGTCTGTAATTTATTACTATGTGCCATCTGCAGATTTGTCACTGGTTAATTTATTTATTTTTGCGAGAATTCTATGCCAATCTGAATATCAAGATCATTTGCATATATATAGGTGAACACGATCATGCATGACCTCATGAATAATCTCGTAGCAAGCTAAGGCAGTTGACCACATAATTAAACACAAAGTTGATATATATATCTGTATTAATCTCGGAGCAAAACACACCTCTAAAGAACCTAACTAAAACTTAATCCGAATCCTACCTAGCTAAACTTAACTAATTAAATCCAAATCCTACCTATAACGAACTGATGATATGATTAACAAGCAAGCTAGGCGATCAAGTCCATGCATGGTAACACTACGTACCGCTACCAAGTAGCAACTACCAAAAGTATAATTCTATATATCTCCATTCATATATCTAGATGCCCAAGAATTCCTGGATGGGTCCTCTGAGCTGATCCATGACGGCGTCCCATCCAGCCTGCGTGGGGTTGAGGTAGTCCCAGTACAAGTAGCTGTCGGGGTTGGCGCACACCGTGTACTGAGCTCTGCCGCTGCCATCCTCCTGTCCGCAGTAGCCGCTCGGGTCCGAGGTATCACAGCACGGAGTAGAGCCTGCAAATCAATCATTCATTCATTCAATTCAGCATACTGATAATTTTAATTATAATACATATGATATATAGTAAGTAAAAGTACCGACCTGATTTGGATTGGGCGACTTGGTTGAATGCCGAGTATAGATCGAGCAGTAGGACGTTGTCGAATCCGGGTCCGGACAGCTTCTGTGCGAGGAACATGTTGTGCCTGTCGGCGATGTTGTTGCCGCGGGCGTCGCAGCGGACGTAGCCGCTGGGCCTGGCGCGCCACGGCGTGCAGCCCACGGGGGGCAGCGAGTTCACCAGCACCTTGGACACGCCCAGGTCGTCCTTGAGGCGCTTCACGGCGTCGACGATCCTGTCAGTCACCTCCATGATGTAGGCGTTCATCTGGTCGGAGCTGGTGCTGTCGCTGACGTGCGAGTAGTCGTGGCCGTTGGATACCGAGACGAGCGCCACGGATTGGTCCAGGTCCTCGTCCTGGATGATCCCACGGTTCACCAGGCCTGCCAACTGGTCGATCTGCCTGCTCAGCGCCGGCTCCTCCTGCGGGCCGTTCAACACGCCGGAGAAGGGCATGGCGAAGTTGACGCCGTTCGGACTGTAAGCCGGAGGGGACTCATCGTTCCCCAGCATCTTGGCTGCAATATATGCAATACATGAGAGATCAACGAATAAACACGCATGCATATCCATCAATAATAATGCTAGCTAGTACTTAATTACCAAGGAAATCTGATTGCACCAGGCCGTCAGAGAGGCGGCCGGTTGCACTGTTGGCATGAGCCGAGTCAGAGCTGCCGTAGGGGTAGTACCACCCACGCGACGCCCTGCTCTTGGCTGACCTCGGGAGGTTGCCGGCGTCCACGAACGAGTCGCCGAAGACGAAGAGCGTGTAGTCCTTGCGCCATTCACGGTGGCGACGGCACTCCACCACCTGATGATGACCACCTGCTAGATCGATATATTGGATTCGATCATGTAAGAAGAAATTACAACAACAAGAACGACGACCAATTAGGAGAACGAGCGAGCTGAGCGAGCTTGCATGCATACCGTTGAGAAGGAGGAGTAGCAACCAAGCGCTCAAGAGAAGCTTCGTCATCGTCGTCGAGCGATCGAGCTAGGTTGCCGGCCGGGCAACCTCTCGTGTAGTGTTGCTTGCTTGTGTGCTCGATCTCAACCGAGGCGTACGCGTTGTGTGCTTTCAATCGAGGCGTGCATCAGGTCTATATATATTTATAGGTCGATCTGGATGATGGAGGAATAATTGCAAACCCAAGACGAACAACGAGCTTCCATTCTATCTACAACTTGACGAAGACAGATAGAGATATGCTCTCCATCTCTTAGCTTTCTAGAGAAAAATAGAGCATGCACTAGTAGTGCGCTTGGGCTCTTCTCCTATTTTATTCCATATGTGTACTCTACGCAGTTTTTTTTTTCGAGCGAGGAAAACGCAGAGATTTTTATTCAAGCTAGAGAGACATGATTAGCTACGAGAGCGTTAATTATTTGAAAACTAATAATACATTAGTCCAGCAAAAAAACAAACTAATAATACAGGTAGTAACCTCCGATCCATGCATATGGCTATTAGTCACTACTGGAAATCGGAATTTCTTTGTGGGTGACCAAACCGACAGAACAAATAAAAAACCCGACAGGGAAATAGAAAAACAATTTTCCTGTCGGGTCCCCGACAGGGAATAACCGATAGGGATAAAACGACAGGGAAATTAAATTTTGCCTGTCGGTTTTTATTTTCTCTGTCGGTACGACCATTTTTCTGTCGGTTCTCCACCGACGGAACAACTCGTTTTCGTCAGAGTTGGATACAGTTTTTCTGTCATGTAGAGCCGACAGAGAAACAAACTTGACCGACAGGAAATCTTTTTTCCCTGTGTATACAGTACCGACAAAGAAATAAAACAAGCACCGACAAAGAAATAAAATTTTTTCTGTCGTTTACTTGCCGACAGGGTTTATTTTGTCTAGCCGACAGAACAATGCATTGACGGAAATATCTGTCATGTTCAGCCGACAGAAAAATGAAAATCCAATCAATTCACTAATTGATAAATAACATATATATACAGGTTCATCAACATTGTCCAGACTCAAATTCTATATACAGCCCACATTCAAATTTCATCAGAGATGGTTCTCAGACACTTCAGAATCAAATTTCATCAGTCAACATCCATTACATCATGTCCAATGTTGGCATAAGTGCAATTCCAGTAACCAAAATAAACAGCCCAGCGAAGCAACATCATACATGTCCAATGTTGCCATCACTACAGATTTGCAAAATAAACAACCCACCACAAGCCATATCATGTCCAAATGTTGGCATCAGTGAAGGTTAGCAAAAGAAACAGCCCACCAAAGCTATCATCTTCTACCACACAGTACTAGCTAGGGAAATGGAGTCACACTACCTACCAAAGATGAACTGTGTGTTGTAATTTGATTTTCAAAATAATTAGCTGCACCATCTTTTTCCACTCCGATCAAGTTGCATCATCACACAATGCACAGTCTGCACTCGGTTGGTTGTTGGCATGAATGATGTTATGAATATTTCTCGCGCCGAGGTCCTCACCTTCATGGCCATCAACATCCATGCTGTTGTTAACGGACTCTGAGCCAACATGAGATGAACCATTTGCCTACATGTGAATGAGATGGCATAAGAGACTGCTCATACTTATTTGGATAAGATTATTCAACTATATGGTACAAAGAATAAATTGAAAACAAGCTGTTGTGCAGCTAATTGACTGAATAAAAGAGAAAACAAGTTATTGACTGAAGAACCGAATATAAGGTACTACAATACTTGACTGAAAATGAAAATAATTATATAATCAGCCACATGTATCAGCTGCCTGCTCGCTGCTGGCTGAACAGCCAATATCAGCAGCAGCAGTAGCATAAGCCAAAATGTGACCAGCTGAACAAGCCCAATTAATGTAACTTTGCACACTAAATTTTCCACTTACCAGCAAAACCTACCACATACTAATTAGTCACAATTAAAGCCATGTTATCTACCTTACCATGAGCTTTGAACTAATGCAAATTAAGTCCAGATGCTATGCAAGAATCAACATGAGGCCACTTCCTCACTGCTGCACTGTGTATTGCCATTCTGAGTACCATAAAGTTGCAGTTAGCTCCCATATAACTATATGTGCAGAATTATGTTGCGCCAAACAATGATGCTAGCTACACTACTGAAAAGAGAACATTTTGCTTGGGCTCATGCACTCACAGTTCCTCGGGCCGCTGCTGATAGACGTTGCAGTGCATCATGTGGTACTTCCTTTCCCAACTATACCACTACTACAACTAGAAGCAAGGAAGAAACGGATTTTGGACATTCACTTGCTGCTCCCAAGCCCCCATCATTCTTACAGTGATGTTATGCTCCAGAATTTGGAGCACCGGTGCATTTCAGAGCAGTGCGCCCTGAGATTAACCGACAGGCGGTCAGTGCGCCATTTATCTGCTGAACCTGGACAAAATATATGTTTTCCCAATTAGTTCAATTACGGGATCCCGACGTACAGTAGATCGATAAGGGAAAAACCATCAACAAAATTAGCTTTTTTTTAGAATTAACAACGCAGACGCTCACACACGCACGGACACTCACACCTATGAATACACGTACGCAAACCCTACCCTATGAGCACCTCCGATGGACTGAGCACCTGACAGATCTGGAGATTCCCGAAGTCACCATTGGCACCTCGTTGTCAACGGAAACGCCGCTTACCACTTAACGCATAGCGCCGGTAAATCCTGTGAAAATCCTAGGAAAAGGTGCGAGCACCAGGATTTGAACCCTGGTGGGTAGCGTCCTACCATTGGATTACAAGCCAATTTGCATGAACAAAATTAGTTGCCAAAGAGAAGAGAATGTAACAAATCGATTTCCTGCAGGCGAGTGTAGCGGTTGGGTTGTGCAGCCGTAAACCAGCCCAGTAAAGCCAAGAGCCGATCACATCACTTTTGCACTCTTCAATGAATATGAGACGGCTAAGAGCTAGCAAAGAGCCAACCCACTTTTGTACCGTTTTGGCACTGTTTATCGATTAAATAATTTAGGGCCTGTTTGGGAGAGCTCCGCTCCACGTTTTCTAGCTCCGCTCCAAAATCCTGTAGCCAAACACATTCAACTCCAGAAACTCCAGCTCCATAAAAAAAAGTGGATCTAGAGGCCAACTCCAGGTTTTTTCTAGAGCTCCTCAAGGGGTGCTCCCGAAACTCCAGGTTTTTTCTGGAGCTTCATATTTTTCTGGAGTCGGTGGAGTGGAGCTGAAAAAGGTGGAGTTCCTGGAGCAGAGCTGCATTTTTTAGAGTGGGAGCTCTCCCAACCAAGCCCTTAAGGGTTAGCCAAGAGTCGACTGTTGGAGAAGGCCTAAGCAGGCGTCGTCCTCGTGTCCGAAACTTAGGGGGCAGGCAGGCGGAAATGTAAACCGATGATACCGGCCTGGGCCGGCAACTTTTTAACCGTAAGATGTAGTTTCTCGAGATCTGTGCAGACCTACTTGGCCGTGTTTCTTTTCTTTCCCGGAAAAAATATCCCAAAGAGAATCTTACATGCATGGAGTACTAAATGAAGTCTATTTGTAAAACCCATTTAGGGATGAGTGCAACTTTGCGCGACGAATCTAATGAGCCTAATTAGTCCATGATTTGCTACAGTAATGCTACAGTAACCATCCTCTAATCGTGCGGTCAAAGGCCTCATTAGATAGATCTCGCGAAATAGTCCAACGTTGTGAAGGTAGTTTTATAAACTGACTTTATTTAATATCCTTAATTATTGGTCAAAGTGGCTGGAGAAATTTCTCCGGCCCAAGAAACACGGCCCCACATTTTGCGTGGCGAATGGTGCTGTGCCTCGCGAGGTTAGAATATCTGCCGCAACGTGCGAGACAGTTGCTACTCTCCGGCTCGATTTTCGTTTGACTTTTTACCGGACGCTTTCGTTTGTTTAGTTAGGCTGTTCGCAGTGGGGAACGGGATCCCGCGCGCTACACGCCACGTCACGTGCGGGATCCCGCTTTTGGGCCTGCAGCGGCAAACCGGAAACGAGACGTCACGCTGTAAACGCCGCGCCCGCTCGCTACATCGAGAGAGAGAGAAAGCGGCTCGATAAAACGCCGCGGGCCCACCGGCCGTTGCTCCGCCCGCTTGCTCGCTCGCCGCGCCGCTCCACGCGCCCCGAGCTTGCCCTTCGCCGCCCGAGCTTGCCTTTCGCCGAGCTCCTCTGCCGCGAGGAGTTCCGCCGCCACCGCCGCGAGCTTGCCCTAGGAAAGCGCCGGAGCCGAGGACGACGCAGGCGAGGACAGCGCACCGATGGGCGGGGGAGGCGCGGGTGTGAGGGAGGACGCCGCCGCCGCACGATTCGTCGCCATCCCGCCGCCGCCGCTCGATTCGTCGCCATCCCGCCGCCGCCGCCGCCGCGCCGTCCACAGTGCCTCCGCCAAGTCGCGTCCACGCCCAGATCCGCCCCACCTCCGCCCGTCGAGCCGCCGAGCCGGACCACCTCCGCCCCACCTCCGCTCGTCGAGACGCACCACCTTCGTCCACCCGCGGTCGCCATCACCACGAGCACGCCGCCGCGGGGAGCCTGGCGAAGCGCCGCCGCCGCGAAGACGCCGCCCCAGCTCGGCCGTCCGCCCCGTCGCCGCTCGTCGGGAAGTCGCGTCGACGCTCGGCCTCGCCGCGCCGTCGCGGAGCAGGAGGGAAAAGGGAGAGGGCCAGTGCGCGAGCAAGGGAGTGGCCATGGCCCGCCGCCGCCCCACCTCCCCGCCGCGGCCATGGCCCGCCGCCGCTCCACCTCTTCGCCGTGGCCGTGGCCGTGGCCGCGGCCGTGGCCGAGCTGAGCCAGACAGCCGGTCCCCTCTCTTCGTCGCGACGTCCGTTGCAGTTGCAGCAGCCGCCATGGGCTGCGTCTGCGGCCTCCCCACCTCTGCCTTCGAGGACGGCCAGTGCCGTGCGACGCCCCCACCGGCCGCGAAGCTCTCGGCGGCGGTGAGGAGGGAGGAGGAGGTGCGGAAGCAGCAGCAGCATGCGAGAGCGGGGAGCAGTAGGGAGGAGGTGCTGGAGAGGAGGCCAGCCCAGGACGGTGGAGGGGGAGCACGTGGTGGCGGGGTGGCCGGCGTGGCTCGTCGCCGTCGCGCCGGAGGCCGTGCGCGTATGGGGCTGGAGGGTGCGGCGGAGGAGCCGAGGAAGGGAGGGGAACGGGGGAAGAGAGAGAGGAGAGAGGGGTGGGTAAAAAATATGAATTATTGGTGGGTCCCGCGTGGTAGTAGTTGGTACAGATATTGAGATAGAGATTGAACGAGTGCGGAAGAGTATAGAGTAGAAAATCTTGATAACTAGGACGGAATATTCTCTTTTAGAGAGTAGAAAAGAGATGGACCAGTGCGAACAGCCTTAGTGGACCCAACAGCATGCGTTGCTAACGCTAACGGCTGAAATTGTAGTCTTCCTGTTCAAGGTCTTATTATTCTTTTACCAAGTTTGATTATTTACCTAAGTAGTTGGTACATAAAATTCCTTGTTGCAATACTGAGAAGAATATTTTAATGTGCCGTGTCTGCTTTGGACTTAATTAGATCCTTGCTCCAAATGTTAATATAATTTAAAAATTCTTTGAGAAGTTGATCTATTTCAAATAGGTGGATCAGGTCAGAACACAAAAAGTCTAATTTCAGCTTGAGATAGTTCTCGACCAACCTTTTTTATTTATATTCAACAACCTTTTTACCTCGTTTTACTAAGATATATGCCTCACTGTTACATGTAGATAATTATCTCAACACTGCTGGTAACCTTCGGTAAATTAAATGGTTTGATGTGGCTGAATATAAAAACAAACACTGGTAAAGTTGACCCTACATTTATCTTTCAAGTTTAATTTGTAATCTGTCGTCTATTTTTATTTGCACAACTGTGAAAGCATGCATATATAATGTCGCATCAGTGTGTTCAGATCGATAGATGCCTCTGTTGGTTCAAATAGTTAACCTATCGATCTTATGTTTAGGCCTTGTTTTGTTTAGATGCCAAATTCTACTCCCAAATTCACTATGCAAAAGAAGATTCTCCATCACATCAAAATATCATAACATGCATGGAGTACTAAATATAGATGAAATTAAAAACTAATTGCACAGTTTTGTTGTACTCTGCGAGACGAACATTTTGAGCTTAAATAATCAATTTTTGGACAATTTTTCACACATACAAACGAAATGCTACAGTGACGCAATGATTACGAAGTGGCATCTTTCTCCCAAATTCAACCTCCCAAATTCAACATCTAAACAAGGCCTTAATTTTGTGCAGACCCTTTAACTTTTGATGGCCATCTGCAGATTTGTTACTGCATAATTTATTTGCAAGAATCCCATGCGCACAGTTGTAGTACGTGGCAATCTTTCATACACTGAGTCCAATATATCTTGCCAAACATTTGTCCATCTCCTCCGTATATATGTACATATATTGGACCGCATGGCCTATTTAATTTAACCCCGTTTTGGGCGAATCTGAATGTCAAGAGCATTTACAAAAAATAGCTGAGGTTTTCTAAAAAAAACTGAGGTGGCAGCCGCACACGTACAGCGTGATACGAGACAATCATTTTATCTCTATATACCCTGATATATTTTGCCCACAACCGAGATATTAGCCCAGTTTTATCTCTAAATTTGTGTAGCTGCGGTAAAAGATCTGGCGGCCCGAGAGCAGGTACGAGACAATTCTCTGCGTCCGCCCCTGACTATAAATATAAGACCTACATGCCTTGGTTGAGGGCACGCAGAAGACCCGCGCGGGCATTCGTCCGCCCCTGACTATAAATATAAAATATTGATTATATATATATATATATATATGATTGACTAGCATTAAATCTAATCTCTTCCATTACAGAAAATGAAACCAAAGTGCTGCCCTGATATTTGCTTTTCAATTACGCATTCCACCATTAAGAAAATCATCGAAACATCATATCTATATACTTTTTAAATTACCTATTATCCTGCCATGGCAAAACAAATACCTGCCTATTATCTCCTAATAATCCATTATAACATTACGGGAAAAAATAACCCAAAATACTTCTAATATCTATACTTCTAAATTAACCACGTGCCAAATGAAAAGAATAACAAAAGTACCTCCAACCTTTGCTCTCAAGTTATTGTAAAAAATATATATCTTTCCTAAATTAGTACCAACTGTCACTACTTTACATCATTCTATACATTTTCTATCCCTCCAACTACATGGTGAAATTCTCATATACCATTCTAAAAGAAGACGAAACATTAATTATGCAATGGATGGCCACAAAATGTACAAGAATATCTTGAATATGAGGAAAATTAACAAAAACAAACTTTGCTTATAACTTGGATTGGGAAATATAGAAGAAAACAAGGTCAATACAATGTTTTTTTGGTAATAGAATCCTCATATATGAGTCAACTATAGCCTAATAAATAATAACCATTGCACAAAGTTATATTATTATTGTATTTTTTCACAAAATATTGTTAGGTCCTCTTGGCACACGAGTTTGTGTACGTAGGTACTAGTATATATGTACACGTGCCTTACATTTTTTTTCAGCTTGATGCTTGATGGCATAATGCGTTGTTTTTTTACTACAAAAAACACATATTCAGCATAAACTAATAAAGCTATTCTATAAGTATATAGATGGAACATAATGATCATACGTGCCTAATGTTTTCCATCACCTAGCAGTTGTGGGCAGCAAAGGTTTGAACCAAGGATCCTATGCTAGCGAGAACCTCTCAAATTGCCTGCACAATTGGAAGCAATGTGACTTAGAATTAGGGGTGGACAAAACTCAAAACTCACGAGTTGACTTGGCTCAGCTCGGCTTGATGGATTTTTTTTAACGAGTCGATCAATTATTTTTGCTCGTTTCGTTAACGAACCAGGGCCGTGTTTGGTTTGCTGACTAAAATTTTAGCCCGCTACTGTTCACAAGTTTGACCAATAATTAGAGGTATTAAATAAAGGTAATTTACAAAATAACCTCCACAGCCCCAGGGCTAATTCGCGAGACGAATCTAATGAGGCCTTTGATCGTACGATTAGAGGATATTTACTGTAGCATTACTGTAGCAAATCATGGACTAATTAGGCTCATTAGATTCGTTGCGTAAAGTTACACTCATCCATAAAAAGGTTTTGTAAATAGACTTTATTTAGTACTTCATGCATACAAGATTTCTTTTAGACCAAATTTGTGACAACCTAACCAAACAGGCCCCAGCAAAGCCAAACTGGCTATAAGTTTAAGTAGATTATCAAAGAAACTATTGATTAGATATGACTTGTGTAATCTTCGTATGTGGTATTAAGTGATGGTAATAGTCATGTTCTATTGCTATAGTACAATATAGTCATGTTCTACTGCTATAGTATATGAAAACCTTAATTTTAAAATTTACTACTCGCGAACTTGATGAACCAGTTGAAGCCGTTAGCAAGCCGAGCGGTATCTACGCTAACCATCGACTTTGACAGAATGCCTGGGGCATGACAACTTATGATAGTATAATTTGAAATAACTGGAATGATATATACAAAAGTCGATATGTCCGAGTGGTTAAGGAGACAGACTTGAAATCTGTTGGGTAAATAACCATCAAACCTCTCTCCTCGTGCATGCAACACTAAACGTGGGTAAATAAAAAACTAATTACATGGTTTTGATGTACACGACGAGACGAATCTTTTGAGCCTACCAGGACGAATCCAGCAATTGTGGCCACCGGGGTCATCATCATTGGACAACGGGATCAACAACGTTAAAAACCAATGATGAACAGTACTTTCTATAGGATTTACAGGATTTCGTCGGGGTCTGCTGACCCCGACGGAGAGGCCTGGATCCGCCCCTGGAGCCTACTTAGCTCATGATAGGACAATGTTTACCACAAACAAACGAAAAGTGCTACAGTGCGCTACAGTGTCCGATGTGACATTTTCACCAAATTCTTGCTTTCACTTTTTGGAACTAAGCACAGCCTATATATATCTTTTGGGCCCGACTTGTCATCATAACCACCTCAACTGACGGAAGAGTAAAGCTGTTACTGTTATCCCCCTTGGGATGGTGGTGGATTTGGATTCAGTTGGTAACCCTAGCACAGCACGGCAGGACTCCCAAATCAGGCACGCAACCGCAACCCAAGCCGACAAGGATAGCAAGCAAATCGCCGCTGCCCTCCACGGCCCCCCTTTTTAACAGCCACGCCCGGCGTTGCTGCTCCTCGATTTGATTGATTCACTGATTTGATTCCGCAAGGTGAGGTCGTCTTTCTCCTCTTCAAAATCCTGTGTCCCCAATTGCGTCTGCGATTCCCCTAGAAATTAATTGATGGATTTGTTGTTTCAATCGAATCTTTAATTTCTTCCGCTGACTGATTTGCCAGTCGATTTGTCGTCGCGATCGATTTGTTGTAGGATGAGCCTTAGTTGTTGCTCAGACAATCCCTGCCCCTTTCTGGGTTCCTGTTCAACTGAATGAAACTATGAATTCATCATCAGTTCTTATAAACCCGTGTGTGTAATCTTCCTTCCCATGGCAGGCACTCTGCGTTGACAAGGAAAAGAGTCACCATGGAGTCCAAAGCACCTCTCTTTCTCTTGCTCCTCTTGTTTCTCGTCGCACAGGCACCTGCACAAGCCAGGGATGCTGGTATGTACTTCCTTCCAAATTACTTACTGCTCAACAGCCTTGCCTTCCTATTTTCTCAGGGATGTCTGTTCTGTTCTGTTCACCTTCATATCAGCACCACTCACTCTCATGTATGCTGCCAATTACATATCCTACTTATCTCAAATGTTAATGCCTTGTTGTGACCTGTAAGTTTTCTATGCATGTATTTCAAGTCGTAGCTGCTGGGATGTGCACATTAACACTGATAGAAACACAATACTGCAAAAACTAGTGACAATTAATTATCTGTGCTCTAAACACGTGAAATGCCCCCCATTTATTAGCCCTATTCCTTCTGCCTGTAAAATTTATCTTACCCCATTTATTGATTTTCCCCCTTGGAGTAAGTTTTTTCTTGATCTTCACATAACTTAACTCCCAGATGACAGTCCAATCTACAAGGAACATATTCCTGTCCACCTCAAGAGTGGCAGTCCACTATGCTCAGCTTGTGAAAACTTTGCGAGTGAAGCTGTCACCTATCTAAGTGAGAAACAGACGCAAGACAAGATCAGGGGATTCCTTCATGATGCTTGTTCTCGGTCATTCTCCTTGGAACAGAAGGTAATGACATTTTTCTGTTTACTCTTATAATTATTAGGTGTGATAGTAAGTTTGTATATTGTGGAAAATGACAATAACGGCTGTCAGTCCAAGATATTACATGCATTATTAACATCTGATTGCCTTAACCCGCACCGCATGCCATGCTCGAAAGATACCCCATAAAGAGCAACATTATATCAATCTAGTATGGATACCATTAACAATTTTCTGTCTCTGCAGTGTGTTGAATTGATGGACTCCTATTCAACTCTGCTGTTTGCCAAGATTACAGAGATCAAGCCAGAAGAGTTCTGCAAACAGTACGGCCTGTGCAAGGACACCGCCCTTTTGTCTGGTGTGCAAAGTGAAAGCACATGTGTGTTTTGCCATCACCTGCTTGAAGGAATTATGTCCAAACTGAAAGTTCCAGATGCGGAGGTAATTTCTTTGCATCGCCCTTACCCCGAGTTGCCTTCCTGCATCTAACATTTTTAATTTGATGTCTGTAGTTTGAGATTATTCAGATTCTCATCAAGGAGTGCAATAAGATTGAAGGTCATGTCCAGCAGGTAAGCAATAAGATGTGTAAACTTCTCCTTAAATTGCAGAAATGACAGATTTGGTTCCCTGCAAGAACAAACACTTGCATGAATGCATATCCCTAAAACTGTGCTTAGAAATCAAAAATAATTCCTGGAGCTGTTTTCTTCTTCTTCAGTTAATGTATGATGCAAGCATGTCATGTGTTTAATTAATTATCTTGTTGCCAGTGTAAGAGATTGGTGCTGCAATACATTCCTCTCATTCTGGTCAATGGCGAGAAGTTCCTTGAGAAGAATGATGTGTGCGCACTAGTGCAAGCGTGTCCAGCCAGTCAAAAGACGACAGTCAGCTCATTCCTGGACGAGGAATTGGTGAGTGAGGCATGAAGATTGGAAGATTACACAAAGCGCACGGCGATGGTAAAAAATAGTATTTGTTGTACATAAAGGCGATAAACCAATGGTTGTATTCTGCTCCTGCATTCTTTGGAAACCTTGTATTCTGTAAATTGTTATACGATTCCAGTCTATTAATTACTGTATCTGCGCAGCCCGGTGCTGTACATTGCGTTAATACATTAGGTGAGCTGAAAGTGAAAGAAATATCATGTACGTACCAAGCTATGGCTTGGGTATTGTCAAGAAATATTTCACATGCAACGAAATGCAACAGCAAGATCGTGCGGCATTTCGCATCGAAGGCTTTGTGGCTTCAGAGAAGTATGCATCCAGAGTCTAAATGCTTCATAAACAACAACGAATTCATTACAATATGACACATGCATGCTTCAACAGATAACAATATTTATGCTTAATACATCTAATTATCACTTATTTAAAACGCTAAATTTTAGCAACTGGATTCAAACACCACCTTAAACCGGATAACAATATTTACAGGAGTTCTCTAACACGCCATGTTCGGTTGGCTGGTGCTGATTTGTGCTGAGAGAAGAATACTGGTTGCTGGTGCTGATTTGTTGTGAGAGAAAAACACTGGGTGGCTGATAAACGAACAGGGCGATCTTGGAAGATGCTGGCACAGTTGCATAGGAGTAGACACCTAGGGAAACAGTACCTCCATCATGCACTTAAATAAGGGGTTTTAAATCGAAACTCAAATTTTGGCCGGCGAACCGGCAGTATTTGAACAAATACTCTTCCATTGCTTGTGCATAGAGCAAAGAAAAGTTATTTCCCTCTGACTTAGTCAACCGAGGCTGGTTGGTTACTGGTACGTCGCCGGCCCGCCGCCGCCGGAATGACGACGCCTCGTCGGATGCTCCGCGCACGCGCCGAGGCGGCGGTAACGTCTGTGGTGGCCGTCCTCCCCCACGAAATCCCTCCTCTGCTCAGCGCTGCCGCCACCTTCTTCTTCGTAAGCTTTTGCAACCCCCTCTGTTGAGTTCTGCAGCCCCTGATTCCCTGAATCAAAGGATTTTGTATTGTGTTGGCTGCGCAGATCCTGAGCGCCTACTTCGTGGTGTTGCCGCTGCGTGACGAGGGCGCCATCTCCCTGGGCCTCGACACCCTCCCAGGCCTCTTCGCCGGCTCCCTACTCCTCACCGTCCTCGCTGCCCCAGTCGCCTCCCTCGCCTTCTCCCTCCCGTCCATCCCCAAGCCCAGGGTCCGTGCCACTCCCCTTTCCTCCTCACCTGGCGATTTTATTTGCCTGGGGACCATTAAATCCATTCTGCTGTGGGCTGTTCCTAAGTTATTTTCTGCCAGAAGATGATCACTTTGATTGTTCAGAAACAGAAAATTATAAGCTCCGTCGAATGTCAAAAAAATGCATTAGTTTTTCTTCCAAGTTCAACTGCAGGTGCATCGCGTGTCCAATTCAATGTTTCAACTGATAGTATTGCTGGTCCTCTGATATCAAAATTTGGAATTTTAGACATTCCAAGTACCAATAATGCAAACTTTGTCTTGTGTGTGATTCAAGTTGTAGGTGGATCCCTTATAATTAGAGATATCCATTTTAAGAATAAGCAAAACATTGACACTGCTGAACAAGACTTGGATAATTCTTCTAAGGCCCAAAGATAGTTTTCAAACTGAAAGTTGCCTTGTTTTATTTTTGCTTCATCTTAATGACATATCCATTTTAAGAATCCAGTTAACTTCTTTCTTGGAAACAAGTTAATTTTATCACATGGTATCTGTGGTTTCAGGCTTTGATTTTGATACATAGGTTCTTCAGCATCTCTCTTGTTGCTTTTTTTGTGCTTTGGTTTGCTTCTAGCCCCAGGCAATCTCAATCCGTCTCCCAGGTAATATACGCTAATGGTACCTTGGATTATTTTTTAGTCTATATGCATTACACTTATTATACTTCTTTGAAGTCTTGAGGGAAAAAGGATCCTCCAAGACTTCTTCTATTTTAGACTCTAGCCACTTTCTATGTCTTCCTAAATTCCTAATCAAGGAGCAACACTTTTTCTCCCTTCTACACCAAAGAGCTTATTTTTCATTGTACTTTTGATGTCATGATCAAGTCTAGTGAAGATGGTTCAAGTAAGCATGTAGGGTGGGAAAACCACAGCTGGTTCTACATAGTAGTGAGAATAAGCTTGTTTCTTTGGGTATGTCCTCTCATACTATTTAGATTTTTCCTGTTTATGTTTTGGATACTGAAGCTGAGTTCATTCGAACAACTCTCTCCATCTGAAGGTTGCTCTACTTAATCTCATTACAATATCATCAACTTGGGCAAGGGTAATTGATGTCATGGATAGTGAGGTATCATTACAGAGCACCACCAAGTATGGATAATCCTTAATAGTTTCTTTCCTTTCTTTCCAACTCCTTTTTTTTCTTTCAATTCAGTCAGGTTCAAGATTGTTTGGTTTTATTGGGGCTGGTGCTACCCTAGGGCAACTTTTTGGTTCATTGTTTGCAGCAAGCATGGCATGGCTGGGACCATGTACGCACGTTTCTCTATGATGAAGATCCTCTTAACACAATAATTCATGTATACTATTTTCATGACTTGTGATTTCATATCTTCTGAACAGTTATGCTCCTTTTTTCATCCCTCCTGATGGAACTTGCTGCTGTATCATCTAAAGGAATTTGCATTGATGATAGTCAGGGTTCAGTTGAACTATCTCCAACAGGGTATGTGGTTCTTCAGGACATTTTTTATAGACATTCTTAATTTCTTCGTATTGCTTCAAGATGACCAATCTGCAATTCCGCATCTTTTATAGACAAATTTTTGTGGTTCATTGCTTCCACAAAGATAATTTATGAATCCAACTCTTCATGATCAACTATAAACTTTTATTGTCTTTTACCAATTCATGACGAAAACCAAAGTTGGACATTTTGCCATTAGGTCCTAGCTATTTTTCTTCCACTTCCGTTTTTCCTCTGTTCTGGATTTTGTTTTTGTACCATCTTTTTTGCTTCTTAATATAATGATGGGCAGCTCTCCTGCCAGTTCGAGAAAAAAAAGGAAGAAAGGTCATTTACACTGAATTGTAGGCAGTACTAGGATTTAGTAATGTTCCTTTGTTAGAATTGAAGACATTTAGTATCTTTTGCTGACTACAGGGCAGAAAAAATTCAGAATACAGAGGCTGATGACGAAATGTCCTCACTGGTTGCTTCACCTAGATCGCCTTTCCAATCACGAAAGTCCATCCCTGATATTTTTGTAATGTTTGAGGGTTTCTGGCTGATCCTGCGTTCGCCCTACCTGATATGCATATCTCTATTTCTATGGCTAAGTGCAGTTGTCTCATCCTTCTTTTACTTTCAGGTATAGTTATTCTAAATATGTATTTTACATGCACTGTAAAGCTTTCCTATAATGCTTTGAGCATATTATTTTTATTTGCGCGATCAGTTCACAGGACTCATCAATTGCTCTCTTAATCACCTTTTCTCCATGATTTTCAGAAAGTAACAATAATAGCTACTACAATATCAAGTCCAGCTGCCAGAAGGAGAACATTTGCACTGATAAACAGCTTTATAGCAGTTTTTATTCTTGCAGGACAGCTCACTCTGACGGTATTTTGTTCATCTCCAAAGTCCAAACTACCTCATCCATCTATTTCCTTGTATTCCCACTACATTGTCAATGAGCCTGCATATCCAAAAATTTTTTAACCACAATGGTGATCTTGTATGTCAACCATCATGAGAAAGAAACGTTTAATGTTCTTAGTCTGTTTCCTTGGTTCCACATTGATTGTCATGCTTTCAGCACTGGGTACACCGTCCAAATTATCCCAGTCATCTATTTCCAAGTTCTCATTACATTGTGAATGAATCTTCATATCTCAAAAAATGAAATACCACGACATAGATCTAGTATGCCAACCATCATGAGAAAGAATATAACTGTTTGTAGTCTGTTTCCTTAATTCCATTGATTGTCATGTTTACAACAGGAGACCACATCAGACTGCACACTACAAGATCAATTTTTGTATTGTATGTCCAACATTGCAAAATTATCTATTTTAAAGTTGTCATGCTTTTCATGTGCTTCCAGTGTATTCAATGTGACAAAGTTCACCTGTATGATTTTAATTAAATTATTTGGTCAAATGTTTGTTCCTTGTGTGGTAGTTGTTTCATAGAGTGTGATTTCCGTGATTCTTTTGGAGTGATTTATGTTATGTGAAACCCTGTTATGGATCCGTATTTTTTTTCCTTCCTGAGTATTCCCATGTTAGCTTAAATATTTTCCAATCTATACTTATGAATCAGACATACAATGTAATAAAGTCCAAACTATTGATATTGTCTCTTCTCTCATCCAAAATCCAAAAAATGACATTTTATTCTTCGTGTTCATTATTGATGAGGTTTATTACTCTATTAAAAACCTATCCAAATTCCAAACATGGGTGCTCCATAATAATGATATGTGTTGACCAAATAGTAAAATGTCTGCAATCATTGATGATGTTTATTATTTAAACTTTCCTCGTGTTTATAGTTACAAAATTCTTGGGATTTTAATGAGTCTTGTTATGATGTAAACAAACATATCAGGGCCATATCCTTACTGTTGCTGGTGTAACTGTTGCTATCTGTGCATCTCCACTCGTTGCAGCCTCAAATATGCTTGCCCTTGCTGTATGGCCAACTTGGATTGCTGTGGCTATCACTGAAACAATTCGAAAGGTATCAAACATCAATAGATTAAGGACCTCCAGTTGAAACTTTTAGTCTTATTACTATTGCTCTTCCTTTAAATGTTAATGTCCAAATGACACATTATTATTTGTATTTGCATATTTTGAGAATCATTAAATCTCAAGTTAAGTAATCAATTGTCACAAAGATGGGTTTGTATAAAAGAGTTTGTGGATTGTTATATATGTACTTTGTCTTATGGTTCACAAGATGAGAAATTATCGTTTGACATAATTTTTTTCCCTATACATTTGCTAATACTCGTGCTGCTTCATTCGGTTTCATCTAAAGCAGTGCAACATTACACAGGGTTTCACATTCCGCTTTGTTCAAAACTAATTGTGTAGTGCCATAGATGTGGTACACATTACAACATCAGTTTAAGTCATAGTAGGTCAAATGCTCAGAACTTGATTGATAAGGTTTATCAGTGCAATAAGATTTTTTTTCTTTATTACCAACACTGATTTAGGGCATAATAAATTGACATCCAATACCAGGTGGAACCTGTTGAGTACCTACTCAGTGTTGTATATACTTTGTGTTATCATTTCTATATTCAGATAGTCGGGAATATAAAAGGTTCTTTAATTTGCTGTTTTCCTAATCTTTGATTCTTTACAGGTAATCACTTATGTTTTGACAAGGCCTGGAAGGGAGTTGTTGTTTACAGTTGTCTCACTGGATGAAAAGTACAAAGCCAAGGTAAAAGATAAGTTTCTTCCCTGATATGAGCTTCCTGACCAAGAGCAAACAGGGGCAGCATGACTTGGTACTCCATAGAATCAGGCATAGAATGTTGTGTAACTCATATTTATGCTGTTCTAACTTCTTTTCGAAAGGTTTCATAACGTTATTTCAAATAAAATGGTAATGAGCCAAAAACATCCTCATGCTACTTTCTGTTTTTTTGTATTTGGAGGTTTGGAGGTAATGTGCTACGGTGAAAACAACAATTCATATGTAGTCCATGAGATCTGTCTCTCTAAATATAAAGTTGCAAAATTGCAGCAAATTTAAGGACCTAAGTTTGAAGAAAGCCGTTTCTCATCTGCCTACTTACCTTATTATGAGTATCAGATTCTTTAAAGGTTTGTAGCTAGTATTGCCGAATGATGTGAAAATACTCTTAGGTTGCTTTCTGTCTTTCCTGTTAGTTTTGCAAACTTTGTTACATTAAAAAATAAACGTGTTTTCTTGTAGGTTTGTATAGATGTTATTGTCCAAAGGCTAGGTGATGCTGCAGCTGCTGGAATTTATAGTTTGCTGTTCGGCAGACTTGAGAAGAAAGCAACCATGGTTACCCTCTATGCATTGCCGGTATGAATTATATTGTAGTGATTTGCTTACTCTTTCCAGCTGTTTTACGTGTGGTTTTTTAGTGGCATATTAGCCATAGGAAGTTAGGATGTCATTGCTGATATGCTTACATGCATCATTCCATCAACTTGACTCCATTAGTATGAGAGTCAGAGTCCTCATGTGAACGTGCTTTGGTTTCTTTTTTAAAAAGGAAAAGTAGAAATCTCCACATGGATTCTTGGGCTTTGGTGCTCAAAACGCAAGCAATTTTTTCATTTCCTGTGAGGATTCCCATCCCAATAGAGGATGTGTTTCAGGAGTTTCTAGGTGACCTTTCTGTTTACTGAGCAGAAAGTGTACTAAACCAAAATCCATACGCAAGACAGTCAAAAAAATGTTGAACACATATGCAGAAAATGTTTAACTATTGCAACTAATACAAATCCTTATAATTAGAAGAAAAAAATACTTGACCAACCTAGCTAGGTGGCATTGTAAAAAAAGAAATAGACACCCAAAGTCGAGTAAAAGGAGACATGAACTTGCGTGGTGGGGGTGTACTCCCAACACCTCCCACCTGAACTAGGCTCACTTCCTCGAACTCTTGTATTAGATAATTAAAACGATTGCTAGATAAATTTATTTTTCTCTCATTTACGAGGGTCCTGAGATAGATCACTGAGGTGTCATTGTTTTCGATTTTTTACCAGCTCTGCTTCCTGTGGCTTCTCACTGCATTTCATTTGGGGCGGCTCCAAACAAGTCTTGCCAGGCTTAAGGCGGCTCCTGTACCATCCTAATTGCTGAAGGGCCAAAAATTGATACCCTATATATATTTTCACATTATCACCAAGACTGAACCTGGTTGGTCCTGCTATTTTCTTTGCTAGGTTTTGACTCTGCAGATAAGCAGATAGCTGCTGGAGGTACTGATGACACGAAACAGGCAGAGTTTTCCTTTCAGGATGAATTGGACTATTGGAGTTAACTACAGAGAATAAGTTCCACGCACGGAAGAGATCGTACAAGATACATAAAGAGGAATGTTAGGACTACACATAATAATAGTAGAATGATTCTTTGTTTTTGTACTGGTACCTACATGGCAGAAACAGAGTCATGCAAACTGCAAGGTATATACGCCGATGTTAAGAACGGTCTCGGTAAAGACATGCGATTGTCTATACTAAACCTCCTTGCTTGTTTCAAAGGATGGCAGGTCGTCGAGAAAACCTTTAAATCTAGTGTGTTCCTTGAAGGACGAATTTGCAGTTAACTATGAGACTTCACCATGTAGTATACAATATTAGATAATATAATTTTCAACTTTTGTATGATGCAAAATGCAAGTTGCATATTATATCACTGCCTCCTATTCTCTTGGCTGCTTGACTTCAATTGATTAACTGCATACAGTAGCTGAAGACTTCAACTTGCATCTGCAGCTACTGACTCGGCTAACCAATCGTGCAACTATTTGGGGGCATGCCAATGCTATACAAATTACCACCGTTCTATTTGCAAAAGACGCGAGTATTCATTAACATTAATATAAGTAATACATGAGGGACAGTTAGGTATGATGTTGTTCGTAGGAAATCATACAGTACAGCTCTCTGAAATGCTGCATTTTTAAAGAAAAATCAGGTGGCTTGCATTTCTTTTGGAAGCTAAAGATGATGGGATCACCCACCGATCTTTTGCGGTGGCAATCATGCATCCAGAATCACCCGGCCAATCTGAGTCGAGTTATAAAGCGGTGAAGGATAGCTAGCTAGTAGCGTCGTGTTGTTCATTCACCAGTCGACCTATCTATACACTTGATCGAAGTGACACGACACGACGCCACCCGGCCTCCATGGCGAGCGGCATCGTCGTCGTGCTTGCCGTGGCTGCTGCCGTCATGGTGGCGGCGCGGCCATCTGAAGCAGCGAGGTACACGGCGGCATCGGACGCCGACCCGCTCCGATACCCTGGCCGGCCGGGCGGCGGCAGGCCTACACGTGGCCCCATCTTCCCTGGCTTCCCCGGAGCCAGGCCGTCTCCGCCAGCATCCTCCGGCGGCTTCCCGTCCCCGCCCACGCCAAGGTTGGCGCCGCCGCCGCCTCCTTGCGCGAGGATCGAGCCGCCGGTCGGCTTCCCGGTGGTGCCGGGCTTCCCCGGCCTGCCTGGCGGCTCCACGCCATCGTCGTCGCCGACGGAGTGCGTGACGCCGCTGGCGGGGCTGATGACCTGCGGGACGTTCCTGACGGGGAGCGATTCCGAGACGCCGACGCCCCAGAGCGAGTGCTGCGCCGGCCTTCAGGGCTTCATCAACAGCACCGGCGCCGCCGGCGACGGCGACAGGACTCTGCGGTGCCTGTGCCCGGTGATCCTCGGAGATGTGAACAAGATGCTTCCCAAGCCGGTGGACCCGGTGCGTATGATGTACCTCCCGATAGCCTGCGGCGTCGTGCTTCCACCGCAGGTCCTGTACATCTGCTTCAGTGAGTGCCATGTCTCTTTCTCTGCATCCAAGTCTTCAACTGACACACATGCTTGATTAATTGCATGAATTTGTAATGTAATGCAGCTGGGCAGCAAACCCCACCGCTCGTCGGCCGCATTCCTGACGTCTGGGAGAAGCCGTCGTCTGCAGGCAAGCGAGCAATATAATGCAGTTTACTATTCTACTTTACTGCAGCAAGCAGATACACCATATCAATGCAAATAACTTGATCTTCAGTTGCATTCATTCATGCCCATGTATTTGATCTCGATCTGATATATATGATGCTCTTGTCTGTCATGTGTCCCTGCAGCCTTATCACCGTGATCAATGATTCGGAGCGGATCGGAGGCCCATGAATGAATCATGATTTAAACTACTCCGTCAAGCTTATATATACTTCAAATTAAGTTCAGGAAAATACGCCGTGTTGTACGCATGCAAACTAGTATTATTCGTCATACTCTCATATCATGTGTCTGTGAGATGTAAGAGCTTGTTCTTTTTTTTTAGAAAAAAGGAGAAATTAATATATACAAGCCGAGTTGTATGTAATCGAGTATATGTATACACTAATTCTTTCTCCTGATCGAACTATGTCTAGTTGCCAGATCCAACTGAACGAAGGAAACAGAGGACAGTCAAAGAGCAAAGGAAAATATCATATGAAAATCAACCAAGAGCATAGGACAAAGACTCACATAGAAACTAGTAAAACTTCTTCAGAAAATATATTCGTGGCTATTATGTAGGAAAAAATCACAACTCTAAAAGGAAAGTACTGCAATCCTAACAAAGATGAACATATTAGCTATGCTGAATTTTGAGCTGTCACGCAGGGTATGCAGGAAAAACCAGAATTCTAAAAGACATTACTGTAATCCTAACAAAAATGAGCATATTAGCTAAATGGCGTGCATCTTAGACACAATTTACAATGAATTTTGAGCTATCAAATTAATGATTAGCAACTGTAATAAAAAAAATGCTAGGGGATACAAAAATACCGGGGGGGGGGGGGGGGGGCAAAAAGAAAAATAAAAGTACCATAGTATCATGCAAATTTTGTGGATGAGAGAAGATGCTGATCACTATCTAAAAAATTACAAAAGTGTGAGTATGAAGGAGTGGGTCCGTCATTCAAACAATCAATTGTGATATATACAGAAGTTGTATGACAATCCTATTGCACATGGAAAATCATAATGTGTTATCCAATAAAGTAATTTTTGCCAATTCTAATTGAGGCTACGAATTCAATCCATCTAGATTGTGTACCTTTTTTTTTTGGGGAACTCTAGATTGTGTACCTTGGGACAGAAGGATGCACTCTGAACGAGGGGCCTGCTAATTAGAGAGGCTTGTGTCTGCACACACAAAAAAAAGGAGGCACCTTTTCTTGATTCATTCATTGCGACAAACATCTTATGTGTCGGCAAAGAAAAGAAAGGATGATCCTTTCCTCGCAGCAAGAGAAGCAAAAAAAAAACTGATTTCTGTAAAATACTAACATTTGAACTGGCATATGAACCTACAAATTTGAACCCCCATTCGTGCCGTGCTGATATCCATAAGCACATATACAGAAGTAATTGTGTCAAAATACCAAAGTGTCTATGTACCCATCCCAACTTATTTTTCTCAAAAGAATACAGAGTATATATCTAGTAATGCCGGAATCACCTTCAATAAGGTTGTTGATACTGCAAAAATGGGCAAGCTCTGCCAAAAGAGGCATCTTTCTTGTCATCCTAAACTGCACCATACTAACCAAGTTCCATTTAAACTTCGACATAAATATAAAATAGAATTAAACTCCCCCTCATCGAAAGCGTGCCCACGTCAAGTAACTGAACATTTATCCCTGAAACCCATTTAAGAATGACTGCTAGATTGGATCCCTGAAACCCATTTAAGAATGTTGGGTGTTCCCATCCCAAGTAGTATTTGGTCAGGCAGCTTCCATGGTTTTTCTTGTTAATGCTGATCGTGCCATCAGCATGAACTTTGCAAGACTCATACATTTTCGTACCTGTCAGTCGATCAGTGCGGTGAGGCGGAACGAACGAAGCGGGGCCGGCGGAACGGAACACCCGCGTTCTTTCTCTCTTCTTGCCCGGCCTGCTTCTTCTTGTTTATTCCTCGATCTTTTTCTTCCTCTGCCTCTCTCTTTCTGCCTCGATCTCTTTCTTCCTCGATTATAAATCATCATCAGTCGCCCGCCACCGCATTCAGACATGGCCTCCGCCTCCGCGAATCTTCTCCCCCGCCTCCTGCTCATCCTCCTCCTCGTCGGAATCGCTACTGCAGCTGCAGTGAGCTCCGACGAGGAGAATCTGCGCTCCCACCCACACCGAAGAAGGCACCCCCGACTCCGCCGGGGCCCGTGCCCCCTAATCCAATTCCTCCTAGTCCTCCTTCCCCTACCCCACCACAACCTCCTCTCCCTGCATGCGATTGCAGGTGTAACTGCTCGCACTGCAGGCTGCAGCCAGTGGCAGGAACCGGACCTCCATCGTCGCCGCCAGCAGCAGGTCCGATTCGCCCCCGCCCACCCTTCAACTTCTTCCCTCTGCCGCCGCCGCCTCCAGCTGCCAGCATTGGTGCGCCGACGACGGAGTGCGTGACGGTGCTGGCGGGGCTGATGAGCTGCGGGACGTTCCTGACTGGAACCGACCCGGAGACGCCGACGCCCCAGAGCGAGTGCTGCGCCGGCCTTCAGGGCTTCATCAGCAGCGCCGGCGCTGGCGGCGACAGCACTCTCCGGTGCCTGTGCCCGGTCATCCTCGGAGATGTGAACAAGATGCTCCCCAAGCCGGTGGACCCGGTGCGGATGATGTATCTCCCGATTGCCTGCGGCGTGGTGCTTCCACCGCACCTCCTTCCGATCTGCTTCAGTGAGTTCTCGATCTTTCCCATGCATTTCTCATCGATCGATCTCTGCAATATATTCGATCAGGTGAGGTCCTCAACGTACTGACGCCATCGCATGAGTTAATTTGTAATAATGCAGCTGGGCAGCAAACCCCGCCGCTCGCCGTCGACGGCCGCACATTCCTGACATCTGGGAGAGGCCCGTTTCAGGCGAGAGCAACATTTATTATACATTTATTAATGCACTACGGAGTAGTAGGTAGTAGATGCCTGATCAATGTTGTCTCCTCTGTTCTTTTCCATATATGCAGGTGCCTGCTTATCACCTTGAGCCATCATTTCAAGCGGAACGCAATGGAACGGAGGCCATGAATGATCCAGTCAGCATATAGACATATATAGCTCGATCATATATATAGACATTCATATACGAGATCGATGAATCTTATTAGCAGCTGCTACTACCGGCCTCTCTAGAAAATATTCATACCTCAACCAAGTTATCCCCAATGCATGCATGTAATAGCTAGCTAGGCTGTGGGTGTACGCACTGCTGAAATCAACTGGTACATGCAGTACTAGTTGTAAAATTAAGAGTATGATGTAATTGCCGCCGCCGAAGCTCCGCGCCGCCACCGTTCTCCCTCTCCGGTGAGTGCCGCCTCAGACCGACCTCGCCCTCGCATGTTCCCGCATCTCCTCCACCTCCGTCGGCCTTCATCCCTTCCTCTCCCTCACCGTGTAGGGCTGCCGACGTTCCCCATTGACCGCCACCGCCGGAGCTTGTGGACCGCCGTCGTCACCACGCCTCCTCGCCGCCAACCACCACCGGTGTTCTTTCCACTCCTCCTCGCGGCTCATGCTCGCCCCGTCGCCGCCCACCGCGGCCGGCTCCGCTTCACCGCCGCGCCATGAACGCGGTCAAGGCCACCGCCGGCCTTGACCTCTGCCTTGCACCGCTGGGTCTTGTTGGGCCACCGTCCATGGGCCTCTGCTGGGTCGGATCTGGGCCTTGGGCCCAATAGCTGCTGCACTGTTCATATATTGTGAGCTTGTGTGTGATTCTTGAAAAAACTCATAAATAAATGTGTGGATGTCAAAAATGATGAAACTTATTTTTTTAGTTTCCCTGTGAGCTTCTCTGTGAAATAAAAATATTGAACTGCCATGTTCCTGTTAAATATTTTCAGTTATGAATTTATTTGTTGTAGGGATGAAAAATGCTTAATAAATTGTATCTTTCTTCAAAAATTGCAAATCCAACTTCGTTAGACTCCTCGTCTCCTTGAGTTGTGCACTGTCCAGATCTATGGATAAAGTTTACTGTTTGTACCTTTATACCAATATTTTAGTTTAATCTACCTTTCTAGAGCTGGAATTTGTCGTTTTTCATAAATTGCAGAAATTGATAAAATGGTGAATCTAACTCTGTCAACCTCTTATCACTGTCTAGATTATGAGAAAAATGGTTTTGGCATTTATCTCCCCTATTTGAATGTGTTCCATGATTTATATGCTTTAGGGCTGCTCATTTTAGTTTAATTGTTGCTAGTAAATGGAAATAGATTCTATGTTAAATCCAACTCCATCAAATATTTATGTTAATATTCTGTTAGAATAAATTTTCTTTGAAATATTTATGTTAAGTTTAATTTTATTTGGGCAATATCTTCATAGCTAGTCATGTATGCTTAAGCAATTGTTTTTCGTAGTGCTTGCTTGTTAAATGTATTTTCTTACCTTGTTATGGTTGTGTTTCTTTACTTGATGCATTTCATAAGCATCTTCATTTGCATCACTCCTAATGCATGCATACATTCACCGTTTTGGACTTTTGCTTCTGAGTGTTAACCCAAAATGTGTGTGTATTAAACAGAGTTTGGCTTCCCTATCTGTAAACCGTACCGTGGAGCAATGATACTATTGTTGATGCCCTTACCTTGTTATTATTAATTGTTAACAATATCACTTGCATTGTTACTTAGGGTACGATATACATAACTAACATGATCCAGGAGGACAAGATCATTTGGAAGCTCACGAAATCAGGAATGTATTCCACCGCCTCCGCCTATAGGGCTCAATTTCTCGGCTGCACCACAACTCCATCGATTAGCTCCATATGGAAATCTTGCGCGCCTTCCAAATACAAGTTCTTCGCGTGGCTCATTACCCAAAATCGGGTGTGGACGGCTGACAGACTTGTTGCACGAGGATGGCCGCACAACACCCGTTGCCCCCTATATCGACGATCAATGGAGTCTGCACACCACCTCTTAGCGGACTGCCGATACACGAAGAGAATTTGGGAGCTGACTGCGGCCTGGACAGATCAACCTGGCCTGTCTCCAACTGACTGGACACCTACCCGCGATGTCTTACAATGGTGAACTTTTATCACCACGTTGCCGGACTCCCCGAGAAGAGCTTTGAGAAGCCTCGTACTGCTAGTCATTTGGGAGATATGGAAAGAGCGAAACGCACGAGTATTCGATAGAAGAGAGTCATCCACGGCTACGCGTATGGCAAAAATTAAAAATGAGGTGTCCACCTGGATTGTCGCTGGGGCAAAAGAGCTAGCGCTCCTTGTTTTGCAAGAGTAGTGTCTTTGCTTTGTTTTCTTTGCTGCTCCCGACAGCTTGTTTTGTACTATCTTCTCTATCAATGAAATAGGCACATTCTCATGCCCGTTTGTTTAAAAAAAATATATCTAACATGATCAACCGGCCATGAGCCTTGGGCCTGTATGGGTTAGCTTGCGCTGTTCCATCTGGTTAGCTTATTATATATATCCATGATATGCATCTTATATTGAGTGATCAAAGGCTTCTAGGCTTTAAAAGGGCATGAAAAGAATGTACTTTAATTGGTTGCACAATCTACATCTAACCAAGATGCCTCATGCTGATTACAATGAGTGTTTGCTGCATAACTTAATTTTTCTAATTTATAACTTGACCTATTTCATGTGTTAGTGCTGTAATCTGTTCCTAGTTACATGGTGAGTACTCTTCTTATCCGTAACATTGATCTTTCATTTTTGTTCAAGTAGATTAGTTCATGGGAGGCTGTTAATTCTGGGATATTTGATGGCCTCATGAGTTCTGAACAGCACAGAAGGGTTAGGGGGCAATCCGTAGCTTTTCATGTCCTGGATGAGGGTCGCCAATGATCCATCAGCGTCGGTGAAGTCATTCCGGAAGTAAAGACATATCAGTCGGTTGTTCCGCCGAATCCTTTGCTGATTTCGTTATCAGAGCGAGTGACTGGAACAGGACCACATTGACCTGCTTGATGAGCGCGCTCTAAGTGCAGGGAGAGGGGTGACTGTCTGTTGGGATGCTCCTGCTACTGAGGTGTTTCAGCCACTAGTGCTAGTAGCAAGAGTACGTACAACAACTTCTAGTTGTGTTGTTCCAGCTCATGTGTGGAACAGAGAGAGGTTAGAGATTCTTCTTGTTCCTATACCGGGCTTGTTGATGGAAGGAGGTATTTGGGTCCCCCTCTAAGAGATAGAGTACACAGGAGCGCAGCCTGACGATAGTATGTTCTAGCGAGGCCAACCCGAGGCAGTGAAGTTTAAGTTTCTTCCTCGACCATTCATCATGTTGGGAGAGGTCACGATTGTCTCTCTGAATTTCTAACTGGTGTAAAATTTCTTTAGCCAAAGCAAGCTGGGTTTTGACATTTTTTATCTTTCGCTGGCTTCATTTTTGCAGGCCTCTGCTGAGACGTTGCAGCTTTACGAACTAGCGCTCCACCGCACAATTTGAGGAAACGGGAGCCTCCCAGTTCTGCTGCACGGCTTCTTGAAAGCCAGGCAACTTGGGCCAGAAACTCTCGAAGTGGAAGGGGCGCTTGCCTCGGGTGCCGACCTTGAGCCCAAGAATTAGAGGGGCAGTGGTGGGATACTGCAGAGGCTGCACTTTGTAAAACAGCATCAGGGAAGATATCATACCATTCATTGCAGCAAAAAGCTCTGTCGAGGTGCACAAGAGTGGGGATTTCTCGCTGGTTGGACCAGGTAAACTTACAACCAATCAGAGGGATCTCTTTGTGCTCAGAATCATCAAGGAACCTACAGATACGTCCCATCATTGCACGGTTTAGACTAGTGTTATTTTTGTCTTCTGGTTGATAAATCAAGTTGAAGCTAGTCACCTGCCACCAGCCTTACATCTCTGAGTTCCTGTAAGAATAGCTGTTTATCGTCATCGGTTTGAGCCTTTGAGGGCCATATATACCCCTGTAAACCACCAGTTGCAACCTTCTTCTTCCATGAACTGCACAGAGATAGAGTAAGAATCTGTGTGAGTGGCAATCGCCTGACAAACTGTGCTTTTCCAAGCTATCAGAATTCCCCCACAGGTGCCGCTGGCCGGCAGGGCTATGAATTTGTCAAATTCTGAATGGAATATTTTTTTTTCTCGAATACAAAGGAGAGCTCCGTATCATTGTATCAAGAAGAAAGGAAACAAGAGTTCCAAGTTACATGACTCCGGTGGATCTAAAGTCTCACCAACATCTGCCGAGCAGAAACAACCAATGACCGAAGCCGAGCTAAACTACTGCTATTACTCAAAAACAAAACAACCAAGGCGCTTGGCTCCCACCAAAACCCACAGATCAGCTTCAAGCCTAATTCGATGAATCAATTCTTGAGAGCTAGATGATTGGACGCCAAACAACCGCGCACTCCGCTCCTTCCAAATGTTCCAGGAGATTAGCATGAAGAGGGAGTCCAATCCTTTTCTCATTCCCCTTGACTGCTGCTTCCGCAAAGTGCACCACCATCCATGCAATGTATGCTCGGCATTCTGAAATAAGCACTGGCCTCCTCTCCCTGCAACCACTTCCCACCAGATCTGCCTGGAAAAGGAGCAGTTAACAAGCATATGGGACCCTGTCTCACTTGCTTGATCACACATTGGTACTGTCAACCCTCCCCTAATATCTCGAATCCACCTTTGCCCCTGCATAGCCTGTGCCACCGTCCTGCAGTTTCTAGTTCTCGGTTGTATGATAGCATGCAGCGTTGGGGCCAGCTCCGAGATCTCTTTCCCATCAATCCAATTATCAGACCAGAACAACGTCCTCTCCCCATTTCTGACTGTAATTGTGATGGAGGCCCTGAAGAAGGCAAGCACTTCCTGTTAGGTTGATCTCCCGGCCCACACGGCCCAAAGGCCGTGAGCCTGATCCAGTCCGCGCCCTGATCGGGGGCGCCCAATCCTACATGGTTGGAGGGCCCCTGTCACCCCGCGCTATAAAGAAAGGTGGGGGCCGCCGGCTCAAGATACGAGGTTTACCTGAGCCGCCACGACCCACCGATACACCTATCCGATCTAGGGTTAGCGCGGGCAGTGACGGGAAGACCCGCCACCGCCGCCACGACGTCATCGCCGTACTCCGTCGCCGTCCCGGGCCAGTGCCGGTGGCGACCAGAGGGCCGGAGCGACCTGCTACCGCGACGCACTCCTACGACTACACTGCGCGACGCTGCCTTGAGCAGATCCTCACCAACAGAACCGGCCATGGCGACTGGAACCGCCGCGACCGGCGGGGATGGTATACACCCGAATCCCATCTCCTTTATTCAACACAGCACACGCACATGTACACATACACACCCAGATGCACCTATTCTATACATGAGCGACCCACAGATCTAACAATGGTATCAGTTAGCCTCGTTGTTAGTAGATCCAACTCGGGAAACACGAGAAATCCGAGAAAAAGAAGCAAATCGAACTCAAACCCTAACCCTAAACCTAGATCCAGAGTGGACTTACCTCGGTATGCCGTCCACGGGCGGCATCACCACCACCCTAATCACCCCTACAGATCTCCTCGACGGAGCCGCGCGCGAGACGCACGCGACTCCGGCGAGGAGGCCCGCAAGGGCGCAGAGCAGTAGCGGCGGCGTGACGACGCTAGCCCTACGCGCACAGATCCGAGCGCACTGGATCTCGCCGGCCATAGTGGCGGCGAAGATCCGGCGGCACGCCGGCGGTAGGCCACCGACCGAGCGTGCGCGCGTGCGCAAGACCTAGCTACGGCTAGCACAGAGAGGGGAAAGAGAGGGGTGGAAGAAGAGAAGCACCGCCGGCCATGGCTCACCGGCCATGGCGCGGCGGCGCAGAGGAGCTACGGCGCGGCGGCGTGAGGCCGCCGGCCGGGGAGAAGATGAAGCTGCCGGCTCTCGCGAGGAGAGCGCGGCGCGAGCGAGCGAGCGAAGTGACAAATGAATTAGGGTTTAGGGTTTCCCCGGCCGCGACTGCCTTTTATACCACCCGAGACACGCGCTCGTCCGTTCGATGGAGATCGACGGCTCTGAGTGACGCGGGGGCGGGAGGCGCTGCGGCGCTGGGCCGAATCGGCGGCCCAGGCCCAGGTTGCGGCCTGGGAGCGCGGCGGCGTGGCTGGGCGGGCCGAAAGAGCGGCTGGGCCGCACTGTTCGCGTGCGCGAACGCGAGCGCGGGCCGCGGACCGAATTCGGAAATGGGCCGAAAAACGAAAAACAGTGCACAGTAGCGTTTCTCTTTTAATTCGAATGATTTTCAGAATAATTTGAATGGAAAATTTTAAATAGATTTTGCCTCTGTTTAAATTTGAACCAAAGGGATAATTTTCAGAGGGTACATAGAATATTTTGCTACTGTCCATATGAATTTATTTAAAGTTTCCGCTGCATAGATGATTTATTTTGACTTGTATTTAAATTTGAACCAAAGGGATAATTTAAATTCAAGTCATAGATAAAATTTCAGAATTGTTATGATATTGTTATTTTCTGACCAAAGTTGATAGTAACAATATTATAATTTTATAGATACTGATTATTGCATTATTACTTTTTCTGCCCAAAGGTGATAAAGTTTTTTAATGCAATTTACACTGTTATTATGTTATAATGTTCTCACTTGATATAAATTAATTTCAGCTACGGGTTCCATGATAGTCTCCATCAAGGACATTCCGATTCTCAAATGAGATAACTACAATGAGTGGTACAAGAAGGTGGACTTCTTCTTTACCATGACAGAGCTGGACTGGGTCCTCACTGCACCGATTCCAGCTGAGCCTGAGAAGCCGGTTAGAGGGGCTGATATGACAGATGCTGCTTGGCAGCAAACAGAGCAGGCCTATACGGTCAGCAAACAGAAATTTGACACAGATAATGCCAAATGGATCACTGCCAACAAGAAGTGCTTGGCCGTGGTCAAGAACACAATAGAGCCTGCCATCTTTGGGGCAATTAAAGATTGTCGCAATGTGATAGAGTACTTGGCGAAGCTAAAGAGTCAGTATACTGGCTCTTCAAAGACCTACGCATCTCAGCTAATCAAGCAATTGATCAACGCCAAGTACACAGGCAACATCAGAGAGGACATACATCGCTTGATCCACATAAACAATAAGCTCAAACCAATGGATGAGGACTTGAAAGAGAGTACCATCATTCACTTGGCTTTTGCTTCATTGCCAGACTCGTTTGAGAACTTCGTTGTTAACTACAATGTTAGTTCTGAGAAATGGGATACAGAAAAGACCATTGCGATGTTGGCTCAAGAGGAGGAAAGGATAAAGATAGCACGTGGTAACACTGTTAACCAAGTGCAAAAGAAGAAAAATAACAACAATGCGCCTAACAGCGCAAAAGGAAATCCCTCCTCCTCTAAGGGAAAAGGAATTCAGCACTCCCAGCAGCACAGGCCTAAGGACGGGCAAACCACAGTGGAGAAAGATCAGTGTCTCTACTGCAAAGAGAAAGGGCACTACAAGAAAAATTGTGCTGCCTACTTAAAGATGATCATGGAAAGGAAAGGTGAGAATGTTATTTCATTCATAAATGAATCTCTGTATATAGATTATTCCACATCTACTTGGTGGATTGACTCAGGAGCAACAATTCATGTTGCAAACTCTTTACAGGGATTCCGTTCGACGAGAACTACTCAAAGAAACGAAAGGCGAATTAAAGTCGCGAATGGAGTCGAAGCAGAAGTGAAGGCGGTGGGCGACCTTCTCCTAGAGCTCGACACCGGCTTTGATTTATTTCTTAGAGATGTTTTCTTTGTGCCTAGTTTATAGAGGAACTTAATAAGTGTATCTCGTCTAGATGATGATGGATATGGATGTCATTTTGGAAATGGCATGTGTGTAATAGATTTTAAAGATACAGTTACTACTATTGCTTTTAAGAAAAATGATCTTTATTTGTTATCACTACGTGAAAGTGTGAATTCCGTATGTGATGTGAATGCGCTTGTATCCCCACCTACAGCTCATAATAGAAAACGAAAGAGAACTCAAGACACGTCGTCGAAATTATGGCATTGTCGTTTAGGCCATATTTCGAGGGGGAGAATAGAAAGGCTGGTTAAGAATGACATTCTTCCTCCTCTAGAGTTCTCAGACTTAGATAAATGCGTTGATTGCATCAAAGGAAAATACATAAAGATTACAAAGAAAAATGCTGAACATACCGCAGGCGTTTTAGAGTTAATTCACACAGACATCTGTGGTCCGTTTTCAGTTAAAAGTATAGATGGTTTTGACTCGTTCATTACTTTTACCGATGATTATTCCCGTTATGGATATATTTATCCAATAAAAGAAAAATCAGAAGCGTTGGATAAGTTTAAAATATTCAAGGCTGAAGTTGAGAATCAACATAATTTAAAGATAAAGATAGTACGTTCCGACCGTGGAGGGGAATACTATGGTCGGCACACCCCATATGGCCAAGTTCCAGGACCTTTCGCGAGGTATCTAAGGGAACAAGGTATAGTTGCCCAGTACTCCATGCCGGGCGATCCTCAGCAGAATGGAGTCGCTGAAAGACGTAACCGTACCCTTATGGATATGGTGCGAAGCATGATCAGCTACTCTACACTACCAGTGAGCTTATGGATGGAGGCTTTAAAAACCGCCACCTATATTCTCAACAGAGTTCCCAGTAAAGCGGTGCCAAAAACACCGTATGAGCTGTGGACAGGCAGAGTACCCTCATTGAATCACCTACGGGTGTGGGGGAGCCCTGCTGAGGCAAAGATATTCAACCCGACCATTGGGAAGCTAGATCCCAAGACAGTGAGTTGCCATTTTATTGGCTACACAGAGAAATCAAAAGGATATCGTTTCTACTGTTCTGACAAAGTCACAAAGTTTGTGGAAACGAGACATGCTGCTTTTCTTGAAGAAGAAATGATACGGGGGAGCATGGAAGCTCGAAAGATTGATCTTGAGGAGAGGCGGGTGTGCGCACCCAATCCAATGATTCAGGAGCCATTTTTCGAACTACCTGTTGAGCCTACGCCGACGGTGCCAGACACTGCGGCTCCAGCTCCTGTGGTGGTTCCTCCTGTGGCAACACCGAATGCAAATGTGGAACCTGTCCCTCAGGATCCTATAGAAAATGTTGCTGCAGATCAGGGGGAGCATCAACAGCCTCCAATAGAAAATGTTCCAAATGTAGAGGCCCCTAGAAGGTCTCAAAGAGCAAGAAAGTCAGCAATTCCTGATGATTATGAAGTGTATAACACAGAAGAGTTTCGAATGGAGGATGATCCTATTTCATTCGAACAAGCCATGAGAAGCGAAAATTCATCCAAGTGGCTTGAGGCCATGGAAGATGAAATGAAATCGATGAGTACCAACCGTGTTTGGGACTTAGAAGAAATCCCTAAAGGAGCCAAAACAGTAGGCTGCAAATGGGTCTACAAGACGAAACGTGACTCCAAAGGGAATGTAGAAAGATTTAAAGCGCGTCTTGTGGCGAAGGGTTTTACACAAAAGGAAGGAATAGATTACAATGAGACTTTTTCTCCGGTCTCATGTAAGGATTCCTTCAGAATCATAATGGCATTGGTGGCGCATTTCAATCTCGAATTGCACCAGATGGATGTAAAGACGGCATTCCTTAATGGGGATCTTGAAGAAAAAGTTTACATGGCTCAACCCAAAGGTTTTGTCGTGGAAGGAAAAGAACACATGGGATGTCACCTAAAGAAATCCATTTATGGGTTAAAACAAGCTTCGAGACAGTGGTACTTGAAGTTCAACGAAACGATAAAGAGTTTCGGGTTTAATGAAAATGTTGAGGATAATTGCATTTATGCAAAATTCCAGAAAGGCAGTTACATTTTCCTCATCCTTTATGTGGATGACATTCTACTGGCAAGTAGCAATGTCAACCTATTATTGGAAACGAAGAAGTTCCTGTCCTCGAACTTTGATATGAAAGACCTTGGTGAAGCTTCATTCGTTTTGGGAATCGAAATTCACCGAGATAGATCAGATGGGGTATTAGGATTATCTCAACAGACGTACCTGGAAAAGGTTCTAGAAAAATTCTGTATGCAGAGGAGTAAGCCTACTCCTGCGCCAATAGTCAAGGGCGATAGATTTGGGGATTTTCAGAGTCCTCAGAACAGTTATGAAAGGGAACAAATGAAGACAGTCCCATATGCTTCAGCTGTCGGAAGCTTACAGTATGCACAAGTGTGCACACGCCCTGACCTAGCATTTGTTACCAACATACTTGGCAGATATCAGAAAGATCCAGGCCTCGAGCACTGGAAATTAGCAAAGAAAGCTTTACGGTATGTGCAAGGCACAAAAGGCCTCATACTAACGTATAAAAGAACAGATTCCCTAGAGATTGAAGGGTATTCAGACTCAGACTTTGCGGGAGATGGAGATGATAGTAAATCCACGACAGGCTACATCTTCACTCTCGCAGGGGGAGCTATATCGTGGAGAAGCTCCAAGCAAACAGTGACAGCAACATCTACGATGTATGCAGAATTTATAGCATGTTACGAGGCATCCTGCCAAGTTGAATGGCTAAAGAAATTCATACCAGGATTGAGAGTGGTAGACAGTATAGAAAGACCACTAAAGATGTACTGCGATAACCAGCCAGCAGTGTTCTATGCTCATAATAATAAGAAAAGTACGGCTACCAAGTCGATAAAGATAAGATTTTATTCTGTTAAAGATAGAATCCAGGATCACACCATAAGTCTCGAGCATATTAAAACAGAGAAGATGCTCGCGGATCCGCTAACGAAAGGCTTACCACCCAACGTGTTCAAGGAACACGTAGCCGGCATGGGACTAAGGTATTGCCTACGATCTCTGGATTAACAAGGCCCATAGATTAAAGAATCTATTTCTGAATAGGGGCGTGTACAGTAGCTATTGATTCTATCGACGATTGAGTCGGGACGATGAGATATGCTCTGTGCACAAATCTAGGATGGAATAAGGAAAATTGTAAAAGTAAAAGAAAAGCGATTGTGAGATCAAAGGGGAGATTGTTAGGTTGATCTCCCGGCCCACACGGCCCAAAGGCCGTGGGCCTGATCCAGTCCGCGCCCTGATCGGGGGCGCCCAATCCTACATGGTTGGAGGGCCCCTGTCACCCCGCGCTATAAAGAAAGGTGGGGGCCGCCGGCTCAAGATACGAGGTTTACCTGAGCCGCCACGACCCACCGATACACCTATCCGATCTAGGGTTAGCGCGGGCAGTGACGGGAAGACCCGCCACCGCCGCCACGACGTCATCGCCGTACTCCGTCGCCGTCCCGGGCCAGTGCCGGTGGCGACCAGAGGGCCGGCGCGACCTGCTACCGCGACGCACTCCTACGACTACACTGCGCGACGCTGCCTTGAGCAGATCCTCACCAACAGAACCGGCCATGGCGACTGGAACCGCCGCGACCGGCGGGGATGGTATACACCCGAATCCCATCTCCTTTATTCAACACAGCACACGCACATGTACACATACACACCCAGATGCACCTATTCTATACATGAGCGACCCACAGATCTAACACTTCCGGCTCCACCTCCAACTTCAACTCTGACCAAGCTCTTGTTTCATCTGTTTTGTGTAACCACAGCCATCTTGTTCGTAGTGCAAACTCTGCTACCTTGAGATCGAGTACTCCCAGTCCACCATAGATTGTCGGCTTGCAAACAGTCGGACAAGCCACCATATTCTTGCCACGCGACGCTTTATCACTCCCTGTCCACAGGAAGTTCCTTCTGATGCTATCCATTTCTTTGATCACCCATGGTGGCAAATGATGAGGTAAATTGGCATTGCCGACAGAGTGGATTTGATCAGTGTCAACCTGCTGAATGGAATACTGAATAGGAAAGATGCTAATTCATAGCTGCCACTTTAGTCTCTTGAAGGCAAACAATATCAGAATTGGAAGAGAGTATTACATCCCGTACAGAGTTGCGACGAGCTTTATTGTTGAGCCCACGCGCGTTCCAAACTAGAATAGAAGATGGATTCATTACAAAAAATATGTGGCGACCACGGGGTGAGAAGGAACACGTGAGGCCGATCAGAAGCCTGCCAAGGAATCAGCAGAGCAGACCTCCGCTCCTTCATCCACTGTCCATCCAAAAATGGCTGCCACGGCTGTAAGATGAGCATCAGAAAGGTTGCCAAACAGCTTGCTGCATTCATCTTGTGTTGTTTGATCAATCTGCTCTCTCTCTCTCTCCCACTGAAAAACCAAGGCCGCAGATCACCTTCTTCTGTGTTTCTGTGATTTTTACTCTAATAAAAAGCAAATATCCTTTTGAACACTTGCATCAAAAACTATTTTCTAAAGTGAACTCAATGGAGATCATGGTTGGATGGATAATGGTGAATTAATGATAGTTGAACTTCGTGAAAGAGAGCTCATGGAATATGCTGATGAACTAGGATGGACTGTGCTCCTTTTACATACAGCTATAAATACAAGAACTAAACCCTTCTAACTCAGTATGCGTGCTGTATAATGCCATATCGACCATGGACTTGCTTGAGACGAGACCGAGTCTATACTCTCTCACCACAAAGGTGCAACAGCCTGCAACAAACCTCATCTGATTACTTATGAACGCCTATTTATTTCTTCATGTTACCAGCAGTGAACCAATAAATAAGACCGTGCATATAATTTATTTTGATAATAACACCTCTCATCATATGCTTACTCTAGTTTCCTATTCTGAAAAGGGGGATCGGTGTATGAATGTTATTACATAGATTGTAAGGCACATGTATAAACAATCACTTGAAAGAGAATACTGTTAACATTTATTTCTTCAAGTCATGTTTCACGAAGAGCACGCACTTGGTCTTGAATTAACTTCCTCTCCCAGCCCGCAATGCCCTCGAAGGCATGCTCTGGCAGATTCTCAAAAGGCTCCTTCCATGGATCATTCTTCTTAGCTAGATCATAGGTGGCAGCACGGATAGCTCTCTTATTGGGTCCACATGGCCTTATAGAGGTCAGCTTTCCGTAGGCCATGTTAAGCTGCAAGTGTCAGATGAATGAGCACCTAATTTTCTACCAATGTATGTATACGAGGAGGTGAAACAAACTTACATCCATATTCTCGAACCAAAACATGTAAGCAATTGCAATTGCCGGTGCTCTCCCAAGTCCAGCAGTGCAATGGACATAAACTCGCCCTTTGTGTTGTGATATAGCCCATTCTAGTGCAGAAACTGCCTTTGGCAATTGTGACCTCAAGGAATCTGGGTCAAAGTCAACTGCCTGCAACCAATCAACTATAAAGCGTACACAAGAGGCCAAATGCTACGAATGTATATCACACTTGATATGTCGAAAACAAAAACAGTAAGTTATCAGAAATTCAGAAGAAATTAAACAGATAAAATGATTTGGGATCAATTGGTAAATAAGAAGCTCACTGGTCTTCTGATGTGCTGAATGCCAAGTTCTTTGCACCTACTGACAACAGCTTTTAAATCGATCCCCCAGTACTCAATGTCTCAATGTCCTTGTCCTGCTGTAAACAAAGAATGTAGGCAACGTTCTCTTCATTTTTCAAGTGGTCAATATCTTCAGGCTTTTGAGGTTGCGAGCCTACAATCAGGCTATCACTGATGACAGCATAATTCATACCTGAGTTCCATATGTAAGAATTATTTTTTTACATCGATAAAAGCACACTTTTCTTCTTCTTTTTAGATAAAACCATGTCTTTAGTTATAGCAAATTATTGCATCTAGAACAACAATTTACTAAAAAATAGACAAAATCGAAAACCTTACTGACTCAATGGCAAAAGAGGAATCAGATGTTTACATAAAGTTGTCATCTTTCTACCTTTCTCAGTAGGTTTCAGAACTAAAACATATTTTAGCGAAATAACAGGTTCTAAAAAGGGGTTTCCTTAATGTCCAGAGACAGATCTAAGCTATTCTGAACTGCCACAAAATAATGAGTCAAACAGTAATTCTTTTTAAGAAAACACAATGAAACTGATACATGAGGCTAAGAAATTTTGTCAAACAAAATACTGCAATTCCCCATTAGAGGATCACACTAACAGCAATGCAGTTTTGCTCTGTTGTTACTTCCTCAAAGTAAAAGGTAACAATCCACTGATTAAGATGCTCCAAAAATGTCAGTATCTGGCAAATCCAGATCGCAAAGTCTTGGCAACAAGAAATGAAGAAATCAATTCATTTGCACTTACTACCACACTTAACACAGAAATATAGACGGACAGCATTCTTTTACAATATTCTGTCTTAAGATTATCTAAAGTTGTAATATCTAATAAAACGATTATATATACAAAATATAATAAATTTGGCCGAGAAAAATGGAGGCCTATGTACAAAAATCCAATGTTGAAGCAAACCCAACAGTAATCCCACCTCGTACCGTACCGCATCAATCGCGTGGCATCACTAACATCAGACTAGTACCATTACCATCCATCCAAAGTATGAGCACACGTTTTATTGACATCAATCGTTTTGGATAAGAAATCAACAGCACACGTTTCATTTCAAACATGAGTTGCTACCACGGCAGGGAGCCATCGGAAGAGGAGCGATAATGGGCCCATACCAAGATCGTGGTGGTACTCGTAGGGGTTGCGCATCAGCCGCTTCATGGCGGTGTTGTAATCCTCCATCTTCCTGCTCCCTTCGGCTCCGGCAGTGGAGGAGGAGCGGCACAGGGAAAGCCCAGCACTCCTCCGGTGGATCCTGCTTCCGTTGGGAGCGCATCCAATGGCCGCCATGGTTGGCCTCCTGCTCCTGGTGGTGGTGATGCCGGTTGCCAGACTGCAGGAGGTGGGGAGACGCGAGGTGCTCGCCATGGCCGCCGTGATTGCAGGATCTCGAAGTCTGGAGGCTAGAGTGGAATGAATGAAGTCTGGAAGACAAGAGGGGAATGTGTGGGCCTGATTGATTGCTCGTCGGCCTGAAGCCCCATAATCAGCGCCACACTGACCCCCTCTGATTGGTTGTAGAAAATTTTAACCGAATGTTTTTTTAAAGAGGAATTGGGTATAACGTATAAGACTGTGAGTATAATAAAAAGAAAACTTTCTCTCAAATTTGTACCAATAGCTTGAAAAATATTTTGTTAAAAACATAAATCTTTGGAATGGCTAAAATACCCACAAAAATCTACACATTTATAGTGCGCAAAGTGACAATTTGCAATCAAATCAGAAGGTGGAATCAAGTGCATTTTACAAGGTTATTAGATAATGAATTAATACCCAATAAATCCTACCAGGTTAAAACAAATTGCATGCCCTTGACTTTTTGTAAAAATGGTAGTACTACTTCTAAACATAAATTTAAAAGTAGAGGACAATGTCAAAATAACGAAAAAATGTAAGTTAGTTTAAACTCATGAATCTCATGTGATTGTCTAGATAATATATTTTTAGAACTTATTACAACTTCAAAATTTTGTTTATGACTTTAACATAAAAATGTGCATGTACTGATTTCTAGGAGTCATATAAATAGCACAAAAAACACAATTAAGCTTTCATGTCCAAACTAATTTCAATAACTATGTTGTTTGTGCTTTTTTTAGCTCCTCGAGAGTTATGAAAAATATACCCACACGAGTTAAAGTTAATTTGAGCAGTATAAATTAATTTAAAGGGTACAATAATTCTCACACTTATTTGAACAATTGAAGTTGACATGCTATATTTGAATGGACATTTGGTAAAACCTTAGAAAGAAATACCTTTCAAGATGACATGCTATATTTGAATGGACAAAAGTTAAAATTGATTTAGAAGAGAGATTCATGTATATTTATTTAAATATAACGCATACCTTTCAAATTCGCTCATTAGCTCTTTTTGGAGGATGAGACTTTTTTCCCCATCACTAGTAGGACCTTTTCCCTAGGAAACTTTAAAACTCGTGCATCATAAATCCTAATCAAAACACATGGTTGTATATTTAATTTCTTCCTAAATAAGTATGAACAATTTTTTGGTATTATAGGATTTGAAGTTTAGTCTTTATAAGCTCTTATATTCATTTATATTTGAGTCATGTAACCCAGAATTTCCTAATGTGACACAAATTTAACTAATTTTATCAATATATATTTTTTAGAGTTTTATGAATATAAGTCACTGCCTATTTTGCATTGTGTTAGTATGAGAGACATTGCTTACCTTAGAGGAACTTCTAGGTTAACCAATAAGCTTAGTTGTTCTGAAAGATACATAGTATATTGTAAGGAGATAAAATTTATGCTCTATATAATCTTGAAAATCTTATATATGACAACCCCATATAATAAAACAATACAACTAGTTGTCACTTTAGGTCTATAGCATACCAAAGATTCTAAGAAACCAACAATACATTAGGATGTGCAGTAGACATATTGGTCATTGACTCTGTTCATCAACATTCGCGTTAGCCCTCAACCTTCGCGTTAGCCCCACTCAATCTCAATGCAGGGCATAGCTTAACATGTTCATCTCTAGTGTACATAATGCTCTTACCTTTTGCGTTCGTTATCGTCTAGCAGATATTACACGTGCGCTGTACAAAAAGTGGCAGTGGTGGATGGTGTGTGAGCTAGCCGTCTTCACTCATAATTAGTGAAGAAAAATAAAAATGATTTAATTTTCTTGTAGCAGACATAATATTCATATATGTATTTATTTTAAATCACATTATGTGAAAAAATATGTACTCAACTGAAAAAGTTTTAATCGAAAACTAGTTCTGGCGACGAGAGTTGTGTTGATATAAATTATAACTAGTTTTCACTATAGCATACCAAAATTTCTAAAAAACAACAATACATTAGGATGGGTAGCAAATATATTGGTTGTTGATTTTGTTCATCAATGTTCACGTTAGTCCACCCAATTTTAGCGTGAGGTGCAGCTTGAAACGCTCTTCTTAAATGTACATAACTGTCTTATCCATTATGTTGTCGCACAACAAACACTATAAATTTGTCGTCTGAAGATGATAATGGTAGCTGGCGTGTTAGCTATAGCCGTCTTCACCTACGATTAGTGAACAATAATAAAAATAATTTATTTTTTCAGCAGATGTATATTATGTGAATTTATATCTATACTTATTTTAAATTATTTTATATAAAAAGTTCTGTAGGTCAATTTAAAAAGTTTTTAGTCAAAAACTAGTTCACGGCGATAAATAGGAGAGTTGTCTCGATAATAAATAAAAAGAATAAAAAAATTGATAGAAACGGAAGACCACGAAGACGAAGCTCTATCCGGTTTTGTCACACTTGCCTCCCGCTTCGTCACCGGCCGAGAAAAAAAAAAACCAGGGCAGGCAGGCAATCGGAAAGGAAGGCGAAGCGAAGCCAAGGGATTGGAAAGCTAGGGTTTTCGCCATGGCTATCGCCCACCTCGAGCTTCCCCTCCTCGAATTCATTCTTGCCGCGCCCTCCTCCTAGCTGCCGCATCTCGCATCCCCGCAAAAGGAGCCGCCCGCTTTGATTCCCCTACCCCATTTCGAGGGTTTCCCTCCCCTCCCGTTCCCCCAAATCGAATCGCCGCATTACCGGCCGAGCAAGCAACCTGCCCACCCACCCCGTCCGCTTTGAAGACGGCGCTGGCGATCCAGCAGGGGCCGAGGGCGGCGGAGGCGGCCGGATAATCAATGTGTCCGCTCTGCTCCGTGCAGCGCTGGTCGCGGCGCGTCGCCACCATGCTCCCGTGGCTCGTCATCCCTCTCATCGCCATCTGGGCTACCACCCAGCTGCTCCTCCCGGCCGCCTACCGCTTCGAGGTCACCTCCCCGCGCCTCGCCTGCGTCTCCGTCCTCCTCCTCACCCTCTTCTGGTATGAGATCCTCCTCCCGCGCCTCTCCCTCTGGCGCGCCCGCCGCTCCGCTCGCCTCCGCGAGGAGCGCCGCGCCCACGCCCTCGAGCTCCACAAGCTCCGCAAGACCGCCACCCGACGCTGCCGCAACTGCAGCAACCCCTACAGGGACCAGAACCCCGGCGGCGGCAAGTTCATGTGCTCCTACTGCGGCCATGTCTCCAAGCGCCCGGTGCTGGACCTTAATTCGGCCGGTAAGGTGCCCACCGGGTGGCCTTGCTCTCAGGATTGTGGATACTGGCCTGACATGCGCTGCTCCTCCGGCAATAGCAACTCTTTCTTGGCATTCTCATGGCGCTTGCTGTCGTCCTTTTGCACAGCAACAGTGAGCTGGTTCTTGAGGAAGATATTCAGATTTACATCGTCAGGGGACGGTGACGTCTTGGGCCCGGATGGTAAAAGGTTGTCAAAGAGAGGGGAGAATGGAGGAAAAGCAGAGGAGAGCAGGGTCGAGAAGGCGAGGAGGAAGGCAGAGGAGAAGAGACTGGCGAGGCTGGAGAGGGAAATGCTGGAGGAGGAAGAAAGGAAGCAGCGTGAGGAGGTGGCAAAGCTAGTGGAGGAGCGCAGGAAGCTGAGGGATGAGAAAGCAGAGGCTGAGGAGCGTTCTAAAAGCGTTACCCCTGTTGGGGAGAAGGATGCTAGGAGGGAGGCGGAGAGGCGGCGGCAGGAGAGGAGGAAGAAAGAGGACAAGGGCTCAAGCAAGAGCAATTCAGATTGTGAAGACATCGATAGAAGACTGAGCCGCGAAAGTGATAGGAAGAGAGATTTTGACAGAAAGAGTAACTTGGACAAGCGTGAGGGTTATAAACCTCATTACTTTGAAGCTAACAATCATAGTAACAAGACAGTGGAGAGCAGAACAAAGTATTTCGGCCGTATGACGGGCGGTTTTTTATCTTCTTCAAGAGGGTTTGGCGGTGGTTCCTTCTTTGGCAGAAGTGCCCAGGCCCCTGCCCCTCAAGTTAACAAGGTTAGTAGACCTGTAGTTCCTGCAACTGACCACGGTAATGCAGTCAAAAGAGAAACTCAGCATGCCACTCAAGCTACAGCCAAATCTGCTACAGCTGGAGATACCAGAAATTCGTGGACTAATGTCAATCGACCTGTGAGTAAAAAGGGCATTGCCATTTTGATATAAAATATTATTGTTAGAACCAATTGCATCTGTTGCTTTTACCTGAATTTTCATCTTAAATCTTCCAATTCTTTTGTATTATGCTGTATGCAGGTTAGTCCAAATGTGCAGCCACACCCTACTGGCCTTAAAAAGTCATGGCATCAGCTGTTTAGTCGTTCAGCATCAGTGTCCCCTTATCCTGATGTTTCAACTTCAGCTTGTGATATGAACCGGAAGCCAGAACCAAATGGAGCACAAATAAGCAGTGCTCATGTGTTTCTCTCTCACTATCCTCCTCTGGAAAGCAAGCCAAGTTCAAGCCAGTCCATGCAATTTCCAGGTTTTCCACCACTCAGTGGAACGCCTCCCATTAAGCCATTGCCTCATTTTCCTGCTGGACACGTGCCCTTCTATGATGATGCAGAATCAACGGTATTTGAAGAAACAGAACAATTTGAAGACCCATGCTATGATCCAGATGCAATTGCATTACTTGGGCCAGTTTCAGAGTCTCTAGACAACTTCCCTCCAGACTTTGATTGTGGGTTCATGTCAAGTGGTGTCACCAAGGAATCACATGGGAGGCCTTCACCAATTGAGTCTCCTCTATCAAGGTCACGTATGGTTGAAGAAAAGCCTATCAAGCCCCCGCACTCATCAGCCGCAAAAGGGCCTGGTGGTTCCGTTTTGCCTGATGCTAGCAGTGAACAGGGCACATGGCAAATGTGGAGCACACCATTGGTTCAGGAAAGTTTAGGTCTGCAAGGTCCTCAGAGTCAGTGGCTTCAACAAAGTACAAATCAATTTAACCATAGCGCCAATCTTTTCAACGGTGGAACAAAAAGCTCCCTGAGTACTGGTTTGAATGGCAGTGATCCATGGATGCAGAAAGCACCCTTCCAGCAGTTGCCACCTGATACACAAAGTTTGTTCCTTCCACATGAAGTGCAAGGAAAAGCTGTACACAATGATTTGGTTTATGGGTCTCCAAACAAATCAGCCCGTGAACACCCCATTGGGCCGCCTGGTCGTCCATGGCCCAAGTATGTACTTTCTGATGCCCTTTTATCTTTTCAGAAATTTTGCTGCATCATTGCTGATCATCTGATACTGTTAACTTGAGCTAGAAACTTGGTATGATAACTCATGAGAGAATAGGTGTTGTCCTTTCCCTAGATATTGGCCATGCTCATTTCCTGCAATTGTATTCAGGTTTTCCTGTTCACCACTTAGTATAGCTCCATCCATGTATCCACATTTGAGTGCCAACGTATCGACCAGATTTTATGACAATTGTTCAACGCCATATGCATCAATTTTTATGTGCATAGTTACATACATGTGCAACATCTCCATGTGTGATTGTGGATTACTACTTATGTCAACCAGGAAATTTATGTATAGAAATGAAAGGTTTCTAAAAGCAAAGTGCATTATCTTGTTATTTGGTATAACAGAGTGCTAATTTATTCTAACCTTATATTGTTAAACCCATGTGGGTATGTGAAACTGGGTGTATATGGATGATCCATCTTGGAAAGAATAAAGGCACTGGCGCTCTTTATTCTCCAATGATTAGCTGGAAGTTTCTCATGGATCCTTTTTATGAGTTATATATACAAATTGGGTCACGGCATGGAACGAGCGCTGCTTCTAGATTTTTTGAAGAATTTTTTTAATGAACGACACACCAATTTTGTCTTTTGAAGTCACTACTCTAGAAGGTGCCTACCTAGGTGCTAGGCATTACCATCCTGTGTACTGCCTACTCACCACCTAATCTATCGAAGCTTCTGCCTAACACCTATTAGTCTCTAGGAACCTCCCAGCTGCCTGCCTAGTGCCTAAAGCCTTTTAGAATACTTAATCACAGATATGTTTTTCTGATATTTCTTAATTATTCCTTGATGAAATGGTATTAACAGCTGGGAGTTCTATTCTGTTAATGATTCATCACGATTCTCAGTTGGCAAACTGCCATCACGAATAACTAGCTAGCTAGGATCGGACCTGAGCTGGTTGCATGGTGTGTTCCACTGGTTGTGATGTTAAACCTTAAAAGCTCTATGTATTGCCAGTGAGGATTTTGTTTCAACAATTGCATGGTTGATGAATGAGTTGGGCATGCGTTTCTTTCAACCCAGCTAGAAATTCTGTGTTAAGCAAATTATTTTTTGAAAGTAATCGCCAAAGGGTGCTTAGCCTAACGGTTAAGACACTCGAGCGGCACTCCACAGGTCCTGAGTTCGAATCTCCGTGGGAGCGAATTTCAGGCTGTGGTTAAAAAAATCCCCTCGCCAGTCCCGTGTGCCAAAGCACTAGTTAAAAACCGGCCCAGGTCGGCCTGAGGACCGTGTATGGCCCAGGCAACTTCCAGGGGTTACGGATCCTAGTGTCAGGGCGGGGCCGGGGTTCGGGGATTTTCTCGGTCGGGGAAGCCGAGGCTTCTTCTTAAGATAATACCGGTGGGGCGGTCTTTCCCCACCCGGCCGAGTTTTTTATTTTTTGAAAGTAATCAAGATGCTCATTCATTGCTTGGTCTAAATAATTGCTTAGAAATGAGGGTGCAGAAGTTAAGGACCATGTAGTTGCCATCGTGAACTATGGAATCATTAGCTTTTTTTTTTGTCCCTGGTCTTGATGATGTGTTCCTTTGACAATCAATGTAGCTGTGGCACCATGAAGTAAGATGCACTATTCATATTTTAACAAAAGAAAACAAATATTGTCATTTGTTTTTCAATGATTCCGGGGTACTAGTGTCTGACAACTATCGAGTCCTTTGTGTTTACAATGAGAAGAACTTTTGGAGTGGATAATCAGAGTGAACACATGATTTTATGATAGTTATATTGGTTATTGTGGGATACTTCTTTTAGGATATAACTAGAGGCTAGAGTTAGATGGTGAAAAATCAGAGGTCACTTCAGGCAAAACTTGTTCTGTTGCTGGCAATTTTTTTTTTGAGTTACAAGTTTCATACCAAGTGTTTAGTTTTTATTTTTATCTCTAGTAATATTGGGGTGATACCACATCCAAGAAAGTAACAACATGAGATTGGAGGTAGAATAAACTGACCTGACACCAAAGGCCAAAATGGATCATTAAATACTCTTCTCCATCCAGGTTTGATCCCCATTTAAGCAAAAAGAAGAAATTCAAAATTGATCAATGTCTAAGCAATTGTCGTAGTTGTTTCCTTGCGGGCGTCTTGCTTTGTATGGATGGAACATTAATTCTGTAGCCATTGATGCAGTTTGGGATGGGCTGGCAGCCAATGACGCTGGTAGGTGCAACTCAATGGGCAGGGCACTTAAACGTTGCATGTCCTACGATGCGGGCTGTTGTTGGATTAGAGGGTGATTATTCCATCCTTGGTTACTGTGTCAAAACCAAATACGCTGATCAAACCTGGACGGAGGGAGTATTTATCTAGTTTGTGCAATGACAAAACCCTTGAACGGATGAATGGATGGTTTTATGTGAGCTAGTGTTGTTATTTAGCCAAGGTTTGTGTTCTTATAGAAATATTTAGTTTGATTGATAGCATTGGACTTTTGGCACTGTAGATGGCTGGACTTTTGGCACTGTAGATAGCATTGGACTTTTGTTCACCAGTGTTGATTGGTGCCTGCATCCCGTTTGACCTTGTTGTGAATGTAATTAGGCATTGCTTTATCTTTTGCTTTGTTGGATGTGTCAGGTAGAATTTCTTGAGGTGCTAATTCACTAATTGGTAGCTCGGTTTCTGTTTGCATTGGTGCTGAGGTAGTCCCCTTGATGCATAAAAGCAGCTTGCAGGGTGCTGCGGTGCAAGAACTACTTTCATAAAAGTATACTTTTCCTATATTTTATCAACTAATTGAAGACTGTGTCAATGTCCAAAACGTCACTTATTTGTGACTGGAGGGGGGGTCGGTTGGGACACAACTTTGGAGTCGTCCCATGGGGACATGGGGTCTTCACTCAGATCCCATGGCCACGTCTGTAGGAGTGACATCCACACAATTTGTGCAAGTGTGTTGCTGCCCGCATCAAAATGTGGCTCAGGGGAACATGGGAAAAAAACAGCGTTCAGGTTACTTGGCGTGATTTCATTTTAAGTCAGATTGGAATGCTCGGATAGTACGACTGAGAGCATCTGCTTTCGACAGACCAGGCTGCATGCAGGAGTGAGGCACTTGACCTATTAACAGATTCCAAGCTGATGGATACTCTGCAGGACTAGATTAGCATGGACATCCATGCGTGAAGTTTACATTTTTCATGTGTATGGTTCGAGTGAAATAAGATAGCGTGCACATTTGTGTTTCAGTTTAGACTGAGTTCATTGGTGGTTGAATTTGCTTGTTTCAAGTATATGGCTTGCACCTTCAACCTGTTTGCCCTGAAATTAAGTACATATTGACCTGCACGGGACCGAGACTGGCCAAAATTTTTCACTTCTTACCATGGCTGTGCCCTTTGCGTGGCTTTTTATTTCATTTATTCTTTTTCCTCCTTTTCGGTGAGAGAATTTTTGGGAGCTATTGACTATCAATGTCTTATACTCTTATCTGAATACATGTTTTCTTTTGGTAGCAGTACCATCCATTCATACTAGCATAAACTCTGGAACTGACGACTTTGTTGGGGTCTATGATTTATGCAGGGAGGAACTGGTGCTGAACGGAGCTCAGGAAGCAAAGCATATATCGTCGGCCCCTTGTGCACATGTTGGTGCTGGAGGCTTATTTTGCTCAACAAGTCCTGATGTACAGTCAGTGTGGTCATTCAATGAAAAAGAGACAACATAGAATGAACGAACGAACTTTGATTATATAGAGGTAATGAAATGTCGAGCCAAGACTTCCTTGCCTCCTCCTTACAGTGGTGTAGGGGTTACTAAGGAGATAAGCTGGACTGTGTTCGTTGATGCAAAAGTATGATCCATTTTGTTAAGTAGCACTCACCTGACCAGTTAACATGTGCCCATGCATTGCATTAGGCCTCTCCCACCTGTTTGATGTGTTGGGGGCATTTCATCATATATTAACCTGTGGGTTCAGTGAGAAATCGAGATGGGGATGGAGTTATTGCAGTCACTGTCATGTTCACGATCATTATAGTTGTAGATTACTGGGTCCATATATAATCGCTAACAGGTCTCTTTCTCCATATTCAATTGCACGTGCCTATATTGGCTCTTTGCTTCTTCTTTTTTTGAAAGGTTGGCTGGTTCTGTATAATGACGATTTTGTTCGTCTGTATATAAGTAGTAAGGTGTTTTGTGCGAGTTGTGGTGGAGAGGAGAAAGGTTGGACACCATAGTGGAAAGAAGGTTGACGAAATGGTGATGGATGAAGTGGCAGTCGCATTTCCTCAACGAGTTGGTGCTTGTTATCCGGTTGAAAATCTTTGCCATCTTGTGTTTACTAGTAGTGATATTGGGAAGATGGCGTTGGCGGAATTGTTTGTTAACCTGCACACCTGACTTTTGGATCAGCAGATTGCTTACTTGAGAAAATAAGTGGTAGTGATGGGCTGGGTGGAGACTGGAGAGGCCATGCTTCATTGGAAAGTGGTTCAATCACTGGTCATTGGCCTCTACTATTTGGTCACTAGCTACCACGGAGCAGCCGGACTTTTTGTGCCCTTGTGAAACACGGGTGGGTGGGTGCGTTGCCTTGTCTCTGCATCCGTATGATCTCTATCCATTGCCATTGGTTGGGTATATGACGAAAGAGACGTTCATGGAGTGGATTTGCTGACTGACGGACGGACTTGTTGGATGTCGTGAACTGAGGCCTTGTTTAGATGTTGAATTTGAGAGTAAGATGTCACTTCGTAATCATTGCGCTACTGTAGCATTTCGTTTGTATGTGCGAAAAATTGTCCAAAAATTGATTAATTAGGCTCAAAATGTTCGTCTCGTAGAGTACAACAAAACTGTATAATTAGTTTTTAATTTCATCTACATTTAGTACTCCATGCATGTTATGACATTTTGATGTGATGAAGAATCTTTTTTTACATAATGAATTTAGGAGTTGCTTTTTGCATCTAAACAAGGTCTGAAGCTTATATCAAGCAGCTATTCGAGGGAGCTCGCTTGATCCAGAGTAGAATGGAATGGAATTCACTGCACTAGTGAGTGAGTGGAAGGGAAGCAATTTGGACAGCAAGCAGCCGTGGAAAATTCAACTCCAAATCGGCCTAGCTTGCACATGGCCTAGCCTGCAACCGACTCTTCAACCACTTTTCCTGCCGCGACGACTCTTGCCTGTCACGGCGCCCGTTTGCTGCTCCCTCTGCATTGCATCTTTCTCTACACAAAACCATAAGCGCAGCGCACCCCCGGGTAAGTGTCGTCGTGGCCACAACCTCACCTCGTATGACCGACTAATCATGCACATATATTATTATCACTACGTAGTGGTTGACAACCACTACATATATACATAGTTCGTTGACAGCCAGCTTTAGCATTAATCATTGTTGCTGCATTTCTTTGTTCGCTAATGAAAAACATATATATAATTCCGGGACACGCATATGGTGAAAATCTGCAAAAGATTGTAAACGGTGAAACTTCATGAGAAAAGGTATTTCGAATTTCTTTTGAAAAAATGTCGATGTGATGATATACTTTTGGTCACCAAAGTTGAGGTTCAAACGATTAATACTCCCGTTTTTCTTTTTAAATTTTCATACGAACAATTAACCTTCTGGAAGCGCATGCATTGCTTGCCTTGACAAAAGGACGACACCAGTTGTCGCATCAACATGGAGGTTGGACCCCACTAACCGGTTGAAACAGTCTTGAATGCATGAGGAGGAATTACTTAGAAGAAAAAAAAAGATTGCTGTTATTGATAGGTTGAGGAAAAAGAGAGAATGAGGAGCCGAGGACGTGCATTATCCTCTTTAGCGGGCAAAAATGTTCTTCGACCTAAGGAGCACATGGACTATAGCGAAACAACACAATCTACTAATTTACAGAAAAAAAATCGTTTTGGTCTTGGGGCTATTTGTCAAACCGAACATTTTCCAGCCCGACGCTGTTTATTCAAATGTGCAAGGGGTAGCATGCATGCTGCAAATACCACGTCAAATCAAATAAAGCCCTGTTTGGATGTTGTAGTTTTGAGAAATCATAGTATTAAAAAACTGTAGTTTTAAAGGACATAAGGGTGCAAAACGATGGTTTAGAAAAAAAGAGGTATAGACTGAAGTTTTTATAAAACTGTAAAGAGACTACAGTTTTGTTAATATCATGGTTTTGAAAACTTCAAAGCCTACAACGTCCAAACACCTCACAATTTTTAATACCAAAGTATTTACAAAATCATAGTATTTTTCTAAAACTTTAAAAATACTTTGTATCCAAACAGGACTTAAGCCTCATCGATTAAAAGAGGGGAAACGAGATGAGCGGGGTCGTCGTGACGGTAGAAAAGGTCTGTTCAACTGACAGGTTGGGCCCAGATTGTGTGGTAGGTGTCAACCGGCGCGTGTTGACTGTCCGCCATGTCTGGTTCTGGTTCTGGTCTGGCAAGAGGGCCCCGCCAGCCTTGCCATTGCCACCACATTCCGACCGAAAGAAAGGGGCGAGGTTGGCAACGCGCTGCGGATTTCTCCTCCTCTTCCTCCCCAATCTTTCTCATTCTCCTCCTGGGATTTTGATTGATTATAAGCTAGCTAGTACGTCCACCTGCTCGTCTCTGCTCTCCTCCCTTTGCGCCATTTGATCTGCCCAATTCAATAATTATAATCATCTAGAGCCAGCGTTAGGTGCGCCTCGAGAGCAAGTCAAAAGAAATCCCTCATCCCGGCAAGCTAGGGGAGGCGACAGGACAGGGATCCGCCGCCGCACCCACCCCGGTTGCAATTGCAATCCATCTCATCTCCCCCCAATCCCGCCATTGCTCCTCTCCTCTCACCATCCCCCAAGCCCCACCAAGCAGCAGTAAAGCCAAAGCCAAAGTTGCAGCCTTTCTTGAATCGATTTCCTTCCGCCAAGGGGGATTGCCTTCTCTGCTCAATTCCTTTCATTTTCTCTTCGCACAGACCTTTTTCATAAATATAACAATATAATTGAAAGCTGAAGCTGCGAGCGAGAGGCGTTAGGTGGGCGCGTGCGTGCTCGGTGCTCCTGCTCGACCCGACCCGATCCAGCCTCGGGAGGAGGGAGAAAGCCAAGAAATTCCTCCCTCCGCATCCACCCACCCAAGTTCCAATCCACCTCCCCAATCCACCATTGCACTTGTTCTCACCCCAATCGCCAAAGCCCCGGCGAGGAGGAGAGCCCAAAGCCGCCGCCTTTCTTGAATCCATTCCCTGCCTGCTTCGATTGGTTGATTGCTTTGCTTCGTTGGTTGGGAAGGAACCCAGCCCCAGGCAATACGTACAACATGTGCCCGCTGCGGGTCATCCTCATCTTCCTCTCCGCCACCATCGCCGGATTCTTCCTCATCCGGGGCCTCAACGCCGAGCCCGACCAATTCGACGCCGACGCCGACGACAGGGCCGCCTCTGAGTTGGGATCCCCCAGGGCCCCCGTGCCCCTCCATTGCAAGGTAACGCCTCCCTGCCCTGCCCCGTCTCCCCCCTATTCTTAGCTTCTCGCCTGCGCTCAAGGGAAATACAGTACCCAATAGTAGCCGCAAGTCACAAATTCCTGGTAGTAACTAGTATGATTACAAGCAAGACCTCCAATTTTGATTGTGCTGATGAATCATTTAGGAGAAATCTCTTCATCTATTGTGCTGCTTCTATTCGCCAATCAACTTTGCTTCTCTTCTTAATCATGTCAGCACACGGTTGGTTCTCGAGACGCTTAATTTCAGGTTCATTTGAAACATTCAGTCATCAGTGCATACAGATATGCCATGGATAGATAATAAACTAACCTTGCTGTTTTTCATGCATAAACTACCTTGCTAGCACGGCAATATTTCCTCAACTTAAGAAGACAACCCTACTATAGGACCTCCAGAATAGCAGCTTGCACTGATTAAAGCAATTGCAAATTCTGTCCAAAAAATACTGCTTGATTGTGCAGAGCTTGGTAACCTTGAAACTCGCTAGAGCTTCAAATATTTGGTATCGCACCAAACAATCTAACCATCTTTAGCTCTGACAAAAATCATGCCATGAACCTTTTGGATCTAGCGTCTGAATTTGCTTACAAAATTAACTGCATAGAAACTTGGGCCCAGTGGACTTGAGCTGTGCTGTGCACGTGAAAAAGCAAACATAGTTAAGCAGCATGCTGCACAATCGATGGTTTTCTCAAAAAAAAAAATCGATGGTCACTTAGTGCTACTTGGTCTGAATATTAAATCATCAGCTCATTGTTTCCCTTATGTACAAATCTCAAGATGCAATATTGTTTCTTTAATAACAACTGGTTCAGAATCTGAAACATTGTTTTCTACACTAATCAAGGTTGGATCGGCTGTGAAAACCGGATTCTGGACTATGGTGGACATGGCAAGCGGGCGGTACCTCTGGCGCACCCTTGTTGCACAACCGGCAAAATCTGAGTCAGAAAAAGCTCGGTGACAAATGTTCATAATTTATCTTGTATTTTTCTGATTGAGTGCTAACGGAGGCGAAGATTGGCACGATCCTTTTTGTTGCTACATGTTGGAGTTGATGTGTAATACGGCGGTGATTGAGTGCCAACAGTGGTGAAGATTGGCACAATCTGTTATTCTTACATGTTGGTATTGATGTGTAGTATGGCGGCAAATGTAACATGGCTGGGGATTATATGCTAAAGTAAATGTGCAGAATTGTTCATGTTTGAGCATTGAGTTGTAGAATACTATACAATGCTGTGAGTATGAACTTTGGACATGACCTCGGCCCCGATCGGAAGTGCTTGCTGCAGCTGCGGCTGCAGCTACAAACAAGCAGATGCTACAGCAGCTACAAGTAGCTGGCTGCTGCAGCGCAGCCCTAATAAGTGCAGCCGAGCACTTTGGACATTTGAGCAGAAGTTTGCGTGATTTTATTTCTCCGTTAAATCCATGCTTAAATGTGAGACTTGGGAGAATTTAATATATGTGCATGGCTAAATTTCAGAAACAAGTTTGTTGGATTGCAAGTTTGCAACTTTATTTTATTGAAGTGCTGTTGTGTTGGTGACATCTTCTAAAAAGTATTCTAGTTTCTGCTTTGCTACCATGCTTGTAAATTTTCCTACTGGGTTTCTGGTATTTGTGAATTGTGATGGTACTTGGAAAGGAGCTTGTCATGGTTACATGTCGGTTTTGTTTACTACTGGAGAGTTGTTACATTTTAACGTGGTGTGGCGAAAAGTTATCTTCCATGATGTTCACAGGTAGTGTTGGATAAGTCTCTCACTTGGATGACACCACCATGTCCATTGATCCCAGTAATGTGAGATGTTTTCTGGATGGACGATGCACCTGAGACTGACATTAATCTGTACAATCAAGCAACTTATGTAAATTGCCCTATTTACTGTGTTTAGTTCCCATGAACTTCTCAAACTTTCTCTCTTTAAACTTCACTATTCACTTATCACATCAAATCTCTCCTCGTGCATGATGCACTAAACGTGGGTAAATAAAAAAAACTAAATGCATAGTTTTGATGTACACGACGAGACGAATCTCTTGTGCCTAGTTAGGTCATGGTAGGACAACGATTACCACAGACAAATGAAAAGTGTTACAGTGTACTACAGTGTCCGATGTGACATTTTCACCAAACTTTCTCTCTCCAAATTGAGGAACTAAACACAGGTTGGATTCTGGTCAGAAACCCGGTTGTCTTGAAGACATGTGAAAGGACCAACACTAGGCCTAGAGGGGGGGTGAATAGGCCTGTTTAAAAATTCCTGCAAAAATCCTCCGAAAACTGTCAGAAAGTCGGATGATCCGACACAGTCTCGGATCTTCCGGCCAGGAAGATCCGACACTGTACAGGATCTTCCGACAGGGACAGAAAACCGGAAGATCCAATGGAAAGCCGGATCTTCCGACAAGCAATTCAAGTATACTTCGAGATTTGAAAACTAATGACCCTTTGACAATTCCACTTGAATACAAAGCTCACAAATGAAATATGGAACCTTCTATATATGATCAATATCAGAGTATAGCCACAAATAAGTAGATCGGGACAAATCAAGATATAGAAACAATGTGAACAAGAATGAAAGTAGAGACAAAGGATTTTCTACCGAAGTTCACTCCACAAAGGAGCTACGTCTCCGTTGAGATGCTCACAAAGAGCCGGGCTGTCACACTAACCCCAAGTCTCTCCCAATCAACCACAAAGGAGGATTGAGTTACTTACTATGTGCTCCCACGAAGAGAGAGGGTAATACAAACTTCCGGGACTCAAACCACAAGAGAATGGGAGTTCACCGGCACCTCTAACCGTCTAGGAGCAAGCTCCAAGAGTAACAAACGAGAATCGATGAATCCAAGTGCTTCAAGTGCTTGAGAGATGAACTAGTTGAAGGGCTCAAGTTTGCACAAGTCTCACACCTCAAATCTTCTCTCTCTCACTCAAACCCTAGGTAAATCTTGGAAGAATCAAGCCTTGGAAGGGAGTAGAGAGGTGGAGTTAATGCTCAAAGGAGTGTTTGTCTCGTGTTAGGTCAGAGTGAACAGCCACAGTGAATGAAAGGGGGTGAGGGGTATATATACCAACCCCCCAAAATATGACCGTTATGTTCACTGCGAAGGGGTACCGGATCTTCCGACAATAGGTCGGATCTTCCGATAAGTAACAGAACCGAGTAACAAAAACTCCAGGTAAGTTCCGGGGGCCGGATCTTCTGACAAATTGTCGGATCTTCCGGGCAACCCCGGAACATCCGGCCCGAAGGAAACTCAAGACAGAGCCAGCCGGAACTTGCTGTCGGATCATCCGGCCAGGGCCCGGAACATGTACGCAGGACTCTTCAGAGGCTGAAAAACGACTAAGTCATGTAAGTTCCGACCAGGGTCGGATCTTCCGGCTAGGAAAAAATTCAAGGCCGAGCGACCCGGAACTTCCGGTCGGATCTTCCGGCCTAAGTTCCGGCAGAGCAGGAAAGGAGTTTGTGAAGTGTTTTTGTGGCTTTAAAGAATTTGTCATCTCAAGCAAAGCACTTTGAGCAACTAGAATTCATCAACTACGTCCCCCTTGATAGTACGGTGGTCCTATACTCAATTTCAAAAAGGAAAATAGAATTTAAATTGCCAATTGAGTCTTCCACCATATCAAAAAGAATTGGGGTACTTCCTTTTGTGCTATCTTTCTTTTTATTTCATTTTATCCCTGCACAACTCAAGCACAACATCATATCCGAATTTCTGTTGCCATTAATCACCAAAATAGATTAAATGCCTAGATGCACTTTCAATCTCCCCCTTTTTGGTGATTGATGACAATACAAATTTGGGTGCATAAAAGGAATAAAATACATGTAGTAGCTCCCCCTCAATTTGTGCATGGTGTGATAAAATCATCGTGATGCATATGACAAGATATTCACAACAATAAAGTGAGAAATAACATCACATCATCCATAAGCATTTCATAATAATAGATAACGAGATCCACATCACACTAGCAATAACCAAATTACAATAACCAAATTAAAGTCTTACAAATTAAAATTCTCGCTTGGCACACCATCCATAACACAAATTCAAGTCTTACAAGTTCACAAGCTCACAAGAATAAAATAAAAGATAGATAAATGATAGATGGCATAAGGCCCAAATTCACTCCCCCTTTGTCATCAAAGACCAACAAGGGAGCTACTCGTCCTCGTCGTCGTCGTCGCCATCATCATCACCATCATCATCACCATCATCATCTTCTTCTTCATCCTCATCAATAGCGGGAGCCTTGCCCTTGCGACGCTCCTCATCTGTCTCGGGCTCACTGATGTATTCCTCTTCTTCTTCCTCAGTTTCTTCTTCTGCAACTTCTTTTTCAACTTCTTCTTCTTCTACTATCTCCTCATCAACTTGTCCTTGGTGTTGAGAGGCACCAAAGATATACTCCTGTGAGTAATCCTCCCAAGGATTTGCAAAAGAAGGTGGAGGAGTAACTTCCCGGAGTTGATGAACCGGAGAGTGTGGCATGTTTAACTTGTCAAGAAGCTCCTTATGGCGCTTATCCGCCATATATCTATCATGCTCAGCCCGCTTCTCTCGCTCATGGGATCTCTTAACTTCATGCTTGCACATGTTGAAGCAAGAGAACATGCCTTGAAGAAGAAAATCCAACTTGCTCATTTTTCCTTTGGGAGCAAATGAGGGGCCACTAGAGGAAGTTGGACCACCAGATGGAGGAGCTTGGGAAGATGAAGCACCTCGAGATGATGGAGTTAGAGCACCATGATAAGGCTTAGACTTGATCTTCAAAAGTTGAGAAATCTTGCCTTGAGGGGATTTATAAGCTGGATGGATCTTGTCAGTCAATATGTTTACCCCAGTGACATGTATAATCATGTGAAAGATGTATGGGGCATAGTGACATCCACTAGAGGCATCATGTGAGCAATAAATAATTTCATTCCAAATGAAATTAAAAACCTTGAACTTGGGCTTCCCGGGGGCCATCTGAAATAGCAGGTTCTTGGCCCTCTTTGAGATGTTGTCCGCATCTCCTGCTCTTGGATACATGGTCCCTCTAAACAGTTGATTCAGCAACTTATAGTATGGAGAGAGTCCCTTGTACTTCCCAAAGACCACCTCACCATATGCATGATCATACATAAATGCTAGCTTGGTGTCATCCAGAATCCTCCCAAGATGAAGGTCAATTTTGCTGCGATCATTGCTTGTATGTGCATAGGCAGTCTCCTCAGCAAGCCCAAACAAACTAGCAAAATCATGCAGAGATATGGAAAGGCGTTTACCACATAGAGTCCAATGCATCTCATATCTCTCTTCATCTACCCAAAGAGTGGCATAGAACTGGGCGATAACTTCCTCATTATAGGAGCACTCGAAGGCCATGATCTTGTCCAGGTCCATCTCCACACACCTCTTATACACATCATCTATGACTGGCTTGAGCGGTGGTGGGAAGCTCTTCAGATATTTCCAATCAACCCAATACATGGGAGTGCATATTCGGGTCATCTTCAAGATAACAGACTCATACCAGTCTGCTTGGTGTGCCAACCAAAACCTAGGATCACCCCTGAATGACTTGTACTGAATGCTCCTGGGATCCTCATGTGCACTGAGTCTGAGTGGCTTCATGCTGTTCTGTGCCAACTTGAAGTTGACCACTGCACTGTCTTGTGCGTGTCTGAAGGGAATGGCAGTGCTGATGAAGTTCTGAGCTAGAAAAGATATATCAATGTCATCGTTGTACTGACTCCCCGGTCCTTCTCCTTGATTGGCCCTCTTAATTCTGGGGCGAGGAGGAATCTTGCGCCCCGGCACACTGGATTGGGCTCTTCCGCGAACAGAACGGGAAGTTGTTTCCTTCGATGTCCTCTTGCCCTTGCCAATTTCTCTAATCTCCCCATCTGAAGCAGTATCCGGATCAGATGATGAACCACTTGGAGGATGAAACGAACTCTTGGTGCGACCGGTACTTGGACGCACTGTCAAAGATGTAGTCTTTTTCTGTGTAACCTTTTCCTTAACCATCTGATAAGATAGGAGAGAACATGTATTTAGAGAGAGGATCAAAGATTTGCAACTAAGTAGACAGAATAGAACTCGACTCAGTCGGATCTTCCGGCCCTGAGTCGGAAGATCCGGGGGTCCGGATCTTCCGGCTCACCGTCGGATGATCCGACAGAGTCGGGTCAAACCCTACCTACTTAGGAACAGAAGATTTAGCCCACCAAACTTTGTGAAATCATAGGGAAGTGTTCTAGACATGTATATGAGATGATTTACCAAGGGAAAACAACTAGAACCTCCTACATTGATAGATCGGGCGATGGGGATTTTGAATCAATACCGTTGAGATTTCCCGCGAAAACTTCGGAAGATCCGATGGAGATTGAGTCTTGGAGAGTTGGGGAATCAAAAGATGTCACTCGATGAAGAAATCCACGGTCCAATCTTCAAATTGCCGTATGGGATGGAGCGTTGGAGAGAGGAGGCGTTGGTGGAGGAAGAATGAAAGATGGGAGAGGTAACGGTTCGCTCCAGATATATATATTCGCGCATAGGCCGGAAGATCCGACGACGAGCCGGAAGATCCGACCGAGACAGAACCAGAGATATCAGAGCGGATGTTCCGAGAGTTCCCAGGTCCGGAAGATCCGACAGAGAGTCGGAAGATCCGACCGGGTCGGAAGATCCGAAAATTCTTCGGAGAGAGCGATTTGAGACAGAGCCACCCGGAACTTCCAGGGGCAAGTTCCGGGGGGGGGGGTCGGAAGATCCGGCCCAGATGAGATATGACACAAAGACGATTTTGCACGATGAGATTTGATTGAAGATTTTGAGAGAGCTTGCTTATGAACTAGTAAGATACTTGTCCCAAAGTTGATCAGCAACAAACAATCAACAAATTAACCATGATCAACTTGAGACAAGATGTGATCCAACGATCACAAGATCAAATATTTTGAAATACTCACACAAAACTAAGATAAAACAATTTTTCTCCTAGTCTAGGCATGAAACAATTGAGTATGCAACAAGTCAAGCCAAGTTACGAGAATCCAAAATATTTAGCTCACTCCTCAGGGAACAAAACCTTTGCTCATCAAGAGGCTTGGTGAAGATATCGGCTAATTGTTTTTCGGTTCCTACATGGCATATGACGATATCTCCTTTGGCTTCATGATCTCTAAGGAAGTGGTGTCGAATGTCTATGTGCTTGGTTCTTGAGTGTTGAACGGGGTTGTTTGCAAGTTTTATGGCACTCTCATTGTCACACAAGAGTGGGATGTTTTTGAACTCACAACCAAAGTCCCTCAAGGTTTGCCTCATCCAAAGTAGTTGAGCACAACAAGCACCGGCTGCAACATACTCGGCCTCGGCGGTGGATAGCGCAACGGAATTTTGTTTCTTAGAGCTCCAAGACACCAAAGACCGACCAAGAAATTGGCAAGTCCCCGTTGTACTCTTTCGATCTACCTTGCAACCGGCATAATCCGAATCGGAGTAGCCAAGTAGATCAAAAGTGGAGCCCTTGGGATACCACAAGCCAAGGTTTGGAGCATGCACTAAATATCTAAAAATTCTCTTAACAGCCATTAGATGACATTCCTTAGGATTGGCTTGAAATCTTGCACACATGCACACACTAAGCATAATATCCGGCCTAGATGCACAAAGGTAAAGCAAGGAACCAATCATGGAGCGATATACCTTTTGATCGACGGATTTGCCTTCCTCATTTAGATCAAGATGACCATTCACCGGCATAGGGGTCTTGATTGGCTTAGCATTGGCCATGTCAAACTTTTTGAGCATATCACTTGTATATTTGGTTTGACATATGAACGTGCCATGCTTTAGTTGCTTGATTTGAAATCCGAGAAATAATTTCAATTCCCCCATCATTGACATCTCAAATCTCTTGGTCATTATCCTACTATACTCTTCACAAAAAGTTTCATTAGTAGAACCAAAGATTATATCATCAACATAAATTTGACAAACAAACAAATCTTTGTCTATTTTCCTAGTGAAGAGAGTAGAATCGGCTTTGCCCATTACAAAGCCATTCTTGAGAAGAAAATCCTTAAGGCATTCATACCATGCTCTAGGTGCTTGCTTAAGCCCATAGAGCGCCTTATGGAGTTTGTAGACATGGTCGGGGTGCTTGGGGTCTTCAAATCCCGGTGGTTGCTCCACATATACTAGCTCCCCGAGAGGCCCATTCAAAAATGCACTCTTCACATCCATTTGATACAACTTGAAGTTGTGATGAGATGCATAGGCCAAAAGGATACGAATTGACTCAAGCCTTGCCACCGGAGCATATGTCTCACCAAAATCAAGCCCTTCAATTTGAGTAAAGCCTTGAGCAACCAACCTAGCCTTGTTTCTTGTGACAATGCCATTTTCATCTTGTTTGTTCCGGAAAACCCACTTGGTGCCAATCACATTTTGCTTGGGTCTTGGGACCAACTCCCATACTTCATTTCTTGAAAAGTTGTTCAACTCTTCTTGCATTGCAATAACCCAATCCGCATCTCCAAGAGCTTCTTCTACCTTGAGAGGTTCCAAAGAGGAGACAAACGAGTAAAATCCACAAAAATTTGCTAAACGTGAACGAGTGGTTACCCCTCTTTGGATGCTCCCTAGAATGTTGTCAACGGGATGATCCCGTTGAACACTTTGATGAACTCTTGGATGTGGGAATGTTAATTGACGTTGGATGGGTCCATCACCATCTTCTTCATGAGGTATCTCAACATCTTGAGCATCTTCACCTTGAGCTCCCCCTTGATCAATGCCTTGGTCATGATCGTCACCATGATCTTGAACTTGATCTTGTGATGAGCTTGGTGGTTCAACTCTTGTTGATGGTGACAGGTCGATGTTGAACATGACTTCCGGATCTTGGTCTTGTTCTTCATCTTCATTTTGAGGCTCTTGGTGCTTCACTTCTCCTAAACTCAAGTTCTTGATAGCTTGATTTGGCGGGACTTCATCTACAAGGTCATTTATAACTTGCTCTACTTGAGAGCCGTTTGATTCATCAAATTTTACGTCTACCGTGATCTCAACACAACCGGTGGCTTTGTTGAAAACACGGTAGGCGTGTTCGTTAGTACCATAACCAAGTAGAAAGCCTTCATCAACCTTAGGTGCAAACTTTGAGCTTTTGGTTTTCTTGTTAAGAATGTAACATTTGCAACCAAAGACTCGAAAGTAGTGCACCTTTGGTTTGTTACCGGTTAGGATCTCGTATAGAGTCTTGTTCAAGTACTTTTGAAGATAGAGACGGTTAGTGGCATGGCAAGCCGTGCTAACCGCCTCGGCCCAAAAGTTATCCGGAGTCTTGTACTCATCAAGCATGGTCCGTGCCATCTCAATCAAAGTCCTATTCTTCCTCTCAACAATGCCATTTTGTTGAGGTGTGTATGGCGCGGAAAGCTCATGCTTGATTCCCTCTTCATCAAGAAACTCTTCAACATTTGTGTTCTTGAACTCCGTCCCATTGTCACTTCTTATATGCTTGATCTTCAACTCAAACTCATTTTGAGCTCTTCTAATGAATCTCTTGATGATTGTTTGAGCTTCACTCTTGTCTTGCAAAAAGAAGACCCATGTGAAACGGGAAAAGTCATCTACAATGACAAGTCCATACTTGTTCCCGCTAATGCTAACATAAGCAACCGGTCCAAATAAATCCATATGAAGTAACTTGAGTGGACTTGAGCTAGTCAAAATGTTCTTGGGTGGATGTGGAGCGCCAACTTGCTTCCCGGCTTGACAAGCACTACATAATCTATCTTTCTCAAAAACAACATTTGTTAGTCCTAGGATGTGTTCATCCTTTTGAAGTTTGGCCAAGTTCCTCATCCCAACATGAGCTAGCCGGCGATGCCAAAGCCAACCCAAGCTAGATTTTGCCACTAAACAAGTCTTCGGTTCCACTTTACTAGTTGTGAAATCAACTAAGTAAAGTTTTCCCTTGAGTCGACCCGTAAAAGCAATAGAGGAATCCTCCCTTCTTAGGATACTCACACCCTCGTTAGTAAAGAGACAATTGTAACCCTTCTCACAAAGTTGTGAGACGGACAACAAGTTGTATCCCAAAGAATCAACAAGATAAACATTTGAAAGAGATGAGTCTTGTGAAATAGCTACTTCACCTTGACCTATGACATCACCATGATTGTTGTCACCAAATGTGATCTTCTCAACGGGTGAGTCATATTCTTGTAGCTTCGCAAACATATTCCTTTCTCCGGTCATATGATTTGAACATCCACTATCCAATAACCACGAAGGTCCACCGGAGGAATATGCCTACAAAACAAGTTTTAGGCCTTGGACTTAGGTACCCAAAATTGATTGGGTCCTTGAGAGTTAGCTTTAGACATTTTAGGCACCCACACACTTCTCATCATTTTCCTAGCGTGAGCACCTATATACTTTACCGCCATCTTTCCATTTTGGTCCCAAGTGACCATGTAGTCGATGGAGTAGTTTGGTGATGGCTTGTGCTCAATGACCTTCTTTTCTTTCTTGGTCTTGATCTTGACATTTTGAGTGGATGCCTTTACCTTTGGCAAGGACTCCGTGAGTCTTACCACTCCATGAGCCGCATCCATTAGTTCACCTAGATAGGTCCCCTTGGTGAACAATGTCACATCACGATCATTCACCCTTTTTGTGTCATTTGCCTTTCCTCCTCGAGTGTATCCAAGCCCATCCTTGATTGTACCATATCTACCGGCTTTATATGCCGGATGGGTCTCGAATACACTCTTGCCCTTACCTTGATCTTGGCCAATGGCTTTGGTCAACTTTTGGATTTGAGCCTCTTTAGCCTTGACTTGCTCTTCTAACTTAGAAAGGTTAGTAGCACAAGCATGTACATCAATTTTATAACACCTTGAGCAACCTTCACTAGTAGAGACACTTGAGTCAAGATTAGTTTTAGAGTTATTCGAGGTACTTTCCCAAAGAGAGCTAAAATTGGCTTCTAGATCTTTATATTTAATCTCTAAGCTTGAATGCCTTTCTTGAAGCTCATTTTTAGCATTCTTTAGGTTAGTGAGAGAGTCATTTGTCAAAGACAAGTTCTTTGACATCCTCTCCCGTGAGTCATTGACTTGAGATAACTCACTAGCCAACTTCTCAACCTTGAGTTTCTCCTCAACTAGAGCCTTTTCTAGGACAAGGTTTCTCTCCTTCTCAAGGATGAGCAATTCTTCTTGCCTTTCGAGACTCTCTTCTCTTTTCCCAATTTTCTCTAGTAGTTTTTTAATAAATTTGTAACCGTCTTTACCAAACTTCTTTATCATGTTTTTCTCATATTCGGCTTCTTCATTATCTAGTTCATTTTCAATGTTACTAGATGATGATAGAGTGGATGGAGAAGGTGGTGTAGTGTCAAGTACCTTGGTCCCTTGAGCCATTAGGCACATGGGAGCTTCATCATCGCTCTCATCAATGTTGTTGAAGAGTCTTGAGGTTGATGTAGGAGCATGAATGGCACAAGTGGCCATTTCTTCATCACCGGAGTCGTCACTTGATGAATCCCAACCTTCACCAACATGAGCGCTTCCAAACCTTTTCTTGTATTCTCGACTCCTCTCCTTGTATTTCTTGTCTTTGTCACCGACCTTGTCCTTGATCTTCTTGTCGTCCTTGTCATCCTTCTTGCGGGGACAATCGGCAATGAAATGACCTTTCTCCCCACACTCATAGCATCTTCGTTGAGAGAAGCTCTTCTTTTCACCTCTCGTCTTCATGAATCTCTTGAAGTTTCTAACCAACATAGCGGTTTCTTCATCGGTGCTCTCATGGTCGTTTGAATCTTCGTTTTTCTTGGAAGTTAAGGTCTTCTCATTTGACTCAACTTTCTTGCTTGGTTCGGCCTTAAGAGCGATTGTCTTGACTTCGATTTGTTGGATTGATCTTGTCACATCCAAGCTATTCATCTCATGATATTGCAATTTGTTGAATAGCTCCATGGGCACCATAGTCTTGAACTTGTCACTTTCTCTAATCATTGTGGCAAGCATTGGGTTCTTTGGTGCGTATGCTCTAAGCAATTTCTTTGTGACCTTGTTTTCGCCCCAATCATTGCTTCCAAGCATTCTAATTTCGGTGACTAGAAGCTTCAAACGATCATACATTTCTTGCAAGGACTCATCCTTCTTCATGACGAATGCTTCTAGTTCTCCTTGTAGGAGATCCACCTTGCCTTCCTTGACTTCATCCGATCCTTCATGTGCCATTTGAAGAGTGTCCCATAGCTCCTTGGCATTATCGATTCCTCTAATCTTGTTGTACTCGTAGGAGCTTAGAGCACTCCTAAGCACGGTCACGGCTTGAGAGTTGCGGAAGATGTCGTACTCTTGTTCTCGGCTTGGTGTTGCACTCTTGTCGACACCTATATTGACAATGGTCCAAAGAGATGGGTGAAGACCATGCAAGTAAACTTTCATATCATCACTCCATCGGGCATAGTCAATCCCATTGAATTTGGGGACTTTGCCCATTGGAACGGATGAAAAATTAAGACTAGAAGGGTCAAAAGATTTGTTAGAAGAAGATGTCTCATATCGAAAAGACACCGAGTGTTGTCCGTCGAGAGCGTCTCTTTCTCGTATCTTCTTCTTGAAAAGCTTTTGCGCCTCTCTTTCGGCCTTCTCCTTGATCTTCTTCCTTATCTTCTCCCTTCTTTGCCTTTTCTTTTCTTGTTCATCCAAGCTCTCATCAACATCGCTAATGTTGAATTCATCATCTCTTGAGCTTGACTCAACGGGCGTCGGATGTTTATCTTTGTGGGCGGAAGCCATCTCGGATACATCTCCCATACCGGCCATAGTGTTTTCCCTTAGCGGTTAAGCCTAAACAAGGGATTAGGCTCTGATACCAATTGAAAGGACCAACACTAGGCCTAGAGGGGGGTGAATAGGCCTGTTTAAAAATTCCTGCAAAAATCCTCCGAAAACTGTCAGAAAGTCGGATGATCCGACACAGTCTCGGATCTTCCGGCCAGGAAGATCCGACACTGTACAGGATCTTCCGACAGGGACAAAAAACCGGAAGATCCGATGGAAAGCCGGATCTTCCGACAAGCAATTCAAGTATACTTCGAGATTTGAAAACTAATGACCCTTTGACAATTCCACTTGAATACAAAGCTCACAAATGAAATATGGAACCTTCTATATATGATCAATATCAGAGTATAGCCACAAATAAGTAGATCGGGACAAATCAAGATATAGAAACAATGTGAACAAGAATGAAAGTGGAGACAAAGGATTTTCTACCGAAGTTCACTCCACAAAGGAGCTACGTCTCCGTTGAGATGCTCACAAAGAGCCGGGCTGTCACACTAACCCCAAGTCTCTCCCAATCAACCACAAAGGAGGATTGAGTTACTTACTATGTGCTCCCACGAAGAGAGAGGGTAATACAAACTTCCGGGACTCAAACCACAAGAGAATGGGAGTTCACCGGCACCTCTAACCGTCTAGGAGCAAGCTCCAAGAGTAACAAACGAGAATCGATGAATCCAAGTGCTTCAAGTGCTTGAGAGATGAACTAGTTGAAGGGCTCAAGTTTGCACAAGTCTCACACCTCAAATCTTCTCTCTCTCACTCAAACCCTAGGTAAATCTTGGAAGAATCAAGCCTTGGAAGGGAGTAGAGAGGTGGAGTTAATGCTCAAAGGAGTGTTTGTCTCGTGTTAGGTCAGAGTGAACAGCCACAGTGAATGAAAGGGGGTGAGGGGTATATATACCAACCCCCCAAAATATGACCGTTATGTTCACTGCGAAGGGGTACCGGATCTTCCGACAATAGGTCGGATCTTCCGATAAGTAACAGAACCGAGTAACAAAAACTCCAGGTAAGTTCCGGGGGCCGGATCTTCTGACAAATTGTCGGATCTTCCGGGCAACCCCGGAACATCCGGCCCGAAGGAAACTCAAGACAGAGCCAGCCGGAACTTGCTGTCGGATCATCCGGCCAGGGCCCGGAACATGTACGCAGGACTCTTCAGAGGCTGAAAAACGACTAAGTCATGTAAGTTCCGACCAGGGTCGGATCTTCCGGCCAGGAAAAAATTCAAGGCCGAGCGACCCGGAACTTCCGGTCGGATCTTCCGGCCTAAGTTCCGGCAGAGCAGGAAAGGAGTTTGTGAAGTGTTTTTGTGGCTTTAAAGAATTTGTCATCTCAAGCAAAGCACTTTGAGCAACTAGAATTCATCAACTACGTCCTCCTTGATAGTACGGTGGTCCTATACTCAATTTCAAAAAGGAAAATAGAATTTAAATTGCCAATTGAGTCTTCCACCATATCAAAAAGAATTGGGGTACTTCCTTTTGTGCTATCTTTCTCTTTATTTCATTTTATCCCTGCACAACTCAAGCACAACATCATATCCGAATTTCTGTTGCCATTAATCACCAAAATAGATTAAATGCCTAGATGCACTTTCAACATGAAGAGCCAAACCCCTGAACCGCAGCTTCAGAAGGCTTAGATGAGGCATCTTAAACTGATGGGTGGACCCAATACAATTTTTTTTTGAGTTTTGGTGGTGTTTCCTTTATGGGAGTTCTCAGTCAAAGGTCCATGGATGGACCCAATATTCAGAAGTACCTCCTACTACTGAATATTGTGTTCTAGTCACATGCTCTGTACTCAGTGATGCTCTGTATCTTAGCATAGAAGATCAATAACAGAGCAATATTTACAGCCACATTCTCACTCAAGAATCATGATCAGACACGGTTGACGACAACAGTAGCTAGGGTAGCTGCTGGATCTTTCATAGTTATTATGCTTGTTGTAAATTAAATTAAATTAAATTATGACCACTTGGTACACTTTTCCTCCTCCCCTTCGGCCCTGTTTGTTTCAGCTTATGGCTGATTTTAAATGTGGATTATGGATTCTCGATTATGGGAATCCTCTTGACGTCACCGCCCTCCTACCTGTCGAAACGACGATCCAGATCCTCCTCTGGCACGTATGTCGCCGGCCTATATGTATGAGTATGACTGACAGACAGACAGAAGACACTAGGCGACCGTGCGTATGTGTAGTCGTTTCCTTGATGCCGCCCGGTTGGAATCAGGCCCAGCCCATGAAAAAATCTTGTTTGAAGGTTATTGCACAATCACTTCTAGTTCCAGCTCCATGACAGCATATACATGTTGGATTGGATGACCTACATTTGAGCAAACATATCTGAATTTTCATGCCAATGTACTGTACACGAGGTGTATATATATCAAACTGGAAACACATTCATTACTCTCTTTGAAAACAGATGAGCAGAAAACGATTGAGCATCCCCACCTGTAGTGCTTCAGCTTCCTCCCCTTGTGTTTCCCCAAAATGCTAAAACCTAGATGTATTTGCCTTTGGCTTTCTAAAACCCCATGAAATAACGATTGAGCATCCCTAAAAAAAAAGAAATACTGAAGAGATTTCGAGGGGGTAGCACTACTTCCTTACTACAGTGGTCATACGTGAATTAATGCAGAAATTGATTCGATGTCTGCCAGCTAATCAATACGTACATCTTCAGACTTGAGCCTATTGCTTCTTCCATGCCGTTATCTCTCCACCTCCTTAGGAACACAGAGCGATCTCAAGACAAGGTTTCTGCGCCTACAATATTTGGTCCACGGTCTGCGCCACCTCCAACTTCTGAATATTGGGGGTCTCTGCTCAATGATAATCACAATCAACCTGTTCTCTTAGCATTGAAGATTAAAGATGAATCAAGCTGTACTGCTAGTATGAAAAGTGGTTACCAACTTTACATTGATTGGACTGTATCGACATGCGATGCATCAAAGTGGTAACCTATTGAAAAAAGATTGTTGATCCATTACGAATGTGGCAAATTAATCATTTCACATTTGGCAAACACAATGTCTCATGCATGATTTGAACTTGGACACATGCTGTCGACCAACTTGGGTTCTGACTTCTGAGCATATCCATGACAGGTCCAACAGCTATGCAGATGAGCGAGCCAAGCCATAGGGGAAAAAGAAAAAGAGCAAGTAAATTTGCATGTTGAACTAGCAAAGATTTATCTATAGCGTCTCTTTTGTCTCTTGTTTTTTGAGATACATCGCATCAGGCATCTATAACGGCACCTCATCAAGAACTAAAGCACATATGTTGAAAATCAGGAACCCAAACAGTTTATCCCATAAATTATGCACAACTTGGCATAGCAGCGATTGGTTTGCTGAAACTAATCGGATTGGATCGACATTTGACCCATTTGGAAAGTGGACCGGTGGTTGATTAGGAATGTGAAAAACAAGCTGTTGGATCTATCCTTAATCCCAGTTGATGGGGACAAAATGCCTTTTCAGTGCAAGTGGACTAGTGGAGTTTTAATATTGTCTGAAGATTGAACATATCAACATGTGTTTACGTTTCATCTTTTCATATGTGGAGTATATCTCACCCTGCTTTATTTGTCACACTACTTTTTTAGTTTCCACTTTCCAATGAAGTGCTACCTGTACTTCACTATTTGTATACCGGTTCCCTTGTTTCGTTCCCAACTTATTTCACTATTTATGAATATATGCAGACTGACTAAGCAATCAAGAGTTACTTGCTGAAAGTTGGGGGTTCAAAGCACAGCACAATCTTATGGTATACAAAAAAAAAAATTCTATAAGATTTTGGTCGAAAAACTCGACAGAGACAGTGAGATCATAGAAAGAACGAACTGTTCAGTAGATTTAATGGGCTCAATCAATTTGAATCTCAAGCATCAGAAGAAAAGAACATATAAAGTATCTTTGAAGCGATGGCTAAAATCAAGTGATACCATATGCAGGTGCTGAGCTGCATATCTTTTGCAAATGTTTGGCACAATGTTTCCCCAGAAGATGCTATTAGAGAAGTACAGGAAGGCTCAACATTTTTTCGAGGATCAAGAGCATTGTATTTCAATATTGATAGCGACAACCGTAACAGAATAGATACAATTTTCAGAATGAAACTTAAGAACTCAGCTTCTCAACAAATATTGTTTGATGGAATATAGAGTGGTTCACATCACCACCATCGCTAGGTGCTCTTCCAATACAACAGAAAAAAAGAATGTAGCTGCTAAAAAGGAAACGCACACATGCAGAACAGAATAACTCTTGAACTGAAAAATTCAACGAATTTTCTGAACAAAAACTAACTGAGGCATCCAAAGCTACTCCTGCTTTTGCTGCTGATCATCTCCATGCCAGGCCCAGACTATGTCCTTCAGCGCTGGCCGGATGTCCTCTTCAAATAATTTCTGATACTCAAGTAGATCACCACTTGTTTGTTTCATCTCAACGAGATGATGGAACGGTGTGATTTCAAAGATCTCCATGTCAAACTGAAGGACACCATTCCTTCCCTCCTTCCTCCCTTGAATCTTGAAGACACCATTATCCTTCTTCCTTACCCTGAGATTTAGCATCTTTGCGACATCTTCAATCTTCGAGATGATGGCTGAGGCTGGCTTATCTGAAGTAAATCTTGCATCCTTTCTGCACTTCTTTTCAATAAATAGGCCAGACAGATCAAACCCTGAGGAGAACGAGATAATTTCAAAGGCGTTCAAGTTTGTCAGGGTCAGTGGCTTCACATCTTCATAAGGATTCTTTTTGCGCCTCACAGAAGCATTTGTGGTGGCATTCTCACAGGGAATTTTCTCCTTAACTGTGCGGGCCCCCTCAGGACCTTTTCGGAACCAGGTAGACTCTTTTATCTTCTGGATTGAAATTCTTGTGCTTGGGTTGGGGTCCAGGATCTTGTACAATAGCTTCTTGAGTTTGTGGGAAAACCAACTGGGGCACCTGAAATCACCGTGCTGTATCTTCCGATACATCTCCATCAAGTTTGGGCCTTGGAAAGGGAGATAACCAGCAACAAGAACAAATAGAACGACACCACAAGACCAGATGTCCGATTTTGCACCATCATAGCCTGTCTTGCTGATCACCTCTGGAGCTACATAAGCTGGTGTTCCACAGGTGGTATGGAGCAAGCCATCTTGCCCTTTTGATTCTGAAAGTGCACTCAGTCCAAAATCAGAGACCTTCAGGTTCTCATTCTCATCCAGCAGCAGATTCTCAGGCTTCAGATCCCGGTGATACACACCTCGGCTGTGGCAGTAATCCACTGCACTAATGAGCTGCTGGAAGTACTTATGTGCAGCAGTTTCTGTGAGCTTGCCACTCTTGTCAATCTTGTTAAAGAGCTCACCACCTTTGACATACTCCATGACAAAATAGATCTTGTTCCGTGTCGCCATGACCTCATGAAGTTCAACAATGTTCTTATGCACCACCAACCTCATTGTTGTGATCTCACGCCTTATCTGCTCTGAAAGCCCGACCTTGAGCACTTTGTCCTTGTCCATCATCTTAATAGCAACACTCTGATTTGACTCAAGGTTCCTTGCATAGTGCACCTTGCCAAATGTGCCTTTCCCCAACATTCTCCCCAGCTCATACCGCTCCATTAAAATCTTCCCTCTACCCTCCATATCTTCAAAAGTGTAAACACACAGGGCTATCCTCTGGCCTACCGATCAGGTGGACTGCAAAGATTTAGCCCTCCTCCCCCATGTCATGGTCCATGATGGTGAACAGTATTCTTATGGCTTGGTCATGTCGGAGTCTGAACGGCGTAGAATTGATGCAGGTAAGGTGATTGCTCACATCAAGAGTTGAGCAGACCAGCAGCCTTTGCGGAGCAGCAGGCTCCTTGATGTCACAGCAGAAATCTCTTCTATGAAAGCACATCTTTCAGCATTCCTTGAGGTTTTAGCTGCTTGTGGATTTCTCTACCTGAACAGAAGTAAAGACATTAGATTTCAGAAACGAGGACTGCCTGATAAGCTAACAACTTTCTGTTAGCTACTGTACAGAATTAAAAGGCTCACTATATATGTAAATTAGTAATACAGTATAAAGCATTCGCAAAAAAAAACAGTAATACAGTATAAAGGGTTGCATGCTGGAATGGATCAGAAGAGTCCAACAAACCAGAGCGTCATTCTAGGAAAAGGTGAAAGATGCACGCTATGGCAGAGTTTTAAGAAAACCCATGACAACTATCACAAGGTGCTAACTTTCTGTATTCAATGACTCGCATGTGACAAGAACTTTGTTCAGAGGAACATCAAGATAACTCTAGCTCCAAGGTAGGATAACCCAAGAAAAAAAAAGTCGGCTTTATTACTTTCAAAAAAAGTCGGCTTTACAAGCCTAAATTCCTGGACCTATACCTACTGGCATCCAGAAGAAATCGCAGGCACTGCAGGCATGGGAAAGGCACCCTAATTTTTCTGAATCTACATAAAATTGACAGGGCAGCGCTAGATTCCTTAGAGAATCAATGTCATGTAGCCCCTTACAGGGGAGAAAATTAAAGCCAATAATTGAAGTAGATAAACAAGAAGAGGATCCCATTGTTGTTCCATGAACTAAAGCTGAATCTTCAACAAGGTACAGAGAGAGAGGTGAATTGCATACCTTGCGATACCTCGAAGAGGAAGAGGGGGGCCGAGGAGGCGACAAAATCAAAACTTGTGCGGGGCAACTCTTTGAAGTTGGTGCGGTGGTGCCTGAGTTCTCTGGTGGGCGGGGATGCCGGGATGGGATGCGGCGACAATGAGGAGGAGAGGAGAGGGGAGGCTGCTCCTCTTATACAGGGTCAGGGACTCAGGGGGAGGGAGAAGCGGCGGCAACGGCAAGAAAGCAGGGGTGCTGAGTGCTGACGAGACGAGGCCAGCCGCAGGCAGGGTTGTTCAATCATCATCATCAAACAAAGGAAGCAAGGGCTCAGATTAACCGGCCTAATCATACGATCGAGTTGACGATAATGACCCTGCTGGTTGCTGCGGCGTTTCCTGCGCACCGCATCACAGGTCCAGTTCCATCCGGATATTCGCCAAGCGAGTACGCGACACATGCGGCTACAGCTAGCCCGTATTGTCGCCATCCGGATACAGCTCACGGGGCTCTCCAACCATCCCCAATTTCATTTTTTCTTCATCTATCCACGATCAAGGAGGCAGTTGTTTCGTTAACAAAAAAAAAGCCTACTTTTTTTCCCGTGAGAAGAAGGTGCGATTTTGGTTATTAGGATTAGCAGTAGTAACACAAGAGCAACAATGGTTAGGCCTTGTTCGGTTTCTTTGAATTTATTACAGGTGAAATGATAGTCACGAGAAAATATTTATAACAGATACAACAAGAGACTGTAATTCATTCTAGGTCGGGAATGAAAAAGACTCATAATACTCCCTATATATTGGTAAAGGAAGTCGTTTAGGACAGCGACACAGTCTTCAAAACATAACTTTGACCTCTTATTTCTATAAAAATATTTATCGAAAAGTGATATATGTATACTTTTATGAAAGTATTTTTTAAAATAAATCTGTTCATATAACTTTTACAATTTCAAACTCAACAATTTAAAAGTTATTTATGATTTATATTTTCAAAGTTTGACTCTTTGTCCTAAACGACTTCCTTTATCAATGCCCCTGTCGTTTGGCTTATCAGCCACCAGCCAGCGGTGTTTTTCTCTCACAACGAATCAGCACCAGCCAACCAGGCAGCAGTATTTTTCTCTCAGCACAAATCAGCACCAGCCACCAGCTACCAGCCAACCGAACAGATCAATATGGAGGGAGTACGTATAACGAGAGACAAGAAATCAATTCAAGAGTCGAGAGGCATGGAATTAATACCGAACTTGGATGACACAACACCAGCAAGATAAGAAACCTACGACCAACAACAGCTTTGACGCCAGCTTTGCCTAATCATGCATAGGAATTATTTGACGATAATGACCCTGGTTGCTAGCTGCCGTCTTGTCGGTTGGGTTGGGAATATAATGTTACCAATCCAATACAGCCTGCCTGAGGATTGAGCTTCAATCATCATCATCAATCTAGCAACCCATCTCCGGTTTCATTATTTTTCCGCGACGCTGTAATTAATAACTTTGGTTGCGATTATTTGCAGTAACACACAGCATGGCGAATTGGCGCTGTGATCCAATACAGCCAGCCGGCCGGGGGACACCTGTTGTTCCACGGACCTTGGCTTGGACCACTACCTGACCTACTGCTTGGATCACGATTCAGTACCAAATACCAATGCATGTTTGTCTGTAATTAAGCATAAACAATAATAGATACTCCGGTCACAAGTAATCAGTCATGACGTACTCGTAAATACTGACTAGAGTACGTATTACAAATTTACAACTATGAATCCATCAAATGGTGTGGTTGTTTCCCGTAATTCTCGTATAAAGAAAATGATGTTGTGTAACTCAATAATAGAGACAGGACAGGTGATAGATGTGCACGATACTAGCGGTGGTAGCAGCGTCGTGTAGCCACATGCATCTAGCAGCAATTATCACCACTACTCTAGCTACTCGATCTAGTAGCCACTATGATTGATTCAGTTCTGATTCCTAAACTTGATTTTTACAGCATAATGAATCCTGTCTACGAATGTGGCTAAATTCATTCGCAGGATGCATCTGGTATATTTCTTTCACACAAAAGACCTGATCTAGCCCAATTTTGCGGGTTCATTCATATATATTTGTTTTGTTCAACTTACATAAACACCAATTATGAAGCAATATGTGGTCCTACTTACTAACAACTAAGAGGAAATTCCTTATCACTTTCAAAAAAGAGGAAATTCCTTATTTGACACCGAAATAAATCTCGATTCCCCTTTTGGCCCTAGAAAGTTTTTCCTTCCCTATTTGACACTAACTTCTAAATTTGATTCCTTAATTGACATTTTCGTCACTTCCTTCAGTTAAATCAAACTAAATGACCACCAAATAACCTTCAAAATTTATGAAACCTTTTCTAATGATATAACATTTGGATATGAACATATTTTATTTAAAAGGACACATGTGCCTTTATAGTTTTAAAATTAAAATTCACTAAATTAGACTATCTTTTAAACAAATATGAATTGTATGGCACCAAAATACTTTCAAAAATTATGAAAAAATAAATATTATTCACCATATCTATATATGGTAGTTCATAAAAATATTTTCCGTTATAAGTTACATATAGAATTGGAAAGAATATGGTATTTTATAAATTTTAGATAGAACTCATAATTATCTATTCAACTTATGATGGAAAATAGTTTTATATGCTATTATATCACATGTGATAAATATTAGTTATTTTTTATTTATTTTTTGATAGTATTTTAGTGCGATAAAATTTAGGTTAGTTTTTAAAAATATTTAGTTTGGTGAATTTTAAGTTTAAAACTATAAAGGTGCATGTACTGTTTTGAATAACAAATGTTCATGTCTATTTGTTATATTGTTAGAAAAATTTTGATGAGTTTTGGAATTGATTTGGGGGACGTTTCGTCTGACTTAATTTTTGAAAGTGATGAAAATGTCAAATAATAAATGAAGTTAAAAGTCAATGTCAAATAAGGAACAAAAAATTTTCTGGGGCCAAGAAAGGAATTGAGATTTATTTTAATGTAAAATAAGGAATTAAATCAACAAGTAAATGTCATTATTGCAAAAAAACAAAACTCAAACGGCCATCCAGATCCATCCAAAACATATGGTAGTAGCGCACTATTTCCAGAGAACAAGCTACTGTACCCAGTAAACTGAGAAAAAGAATATAATCGCCAAGTCAAGCTAGAATTGTTTGGAATAAATAGGGAATATACTTTGCCTACTATTTTCTATACCATTTATTGCCGAAACAGTTTTAAGTTGTTTGAGGATTTCATGAAATTTAAAATATTCAACAGAAAATTAAAGAGGGATTATTGTATCAGTTTTTGTTTCCTTAACTAGGTTTAGCTTATTGGATAGGTTTATCCATATTTTTTGTATGATACATTTACTAGATGTGCGAGGTATATTTCCTAGCACAATAATATGGCCCAAAATTGTCAATGCATTTCATAACAATTGACCTGCTTCTATACTATTTGGAACAATTAGGGAAGAAAATTTTGGTTACAATAAATTTCCACGTGATACATATCTCTTCTCCTAATAACTTCATGTGAAATGTGCTCATGGAAAAAAACTTGACAATTTTTCAATGAACAAATTGACAGCCGAGAACTAGTTGTATGCCATACTGATGACAGTTGAAATGCGCGTTATTACATACGAAAAGTACTTAAATACCTCAAGAAAGAAAAACCCACTAGATAGTAGATATACAATAAATTAACATCGAACAACAAGTTACAAAATGTTAACTCTGATGCATGCGTTGGCAGACTTAATTTTATTTCCAGGAGGCAGGTAGGCACACACAGAGCCAAGAACCAAGAGCCTCTGGTTGAGGTGAATCCGGATTGATTCCAGGCAACGACGAGCTCCCTCCCAATAATGCCACATGCAGGCCCAGAGATTACACATATTTATTTACAAAAACAGAATGTTGAGGCCCTTCTCGATGGGTCACTGCCATGTCGTCCGTAGAAACGCCATGATTCCGTTTGTTTTTGGAGGATAGCGTCGTGGTTGATCACTGATGACTCGGATGCTCATCGCCATAGGAAGCGGTAGCCAATCGGAGATATTCTTGTTGCAAACTAAAGGGAAATTGACAATTATGTCTGATTGTCTTGTGCTGGGCCGGGGTGGTAGTCATATATACAGTTGCAGTAGGCAGGACCACAAAGAACAGTAGAGAGCGATGATAGATGAAAAGGACCAAAAGGAGAGATGTGAAAATCTCGCAGTTAATTGGAGCTAGGTATCTCTACAGGCAAACGTCTCATTCTTCATGGTGAAAAATCTAATGAAATGGTCTAACATCCCTTGATGATCGTGGTGACCTAAGCTCGATCATGAGTCATGACGCGTGCCTAGACAACCCATGATATCAAACGTGCTGCATCATCCACTCTTTACGTTTAATTTGATTTGGCCACCTAATGAAAAACCGACGGAGGTAGTGGCAGTTATCAGACAGCCAAACCAAGGAACAACATGCCACCGTATATATACATATAATAAGTTAGTCCAGATCCAGTGACTGATGATGAGCATACAAAGTTTCCACGGACAAACTTGGTGGTGGTGATTGAAGGAATAAATGTCGGTATCTAGCGCCTAAACGAGGGCGATTTGTGAGCAAATAATGTTAAGACGTGTAGCAATAATCAAACTGAAATATGTGCGCGCGGCTATAAGAAGACGGTCGAGGAAGGACCCGCGAAAGGACAGTTAGGAAAACGACATGTCACCGCCTGCTTTGCTAGAATCATTGCATTGCTGAGGATCATGATGAGATGCTAGATAGCACACCAGAGTTTATCCACATTATTCCAGCGCAGAGCTACACCATACGTATTTGCTTAGCACAACTTGGGAAGCAGGTGAAGTAAAATTCAAACAAATCAAAAGTTGGTGTGTTACACATTTCTTTCATTTTGTTAATTGGCGTGCTTGTGTGTAATTTGTTTTTGGTTTTTAGGTAATGGATGGACATGTTTCCGGCTTCAGACATCTTCCATAGCCCGGCCTATATAGGATGTATCAGACCATGATTATCACAGAATGTACAAATTTATTTCAAGAACATGTAATCAAGACAGCACACCTTATATATGCTGGAAAAAACAACACAAAATAAATTCATATATAGTTTGAGTAGTCTTTCATTCGACTTGGTTCGTAATGTCAACTCCAAATGAACCGGTTTCATCTCAACTATGGACTCAGTCACTCAAACACCGGCCTGGTGATCCATGTGACGTCTAGTGTATCATCTAGGTCTCTAATTAGACTATTTATTTTATTTGTGATTGCATACCTCCAAGCTTGTTAGGTGTTTCACTCAATGTTCAAACCTCCAACATCAAGTCGCTTATTTGGCATGTCGACTATGTGCCATCTTGGATAGTAGATGCTGGTCATTGGACCATAAGCCAGTGGGTCATCTCTCTCTCCACTCTTATTATTCTCTCCCCTTACTCATCTCTGCTCTCATCAGAATTTTTCGTTAGTGTGGTAAATAGGAAGGACTGTACATCTATTAGTTGAAGAACGTAAAACTACACATTAGTAATTTCAGGGACTGTTATTGGTGATTTTTTTTGCTGCTGTGTTCTGTTCCTTTGCCTGTAGACTAGCAAGATAGAGTATCTCCTTTCTTCGCAAAAAAAGAAGATAATAAAATTTCATTGACCTTTCTGGGACGTCGGCGAACACGAGTACAAATTAAGTGTCAACCCTGCAGTGTAGTATTAGCTGGAACAGATGGATGTAGCTTTTATATAGAGCTAGGTCGGTCGTGATCGACATGCATATGGCATCGTGACTCAGCTTTTCAGATAGTCATCAAGGAAATTGGAAACGTGTTTTGTGTTCTTATTATTACGGGTGAGGTCTAATGAATGATCGAGGTAGTCGTCGTTGTTAGCATACGTTTGTGCAAATACACGTGCAGAGTAAATATAACTGCTAGTCCTATATACTAGCAAAATCTAACCATTTGGATCAACCTATCTGAGTGGTACTGATCGACTTAGAGATGATTAATCCATTTGGGTCTCTTCTGAATTTATGGTCAATTTCCCTTGTCTCCATATAGAACTCGTGAGTGGGCAGAGAATGCTATCAGTTACATCCGCACCACATGTATGTTCCAAAGGGGCTTTGTCTCCACGTGGATGCACAGTTACCGCAACAACCCTAAAGATACAGACAGTACAAAGCAGCTTCGTCTCGTATTCCTTTTTTTTTTCAAAATCTCGTATTCTCTCCTCTGTATATCTCGTATATGACATGTTATGACTTTTGGCCCAATAAGGATCGGCCCAGTTCAGCCTACAAGTACAATGATGAATCAGGGAACATTAGGCCTTTTATTTTCATCAGGGAAAAGGAGATGGAAACAGGTTCCAGCAGTTCCATTTCAGGTGTCGTACTGGATTCCAATTGATCATAGGATTATTCCGACAAAGTCTCCCGATCTCGAATCGATCATATCGATCTACTCCTACATGGAGTATATTACTCGATCGAATTGTACCTGCTTTTCTTTCTGAAAATTTATTTAGTATAATCTCAACCGTACCAGCAATAATCCTTGCGATCGAGCGAGTAATTAATCAGGACGCACGTACGGCCTTCCAGGAGAAAATTAAAGTGGTGAGTGGATGATCCTCGGTTGATAGATGATCCAGCGCGCATCATGGAAGGCGACGATACGATGATGGCGTGGGTGATGCTTGCCTTGACCTATCTCTCCATCGCGCTCGTGTACGGCTCCATGATTTTCGTGGCCATCTCCGAGCTCGTGGCCTGGTACCAACGATGGCGCGGCCGCCGCGACGCCAAGCTCGCCGCCGACCTCCTGCTCGAGAGCGTAACCGACGTCCCGTACTACTACCCGCTGCCGCCTGATCCTGATGATGGTGCCGCCGGAGAAGAAGCCGCCGGCGGCAGGTCGTGGTGCGTGATATATGCTTGGCGGAGTACGAGCACGGCGAGAGGTGCTTCGTCATGCCGGCCTGCGCTCACATGTTCCACAGAGCCTGCGTGGCCACGTGGTTGCGTCAAGGCAACACCACCTGCCCCATCTGTAGAGCTACCACGCTCATTGTTCCGGCACATCAACATCGTCTTACCACGGCAGAGGACATGGTGTAGCTAGTAGATAATATGGGTCCAAAATACAAATCATGCATGCGACCTTACAGCGCGCTCCATTCAGAATATATAATATGGGTCTTAGATCGTATATAATATATGATTCTTTTTTCATGCCCCAACAAAATCATGCCAAGTGATAAGTCTTGTGTACTTATATAAAAGCAAAAGCATGCACTCGATGATCATGTTTGTCAATCTTTGTCTTTTGTTTCTCATCATCAACTGATATGTTTTAAATCTTCTATGATTTCTCAAGCATAAATAAAATTTATGAATTTGGTTATCTGACAATTGTGAAATCACAATTTTAACCAACGGAGTAATATGACCCTAATTTTAAATGCAAGTTCAAGTATATATCATAGAAATAAGTTGCATTTAAACGCGTATATAGCTTGGGTGGTGATAAGCAAAGGAGGAAAAGATCAAACGCCATAACAAAATGCTGGCGCATGTAATTGATAAGGGCGATCCTTTTTGTATTGCTTTGACCCAAGAAAAGGTCTGAAAAATAGACCTATATATGTCCATTGCCGCACTTTGTTTTTCGTAAACTTGAGACAGAAAGATAATAAGAGCAAAGGCATAGTCCCTCTCTAGATATGTACCACGCGCTGCATGCAAACGTGACTCATTCAGAAAACTGCAAATGCAAAAGTGGTGTCAGGGATGCCGATCTAGCTCTCATTGGGTTTAATTTGACTTGGAGAGTAATTAATGCCAATGGGATGGGAATCGGTCGGTCAATGCAAGCTTAATTTGCTTGCTTATATCATCAAATTAAACAAACAATTGAAGCAGCAGATAGCAAAGAGACCTTCTAGCTAGTCCGTATAGGATCAGGATTCAATAGTAGTCCGGCTCGATCGAGCGGGCAACACCTACTTTCACGTTAGCCAGCTGCATATATATATATATATAGACAATACTATACAGGGACAAGAAGAGTTGGATGCATTAATTGTATGTACGTACGTTCACCAAGCCAAACAATTAGTACTTATTAGCAGCCTACTTGAACGCCGCCGTCGCAGACGCAGTAGAGCACAACGTCGACGAGCACCGCCATGGCTGCTGCCGCCGCTGCGACGAGTATTTCGAGTGTGGAGCAGATCACCGCCGCCGCCACCACCGTGATTGATCGATCTCAATCCCTCCTCTTCTCCTCCATCTCCATGACGGCCATGGGGCGCGCGGCCACGGCGGGCGTCGTCGCCGTCTTCTTCAAATGGTTCGTCAGGATAACTATGTACTTCGGCGGCGCCTGCTTCGTGCTCACAACCTGCGCGGTCGTCTTCAGACTATACGAGGAGGTCGCCCGCCGCCGCCGGCAGAAGGCGGCGCTCGCCAGGCGGATGCGGCAGCAGCGCCTCCGCCGCCGGCAGCGGTCGAAGATGATGAGCAGCATACGGGACGCACCGTACGATCAGGAGTTTGCTGCTGCTGCCGGTGCTGACAGGGACGAGGAGGCGTGCGTGATCTGCAGGACGGAGTACGAGGCCGGCGAGACGTGCAGCCTCCTGCCCCGGTGCACCCACATGTTCCACAAGCCCTGCATCGTCGCCTGGCTCAGCCACCACACTACCTGCCCCATTTGCAGGGCAACGGTGTATACTGTATAGTAGATAGCCCGGCCTCACTGTCACGGGCGGCCAACATATATAGCCCGATTTCTTTTTCTCAAAAAAAAACATTTTTGATTTTATTAGGGTCTTATTATTGTCTTATGAATGACAAATCAAGCTTATTCTTTTTCTGTAGATATCCTCGTTTACAATCGCTTGGTCAAGAACAAAAAGATCATGTTCAGTTTAGGATTCCCAAAAGATAATGTTCTGTTTCTTTCTGGAGAATATGCAAAAAGCTTTGTGTACATTAATTTTACATAAAACAGGATCACAAATGTACTAGGTTTTACAGTGCAAGGTAAGGTACTGGCTACGGTTTTTGCTAAATTTGCTCGCGTTCATGCAAAGCAAATGTCACATCAACCTCATCATCTGCTGCTCCAAATATAATGGTTATTACTGCTGCGACGCCATCTCATGCATCCATCCCACGGAACATCATACCAAGCAAACAAACCTCAAGTTAACTGTTTCAAAGGCTGCATCTTTCTCTCCTGCAACAAACGCCATGCTACCACCAGTGCTGCTCATGTCTTCTCTACCACAACACCACCAGCTCTCGCCACCTACATCTTCTTTCCTTCCTTCTCCTCGACCGCCTTTGCGTTGCGGTAATCCTTGTCCGTCCCAAACAACCTGAAACACCAACGGGGTTAAAAGGGCTCATCAACATGTAAGGTAGTTCACACGATCGAACACTGCAATGCCAATGGGAACACAGATCCGCACCAGTCCATGTAAACAAAAGTCGAGGCATAGTTCCCTGACTTGGTGTAGAGCACACGGTGATGGTAGTCATGGAAGTCCGACCTGTTCATGATGAAATATCACAAGTGTTAAGATGCTGAACTTCAAAAAGCTACTTTTATGGGAGACAATCCTAACTCTAGCTTACTTACCCGCCATACAGTGGAAGGAAATTTGATGGGCTCCATGGGAAGTGGTAGCCACTGTGAGCTTCAACTGTCTCCAATACCCTCAACACCATCCAAACCCATAGGGTGAACAAATGAGGGCCAGTAAGAGCAGGACCAACAACAGTGGCAAATCCCAGGAACAAAATTTCAGCAGGGTGGGCATATTCAGAAGTTAACCCAAAGGGTGTAGCATATCTGCACAGATTTGCTGTCTCAGAGACTAGACTAGACTGGTAAAAAAAAATGATGTGTTGTGTGAAGTAAGATGCAGTGAAATGAAGCAATATTGCTTACTCGTGGTGGACACTATGAACATGCTTGTATAGCCATTTGGTGTGCAGTGCCCGATGGCCCCAATAGAATATGAAATCCTCAAGTACAAAGTAGAAAAGAACTTGAGATACAACAACCGTCCTGCAGAAAATATAGGTAGAGCATGTTAACATTTTTTTTCTCCCAGTTGAAGCTTTTGCATAATATAACATGGGCAGAGTAAAAAAAAGCAAGTGAGTCGCTACCAGTGAGGCAGAGGAAGAGAACTTCTAAGGCCCATGAATTTGAAGGCAGGGTAGGAGAAAATCATGACAGGCAAGTTGACACAGACATGGTATAGAATGAGACGCAGGACACATCTGTTTTGATAAGCAGAGGTGTTGCTCTTCTTCTGCAAAGATGCAAACAATTTTTTGTTGAGAAAACAAGATGCAGCGAGATAAGTATAGGTGCTCAATGAATTACTTAGCTCCACCAGATGAAAGGTTATATCACTGAAACTAAATAAAAGAGAGGAAAAGAACCAGTTACTCTTTCATTTACACTATATAAACTAGGAACAGAATCCGATAGCAATGCCTGCTCTGTTGGATATGTTCCAAATTCACATCCACGATATAGGCCATGCTTGGGCCGGAGCGAAGCGGAGGCCCATCGCGCTGTGGTTTCTCTCAGAAAGTGCACAGTTTAGTCCCACCTTGGTAACGCAACCAAGTACGGGCGCGTGATCTGTATATATATATATGTAAGCCTATATAGACGGTAAGACAAGACAAGACAAGGCAAGACAGATAAGTCATGTATCATCCCTACCTGTAAACTCTCCTCAATAATGATTGTCTTCCGTGGTTTTTTTCCCGCAAGGGTTTTTCCACGTTAAATCGTGTCTCGTGTTCGATCTTGTTTTTCGCATTATTTGCTAACAAGTGGTATCAGAGCTTGGTACGAGATCACGTGAAAAAAAAATTTAATTTGGGTTTCGTCCCTGTTTATCGCGCGCCGCCAGCCGGATCAATCTGCGAGTGGCTACCTCGTGCAAGACTTGTCAACGTTGAGTTTAAGACGGAATCTGATTCCGTATTTGCCAGATGCTGCAGACCAATCTACGAGAAGCTACCGGAAGGTTTTCTCAGCTTTGCTGAACGTACATGGAGTTGTACACAATGCTGCAGGTTATTGCTAGGTTCACACAGTAACATATCTAGATTATTACTGCAGATTATTTTCTTCTGGTATTTCTTTCATATGGCTTCTATGATATGTGATTTCCACTGCTGAGATATATTGAGATTTTGAGGAGATGTTGGGATTATTATCGGATCACTTTGAGTTAATTCATCTTGATGTTTTGACAACATTGTTCATGTCAGCCTAGTGGTTTCTTTTTACTCCTATGGAGTTGGTTAATTGAAAATGAAGGTTTTGCTCTCAATTGAGTTCGAGGTGGAGGATTTCAAGTGCAACAGAGGAGTTTTTTGTTTGACTAAATACTACAGGAGTTTTTTGTTTGACTAAATACTACAGCGTTTTGTATTGCGGGAGCAGTACGTTTATTGCTGTCTTTGCTCATGTTGAGGGATTTAGTCAAAGTTACTGCATAGATACTACAACGTTTTGTACTAGCATTCAGTACGTTTGTTGTTCAAGGTGGAGACGTCCGCTCAGGTCTATTACAGAAGTTTATACCGTTGGTTGCACATTTATGCCTACATCCAAACCATGTTTGAATGGAGCAGTAATTCAGTTCTTCACAGGATATTTATACCATGGTGATATTGCGACTTATGGCGTTTGATGATTGAGCGTTATTACCATTTGAGATCAGTTGCACAGACTCAGACTTTTGCTGGGATTATGAATTTGTTGAAGACCCAGATTGTTCGTCTGCTTTGTTGATAGCTGTGTGTGTTTTGGACTATTGGTTATTTGCTCAATTGAATACTCAAGTGATCTTACACATTGGTGTCCGATGGACAGTACATTCAAGAATTGAATATGGAGGTTTATTATTCGTCTACAAGTGGAATTTGTCTCAAGGTGGAGTTTGTTGGATATGTTCCAAATTCACATCCACGATATATGCCATGCTTGGGCCGGAGCGAAGCGGAGGCCCATCGCGCTGTGGTTTCTCTCAGAAAGTGGACAGTTTAGTCCCACCTTGGTAACGCAACCAAGTACGGGCGCGTGATCTGTATATATATATGTAAGCCTATGTAGACGGTAAGACAAGACAAGACAAGGCAAGACAGATAAGTCATGTATCATCCCTACTTATAAACTCTCCTCAATAGTGATTGTCTTCCGTAGTTTTTTTCCCGCAAGGGTTTTTCCGCGTTAAATCGTGTCTCGTGTTCGATCTTGTTTTTCGCATTATTTGCTAACATGCTCTCTTTGAAACAGTGAGATCCAGGCATCTCATTCCATTGTAAATTTAAAACTGAGCAAGATTATCTACAAGGAACTAGGCATCATTGTATGGTGAAGAAAATAGGCGCAAAAATTATTGGCGAAGTCCTGGGTTGGTACCTACTTGTGTACCAATGCCAGTTGTTAGGGAAAGCAACATTAGATTCGTGAACGGCTGAAACAATACTATTGCAAGGTAAGCGCTGTAAATATGATATCTCAGACTGCTTTATTTCCCCCTAAGTTGCATGTGTGATTAAAGAGCCTTCCTAAGTCCCCTGTGTAGAAGCTAAAAAAAGCAGTGGAGCTGTGAGAGAAGGTGATGACCTAACATTGCGTCGTGTTAGAACCCAAGATGGCGACACAGGCCGAATTCTTGGCATAGCGGGCTTCCTTTTGGTCATCTAGACAAGTCGATTTGCACAGGAGGCATGTATGACTGTAGAAGAGCCGGTAATGGACTAATGGTTGCGTGTCAATGGGAAGAAGGGAGAAAGGGGAAGGGGAAAGGTAAAGGAGAGGTTGCCTACCCTAAGCATCGCTGTCACCTTTGTTAGACTATGACACCACCATGGTATGGGGACGAAAGAGAGCTGGTACTGAATCCATGACAGACAGCTGAAACGGAAACTGGTTGCCTGCCTCTGGATATCACCAGTCCAATCTTATTATTACTGTTGCGGTTTACTTGGCAGGCAGAGAAAAGGAATCAAATTTGATTCACGTGTGGTGCGTGCAATGCAAACACATGTGAATGGTAGTTGATGAATGAATCAGATCAGATCAGGTAACGCTGGCGGCAGCGCAGCGATGAAAAAGGAGAGATAAGATAATAAATACCTGGATCTTGTACTTGGCGAAGAGGCCGAATCGCTCGAAGAGGAGGGAGGGGAGGCCGGAGAGGAAGAAGACGGACTCGTGGAGCAGGAAGGTGATGACGGTGGCGAGCTGGAACTCGGTGAAGTTGGCGATCAGGAGCTGCATTGGAGATCTGGAGTGAGAAGACCGAGTGACGCAGAGAGAGGCAGAGAGAGGAGAGGGGGGATGGGTTACCTGCCAAGCCGATTCAAGGGCGGAGACGGACTCGAGGGCGGGCACAGGCGCCGCCATTGTAGGTAGGAAGGAAGGATGGATGGATTGGGGGTTGGGGGGGTGCGCCCTTGCCGCCGGCCCGGCGAAGAAGACGAGGAGGGAAAAAGCGGTGGGATTTTTCTCGCTCTCCGTTTTTTTTTTTTTGTTTTGTCGGGCCGATAATTCATCCCGGCACTTGTCTGTCTCCACAACCGTCGGATCCGATCCAACGGTTGGATGGCCAATTCTCGAAGCCTATGGAACAACAGAGGTCTCTCTCTGTCTCTCGCGTTGACCGCCGGCTATTGTATCAGAGGACTCGGAACTTCTAGGCTATTGTTTATGGAAAATCGGGTGATTATGTAAGCTACTGCTATGTTTATAGACTTTTAAAAATTAAACCTTTTTCATTTTAAAAATAAGTAATCATAATATAATTTGCTATCCTTGGATTGCCATATAGCTAGATTAATTTGGAGAATAATCCAAATACTACCTTTGACCTACATGAACGTAGTAATGTGTTGCGTATGTTTGGATCTTGGCTACAAGAGGTAAGGGGAAGGCAAAATAATTTTATTCTAATAGGTGTAAGTGTTGTTTGTTGGACCATTTAACTTACCAGAAATGATGTTGTTTTTAAGAAAATGAACATCAAATTCTTTTCAGGGCCACGCACTGGATCAGGTTCTGGGCTCTACTTTAGAACGAGGAAGACCGGGACACTATCTCAGGGGCCTGTCGAGCATTGGAATCCACCGCTATGGATATATTCGCGGAAAATGGATAGATGTTTAGTAATAGGCTTTGCTTCTAATCTGTCCACCATGTTGTGCTTTGCGTAGAAAAGTTGTGCGTCTTTTTTGTAATAAATAATGGTCAGATATGATTTATAATGCACTCCCGCCGTCCCAAAATAAGTGCACATCTCACTTCTCGAGGAGTCAAGCATTTTCAGATTTAACTACGAATATAGAAAATAATATCAACATTTGTATCTTGAATAAATTTAGTAGGAAAGTATGCTCCATGTTGTATCTAACGATACTTATTATACATCATAAATATGAGTATAATTTTTATAAAATTTGGTCAAAATTTAAAATGTTTGACTCTTCAAAAAGTGTGATGTGCACTTATTTTGAAACGGATGGAGTGGAGGACAGGGTATACACTATTCCTTTATTAAAAAAATATAATTTGCTTACCTGCTGGCCTCACCCTGTCATGCGCAGGTGAGGGCGTGAGGCGCATAATTTACCCGCAGAGCGAGCCTGTGATTTTGGATTGCTACTACATATAATAAGGGGGCGACTAGAGGGAGAGCCCTCTCCCGATAGCCTTATCGCGAGAGCCCCCCCCCCCCCCCCCACTCGTCTCGCTCCCGATAGCCGTGCTGCCCCGCCGCCGCCCGCCTCCACCACCCCCCACGGCCGGCGGCGACCCTCGCCGCCGCGCCGCCGCCCACCGCCCACCCCTCCCCTTCCACCCCGCCCTCCACTAACCAGTACAACAGCTCGCCCCCGCCGTCCGCCGCCGCCGGATCCGCCGCCGCCGCCACCCGCCCCCTCGCCGGCGTCGCCGCCGGCGAGCACCGCCCACCATCCACCCCTCCCCCTCCTCCCCTCTCCTTTGCTCAGATCTGGCCGGTAAGCTGCCCCCGCCCCGACCCCGCCCACCGGTTGTCCACCACAACCCGGCCGGCGGCGCCCCCGCCGCCCGGCCTCGCCGCCCACAATCCGCCACCTCCGCCAGGCCGGCCCGCTCCCCCCCCCCCCCCGACCTCCCTCTAAGCCCGCCGGCCATGGAAATCCCCCACCCCCAAACCCAGAAACCCTAACCCCTAACCTCGTTGCCGTCCTCGTCGTCTTCTTCAAGTCCGGCGAGCTGCGCCCAACCCCGTCGTCGACTTCATCAAGCATCGGCTCCAAGCTCCCCCGCCCCGCCCGCCTGCTCCGTCTCCGGCGGCTCCGCCGCCGGATCCGCCGCCATGCTAATCTCTTGAGAGGGAGGAAGTTACTTTTCTCTGATGTTGTTTTCTGTGGAGGATGTAACTTGGGGGAGCTAAATCGAGAGCCCTCTCCGTTTAGATTTTGCCATATAATAAATGTTTGCAGTGAGCGGCTCAGACTTGTGTAATGGAGCACCATGCCACCATACATAATTCAAAAATGAAGAGAGCCCTGCAACCTGCATGCGAGGAAGCCTAATCCCGTTTTTTTAAAAAAAAATTACGGAGTGGATCCCGCAGCGATGCTAGAACATTGCGTGATGTAGATTTTTATTATTGTGGGGCTCACATTATTTCAGGGTCAACCCCACAATTTGGAGAGCAGTCCTCTTCAGAAACCAAAACCGACGTACGGCCTATTGGAGTTGGAATCCGAATGGAATTAGGTTCTGCTTCTGATGAAAGAAATCATATATATCTGTGGACACAGATCGAGGAGGGACCGATCAAGGGATCAGCAAATCAAATCAAATCAAATCCAATCCACGAGACGAGACGATTCAATCGGTGGCGATGGCCGCAGCAGCGTTCGTCGTTCGATCTGTGGCGAGCAAGATGGCGCGAGCAATTTCATCAGGGCCTCCTGCAGGTGCTTCGCTGCCTCGCCGTGGTGCTTCGTCGGCGTCCTCCACGCCGCCACCGCTAACCATCGACGACATGGTACATCATCTACGATTCAGTTCAGTTTTCAATTACATCCATCTTCTTTTATTTGTTATATCATCATATATCGATCGATCATCTTCTGACGACGGACATGCATGATATATCATCTAGCTTACTTGTTTCGCTTAATTCCTGCAGCGCCGGCTTCTTGCACGCGCTAGGATTACAGCCGGTGTGGCCGCCGTTGGGCTCGCTGGCACCCTGATGCACATGTATTCTCGGGTGTTGCCGGCGGCCGACAAGTTGGAAAAAAAGGTGGATGCTCTTGAGAAAGACAATGCCATCCTTAAACACAACTTAGCCCAAGCCCTTGAAATCAATAGTGAGCTTCTTCTATCCCTAGAACAACTACTGTCCGCCAATGTTTAGGATCGAGTTGCAATCTCTACGTGAAACAAGGAGCTAGCTAGCTCAACAATGCGTTGGGAGATAGAATCAGCCCGTACGTTGTGGACGAAACTATACAAGTGTTGGGGGGTGTCGGCTCGGTTATTGTTTGAGCTACTATGTTCTTGTTTTTTTTTGTCCTTGTTGTATATGGAAGAGTATGCATGTATGGTTTTACAACAGATTGGACTTGGTCTGGATAATGGGCTTAGGGTGAAACTCTTGTACATATATAGAATATATCTTAACTCTTTTTTTAGAAAACCTATATGTATTCTACTAAAAATATACTAGTACTTATTAAATAAAGAGAAGTAAATTAAACACCATGCATGCATATACATGTATCATGTCGTTTTGAGCAACGACTGCTGATCGTTTGCCAAGCAACTTGGACAACGAATATCATGTTGCGTACGGCATGCATGAACAAATTAGGCTATTCGCACTCGTCGTCTTATTTTTATCCTTTAAAAAATATTCTATCATACTCCCTCCGTCCCACAAAGACTGTTTGTTTAGGTTTATCCTAAGTCAAACTATTTTTTATTTGACCAAGTTTACAACGAAAATTATCAATATTTATAACACTAAATAGGTATAGTATGAAAATATACTTCATAATAAATCTAATGAAACTTGATACACATGAAAAATATTGATATAATTTTATATAAACTTAGTCAAACATAAGATGGTTTGACTTAAGACAAACCCAAACGAACGGTCTTTATGGGACGGAGGGAGTAATCATCGAGATTTATATTATATACCAATTTCTGCCGTCACCCCCTCCGCCGGCTCCCAGCCGTGTCGTGGAAGGCTCCCCGCGGCGGAGGGCGGTGGCAGCCGGCTCCCCGCGGCGCGCACGCCCATGGCTCCCTCTCCGGCCCGGCGGCAAGTGGGGAGGGGAGGCGCGGCGGCTAAGCCCGGCGGCAAGTGGGGGTGGTGGCCATGCGCAGGGCGCGGCAGGCAGCAGCGGCCAATCGAGGGGCACGGCGGGCAGCCAAGGGCGCGGCACCGCCGTGTCCGCAGACGGCCCCACCGTCGTCATGCTGCCCCGGCCCCCTCTCCCACCTCTCTTCTCCAACGGCGTCGGCGGGCCAGTCAGCGGGGCGTGTGGGCTAGCGGCGCATGGGCGGGGACGCAGTGGTCTGCGGGTTTTTAGCCGGACGGCTCTTCGCTCGACGCCAGCGGCCGTGCCCCTCCTCTCCTACATGGTCGTGGTGAGGACCTCCACGCGTCATTTCCCTCAGTTTCTCTCCCTCCATGAGCGGTGCAGTGGCGCGGAATTGCGCCGTCGCCGGGCTTGACCTCCACGTCTCGCTCCGCACCGACAGTGACGCGCTCCCCGGGTGGGTGGCTGATGCAGCCGACGCCGACCACGACGTCCTCTTCACCAGCGGCGACGGGCGCGAGGATGGCGCGGGGTGCGAGTGCGCGAGGATGGCGCGCGGGCCCCACGGCACGGTGGCCGGTCTCAGACGCGCGGTACCTCGCCAAGATTGGCGTCTCCGGGAGAGGCGCGGGCGTGGCGCTCAGCTTGCAGTACCCCGCTGCAGCGCAAAAAAAGTCAAACGCGTACGCCATAACATCTGGTGTTTCTTTTACAGGCGCCCAGTGCAGACAACCTTAACGAATGTTGGTGAGCCCAACGCCGGGCACAATCGTGTCGCGACGACCTCCGTGATCCATCGATCCGCACGTCGAACCCAACCCTAGACTCAAATAAAAAGTTTATTTCAATAAAATTCAAAAAAAAGTTTACTTGAACGAAAGATAAAACGAAGTAATGTAATCTTTGATATATACACAAAATAATGTGCATTTAGTGTGAACCATGTACTGCATATCTACACCATGTCTTCAACAACAGCCGACCATTGCAGTTGAGCCCTGCACAAGGGGCATGTGTTTTTGCATGCCCTTAACCAATCGACAATGCATTCCCTGTGGAACTCGTGGCGGCAGAAGGGCATGATGCTGCACAGATCGCCGTCCTCAAACGTGCCAAGGCAAATCGCGCACTCCTCTTCTCTGTCGATGGATATGATGGATAACCGCTGCCGGTGACGGCTTTTATCCGGCGAGGATAAGTGACGCGGTCCAGCAAGGCGATGGCTATGCATGCCATCTGCGCCGCCGCCTCGGCCGGCGGCGGCTGCGCGTCCGTCTCCGGTCGTTGGCCGGCGTCTGTCATCGTCTGCTGTTCTTCGCCGTTTCTCAATCCCAGGCAGATGAAGACGAGTGCCGTGATGATGAGCAGAGCAACGATCACCCCTTCTATGATCGTCGGGGAAATGGCTGAATCAATCATGACACGTACGTACTGATCGAGAGATCACTTGATCGATGAGCTTGATCGAGTTGCAAATCTAGCCAATTAATTATTAAAGATCTAAATTACCTATGTAGGCTATGAGCTGCTGGGTGCTGGCCGGCTACGTCAACGAACTCTAGCTGCCATTGGTTAACAACGCAATCAGATGGAATATATAATTAAACTATATATCGTGATGATGAATCGTGATGGACTCGGAGTTGGTTCGACGTTTTCGGAGCTGCCCTGCTTGCTGAATCGGAGTCTTGATCCGTACTGTACTGTGTTGGAATCCGAACTGGAGACCGCGCGTGCTACTGCTAACGTACGTATTATCATATCCACACAAGTAAAACGGCGACAACTTATAACTAATTAATCTGACGATCGATCGATCCAGCAGCGAATTAAGCGACCTAGCTGCCAACGTCGATCGATCATATCGATGATGATGATGGACTGGGAAGATTTGGGCGATTGGGTGGCGTGGCTGCTCCTCGCCTTTGTTTTCGTCCTCATGCTGGTGCTTGCCCTCGTAGCCATCGTCTTCTGCGTCTACCACGCCATCACATGTGTTGGGGGCTTCTTATGGAGGAGGCGACGCCGCCGTGGCCATGACAATGGCAATAATAGGACGACGGCGACGACGCTGTTCATCGACGAGCTGCTCCAGAGCATCCCGGACATGGCGTACCAGGACCTACCACCTGCTGCTGCTGCCGCCGACGGCGACATCGACGGCAACATGGAGATGAGGGAGAGGGAGGTGTGCGCCATCTGCGTGACGCCCTACGAGGCCGGCGAGACCTGCAGCCTTCTTCCCGGCTGCGCCCACATGTTCCACAAGCCCTGCGTCGCCAAGTGGCTCCGCAATAAAAACACCTGCCCGCTCTGCAGGGCCACGGTAGGCGGCGGCGCGCCGCCATACCCACCACGGCGACAGGCGGCCACCATTATTAACGCCGCAGAGAACATGGTGTAGCTAGCTCTTCTTTTTAATTTTGTGTTAATGGCAGGTACGGTGGTACGTAGCTCATCCACAAATTGTAAATCCATGTGGAATAATAATCCTCATAGCTTAGCCTCTGCAATACGTACGTACTATTTCACCGGTGGATATATTGTATTGTTCTCCGTGGTAGGCTGATGATCAATTATTACTTGTCATGTTTTTCTCATCTGGATAGTATAACGTGTTGATTGTGTGAAAGGAAATTTTAAATCTTGTCCTATTTTTTTTTAAATAGAAATCTTGTCCTATTCAAAGTATAAGTAATAGTCCTTTGTGGAGTATTTCACTAGCTTAAGCTTTAATAATGTGCATAGGAAAAAAAAACGGTGCATAGTTGCTCAATATGCTAATCATGTCAAAGGTCTTAAAAGCGGATCAAGTAATTGGGAAGCGAAGCACAATTTTTTTTTTATGATTTTCGAAGCAGCTCACCTGCCTTTCCAAAAGAATAGATGTTTGGATTTCATTTTTTACCACGTTCTCTGACCTTTGCCTTTGAACGACGCTGGTTGGACCCTCTGCACCTTGGTCTCAGACACAGAAGCCTTTTGCTTTTGTAGTTGCCAATGCCATGACGAGTTGTCGACCTCCGTTCTTGTCATCATCATACTAGCACGTTGTTGCCCATCTTATCCGGCACCTCCATCCATCACCACTGCTTTCGCTCCGCTTCGCTTTGCTTCACTGATCTACATCATCACTATACCGTTCATTCCTCCCGCAGGTTCTTGTCTCTTGTCTTCTTTGCTTCCCTCTGTTCATCATTAACCGATAATTGCATTTGCTGATGGGCTTCATTTGTTATTAGTTGCTTCTGTCAGAAGGTAAGACCTAACATGATTTTGTTTGTTATCGCCTGCTTTTTATGCTATCTGTAATTCCTTATGGCTTGTTCCGTTATTTAGATCCTCTCACATGTTCAAGTTATATATAGTAGGTGACAATTTCATGGCGGCATCTGATTATCTTTTTAAATCAAAGGTCTTGGACTAGATCTATCTTGCTCCTTCTTGGAAATACCTAGCGGTTCTGTGGTTCAACCTGCTTCAATGTTCTTTTAGATAATCTTGCTTGAAATAGTAAACTGCATACTCCTGCAGTCCTGCTGGAAACTGAGCTGATTTGTATCCAAGATGTTTCCCAATTTAGATGCTTTGTTTAATCTTGAGAGAGAAGAAATGTTGTGCATATAAGCAACAAGCAGAGGCAATTACCATGCATGTAGTACCTGCATCAAAAACATTGCAAAGTTCCTCTGTCAATTATGTTGTTTCAGCATGCCAAAGTTTCGATTTTTCTCATACTTGTTCAGAAAATTTTGATTTTTATTTTTCTTTCTCTTCCTGCATGCTGCTGGATTGGAAGCAGTCACTAGAGAGGTCAAAATGGAGTCAACAACAACACGAAGAAGTTCAACAAGGACTCCTACTAGCTGCACTGTTCCTGGGCTCCTAGTCGGCTTCACCAAGCTCTGCAAGCTCACCAAGGTTTGTGCAGCGCCAACGCTGGACGATGAAGCAAAATCACAACTTGGAACCTGCGGTGGTGGATATGATCAGAGGCTACTTCTCATAAGACTATTTGAAGCAATGGGATCTCTCAAGTCAGCCTACATCAACTCCAGAGAGCCCACATCCCCTATGATCCTGCCAAGATCGCCTTCGCTGATGAGATCATCACGTCCGAGCTCGATTCAGTAGCAGCTCTGCAGTGCCTGTGCAGTTCGAGTTGTGGGATCGGGTCGTTGGTCAACGAGCGGTGGTCCTTGGTTCAGGAACTGGAAGCCCAGACGAGGAAGAGGGATTCAGAGATTGTGCTGCTCAAGAGAGAGCTGGAGCGGCTGCAGAGGGAGAACTCGAGACTGAACAAGCAGATCAAGAGCGAAAAGCCGTCATCTTCTTCAGTTAATAAGCAAACTGACGACAAGCAGGATTTCTTCGTGCAGAAAGAGTTGGCCACGGCGACGCCGCCGAGTGCGTTGCTGGAGCTGTTCAAGTTGGCTTCGGCATCGGTGCACGACTTTGCAGAGCTGATTGCTTCTAGCATGCTAGTATCTTCAGATAGCTCTGTCAGCGATTCAGATGCAGAGCAGTCATGGCGGAGGAGGTACTCACTTGAGGCACACCTGTCGCGAACAATGCTCGGTGCTACTGTCGGAACTGAAGAAGAAGAAGAAGACGAGGAATGTCTAAAATATATAAGTGCTGCTCGGTTGGATCGGATCATGAGGTTCTGCGATCCTATGGACGCCTTGATGCAGTACCCAATGTCCAGTTTCTCGAGATTCTGCCGGTCAAGATACTTGGCGGCCGTGCCGTCGGGAACGGAGGCAGCCATGTTCAGGAACCTTGACCAGAGGGCGTTCGTGTCGCGCGGCGGGCACCCGAGGACGTGGTTCTACCGGGCGTTCGCGACCATGGCGAGGCCGGCGTGGGCGCTGCGGGTGGCCATGGCGCGCTGCTCCTTGGAGCGTGGACATGGTGTCGTCAGAATGTTCTATGCGAGGAGAGGGAGCCAGTACGCCGACGAGTGATGGAGAGCGTCAGAGAAGGTGACATCGAGGAGAAGCTTAGCGTTGCCTTCACTGTTACGCCCGGAGTGAAGATAGGCGACACGGTGGTGGCGTGCAGGGTGCTTCTCTGTCGTCATCAGGAGGGCTTCATCCATGTCCAATGACGACTGTAATCAGCGAGCTTTTTCAAGCCATTCAGCAAACTGATCGACTAGCTAGGCACTTGTTTTTGGATCAGGATATTGCGCGACGGGTCGCGCTGTATCCCGAAGGCGCGACCCCGTCCGTCTTCTTTTTTGGCGTCGAGCCCTTTCTTTCTCCGATGGCTCCTTCGTCACGCTGGTTGTCCGTGCCTCTGCAACCCCCCGAAAAAACGCTGCCCGCGCCTCTCTCCCCGCACCCAAAAAATGAAGCCGCTGGCTCGTTGCCTGCTCTTTTTTTTCACCGTGACTCCGCCTGTGTGGTTAACACCCTTTCCCTGTCTTGTTTGCATCCAAATCATGCCTTTTATAAATGCAGTCTAAAAAAGAGTGATCCATCTACTTTCTAATCTGAATAGAGGTACCTAATGAATCTCTCTCTAGATTCGGATGGTGTATCAACTTGTATATGTTTAAACTATCTACACTAATATAAATTGTATCCACATATATAGATTCATAGTCATAATATATGTAGGTTGATATTTAGAACATATGTAGATTAATGCAGGGAATATATAGATTGATGCAGCGAATACATGTAGATTGATAGTCATAGTATATGTACGTTGACAGTCATAATACATACGTTAATACTTAGAATATACGTTGATTGATAGTCGTAATATATATAGTTTGATAGTTAGAATACACAGGTTGATACTCAGAGTATACGTCGATTGATAATCATAATATATGTAATTGATAGTCAAAATACACAGATTGATACATGTAATATTTGTCGATTGGTGGTCATAATATATATATAGATTAAGTCGGAATACACACGTTGATGCACCGAATACATAGGTTGATACTCAGAATATACGCAGACTGATAGTCACAATATATACAGATTAAATTGATAATCAAGTTGATAGGCAAAAATAATTTACCATATATAATCGGTGTTCGAGAAGTCAAATACACCTAAGCTAGTTAATTAAATATATAATAATTAAGTTTTTTATAGTAAATATCATACTTAACTTGTTGTTAGCATCTTACGACTTTATCTGGCACACGTAAAGACCAACATGTATAAACATGTCAACCCGTCGTATCTGCATGGACACGCGGGGGATAAACAACACTAACAGGCCATCATCAACGTGTGGGCCTAACAAAAGTCTACTAGGCGGATGTCGGTTAGAATAGGCCAGGGGTCGATGAAGGTATAATTAAGGCCTGCTGGGCCAGCCCGAGGCCGCGCGGGTCGCGCAATGGATCTCTAGCGGTCGTCGTATAGAGTTAACGTTGTTTTTTTTACAGTTTAGTATTTTTGCTATTGGCCGCCCAAATGGAAAGACTAAAGAGTCGTGTGATGTGGATAAGGCCATTATTCTGGAATAAATCTAGATATAAATTAGTAATGAAGGAATAAAATCTTGGCCACTGCATCAGAGTCTGAAAAATTAGAAAGGCCCTTACCATTATAAAGCATACAATTTGGAAAGCATCCGCTTCAAATAGAAATAAAAAATAAAACTTCAAATTTTCACTTTTCAGTGAACATGATATATGTAGAAAACAGAGAACATATATGGCTACAATATTGTCTGGTACTGATAACATTGTTACTGCTGCTTATTGGCATCTTGGCTGTCCTGCCGCTTCTGCTCCTCTTTTTCCTCTTGGGATGCTCTGGCTGCATCTCGTAGCTGGACCAATATTCGAGCCAAGGTCGGATCACTCGCCATCTCTTCCTCGATCTCCTTCGCTCCATGGCTCTTCCTCTTGGGATGCTTAATTTGCTTGCTAATTCGATTTTAACACGCTTACTCAACTGAATTGAATCCACTGATCCTCGTTTCGTTTTCCTGTCGTCAAACGCAGGCAGGTCAGACAGTCTTCCCATGCATCATCGCTAGCTGGGTCCGATCGAAGGGCTGCTAGTACCAGCGGCCGCGGCGCCTATCGTGCGGCCCGCTGGCACCGGTTACCTCGGGATGGGCGAAAAAGCTGACCAGTGCATGCAGGCTCCGCGTTTTTCGCTAGATCTTGCTCCGCCGCGGCCGTCGCCATGTCCTCCTCCGCCGCGGCCGCCGGCGCCAGGTCCTCCGCCGCCATCTCCGTGTCCGCCACAGTCACCCTCCGCCGCCATCTCGTTTTTTTTTTTGTTGTGTCTGGCGCTCAAAGTTGCCGAGGGTACGGTAAAAACGAGGAGAGGGTAAGGCGCGGTTGGAATTTCGGCCACCCGCCCAGGCACACATTGGCCTCCCGTCCAGTCCGGCGAAACGTTTTGCCTGGCGCCGGGAGTTTGACCGGATGGAGCCCACATAGCAAAAACAAATATTGCTGCCAGCTGTCGGATTCGGAGTGGCCGGCCTAAGCCCCGCGGCCGCTGGTACGCGTGGGCATGCGTTTCTGCTGCTAGTCTGGGCATTCCTGCCAATGACAAGGAAAGTCTACGCGCGCTGGCCGGCTATCTCTTCCAGCTGCCTTCCACACCCAAGAAAATTTCCTTCCTTCCACCGCCAATGCCGGCTATATATAAGTAAACCCACCGGCCTCTCGTTGTTGCTAGCTTGTTAGCTTCTTCTTCCTCTCTCTCTCTCTCTCTCTCAATCACACACACAGTCACACACATACCAATTGCTAAACAAAAAAATCAGGGTCAGCAGCTCGATCAGGCTCGCTCACTGCTCGATCAATGGTGGCCTGCTGCACCGTCCTAATCCGGCCACCCAGCCGCTGCCGTCGTCTCCACTTGCTGCGGCTTGTTGCCATCCTGCTGCTCATCGTCTTCACGCCGCGGCCTTCCACCTGCGCCAGGCCTCTTACCAACAGCAACAACATGATCGTACTGCTGCTGCCTCGTCGGATCCCCACCCAAACTACGACGACTGTTGCGCCGGCGGCGGCGGCAGTATCTGCAGCTGCAACATCGGCCACATCACCGGCGGCGGCAGCCACCACCACCAGCTACGACGGCGAGTGGCTGCTTAGCAGGAAACCCCGAGGGAAGCCACCGCCCTCCTCCCCCAGCAAACGAACCAACTGACGACGGAGGGATCCAACAACCAACCTGCTCTGCTCTGCTTTGTTTGCAAATCCTTCTTCTTCTTTTCATTTTGCATATATATACTTGTATTAATTAGTATATTATTATTTTCTTCTTTCATTCTATCTTCGTTTTGCCCGACACAATGTACGTAAATATACACAGCCCACATATGTACATAGTTCGTTCATATATATACACGCGGGAATGCTCTGATTAAGTTCTTCAGTCCATCTTTTTTTTTTTTGAGGAGAAGACGGTCCATCTGTGTAAATTATTGCTTGTGAATTGTGACCAGATTATTCTTTTTCTTTTATTGTTGCAAAGGTTAAGTATTGCAACATTGATTCATAAAGCAAGCCAGCATTTTGCCATGAAAGATATGTCTTGTTTTCCCCCAATTTTGCTTGTCTCTGCCTATGCCTATAGTACGACGACGTGTTATTGCCTCAAGCTAGCAGACCTCTGACTTGATGCATGCATGGTGTTCATCTGCCGTACGTGGCGGTGGATCAAAAGGGCCGGGTAGTGGGTCCACGCCAGCCACCGTCCGGCGACACCGAGACCGCAATATTTTGCAAGTAATTTTACGCGCTTTGCTTTGCCGGCCTTTTCCATCCACGCGGTTGAGTACACAAGAATCATGTGCATGTCCATCAAAAAAAAAAGAATCATGTGCATGCCAGTAGTACCCCTCTCCAGTTTATCACACCCAAGCAAGCAACCCCTTCAATGCTGGGCTGGCTGGCTACAATGTGTTACATATTTAGGCCTTGTTTAGATGCCAAATTGGAGGTCCCAATTTGGGAATCGTATGCCACTGTAGCATTTCGTCTGTATGTGTAAAAAATTGTTCAAAAATTAATTAATTAGGCTCAAAATGTTCGTCTCATAGAGTACAACAAAACTGTGCAATTAGTTTTTGATTTTATCTATATTTAGTACTCCATGCATGTTATGATATTTTGATGTGATGGGAATCTTCTTTTTGCATAGTGAAATTTAGGAGTAGAATTTGGGATCTAAACAAGGCCTTACTGTATTTCGTATATATATCTTTAAACTAATACTATAATTTAATTTAATACAAATCACTACTCCCTCTATTATGAAATGAAATGTATAGTCTAGATGATGTATAAAAAAACCCAAAATTTTCAGTATGGAGCGAATACCTCCTATGGTCCTAAGCAATAAATGGCTTTTTGTTTTGTAGACGACCATTTTAAACTCTACTTTTCAATTATTTTTTATGTGTTTATCTTAGATATTTGAAAATGCTACGGATAGATTAGTACAAAAAATAATACCAAATTATTTATAATTATATATATTACATACTACCTCCGTTCTAAATTACTATTAGTTGTTGATTTTTTACGCTACACATTTCACAATTCGTCTTATTCAAAAATTTGTGCAAATATTATTTATTTTATTTGTGACTTATTTTATCATCACATATACTTTAAGTATGACTTATTTTTTCTATATTTGGATAATTTTTTTGAATAAAACGAATGGTCAAATGTTGTAGAAAAAGTCAACAAGGAATAGTAATTTGGAACAGAGAAAGCATATTGACCAAAGGCCGTAGCCATCTTTATAGATAAAGCAAAGTCAAATACTGGGATTACCAGTTTACAATGAAGCCCAAACCGCTAGAAGACCTAACACCAACTCGATCTGCAACAGGATCCTTTAGGCCACGCGTTAGAGATAAGCAGAGGCTACTCTAGACGGAGAAACTAAAGAGCTAAAAAACCATTACAACACCAGGCTGGTTGGTCCGGACCTTCAGCGGAGCCTATTGCTCCACTACAACGACCACATGAAGGCCAAGGTGCACCAGCGCCAATGTTAGTTTTTCACCTCGGGGAATTTCCACGGATCGCAGCCGAACACGAACCAAAAGGGAATGCCCTTAAGAGGGGAGTGCAAACACCATTGCCCGACCCGAAGCTGGATCAAAGCTTACGCTTGAGGATCACACCCGACGAACCGAGGGCGCAAGTACCAACCCCACTCGCGTCGTCCACCGCCGACACCTCACAGCCATCGAAGCTTTCCATTAGGCACCATATGCAATCACCAGCACCACTCAACGCATTGGGGAAATTTTGTTCTCTCTATGATACACCAGATCTCGCGTCGCCCCTCAATGGGAGGACACCGGGCTGAACAAGTTGAGACTGAAATCATGAATCTAAAGGAGAGAACTTGGTACCACAAACACGGCGGCTTCATCGGTGACACACAGATTCGAGGCGGGACCCCACGGCAAGACGAAGCCATAGACTGGAACTCCTCCCTCCCTTGAATGAGACATGAGGCTGCTTCATCGGCTGAAGAACTTAACGCCGCAGGCCCCGCCGTCGGAGCTCAGTCAGGGAGCCACACCAGGGTCGCGCCACCGTACCGCCGCCCTCCCCTGGCCGCCCGCCGGCTTCCCAACCCGACTGGGGAGGAGCAGAAGGAGGGGCCTATGGCCCGGATCCGGGGGTGGAACCCCTACGAGGCCGGCCACCGCGCCGAGGAAGAGCGCCACCGCGTGGTGACCCACCTGATGGGCCAAGCACGTGTCGAAATCTTAGCCTAGAGAGGAGAAGAGGGGAGGGGACCCCGCCGCCGCGGCCACGCGGTGGCCCGCTCGAGCTGCAGCAGGGCGGAGGGAGCCGGAGGGGTTGAGGAGGGTGGCGACACGGTGGGAGGCTAGGGTTCTGTCGTCGCCTGGGACAGGCGTGGGCTTGCCCTCACAGGAGCTTCCCCAACAGAGGGAGTATATTATAACAGGAATGGAGGGAGTAGATCGTAGTACAGCTACCGTTTCGCCCCATATTTTTTTTGAACGAACAACACTCGACGAGTGCGTTTCTATTAATATAGCAGAAAAATACAAGACTATGGCCCTAGCAGGCCATAGGCAGGAAACAGAAAAGAAAAAACAAAACAAAACAACAAACTCGCCCGGTTGGATTGGGACATCAACACGGGTTACCGCTCGACTACACACGCGACCGGTTGGATTGGGACATCAACGCGGCCACACACAACTCACAGCGACAAAGGGACAAACACAGCCGCGGCTTCCACCTACAACCGCACACCTACGAGTATCGAACCACTGAAGCAAACCGGCACCGATAAAGGAGCCAGAGGGGCAGACACCACCACACCTAGAGGGCCACCGCTGTGCAGGACCGACCGCCGCCATGCTGCTGCACCCAACCAACCGCCCGACGACATGAAAACCACCAAGTCCGAAGCAACTCAATGCGTGGGGGCCTCGCCACCTCCACCGTCTCTCGCGTGCGCGGGGACCCAACCCGCCACTCAGCACGTCTCCTTGTGCGCGGGGGCCTCAACCCCGCCACACGGCTCCACGCTCTGGACTCATTTCAAGAATTGCCGTCAAGGTAGCAAGAAGAGATGCCCCACCCTCTGGGAACTGTCTCAGACCTCCAGACCACCATCAAGGTTTGAATCATCACGTTGCTTTTCCCCTCGCACAAGACACCGCCATCTGATCGAAGACCGAAGATGTCGCCCACGCCGTCTTTCGACATTGTACCACACCAGGAGGATTCAGCCATGCTGAACACTCCGCCGCGATCCGCTACAGGACAAGTCGTCATTGGTTATCGTTACCGCGAGCGCCGTCCTTCAACGATGTCCCGCACCGCACTGGAGGTTGCCAAGCAACTCCAGGCGCCGCGGAACGCTGCACACAGCCGAACAACACCCGAGTGAAGACCGTCGGCCACCAACCGGAGAGCAAGTGTCTTGGCGTGAGGTAGACAACCCCCTGTTCGCATGCCCTCCGACAGATTTGTCCCCAACGGCCGGAGCAACCGCGAGTAGTAGGCCGGCCGCGCCGTTGGTCGAACGTGTCTCTAGAGACGACGCCTCCAAGGAGGTCACAACGCCCACAGGCGCCGCCGTTGCTCGTCCAGGAACTGGACCGGGTTTTTACCCAGAGACCTCATGCAGCAGGGTTGCAACTCCCAAATGACGCCCTCAGCAGGGAGAGCGACGCCCGAAGGTGCCGCCGTCATTCCACCAGATCTGGCAAGGGCTTTCGCCCGGAGCGTCGAACCCCACTGCACACGTTCACCTTGGCAAGCCAGCACCACCACTGCAGTCGTCCAGACCGGGGGACATCACTGTCGCATCACCACAGCCCGCCGCCGAAGCCCGGTCTCCTTGTCTCCGTCCTCGCGCCCCAGCGATGTGCCGTTGCCACAACGCCGTCCACGACGCCCGGTTGGCCGACCGCCAGCACGCATGACGTGACCTCGCCCTCCTCCTGGAGCCGCTGCTCCACTGCCGCGCGGGTCACCGCGGCATTTGCACCTTGCCGCGCACCGCGGTCTCTCGGGCGTCGCCGCGGGCCGCCACTGCCGCGCGTCGCTGCAGGCCCGCCGCCGCCGCCTCGCCAGCTTGGGCCCACGCGCCGACGGACGCCGAGGTTGTCGACGCCATGGACGCCGCCTCCACGCGAATCCGGTGTCGGCCTCGTCGGATCCGGCCCCAAGGACACCGGATCCGCGGCTACCAGCCCGCAGGGCGCCGCCAGCACGCGGCCAGCAAGCTCGCCCCCGAGCTCCCGAAGTAGGGCGCCGCCGGCCCGCGTCTCCATCCGTTGCCGGAGCAACAGGGGGCGGATCCCCGCCGCCGGCACCTCGTCGCCGCAAATCCATCGGTGGAGGGGATGGATCCGCCCTCGGAGGGTGTGGATCCGGCCGCCGCTCGCCGGAGCCGGACCAGATCCGCGCGCGCCGAGATGTGCCGCCCGCACGGCCCTCCACGCGAGCTCCGAGGCGCCGCCCCGCCGCCGCCCTCCTCGCGAGGCGCCGGACTTCCGGCCCCTGGCTTCGGCGACGGCAAGGGGGAGGGAGGGTCGGCCGGCCGGCGGCGGTGCGACGGGAGCCCCCGCGTCGCTCCCCATATGACTTGGACCAATAGTAATGCGCATTGTCATAATAAACTATATGTTGCATGTCTGTTACAAACTTTACCAGCTCCACGTACCACATTTTCTACTGTAGTAGCCTACACTGCTCTCGAAAAAATATACACATAATAGTAGTACTATGCAGACAAGAATCAGATTACTTGCTCTCTCAAAGCATGACGTATTGATGGTGACGCTTGTCGTCCTTGCTTCTCCTGCCAGCACGCGTCGACGACGACGAGGAGGCGGCGGCGGTGGTGGTGGGCGTCCGGAATCCGATGTTCTCGACGGCGCCGACGGTGTTGAAGAAGAGGCGGCGGTTGAGCTCCTCGACGAGCGTCCGATGCAGCAGCTGGCTCCGCATGTCCACCATCGAACGGTTACGCGGCATCCTTCCCCCTTCACGGTCGTCCTCGCGCCGCCGCGGCCGGCCGGCGTGCGGCGACACCATGCTGCCCTGCCGCTGCAGCTGCAGCAACCGGTTGTATTGCTGTTGTTGCTGGGCCGTCGTGTCCGCTGCTTTCCTCCTCCTTGGACTCCTGCTGCTGCTGCTCTCCCCTGATGGGCCGAATCTTGTTGTATTCTTGTTAGCCTGCTGGCCTGATGATGCCTTTGAGCCGCAGCTGGGCCCTACTACATGCTCCTCTTCTTCATTACCTGAGGCGTAATGCAGAGCAGAGTACTTACCGGAGTGCAGGGAGCTCATGTCATCGTCGTCGCTTAAACAAGCGTACCATTGATCTACACAAACAAATAAAGTTTAGACAAAAATATAATTAAACGTGTCAAGGCTCAATGGTATAGTACACTACTCTCCCCTTGAAGATAAACTATCTATGGTATGCATGCATGATGTATTGATGTTGCAAACTGACACCCCCCCGGCCCGCTCAAAAGTTCAGAGAAACGGCCACCAAGTTCATGTACTATGCAGCAAACAAACAACAAAGACAAGTGCAAAAATCACAAGTTCAGTATGAACAAACACAGATGATGACGTGACGTACGCCCCCTACGGGTGTGTGCCTGACTGCTTGTACACTAGGCGCAACGAAGTCAACCAGAATAGTCGACACTCTAGCTATATACTCCCTCCGTCCACGAAAGAATGTAACTATGGGATTCATGTTGTTCAAACTAACTTAAGTTTGACCAAATTTAGAGTAAATAGTATTAGCACTTACGTCTCTAAATAAGTTTATTATAAAAATAGATTATATAACTAATCTAATAGTACTTATTATGTATCATGAATGTTATTATTTTTTTATATAAACTTAGTCAAAATTTAAACTTGTTGACTTCTCGAAAAGCGAGAATTGCATTCTTTTGTGGACGGAGGGAGTATGCAATGCAAGTCCAATTTCTGGGTGCCTTGATGTTATCCATTACACGTCGGCAGCCACACAGGTACAAAAGCAGTTGAGCAAAGATAGCCTAGCTAGGTTCCACATAGGCCGGCCTGACATGTGCATTTTGATTTGTTTTTGACCAAACCGAAACCTTGGGGTATCTCATATCTGCCTGCCAACCCCATACAATACACTACTACAGCTACTCTCACATACCACCTCCATGCTACACTATATTTTCAACTAACCAAATGTCCAATATTATGAGTTGGAACGAGTATGATATATTCCCATTTTCAAGATTCTGCGTGGGCGGTTTGCCCCTTTTTTTAACTTAAAAAAGATCATTCATCATACGCACTACACAAACCGCAAATTATATACCGACTACTAGTAGAAATTAAGTTGATCGTGTCAAGTACAGAAGCAGGAAAGTCGATCGTAACCTTTTGACCAGCCACTGCCATGTGGGCCAGAGAAGCCTCCGGGCCCCACCCCGCAGTCAGAGCCCTGGGAGGAGGTCGGAGAGGAGGAGAGGTAGAAGAAGGGAGGAGGCCGCTCCTCGTTTTCGTCATCGTCGTCATCACTGTACTCGTGCTGCTGCTCTCGCCCGGGGAGCAGCCTCTGGATCTCCTGCTCGATCATGGCGGCGATCTCGGAGTGGTCCCGGTCCCTGATCTCCAGCTCCTTAACCATCTCCTCCGCCACCTCCGTCGCCGTGTCGCTCGCCATGTCGAACGGGAAGTAGATGTTGCGCACGTGACCTGTCTCGTCGGCGATCTGGACCTTGAGAAACATGGTGTCCTCCTCGGCGTTCAGCTTCCCGGTGATGGTCATGTCACTACTCGTCCTTGCTGCATCCTCCTGATGATCATCACCCAACGACGACGAACTGCTGCATGTCGTCGTCGGAGAAGGAGGAGCAGCAGCGGCAGCAGCAAGCAATGACGAGAACGATGGCATCGTCGCAACACAAGATGATGCCGCCGCCGACGTGGTGGAATGAACGTCGTCGTCGAGCAGGAAAGGGTCCAGCAGGAGCTCCGCCGCGGACGGCCTCTTGGCCGCCGGCACGAGGCACCTGCCGATGAACCGCCGGGCGTCGTCATCGACGACGCGGTAGAACGCGTCGGGCAGCTTGCCGGCGGTGACCTTCTTGTAGATCTGCGCCGGGTTGGAGCACTCGCTGTACGGGTACTCGACGGTGAGCATCTCCAGCACGCACATCCCGAACGAGTAGACGTCCACCCGCTCGTCGTACTCCTCGTCGTACATCTCCGGCGCCATGAACTCGGGCGTGCCGATGACGCTGTGCGCCGCCTGGCCGGCCTCCCGGAGCACGGCGGCGAGGCCGAGGTCGCCGATCTTGACCTGGCCCTGGTGGCCGTTGACGAAGAGGTTGTCGCACTTGAGGTCGCGGTGGATGACCGGCGGGCGGTGGGCGTGGAGGTAGGCGAGGCCAGCGAGGATCTGGCGCGCCCAGGAGCGGACGGCGCGGAGGCTCACGCGAGGGTAGCGGCGGCGGTAGGAGCGGAGGGTGCCGGAGGAGAAGAGCTCGGTGATGAAGTTGAAGGTGCGGCCGGGGAGGTCCACCCAGGAGGCGTGGAAGCCGATGATGGCGTCGTGGCGGAGCGTGCGGAGGAGCTGGACCTCGGAGTAGATGCGCTGGACGGCGTCGGGGGTCCGGAGCACGTCGGAGAGGCTGGCCTGGTTCCACGCCACCTCCACGCCGCGCTCCTCGTCGAAGCCCCGGTACACCGACTTCATCGCACCCTTGCCAAGCAGCTCGTCGAATTGCACGCATACGCATGCATGTCATCAATTTTGAACACAAAATAATTTATTCCTTTTGAATTTAGCAAGCAATTAGTTTATGGATTGTATCTAGAAAAAATATCACAGTTAAATCCCGGCCTGTACAAATCTACTGATCGACAGGATGAAAAAAAGTGACTAAGAAAAAGTGAACCACCATATCTATTGGATATGACTTGGCAACAGCATATCGATCCTTTTGAAGCTTTATTTTCAAAGCGTCTTATTATTGGCATTTTGACACATGGGCAGATTTTTTAGCAAATTCAACTTGGGAAATTCGAATACCAATCAAACACCAACTCTGACTATTGGATAGAGCTTGCGCACCCTTTTCTTATTGGACCACAAATCACAATCAAAACTCCCCCACCATCTCAAGTTAATCATCCACTGGTTGACCGTGTATAGAATAGAATATCGGTATTACTTTCTGTATAACGAATTGTTTAGTATTGTTCACATGATGACGCCATCTGTGAATCCACCTGAGCAACTGAATACTTAAGTACATCTAAACTTGTTTACCAATATAATATTGGTCATCATTGTCTCCATGATTCCACCGTTCATTATGCAAATTAAACCTATCAGAAACATGCATGTTGCAGACCCATTCAGTTCTATGTCAACCTTGCTTGTGACCAATCAGCTAAATGCATAATATATATAGGAAGCAACCTACTGCAAATTGATTCACCAATAATTTACAGAAAATCTTACAAGGACAATACAATACAAATATTTATTTTTTCAGTAAATACGAAAATAAGTCGATGATGCAACTGACGTGCGTTATCACTAAACCATATAAAGAATTAAAAACTCATTCATCAAAGAAAAAACAAGGTGTGCAGTGCAGCTCCTACATATATACGCAGCAAAAGCCAAATGAAGCATGGAAAGAAAAAGAGAAAAGGCACAATAATTGTGTCCTTAAAACGATTAAGAAGAAACCTATAAGCTTATGTTTTTCTGTCAGCATGTGATGGAAATACTACATATCTCTTCCAGCACAAATTATCAAAAAAAAAAAATATTTGAGGTATGTAGCAGGTAGACAGCGATTATTGGAAAGTAGGGCAATTCGTGGGGAATTGAACTTTGTTCTATTACTCTAATAATTACTCAGTAGTAGCTGTCTTACTAAAATGTCAGGTTGCTCATTCTGAATCAAAGCATGTGTAGCCATAGAACGAGAAGGGTGAAGGAAATTAAGGATGAGATGTGTGCAGCTGTAGTACATACCCGGCCATAGCGTCCGGTGGGATCGGTCTCGACGTATCCGTTGGTGTTGTCCCCGACCACCGCCGGCCGCCGGCTGCTGCACCGCCGTGGCCCCGACATATATGCTCGATAGATATATATCGATCGGTTGCAGGAAATTGACACAAAGGAGCTAGGGAGAAGCTAATTAATTAAGTAGAAGATCGATCGATGGGTGTGTGCTAGATGGTGGGCTTTGCGAAGTCGTGGGTGTCGTAGGTGAAGAAGACGCGGAAGAGGAGCCAGCTGAGGGTGGAGTAGTCGGCGACGACCCACGGCGCCATGGACGGCGGCGCGGCCCAGGACGAACCGGCAGAGGAGGAAGAAGAAGACGAGGACGACGAGACCCCCGCGTGCGCGTGCGCGTGGTGCGCGGCGCCGAGGCAGCAGGGTCGTGCACTCATCTGACGCTAGCAAAGAAGAGAATTATATGTGGCAGCGACACCCACAATAAGGGTCGTCGTGGCAGACGACAACTGAAGAAAGACTGGCTGAGTTGAGTGATGGAACAGGATGCCTCCCGCCTCCAAAGTGCAACTCGATTCTGATGTCTTTCAATGGATTACAGCACTAATTACATGTGTGTAGTCCCTGTTGATTGCGAGCTGTGACAAGACGACACAACACTTGATGGGTGTGGAGAGGAAGCTAGAAATGGAGGAATAAACGATGGATGGAAAATTTAAGGTGCAGAGAATATGTACCAAAAAAATCGACCTCCCTGCCTTTGTTCTCACCTGGAAGAAGGCAAGCTACTAGCAGACTGATGAGAGAGTCCAGACTCGAGAGATGTGGTGAGAATACTATGTGTAGAAATAAACGAGACTTGCTATTTCTCTTCTCAGCTGAGTGAGCTGATGAGATCTTTGCTCATTCATTTCAGTGACAAGGGGACGCTGAACTTGAAGAATCTATGCCACGGAAGCATCTTCTCTCTGTAGTGGATTCTTCTGCACTCTCTGCAGGAATTTGTGTGGAAAATAGCACAAGATGGGCTCGGGGCAGAGTGGCGAAAGCTGCAGCGGGATTTGGATGTTCTTGTGTGCAGACCGTCTGCTTTGCTTTCAGAGGGGGATGATGAAGGTTCTTCAGAGTTGAAATATGTAGGGGAAGGTTGAGGAGCTTAATTGGGATTTGGGAAGACAAACCAATCCAACTAACAAAATGCCTATGTCGCATTCTCCAGAATATTAAAGATGCAAGTTTCTTTTTTTCAATTAAAAAATATGTGATGATTCTTAGTTGACTTTGCTTATCTCTGACGGAACCGCTGTCAAACTTCTTAAATTATAAGTACATTTTTATTTGTTGTTTTAAGGAACAAATAGCAAAACTTGTACAATCAAGTTTAATGAGTGCTTCTAATAATCTTGATGGTGAATAAAAGCTGCATGTTTCCCCAGATGTGGAGGCTGGAATAACGAATACCTTTCCAATGATTAATACAATTTAAGCTCCCCCATTCAGTCTAAAATTTTATTTTTGGTTTCTCCATGTACCATTTACGCATAAGGTAGATCCAATTTATTGTGGCACTGTTGATCCTAGGCTGAAAATCATGGCATATATTCAGGAAAGTGACTAATTTCCCTTCTTTTTTATTCAGGGTTCAAGATTCCTCATGAGTGTCATTTTCATGGCCAACACAACATCCCTTGTGGGGGTAGTACTAAGGTAGTACCACCACCACCACCGGCTCAAAAACCTGAAGACGTTTCCCCTATGATCGTGGCCCAATCAGCTAGTTGTTATTAATGAACAATCATCTTCAAATAGAGTACGTGTAAGGTTATAAGTCAAGCAGGTCACATGTCTCTTCTATATAAACAATCCAATCAAGCATGCACAAAAAGAACAATCATCAATATATACATACTAACTGATCTTAAATGATGGTGCTAGCATCTGTACTTCCTCTATCAAAGTACAATTATTTTGCTAAATTATGGGATATGCCTATGATCGCTATGTGTTCATGTGGCAGACACGATCGAGAAAAAAACTTTTGAGCTGTCGTGGTTCTTTGAAAAAAGTTCAATGGGTCACCTGCAAACCACAAGTTCAAGATTGGCTTAGTACCCTAAACCAAGGCAAAATAAATCTGGGCCCCAGTATGACTATGACAAATAGCTGCTGCCACTAGGAGTTCCCAACAAAAAACATGTCCCTCAATAATTCAGAAAGATCCAATCTGAAGATCAAAAATACTATCCACTAGGAGAGCATGCTGTGTCAGATGTAGCACAAAGTCAACACTGCAATAGAAATGCTTTATTATGTGATATTGGTACAATTGGCACAAGAGAAGGATGCCCCCTGAAGAAATATGCACAAAAAATTTGCCTAGATTATTTGAATAAAAAAGGCCTAGATAACAAACATAAGGGCACATTTTTCATTTGGATTTATGAGCCAATTGTTCATTTAGATTTATGAGCCACCATCAGCTTTTTTTTTAAAGAGCCACCATCAGCTTTCAAGTAATATAGGACATATTAAACTTTTATCCACATTAAATACCCAGTTTTGCTCAAGTTTTGCCCTAAAAGAAACAGGGATTTGACTACTTGTACTGTCGAAAAGGTAAATATTGAACAGAACTTAAGCAAATGTGCATGCCTCTCTGTTGTGTGTTCTTTTTTTTTAATTCGGAATACAAACCAAATGAGCAACCATTCAGTCATGCAGGAGTTAAGTCCACATCTTCTTATTCTGACCCTACAGCTCCTGAGGGACCCACCTAAGAGTAAGTTAGCCTGATCTTAACTTTTCTAAACATTGACTGCAATAATTGAGGTATAGAATCTATTATAGATGTTATATCTGTGTGTCTCATCCACCAAAAGAAGTGTATATAAGTGAGCATAATTGAAGTGCAAGGGTTAGTGTGACCACAATCTATAGGTACAATATTTTGTAGAAATGATTGCTACCTGTTTGCTATAGTGTGACATCTCATATGGAAATAAATAAACAAAGTTATCGCTGGCAGTAGGGAGGCAATGGGATACACAATATTCTCTCCATTCCATGACATATGCAAGGGGAAAATTCACATAGTTGTGTTTCTTATGATCTAACCCACATTATATATATTGTTTTTTAAATTTTTGGAGAAAGCATGTATTCTCTTTTTTCTATTGCGAAAATCCTATAACATATGGGTCCGTAGGATACATGATAAGAAATATCTGACCATATTCATATCCAACAGGATATCTGAAAATGTCCAATAAATTAGCAAAGTGGGTATTTAGTTTTTTATCAAAACATCTATGGGTACTCGCATAATTTTTTTCACAAACTAAACATTCAACATGTCCAGTTTACACAATTCGATGGTTAAAGGGTTTTCACATTAGTCTGATTTCTATAGTTCGATGGTTAAGATACCTATTTTACTGAACGTGTAGTTTTGCAGCCAAGTGAACTACGGACCCGGCCTGCTTTACATTGAGACCTACAAGCTGCAACAACAATATATATGCCATTGTATCAGAACTTGTATGATGCTTGTACAAAGCAAAGCCACAATCAAGAGCACCTTCTTAAGTTTGTTTTATTCTCTAATAAAGGATGCAACATTTTGTAGGTTCACATTGCACAAGCCGAATCCTAGATTCCTAGTATGTGAAGCAGAATGGGGAAATAAAGACAATCCCATATTTTTCGTATCTGCGGATGCATTACTCACATACTAGATTATTTTTTTGCTATGCTCAAATAATCTTTAGTGAAAACACTACGCAATTTAATTTTAACTCAAAGGCTGAGACATGGAGTTTCAGAATCACCGTTGACAAAAGGCTGTTACAAATTCCACACATTACTGACATCGGAGCACACAACAAAAGGCATTTTTTTTTTGGCAAAGACTAAATACTTCTATCAAGACGGTTAATCAAACATAGATTGTGTATACCTACTCATTTTGCAAGCAGCTAAACGGGGCCTTTCAACACAAGACCTCCCTCAAATGCAAACAGGGGTCAAGACACTATCTTATTACACATGGACATGGAGAAGCTCAAGTTCTCCAAAGATCCTCAGCTCCAAACAACACGACTAATTGTCTCTCTCTTCTCCAACGTATCCATTCCCTCGAGACCTCTGAGAGGCCGCCATAGCCTATGAACAGGAAACACAAGTATCTATGTCTAATCAAGTATCAATATTCTTTCTTTCTTTCTCACTTCCTTTTCTTGTTCTTTCTCATCTTTTTTCAGTCAAACACAGGTGTGAATCTGATTTACTAGCATGGTCTTTGGAGGTAACTTCCAAAGGCAATGCCCGCAAGGTCCCAAACTCAAGTTTATTGACTTGTGGGAGCATGAAACCATTGCCATGAAAATTATCCCTTCGAACCTGGGAAGAGGAAGATGGAGAATGAGCCGGTACCTTCATTGGATGCCTTGGAGACTGGGAAGATGGAGATGGCATTGGCATATTCATTGGAGATGGTATTCCATGATCATTTGCACTAGGAATATATATGTGCAATGGTAATTCATGCCGCAATTCCTGAACAGGTACCATATCTACAGGCATATCTGTTCTGACGTTGTGATGAAACTTTTGATAACTATTTGAAGAGAAACTATTCCTTCCTCTCTCCCCACGTCCAGCAGGTGGCCTGTCCTTGCGCAAATTCTACAATATCCAACAAGGCAGACAAAATTAACATGGACACTAGATAAAGTTGTCCAAATAATACAAATTGACACCTAACCTAGCAAAATTAATGCTATTCTGGAATAAAAACATAAGCATCATGGGGACATATTCTAGGTTATTGTATAAAAAGAATAGTAACTTAACAACATAATCAATGAACTACAAGAACATTAGCGTTTACATCATGTGCAATAAATATGAACAAGCAACGAATAGAGCTTATTTATCAGTGCTGCTTTAAGTTTTATAGGCATAAGAAGAATGTGCAAGAAGGGAACATACTTCACATCTTCTCACTCTAGAGCCAACCAATGAGTAAGTTTTGGTCTAGGGTCAAGTTTTGTTCAGTAGAGAGAGAGTTTTCTCTTATGTGATGGGGTGGGGGTGGGGTGTTGTACGGGTTTCTATAAGCATCTTTTAATCTTCTTAATATAATGATACACAGCTCTCCTGCATGTTCAAGAGAAAAAAAAAGAAGGGAACATACTGGATCGGGAAAGTAAGTGCCTGTTCCACGGCCCCTCATAGCCATATGATCATCTGTTTGATAAAATGGCCTCCACACAAGATAGCCAGGTGGATAAGGAGGATTAGGGATGGCTCCATTCATGCCAGCATAACCATATGGATTTTTTCTGCCATGACCATTTGAAGGACGTGTGTTCCGATACTTTAGGGGTGGTGGAAGAAGCATTGGATAGTAATACTGATTTACTGGATAACTATCCTGCTGGAAACCTTGTGCACACATAAGATTACTAAAATTTGTAAACAAATCTCCAGTGAGATCTAGCACAATGTCATTGGCGGTACCACCAGGTTGTGAATTTTTAGGTGTAAACATTGAATTAGATGTGGCGAAGCCGTTGACTAAGCCAGCAGAACAGTAAGCATTATGCTCAAGGGGAGGTTGAAAGCTTCCTGAAAACTCATTGTGACACTTAGCATCTTCAAAATAATGGTGAGATCTGTCTGCAAATTGCTTTGCTGGCATCCTGTGGTTTGATAAGTCTGTGCCATCCCTAACATCAACCTTTCCATTTTCTGATTGGTAAAATTGATTTGGGGCACAACGTCTGCCAGATGGCAAGGTACATGTTTCACTAGCTGGGGATGAAACTTCATAGAAATCGCCACCGTTCCTAACACTTTGAGAATCATTAGTTGCATGGCCTGTGGCGTCACTATCTAGCAACCCACCAGAAACAGATTTCTCATTGTGCCCAGCCATAGAATTACATTCTTTTTGCTTTATTGAACCACGATTGTTGGAATCTGAAATGCCAATCTTATTAAAATGAGAAGATAGATTACCACATGAATTGTTGTATAAAGGTGAACTGTCCTTGTTGACTCTGTCGACATCCAAGCCCAGTGACAAAGAACCATTTGTAGAATGATCAATCAGACCATCATCAGAAGAGCTCACCAAAACATCTGGTCTTAACCCAGTATGATTTCTCTTTAACGTGTTCATGAAAAACTGATTCACTTCGTTGACAGTAGAACTGGCAGGCACTTGAAGAATCTTTCCAAGCTTACGCGCGCCAAAATCAAATGCACTGCGTATTCGGTAAAAGTTTCCTGTGCATGGAATAGTACAATAAGTTAAATTTGTTTTAGTAAAATCAAATGCCCAATTATGCACTGCTACGCAGTTCAGGTCTGGAGGCAGAAAACGAACCTTTGCTGACACTGCGTCCAAGATTGTTATTCTTCTTCAGTGGATCAACTATATTCAGAAATTTTCGAGTGAATACTTGTGCATCTTTCTCAAAGTGTTTAGGGGGGACACTAAAAGCGTCAACACATTCCTTGAGAAATTCCTCTCATGGAAGAAAACCATCATCATGAGTATCTGGTGGGTCGGCTATTCAACAAAAGCCATGTCAATGACCAATAATTTCTGTCACAAATAGCCACAATACCGCACAATTAAGAGTTCATTCACTTACTAACTAGATCAGGAAGTGAAGATAAGGAAACAGGACCAAACAAGCTGATTCCGTTATTATCCCAATCAAATTTGCTATAATAGTCAAGAAACCTATAAAGGACCTGCAGAAGGAGAAACATGCATCTCACCCTGGAAGTTATGTGTCTTGAAGAACTTTAACAAGGTTACAAAAAAAAACATAAACATGCAGCAACAAAATTCATGCCAAAACTTACAGCTAAGGGGCCATCCAAAGACTTGTGGAAGATATGAAAAATGTATAGCACTAATGTCTCCAAGGCATAGGTAGAAATTAAACCATGGTGAGCACCAAGAATGCGGCTTTCATAATAACACCAGTCTTTAATCAACATTATGCTTCTTTTAAAGAGATGGTTTTTACCAAAATTCTGATCAACCTACAAATGAAATTGTTATCAATGTGCTTAACACTGGAGTAACCCTCGTAAGTCCAAACTCAAGTAGGAACTAAAAAGAACATGCTTTTATGCTATCAGATCAGATCTGAGGTTTAAGACAACAGAAAGAACCAAACAACTTTTGGAATATTACCTTCTCAAGAAAACAGAGTGTACATAACCCACCAATCTGATTAACAGAGATATCTACAACAATGTTCTGCACCAAGCATTTCACCAGCTTGATCTGTCAACGGGAAGATCTATCGTCGGATAACAATATATGAAACAAAACAATCACATATAGAAATATTGGCACATTCATATGTTGCACTGATATTATATGCAAGATGTACAGAAATGAATGATGTCATATAGATTGCAGGTAATTCAAAGTATGCTACCTAGACAAGCTGTGCACATATGAAACAAACACCTCCACTGAAGTGAAAAATCTCAAAGATGATATATTGATGTTTGACCTCAAATTGCATATATGTTCGAAACAAAGAGCAATATGGTAAACTAAAATACCTCGGTGGCATTGATATACTGGACATCCCTGACCTCAAATTCAGAATCTTTCCTCCGCCCTTCTGATTTTAGAATAGCACATACTTCATTTGCTAGATTCTCATCAGAAATTGCAGGGCTGAATGCAGTCAAGTCAATATCTCCGTCAGGAAGATATGTTTTCAATGGAACAGATCCAAATGGAAAGACCTATGTTTCACAAGCATAAAAGGTTTAGTATGTAGTACAATCCCTCTGATGTAGCATTAATATAGCTTAAGAAAGCACCAGAGCAGCACAAACCTTGGTAAAATAGTGATATCTCACTTAGACACATGTACGGAAGTGCCAGTGCTAGCTAAAAGTATACATCTGAATTCCATCTATTAGAAAGAAACAAGCAACACATTGATCCACACCTTAGCACCTTTCTCATTTCATTAAATAATTAAACTTATCCCTATAAGCCTTGTAGCCAATTTATCTCAAATTGTGACGCGTGTTTGCCGGATCTCATGTTTGCACTCATATGAAGAACAATCCAAAATAATCTCAATAACCACAGCCAAGTCAAAGACTTGATTCAAGACCTAATGTCTTGCATCATATAATCCTAGATTTATTGATGGATTCACTACTAGATATGACCTTAATTTGATCTGACAATCGCATTTCTATAGTAGCAGAAGTTTGGTAGAACCATCACTGCAATTTACATATGATCCCTACCCAATTCAACCAATCCTAGTAGCCATTTATGAGTAGTTACATACAAATGCCCTTCCAATAACAAAGTTCCACCTTTTACTCATTCGCATATTTAATTGAAATTTATGATTATTGAAATACTTGGTGCATTTTAAATAGAATCAGATAGGTAGTATCTTAAATTCTATGATTCAATCCTACAATTAGATCCCAACAGACCATTTCCAGTTGAATACAAGATTGGGGCATAACAGATAAGGCAGCTGTTTTTTTCTCAAGTAACATGAGCAATGTATGAAGGACCATGTCACTAGATAAACAGTATGCCCAGTCCTCCAATCCACGATCAACAATTTCTCTATATTTAAATTTTAAAGCGGCACCCTGACACATGTCAACCGCCAAGTCACGCTACCGTTAAACCTCCCCGCCAAATCACGTGGAGAGTCAAGTGCGCAACCCCAAAAGTACATCGAGATGATTATACATTTGTATTCATACCAATAAATACTTTACATCTCTCAAGTTCCCAGAAGTAAACGACAAGGATTTCCAAAAACAAGAAGTTGTATATATACTGATTTCGCGGCAATCGCTAGGGTTAGGAAAAATGAAAAATCACAAGTCTGCCAGTACAATACAGGTAAATGAAATCACAGACATGTTAACTGCCAACTGAGCAGCAGTAATCCACACCTAGGATGTTTATCCTAACTTCAATTCCATGACCAAAATATGAACAATGGCACTAAGTCTCTAATTATTCCTCCTGAAGCACCCAAACAGCCATTGCATAATCTGAAGAATGCGATGGCTCAAAGCACAGCATATACTGATTAAAAACCTAGGTGTTCCACCCATGCTATTGATGCATAAAGCCCGAGCCTTTGAAAAGCTATAGATCGAACACTAAGACCGCAAATAATCGTAGCAGGGAAGGTAAGCTGAGTACCTGATACCCGGCGTCGAACTTGAAGAGGCGCTGGATGTAGTCGATAATGGCGGCGCGGAGGTGCTCGGAGGAGGCGGTGGGCTGGATCTTGTGCACCACAGAGAGCGTAGCGCTCTCGAAGCGCCGCCAAACGTCCGGGGAGATCGAGGAGGGGTCCGGGTATGCCGGCGTGGGCTCGGGCACCGGCGAGCACTCGTCGATGTCCACCATGGGCACCGGAGCCCGAAGCCCCCGCACGAGCAGGAGAACCTCTTCCCCTGCGGCGGCAAGCAACCAACCAGTAGAGCAGGCGATGCCGAGAACAACGACAGATCAAGGAGCTTACCTGGGAGGGTGTGCGGAGGCGATCGGTGCGGGCGAGCGGGGTCACTGGCGAAGGGGAGGGAATAGGGAGGGTGCAGGATTGGGGAGCGAGCGGGGGATTTTAATCGTGAGAAAAAGTCAGTTTTTTTTTGTCTCTCAGCTTCTGTTCTCGATCTCTTCCCCTGTTTGTTGTCTCCTCTTCTCTTGCTATGTCTGCGCAGAGAAGAAGAACTGACGACGCCGGGATGCCTGCGCGCGACTTTTCTGTCTTCTTGCGCTCAATCGGAGTCTCTGCGCGGGAGGAAGACGACCATTTTCCTTTTCTGCCTTCTCTTTTTTTTCCTGCATCAATTCGGCGGCTATACATGCATCGCATTGGCATGGACTGCCTCTTGCAGCGTTGGGTTTTGACCACGCTAGGGATGTTGCTCTGACACATGGAAGAAGACGTCAAAGCAGCTTGCTCGGGATAGAGTTTGACCACAAACTCTGATGGTCATCAGAGCCTGTTCATGAAGGGAGAGTTTGACCTCTCTGTATTACGGGGGCCAGTAGACCAACAAAGCCCAGCCGCCCTTTACGCACGCCCATCTATAGTGGACCTACGGCCCATCGGCCCACGAGCAGCGCAAACGGCAAAGCCCATGCAATCGTCGGCGCCTGCCGACTCGTACACTCCGGCCGCCGTCCTTCGCCTCCTTCGCGGCCTCCCCCGCCGGAGGGCCGCCGCCGGCGAACAGCTTCACGCGCTCCTCGCCAAGCTCGGCCCCCTCCTCCACCCCCACGTTCCTTCCCGCTCTCCTCTCTCACCTCTCGGCCGCCTCCCGTTCGTCCCTGTCCCTCCTCCTCGCCGCCCCTCCCAACGTCCTCACCCCGTCCCTCTTCTGCCCTGTCATCGCCGCGTTCTCCACCTCTCCCGTCCCGTCCTGCTCGCTCGTCCTCTTCAACCACGTTTCCTCCCTCTCCCTCCTTACCCCGCTCCCCGCCTTCCCCGCTCTCCTAAAGTCCTGCGCGCGCGCTTTCAAGCTCAGCTCCCGCGCCAGAGCCGCTGCGGTGTTTGCTGCCAAGGGCGCCGAGCTGCATTGCCGCGCACTCAAGTTGGGATGCAGTCAGGATCGGTACGTGCAGAACGCCCTGGTGTCCATGTATGGTAAATTCGGCCGTCTCGGGGACGCAAGGAAGGTGTTTGATGAAATGCCAGTGAAGAATGCCGTCTCTTGGAATGCGCTTGCCGCGGCTCATGTTGTCGCTGGGGACTTGGAGAGTGCAGAGTGTGTCTCTTGGACGACTCCAGCAAAGAACATATCTTGGTGGAACATGGAGATCATGCGAAATGTGAGGCTTGGGGATATGGGTGAGGCAGCAAGGATGTTCAGGGAGATGCCCGAGAGGGACGCTGTGTCCTGGAACTCCATGATTGGTGGCTATGCAAAGCTTGGGATGTATGAACGAGCACTAGATGTTTTTCAAGAGATGCAGGGAAATAGCATGGAACCAACAGAGCTTACGCTTGTGTCAACGCTTGGGGCTTGTGCAGAGTTGGGAGAGCTAGAGCTGGGGAGGAAAATCCACGATTACCTTGCAAGCAAGGGTATTGCAGCTGATGGTTATGTTGGCAATGCACTGGTTGATATGTATTCCAAATGTGGTAGGTTAGAGCTTGCCAGACAGGTCTTTGACAGCATGTCAATCAGGGATGTTACATGCTGGAATGCGATGATTGTTGGGTTGTCGGTCCATGGGCAATCGCTTGATGCACTGGAGCTGTTTGACTCTATGAACATCGAGCCAGATCATATCACATTTCTGGGTGTCTTGTCTGCTTGCAGCCACAGGGGCCTAGTGAAGGAGGGGAGAGCATACTTTAACATCATGACTGAAGACTACAAAATCGCGCCCAGTGTGAAGCATTTTGGCTGTATGATTGATATGCTCTGTCGCCACGGTGAAGTGCATGAAGCTTATCAAATGATCAAGGATATGCCGATCAAGGCAAACTCCGTGCTGTGGAAGATGGTTATGGCTGCATGCAGAGTGCACGGGCAGTTTGACCTTGCCAACAAAGCTTTCCACGAACTGCATCAGTTGATGCCAACTGATGATGGGGGTGCTACCACAGTATCAAATGTTTATGCAGAAGCAGAGCGATGGGATGATGTTGATCATCTGAGAACCAAGGTGATAGGACGCAATGTTTCAAAGCATGCTTCATGGAGTCAAGTTCATGTAAGATAGCTAGCCATATAACTATCACAAACTGCAGTGCAGTGATCAGACTCAATTGCAGGAGCCTCTTGGGTTTTGTTGCTGGTAAGTATGTAGCTCCATGGTGTTAATTCACTATTTCTTATTTAACTTTGTTGCATATCCTAATATTTTGGTAAGCTGTACATATTCAGAGCAGCCTGATCATATTTTGCAGGCCATTTGTGTTTCCAGTCCTCTGGAGGGCATAACTGTGTGTGATGGCACATGAAAAATTGCTAGCAGCTCTACTAATTGGTGATAGATGTTTCTACTCCAACAATTGACGGAAGACCTAAAGCTTACTCGGTCTCAGAGTACTGTTTTATAAGACAATGGTAAGTACTAGTTGTTTTGTCCATAAAAAACCTAGGCTACAACAGATTGCCCAAAGCTTAGACACAAGTCCTACACTAGCCGGATTCTTCTCTGCAGTGTGCAGCCTGTAGAAACAAAACCTGTCCGCGTTGGGAGTAAAGTTTCTTGACTAGAATAGGTCAAATGTAAATTTCGTTTCAATCGTGCTGAAAAGTCTGTTACTTGTCAAAGAGTAATGGCCATGGAGCTCATCTGATGATCTGTTCAGCTAGAGAACTGTTATAGAAAGAGTTGTGTTCGTATTGCAATAACCTGCATGATTTTTTTTCACTGTATTTTAAACGCAACGCATGCAGACCAGTGCAGCTGATGTGCTGAATTTCTCTGAACCACGAATGCCCTGATGAACTGTGGTGGGTAGGTGTAGAGTACTACATACAGGAGACAGACTAGTGTAGCTGATCTGCTGATGATCTCTCGCATGCAGAGTCTGGTGCTGGCGTGCTGCATGTGATGAACTGATGAGCCATCAGCATCAGCCAGTGATCGTGAGGGGGGACATGGTATGGGAGAGATGATGGATCGTGCATTGCAATGAAGTGAGCTGACAAGCAGACTGCAGACTATGCATCGCACGGCGGCGACTTGATTTCGTTCATCCCCAGTAGTCCGGCTATGTGAGCTCAAAATACAAGTAAAATTCGTGTAAAAAGATATAAGTAAAATTGTATGTGAAGTGGGTTGCATATTGTTTAATCCTAATAAAAGAGAATAATATAATAATGAATGTGCACAAGTACTGTACGCGAGAGAAAATAAATAGTCGAGCGAAAAGCAACATCGTCGCCGATCTTGGAACCATGTATAGAATGGTATGTTTTGAAAACAAACTCTGAAAGCTGTGATGGTACCTTCTCGGTGTTTGGCAGGATCACATTGATGAAGATGCGTGCGTGTTCAGCTGGTACCAAGAATTTAAGCCTGCAGGTTTTGTATGTCTTCCATATGGTTACGTACAGTCACAGGCGTCGTCAGGTGTGGTGTGGAGGTATGAATGAAATTGGATCCAAGAAGGCACCAACTCGGATCTATGAAATACAAACAAATAAAGGAAAGCATTCGGCAGCTGGATTTTGCTAACAATGGCATTCTTGCCGTTGCGGACGACATGGACGTGCATGTGCCGCGGCACCAGCATTGGCAGCTAGTGTATTTGTTGGATGAATCGTGTAAATGAAGGGAAAATATAATTTCGATCACCAAACTCTCGCACAAAACTGAAACGTACGCCAGCTCGGTCCATCCTGAATCCATGGCAGAGCTCCTGCCTCTTTTCTTCTGGAAACTGTAAAGGAGGAAAATTTAATTAAACACTGCTGGGCCACCGGCACACCAACTATAATTCAAACAAAGTTATGAAACGCTCTCTGAACATCGGCATAGGTTACTTCGTTCCCATCGAAATTGAAGGAAAAGAAATGGAAAAAGGCAGCCTAGCTCTTGCCCGGCCTCTCTAGCTCCCTCCCTCCCTCCCTCCCTATATAAACCCTGATCTGACAACTCAGATTGATCACTCGCTCGCTGCAACCCACGAACTCGATCTAGCAGTCAGTCGATCTACTAGCTAGAAATGGCTCGCCCTGCACGTCAGCAGCAGCAGGTCGCCGCCGTGGTGATGGTGGTGCTCGTCGTCGTGATGATGCCGGCGGTGGTGAGCGCGGTGAGTTGCGGTCAGGTGGCGGGTTACGTGACCCCCTGCATCAGCTACGCCATGGGCAGGGGCAGCGCCCCCTCCGAGGCCTGCTGCTCCGGCATCAGAGACCTCAACGCCGCCGCCGCCACCACCGCCGACCGCCAGGCCACCTGCAAGTGCCTCAAGCAGATCACCGCCGCCATGCCCGCGCTCAAGCCCGACATCGTCGCCGGCATCCCCAGCAAGTGCGGCGTCGACGTCCCATACCCCATCGCTCGATCCACCGACTGCAACAAGTAAGCTAGTGTTTAATTACTCATTGCATATATATATACCTGCATTACGTACAGCAATCTTAGCAAAAATTTGGTAGCATATGTCATCCACCATTTGACGACCGATTTGTCTTCCTTTGACATTTTTGTGCACGCAGAGTGCAGTAAGATCGAGACGTATAAGGAACATCGATCAGGAACAATAATTAAAGATGCATGGATCGAATACTACTTGTACTTGTGCCGTGAATGAAGCTACTCTACTACAAGATTCTTGTGCTGCTTCTGGAGCTAGTAGCGTGTTACTATTGCAGATCCTATAGCTGCGTTGTGGTTGCGGTTGCAATTTATGTTTGTGTATGCATGAGGCCGGGTTAATTAGTTTACTCAACAACGCCTCCTCTCACCAGGAGTCGATCAGAGAGTAAACTTAATTAAGGGACCCTATAACATATTAATTACCAAGCATGTATATGTACTTCAAACACGTATCAATCATGCAACTACATGTCTACATGATTATGTACATCAACGTATTCATTCCTCCCATCTGCGTGCTCGATCGGAGAAGCTCTCAGAATTAGTTTTGGGCCGAGAAAACTAATTCGGCCCAATTTCCGAAGAAAGTGAAAAACAACACAAAACCAAACTCCGAAGTCCACGACTCGTCATGGTCTCATGGAGTAACGAACAGCCCACTACTCCATGGGCAACAACCCAACTGAGGCCTCTGGCATAAATGCATAATATTTTCTTCGTCCCTAAAAGCTTGCTATATGATGAGACACTGGATCTAATTGTCTAAACTTTGGGCCCAATTCTGTACACGGAAATTCCGCAGAAAGTTTTAATGACCAGAAATGATGCGTCTTCTTTTCTGTTTTTATATATAATATTCTTGTGCCACCAAAATCGTTTAGATGTAAACCTTTGAAATGTCACCTCTAGATTTGAAATGTAAAATGGTTGCATATAAAGATGCTTAAATCACCCTGCCCATGTGTAAACATGGACGATTTAAAGCATGTAGTGTGAGACAGCTAGTTTTTGTAATTAGTGCTGCAATGTAAGTAAAAAATTAAGGTGGCAAGACAGCTAAGAGAAAGGAAAAAAATGAAAAAGAAACTGCTTCTCATGAAAGGAACCACGCTCTACTTGAAACCAAGAGAAAGAAGAAGAGGGAACATGGAGAGAGGAGTAAGAAGAGGTTTGATTGGATGAAAATTTGTTTTGAAAATACATCCATTGAAAATATAGTTTCTATATATATTTACTTGTGTCTATATGACATGGCAAAAATAAAAAAATTGCAGGATACTTTCTGGTTTGGCATTGTTCTCCTTCACGCATCTACCACCACACAAGTGTGGTTCCTTGTTGCATTTGTTTTGATCGCGGTTGGTCTATGTCTGGCACCTTACCAAACTTTATCAGCCATCATCAATATGCAAGCATGTTACCTATTCAATGCAAAAGGCTAATACAAAGGCAAACTTAATTGGTTGCTTTTGCTCAATATATCTGCTTTATTATCAACAATTATTGCAATTCTGGCTACTCCAGTACACGAGTATATATACGATCGGCAAAAAATGAAGGCAGTTAATTGCATTGGCACGTTCATCAGAGACCAGTAATGTACGTGTTGTTCTAAACACTCCAAGTACGTATACGAGAGTACGTGTTTAGTGAGAGCGAGCATGTACATGTGCGTATATAACAAGTTATTAATTAAACGATGATAGATGATGTACAGAACACAGTATGGCGCGTCCGTACAGGCAGGCCCGGCCCATGCATGTAAGTCATATATACGGGTAGTCGTATTGTGACCGTAAAAGTTACCGTGGATCGTGGATCCTACGATACGAACTGTACATGCATTCAGTCAGACATGCATCTGTATGCAGTGTCAGGTGTGCAGCACACAGATCAATACGCATGTAGTGTCATGTATATGCGCAATCATGCATATATTGAAGGTCTATACTAAGGGCCTGTTTGGCATAGCTCCAGCTCCAAACTCCGGTCCAGATTTACACTTTCTACGCTAAATTAATATACTTTAAATATTAGTATTTAGTATAATCTATAAACAAAATGATTCATCTAAATACTCTCTATGTAATCTCAGCTCCAACTCCAGGATTTTCTGGAGCACCTCATACCAAACTCCAAGAACTCCACAGATTTTCTGGAGTTGGAGCTGTGACAAACAGACCCTAAAAGTGTGAATGCAAACGAATTGAAGCACGATCATGTGCCTGCATTCACCTCGTTGTACCGTACGACGGTCCTTACAGCGCTGGTTGGTGCTGCCTCATCAACCACCTTTGCACCTGCAGTCACTGCACTCAGAGACGACTGATCAGCTAGCTAGCTATTACACGCACATGGATGCAGTACACGTTCATTAGTACCATTACAATAATGCAAATCCACCTCCTATTTATACCCTCCCAAGCAAACCCATATTGCCACCATCCATCACAAGCTCAACAATCCAACAGCAAGCTCACTAGCTAGATTCTCTTTACACTTGATCAACAGTGTGTGTGCAAGCAAAGCAATGGGTCCTCGCTTCGCCGTTGTGGCGGTGGTCGCGGTGCTGGCTGCGCTGGTGGCGGCCGAGAGCGCGTCGGCGGCGGTGAGCTGCGGCGAGGTGACGTCGGCGGTGGCGCCGTGCCTGGGGTACGCGATGGGCAACACGGCGAACCCGTCGGCGGCGTGCTGCAGCGGCGTGAGGTCGCTGAGCAGCAGGGCGTCGTCGACGGCGGACCGCCAGGCGGCGTGCAGCTGCCTGAAGAGCATGACGGGCAGGCTGGGCGGCGGCAGCATGGGCAACGCCGCCAGCATCCCCAGCAAGTGCGGCGTCAACATCGGCGTCCCCATCAGCCCCAACGTCGACTGCTCCAGGTACTATTCGTACAGCAGCAGCGCATGGCCGGCATCAATAATGCATATATGTCTTGATGATTACTTACCTGTATGTATGTATATGCAGGATCAACTGATAAGACGAATGAAGGTGTGGAAGCTGCTGTGCATAGCTTGTTGGATGTTGGCCATCGCCAATCGATCAGCTAGCAGCAGCTATATACCCGTACTCCGTTGTTGCTCATGTAGTATCACCTCGTTTTAGCAGATCTGTTCTGTGTATCTGTGCGAGAGGGAGAGGAGACCATGCATGCATCCAGTGATCATCAACCCTTTACCCTTGTTCATGGTTTTCTTAATTAGGCCTCTGTTTTCGTGTACCATTCCATGCATGCTGCTTTGTTATAGGTCTCTGGACGAATGAATAAACTTTATTTTGTGTCAATATAATATTTATACATATGTGCCTTGTTTTTCAATCCACGCTCTATCAGAACCGCAAGCCAGCAAGTGGTCCTCTCCCACGACAATCTGCCGCTGACAAGTGGTCATCTGCATGTCACAGCATGCTGTTCTGTTTCAGGTTGAGACAACAACTCGTATGCATTAGGCCGGTTTCTGAAAAACAAAAGAATGCGAACTTGGTTGAAAATTACGCAAAATATATTATTGTGTTGTGTACACAGCAAGTCTTCTGTTACTCTGTTTTTTTCTTTCTTTTGAGAGGATTCTGGTACTCTGTTAGGCTGGCTGTATGGCTACGAATGGGCTGAACATCCGAAGTTTGGGCCTCGACCTCGGCTTTGCCAGCTTCTCTGTTAGATGTGACCTCTAGCACGGCCCAAAGCCTGTTACAGCGGTATCCATCCATGCCTCGACGGCTCGACAAACTACCGGACCCGCATTGTGGAAGCCTAGACAAAAGGAAAAAGATAAGAGAGAGCTAATGGGTACAAATCATAACCCAATAATCACTTCCCAACTATCTCGTGGGTGACATAAAAAGAGTCATGGCGAGAACTAAGCAATAGTTGAATAGTTAGTGAAGCTGGTTAATTGTACCCTCATCGATAACAAAACTTTATGCTGTACATTTTGTATGTACATTTTTTCAGTGATACATGTTGTGTCCGTGTTCGTTAACATCCTACCTGTTTCTGCTCAGATCTATAAATGTATCATCCACCGATACGCTGGGTGTGAGCGTATCCGTTTGTACTCTGTTTGTTAAGGAAAAAAATAAGATAACGCTCATAGCCATTAACTAGTATGACTGGTTGTATATAATTCAGCTGCATATGTATGCACCTTTATTAAATTTGGATTAGAATACATGAGCGGCTCTAAATTTATCGTGCAGTCTTATTTAGATTTTTAATCTCTCAAAATGCATTTTGGATCCATCTAGGCCCCCAATCTTTCAAAAATCATTTTTCAAGTCCCTAAACGTGTCCTAACATAGCGTGGAGTCCGCATCTTCTCGTGTGTTTAGACTCGTGATGATCTATTTTTAGGAGTTTATGGATCTGAATGACATCGTTGTACATGCATGTTTGAGGATATAAAAATACATTTTAAGTATTTAGGGATCCATGTGACACATCAGAACAATTTGAGTAATATAAAAATGCATTTATGGAACTAGGTGATACATCGATACAAATTTAGAGACTGCGCATCCATTTTACTCTATGATATATATTGGGGAGCTGCCCAAATAAAACGAGCGGGGGCCACCACCGATGATCCACGGCCACCTAGAGCCGACGTTATATATGCAGGGGTGTATATATATCTGAAACTCTGTTTATCTGACGCGTACACGTACAAAACTAGGAGGAGGTACATGCATGCATGTAGCTAGGCAACGGACAAGATCGATGCTGATGATGAGCTGGCGTCTCTGCTGGTAGCCGCGAGGCCGGATAGAATTAATGGAGCTTTAGCTGATGCATTGCTCCTGCATGCGGTGCCACATGCATGGACCACGCAAGCACATATAGATATAGTACGACGTTTGCAGCACGTACGTACTAGTGCTGTAGTGTACGTCAGAGTCCGATTTCTTTTTTGTTGTACATGTTACATGTATACGAGCTGAGGTAGTAGATAGCCGCCTAGATAGATGGCAGCTCCAACTACTAGCTACGTACTTTATAACATCTTCCAAACAATACGGATCGAGTACTGGATAGGCTAAATTGCGTTAACATTCACATGCAACGTACACAGATGTCTACGTATACGCGCTCTGTGTTGCATATATAAGCATATATATGTTACCATATGCATCGATCTGTGCTAAATGAATTATATTGAGACCATACCGCATCCTGCGTAGAGTAGTTTGGAATTGTGTCCATGGCAGACGAGGACGGTTCTTAATTTGCTGATATATCCCTGTTCCTATCGCACATAAATACACAGATGTCTGAACCGTCGGAAAGACGAGTTTCGGCAACCGTCGTCGTCGGTGCTTTGCTTGCATGTGTGCATCAGATCGATGGAAATGGGGCCGGTACCCCTGTCTGCCGGACAAAGGGTGTGTTTGGTTCCACGTCACATCACCAAAATTCTCAAAATTCTCTCTCCAAACTTTACTATCCACCTATCACGTCAAATCTCTCTCCTCGTGCATGGAACACTAAACGTGGATAAATAAAAAAATTAATTACATGGTTTTGATGTACACGACGAGACGAATCTTTTGAGCCTAGTTAGGCCATGGTAGGACAATGTTTACCACAAACAAACGACAAGTGCTACAGTGTCCGATGTGACATTTTCACCAAACTTTCTCTTCACTTTTTACAACTAACAAAGCCAAATTCGTTCATTACTGCTTTACCAACGCCCAACCTCCTGCGCATGTATACGTGTCTTTGTTTCTGGTCGCGGGAAGACTACTGGAAGGTTCGTTCGTTCGATCAATTCCGTCGATGGACGGATAGATATGATGGATGTTTAATTGTGTGATAATCACTCACATCTAACTCCAAACTGCCACTGACACAGAATGAATTAATGCGGCCTCCAACTGCATACTTGGTCGTCGTGTTAGGCGGCTAGCTGCTGCCGCGTTTCAATTCACCCGGCCTGCTGCTGCTCATGATATGATCGTGGGATCTGCCCCAACTTCCAACTAACACCTGCCGAGCTCTTAACTCCCGTCCGATCGCGACCATGGCCATGGATCCACCGACGACTCGACACTGCTGCCATGGCCGGCCGGCCACTCGATGATCATGCATGTAACAGTGTAGGCGGCATCGTATCATCACTCAGCAGCTAGCACACGACACGACCCGACACCAAGCTATAGCTACTCGATCGATCGTCTATTTAAGGACCGACATTCCCTTGCACTCCCTCCTCACCAGCGAGCTGATCGAGCACACACCGGCCTTGCACTCACCACCATACTCTTTCATTCCCTGCTATCTAGCTTGATCTCCACACGTACACAGCTAGCTACTAGAAAGATGGCTCGCGCTCAGGTTGTGGTGCTCGCCGTGGTTGCGGCGGTGCTCCTGGCCGCAGCTGCCTCCGAGGCCGCAATCTCGTGCGGTCAGGTGAGCTCCGCCATCAGCCCTTGCCTCCCCTACGCCCGCGGGCAGGGGTCGGCCCCCTCGTCCAGCTGCTGCAGCGGCGTCAGGAGCCTCAATTCCCAGGCCAGCACCACCGCCGACAGGCGCACCGCCTGCAACTGCCTCAAGAACGCCGCCAGGTCCATCTCCGGCCTCAACGCCGGCAACGCCGCCAGCATCCCCTCCAAGTGCGGCGTCAGCATCCCCTACAGCATCAGCACCTCCACCGACTGCTCCAGGTACGTCCTACGGTGCAGTATTAATTAATTCATTAATTAATTTGCTCCAATTAATTAACAAGCTAGTAGCTAGCTACGGGGAATTAGGGCAGTCCCAACCCTCCAACTAGGATGGATGGTTTCAATAGCATTAAATAGGGTGACACATAGGACTATTGACTTATGTGGCACTACATTAAATAAGAGAGAGGGGAAACCAACAAGACACTGGGCCTTGCATGAGACCCAGTTTCTAGACGAGAACCTATGCACAGGATACTACCAAGTTTGAGTTGGGAGATGATAGTGTCTTGATTATAGATAAAAAAATAAATATGATTGGTGGAGAGGAGAGATGATGAATTTATTGAAGACCTACACTAAGACATCATGGGTTAGGGAACACAAGTCTAAAGTAAGTGTTTTTGCTGACATGGCATCATGGACTCTACCTATAGACGTGATGGTCGGGACTGCCCTTATCATATATATACTGATCGATGCATGACTAGCAAATTAAAATTCTTTCATGCGCGCAGGGTGAGCTAAATTAAACGACGACCGCCCATTCTACCGCGCCGGATCGGACGGAACCAGCTGCCTCCATCGTCGCTATATATTTATATACTGATGAATAAAATCTCTCAGCTAGGCGTCGTGCGCACTGATGTTGTACGACCTTCATGTGAGTTCGTGTTCTTGTGTTTTGTGCGTGCACGGTATTTTCTTGTTTCTCTCTTAGGGCACTGTCGTTCCTCTTCGTCTTCGGAGGAGACCGACCTGAGAGAGTCTGAGACCGAGCGAGTTTGTACCATGCCCTGTACCTTATATAATGCATACACCTCTTTTTTGTATGCTCCACAGCAGCATGTGTCTTCGTTACTACTGTATGACTGCTTTCGATGCTTTGCGTCTGCAATTATCAGTTTTACAATTTGTAATAAACGCCTGCGTGAAACACAAACAGCATATTAATTGTTCTATCATCTATATAGATATTAGAGGGTGTTTGGTTCCATGGGTGACTAGAGACTAGATACTGATTTTAGTCACAAAAGGGACTAAACCTCCAAACACCCCTGACTAAAGGGTGACTAAAACTAGTTTAGTCCCTAGGTCACCCCTGACCCAATTTTTACTGACTAAACTTCCCCTCTCTCTCTCCTAATTAATTGCCATCTTTACTCCTTGCGTGAGAAATGGCTGCCCTGGCCCATGCGCAGCCTCGGGCGAGCCGCCGCATGCGCACCGCGGAGAGTGCTCGCCCCTGCATGTCGTTCCTGCGCACCACGGAGGGGAGAGAGAGAAAGGGAGGGAAAAGATAATTAATGCTGAAACAATTAATGTTGACTAATTTTAGTCGCCCTCCAAACAGGGGCTGACTAAAAAATTTTAGTCTGACTAAATTAAATTTTAGTCAGGTGACTAAAGGATCCAAACACCCTCTTAATGACCTATGAGAGAGAGCGAGGTTAAACGAAAAAGAAATAGAGGGGGCAAACTTGGACCGGGCAAGAGTTGGAGGGGCAAAAACGAACTCAGCCTATTTAACTTTTCTAAAACTCAAACAAAAGCAAATCAAATTCAAATTTAAACATAATTTAAATTCCAACTTGATTTACTAGCAACCAAAAATATATGCAACAACATGAATGCAACAAAAACTTATTTTGACTAAAATAATTATTTAATGTGATATTTAAATTGATAAAAAGACTAGAAATTCCAATTAAATCCTAGAAAATTTATTTAAGCCTTAATAAATCCTAGAAAAATTCAGAGGGTTGCTATAATTTAGTTGTGATGAATTTTAGGGTGTTACAGTTTCGGCCACACTAACTTAACATTTTGCTTAATTACACGCTATTACATTTGTTTTGCGATATGTTGCAGGCCTCACCTCCACTGCTCCACAGCTAGCTGCATGCGATGCAAGGAACACCGCGACATATGTAGTGATGTGGACCCAATAAGCAAAGACGACACACGACTCCATCCTGTGCCTGGTGGCACACGTATACGCCTCAGGGGGTGTTTGGATGGGGGTGACTAAAACTAGTCTGACTAATTTTAATCCCTTTTAGTCCCTAAAGTTCCAAACAGGGATGACTAAAGGGTGACTAAAATTAGTTTAGCCTATAGTAGAAAGCAACCAGCTAAAAGGGTGGGCTTCCTGCCAGGCAGCAACGCAGCGCAGCAGCCGCAGGCAGCAGCAGCGCAGCAACCAGGTTCAGCGCAGCAACCAGGCAGCAGCGCAGCGCGGGAAAGGGAGAGAGAGAGGGAGAGGGAGAGGGAGAAAGTAAAATTTGATTTGTACTCTATAGTGACTAAAATTAGTCTCACTTTCAAACATGGTGGTGACTAAAAACTTTTAGTCTACTAATTTTAGTCACGGAGCTAAAAGGAATCCAAACACCCTCTCAGTCGGTTCCTCAGGGCAAACAAACAAAAACTTAGAGACATATATATCCTCCGATCCTGCTCTCTTCTTCCTCACAAAAACGATCCAAATGATATCCATGCAACCTCAGGTGGTGCAGAGCGGCTCTCTTAGCGAGAACTACGACATTGACACGTGCGGCAGCAAAATGTTCTAGCATTCCACTGAATCGCCCGCGCCGTCTGTCACCATGCGCATGCTCAGAGACAGCCCCGCCGCCACCGCCGCCGATGCGTCCTCGGCGCCGCTCCTCATCACGCCAGCGTCCGCGGCGGCGGGAGCGACGCCAGCTTCGACGGCGACATGGTCGTCATCCTCGCCGCGATGCTCTGCGTCCTCGCCTGCGCCATCGGCCTCAACTCCCTCATCGACTATCTCCGCCTCCAATGCGGCGGCCGCCGCACCCTCATCACCGTGGCCGCACCACACGCCGCCGCGGTCGCCATGGCTTCTTCTTCGGCCACTGACGCCGGCGGGCTGAAGAAGAGGGAGCTGAGAAGGATACCGGTGGTGGTGTATCAGGCCCGTGTCGAGGCCGCCGGCGTGTCGGCGAGTGAATGCGCCATCTGTCTCGGTGAGTTCGACGACGGCGACAAGGTGCGGGTGCTACCGGGGGTGCCACCATGGATTCCATGTCGAGTGCATCGATATGTAGCTGGCCACGAAACCTTCTTGCCCGACATGCCGGAACTCTCTCCTCGAGCCGGCAACGGCGGCAGGGGAAGAAGGAGCATAGTGCAGGGCCGCCGGACATCAGCATGCATGGCCTCGTTAATCATTGGTTTGCAATTTCTTGTTGTATATAGTTGGGGCCATGATATGTGGTGCAAATCACATGATTTTTTTTCCTAAATTAATTTTCTTAGAACTTATATTTGCTATTTTTTTGTTTAGATCTTACGTGTAAATTAATTACCATTGACATATTCTGTGAAAATATATATAGGGGTGTGGGTACAATAATGTGTTACGGTCTTTGTCATTTTGATTTGTTATTTGTCTCCTTTCATGATTTTCTCTCAACAAGGATGGACATTTTTTTTGTATTTTTCTTAATAGATAGAGTGATGCTATTTAACAGACACCAAAAAAATAGAGTTCATTTCAGTTGATGACTTTGGCCGTTAGATCACCATCGAAAACGACTTTTAATTTGTTGTCTAGCTCTGGATCCACGCATCCGTCCGTCCTCATGGCATTATATTATCGCTTGCTCTATTATATATAATATTGCTCCTCGTCCTCCTTGCATTGCATCCCCAAGTTCAGCAGCAATCCCCCCGCCTCCCATAACCCAGGCTAGCTGCTAATTGTACAAAGAAACAAAGTGATCAGAGAGGGTAACAATGAGCGCTGCATGCGCGTCGTGTGAGATGAACAGGTCAATAAGACAATAGGAATAACATCTTTCGCAAAAAAAAAATTGAGAATAACATCCGTGCATTAATTAATTCCAGGTACTTGAAGCGCCATTGTTTTTTTAGCAAATAAGCGCCATTGTTATGGGACATCAAAGGTGGAGGAGTTGCAAGATCCAAGGATGTAGTAGAGTAAAGTGGCCCCAACTGCTTCCATATTTTCTTGCTTGTTTTTTGCGGAAGAAGGCGGCCTCTCTTTCAGTAGCACGGGCTGAGTGTGATCGCTCGCGGTATGCATGTAGAATTGTTACCTGCATATGCAATGCAGCTCGCTCCGTGGACATGGACGACAAGTATAGCTAACGTACTAATTCAACGACGACGGCCGGCGGCGGAGTGCGCCATCTACCTCGGCGAGTTCGCCGGCGGCGAGAAGGTGCGGCTGCTACCAAGGTGCCACCATGGCTTCCACGTGCGGTGCATCGACATGTGGTTCGCGGCGCACTCGTCCTGCCCGGTATGCCGGAATGAGGTTGGTGCCGGCGGCGAGCTTGTTGTCCCCTGCCGCCGTTGCCTTGCCTCGCCGCCAGGGGACAACAAAGAATAGACACGAACACATTGACCGCACATTGACCGGGCCGTTAACGCCAGCGGGCCGCCTTTCCCACATCCATTCTCCATCGAGCAAAGGAAACGACCTCTTTCTTCTCTCGCATCGTATCGTATCGCATCGCATCGCATTCACGCCCCCGTGTCGCGCCGCCGCCGGAGCAACAACCGCTACTGGTGCGCCCCCATGGCCGGAAGCCGCCGCCGCGGGAGAGCGCGGTCGCCGCAGCAGGGCGCCCAGCTCACGCCGTCCGCAGACGCCACTCTCAGCAACAGGTCCCTCCCCGACAAAACCCTAACCTTGCTCGTCTTCCCTTTTCCTTCCCCGCTTCTTTTAGATGAATTATCAGTGGTAATATTTTGACTTGTCATCAAAGAGGCTGTGATGTTTAGGGTATTTTTGTCAATTACTAGCGGTATTCAGTGCACCGGCCTCGTTTACACCCCTGTCTATAATGCGTGTGTGTTGTTTGAGAGTATTCTGATTTAGTGCATTTCATTGCGTTGAACATGTTCGCTCCATATTAGTTCTTGATAACTTCATTTTCTTTTACAAGACAAATTGTTTCATAATTCCTTAAATAATCGGTAGATAGCGCGCTGTTACTATTTTGAGTAGAGACCTGGTCATGCCGCAGCCTTGAACTTGGTTTGGTGGTGTAGTGAAACATAATATCAAATTTGATTCTGATGGATACTTTTCTGGTGACCCTGATTATTGGCTAGGAATAAAAATCAAAGTTACCGTAAATGGATTATCGCCCTTTTAATGTTATATGGAAATGTATACTCGATGTGATTGAGTGGATTTGTTGGCTCCCCAGTAGAACCAGAAAAAGAGGGCCTCTCATTTCATCGCCACGTAGTCTCATGTTAGTTTGGTACCCCTCATGGTCATGGGGCTGCCAGGTGCCAGGCGCAATCCTCACTTCTCTTTACCACAAACTGAATTATACAAAAGCAAATGGCCACATGCAAGTTGTGTGCATAAGAAGTGCAGCATATTGCTGCTTTTATGTCAGTTGATATATTTTGAGGATACTCTACGAACCACCCCTCTATAATGACTTGGAATAATACAATTGTATATAACGTTTGACACATTCTAGTTATGCTGTTGTGTGTGTGTGTGTGTGGGGAGTCAAGCTGTCGGTTGTTCTGATTGAAGTTTAGTGTGTCAAAAAAGAAAGCCTTGCCTCATTGTTCAGTTAAAGCCTACTGCATTTCCTACTGTACTATATTTCCGTTCTTTATTCTGATCCATCATTCTTGAATTTCTATGTGGCAGAGAAGTTACCATTACGGAGAGGCCCTCTAAGAACGCCTGCCACACCTTAGGCTCTACCTCCTCGACTTCGTCTGAACCTTATGTTTGTGCAGATCTCCTAGACAGCCTGCTTCATGAAATCATTGTTCTCATTAACTCATTCCATGACTTCCTTGCTTTTATTGGCACCTGTCGCTCTTGGCGTGCTGCAGTCTCTTCCTTCCCCTGTGTGTATTCCTTCAGCTTCCCGCCTCTCCACCTCAAACCAGATGGTCCTTATTTTCGTCCACTTAGCAGAGGTATCAAGCCCCTCCTTTTATCTAATTGCAAATGGCAGCTCAGTGATCCTAACAAGGAAAATGTATCCCTTCGCTGTTCAGTGTCTGAAAATACTCCAAATACAATGTACTACTTGGGCTGCTCATATGGGTACCTTATCTTCACCTATGAGGAGCACTGCCTCCTTGTTGATGCCTACACTGGTGCCAAGGTGAAGCCCCCCAAACTCCCATGCAACAACAAACTTGGCTACTTTTCTGGCATGGGCGTCCTTACAGCTCCATTCAGTTCACCCAACTCGCGCCTCCTCCTTTTCTCGAAGACTTCCATGTTTGAGTGGCAGGTTGGAACAAACTCTTGGTCAGTGCATCCTCTTGATATTGATCGTGAACGCATCCATCAGATTGTGTTCTTCAAAGGTCATATACTTGTCATAGATGCTCTTATGAGACTTCACACTGTGCAATTAACACCTCAGTTCAGCATTCAAGAAATAGAAATTATGTGGTGTTCGCTCCAAAGCTGCCCTGTTAACGCATGGTTGGTGGCCTGTGGTGACGTGCTTCTCATGGTTGACCTCTCATTTGACTTTCACAAGGACCTTTCTAGAATTTTTGAGGTATATCACCTTGACTTTTCAGAGTTGCCAGCTAAGTGGGTGAAGATGGAGAAGTTGGAAAATCATGCTCTGTTTGTTAGCCTTGATACGAGGAATCCTTCATTTTCTTGCATGAACCCTGAAAGATGGGGAGGAAAGAGTAACTACATATATGTTGCCAGGCTATCTGAAGATCCTGATGAAACTTGGACTGCGGTGGAGCTTGGTCAGTCAATGCAGAACCACAATACGAATTACAGCATCATGTATGGTTTTGCAAACCATCCGGACTACAGTCAAATAGGTAGCCTTTGGCTGCTTCCCAGTTTAGTTTATGATGCTGGCCAGTGATGTTGTTGCAGCTTTGCGAAGGTTTTGGGTAGTTCTGCACAGGCCCTGGCGATTACTGTTATCTTAATTTTAGTTAGCAAGAAGGTCGCTGTAACTAGAACGGTTTCCTAAGAACGCACAAGGCGTATGTTTCCCAACCAGTGCATTTGGTATGTATTGGCATGCTTGGTAATTTGGTGAAATGTGACCATCAGAGTTCTATTTCTATTTGTCATTTGCGTGTACTTCAAGTGGACGATTTCGTTACCACTTGCAGGTGATAATCTGCGTATTAGTGTTAGCGGAGAAATTGAGAATGACTTTTAAAAGTTTGTATGGATGGCCTTGTCATCTCTGTGCTTGGATGTGTTTCCCGCTTACTTCGGTTTTATGCCTTAAGCATGCATTTGCCTTTGTATTCTTTCACTATGTCACCCTGTGTTTTCTAAAAGATTAAGTACAAGTTGGACCATTATACCATGCGTTGGCTATTATATAGTAATTAATTAGCTCAAGTTTTTGTCTACAGCATGACGGCTGGAGAAAGGACATCTAAAATATCTTTGTTTCTGCTTGTAAGTTTGCAAGATAATGCAACTGCCTTTTTTTTTTGCTGTAGAAGTTCATTTAAGATATTTATAATCGGCAATACATACATGCTTTAAACAAATCTTTGCCATCAGAATAGCAATCATGCCATGAGAAGAAAACATCCGTGCCTTCCAGATGGTTAAAAAACGGTCTCAACTATTTGGCAATTTAATTAATTTGCTGCAACATACTAGACAATCGATAGGATAGGACAGAGAGCACTATATTCGCGACGGGTCAGCAATATTGTCATGCTGACAGCAGCGTATGTTCAAAAACCAGTCTCAATTATTTGCAATTTAATTTGCTGCCACGCCAATTTAATTTATGTGGCACTCGCTCCAGTCCTCCAGACCCTGCCTATGAACCCATGGTTAGTGGCCTGTAGTGACATGCTTCTCATGGTTGACCTCTCATTTTGCTCTCATGGGTGGAATGCCTTTGAGGCGAAAGATTTTTCCAGAATGTTTGTGGTCTTTCGCCTTGACTTTTCAGTCAAGCCAGCTAAGTAGGTGAAGATGGAGAAGTTAGAAAATCAAGCTCTGTTTGTTAGCCTTGATAAGAGGAATCCTTCTTTTTCTTGCATGAACCCTGAAACATGGGGAGGAAAGAAGAACTGCATTTATGTTGCAAGGCTATGAGAAGTGCCATGCCTCCCGACACCAACCCACCCCCGTCCCCGCCGGCGAACCGCCGGTCGTGGCTAGATCCAACCTCCCTGCCACCCCAACCTCGCCACCGCCGCCCCGCTCCGCACCGCCACGACGATGCCAACCCACCCCGTGCACCTAGGCAGAGTTCTTCAGCTCCTCGTGTGCGGCTCCGACGAGATCCAGCGCCCCTAGATCTGCGGCGCCTGGATCTAGCTGACCAAGACCCCAGCCGCGGCCCAGCGGTCGCCCTGCTGCCTCAGCAAGGTCGGATGGAGCTCCGTCGTACGCTGAAGTGACCAGGCGCGGCGCATTCAATTCGGAGCGTCAACGCCCGTCGACCGGCCACCCCCACGCCGGAGTTACTGCTCCGGACGGCCGCATTCACTCCAAGCGGCCTCGCCAGACGCAAAGCGAAGAGGAGGGCTGGACCTACGTCACCTACACCAAGAAGCGCTCCAACCGTCCCCCGCCACCCAGCTTTCGGCGACACGACCCGCGACGCGACTCCGATTCATGGCGTCGCAGAGGTGCTGTGCCTTCAAGACGCTCACCCACCGCTGCTGCGGCACTTCAAAGCTTCAACCGCCAGACCTGGGGAAGGTGCTTCAAGTGCTTGGCCAAGGGCCATCGCGCGGCGAGCTGCAGAGACCCCATTTGTTGCTTCAAGTGTCGCCGACCAGGGCATAAAGAAAGGATCTGCCCGCAGTCAACGCCTCCCCCTCCGCCCCCGCCTCGCCCACCTCCACCCCCGCCTCCACCTCCCCCACCACCCCCGCCGCCTCCGCTGTCCCCATCGCGCATGGCGATTGGGGATCCAGACTCATGTCCCGAGGAGGAGACGGTGTTCGTCCCCAACTCGTTCCACCTTGAGCATGATGCCAAGGAGTGGGAAGCCTGCGCCCTGGTGCCGTGGGCAATGCACCTGCCAAGGAGTGCCGGGGCAAGAGACATTGAGTTGCTGGTCGAGCAGTTGCAGCTGCGACGCAGCGACGTCGTCGTCACCATCCACCAACCAGAGCCCTACCTCATCAGATTCGAGAAGCCGGAGCACGCCGCGGCGGCGCGGGACCGGCGCTTCACTGGGCAAGGCATTGACATCTGCCTGCGGGGATGGCGCAGCCTCACCCACGCCCTTGGCTTCCGCATCTTCTACCGGGTGCGCCTATGCCTGGACGGCATACCATCGCACGCGTGGACGCCGGCAATCGTGGAGCACGTCGTCGGCCATCGGTGTGCGGTTCAATGCATCGTGACCGACCTGGTGCAGCCGGCGGACACCAGGCACATCGAGCTGTGGGCTTGGACGCCGGATCCAAGTGCAATCCCCAAGAAGGTCTGGTTGGGGTTCACGCATCAGCCTTCTGATGGCTCCTCGGTGGCGCACGTCTTCGCCGACCCACCGCCGCAGGCATGGCACCAAGGGGCAAGGTATGAAATTTTCATCCATCTATCCATGCTGGAGGACTACACAGAAGCGAAGGCCAACCTGCAGGCGGCGGTGAACAACCCATCAGCTATTACGCCGCTGGTTCGCCGGTTCGACTGGCGATACGGCCTGGTGGACGGCGCGCCTCCAACGGCGCGCTCCCGCTTCCCTGCCCGTCTCCCGAAGCCGCCACGGGACCTCGCCTCCCATGGCCACGACGCGGAGCGTACAAGCAGGACCGGCAACGGCGACCGCCACACCGCCGGCCATGGTGCGCGACGCGAACGCGCGCACAACGCCAGGGCGAGGCAAGATGGCCGCGCCGGACGACACGGGCAAGCCGGTCGTGGCCGTGATGACGCCAAGCTCGACGACCGCGTCGAGCGCGATGACCGCGTCAAGCGCGACGACCGCGGCAACCGGGACGCGCGCCAGGAGGGCCGCGGGCGCGGCAAAGGGACGGGCCGCAACTCCTGTCGCGCGGCCAGTTTCACCTGGCCGCCACGCCGGAACGATGGCGACGACGACCAAGACGGCGGCGACTACGAGCATCCCGGTGAAGGGAAGGGCTTCATGGAGATCGACTTCTGGGGCGACTCGTTTCACCGCGAGCGCTCTCGATCCCCGCCACGACGTAGCTACAACTCACGCAGGCACGGTGCGGTGCCTGACACTGTGCTTCAAGCTCAGTTCGTGGCGGCACTCCAAGCAACCAGCTCACCTCAGGTTCAGAAGGCACCTCACCCTCTTGATTCATTCGGCTCTGACTGGAGTGACTGCTACTTTGAGAAGATTTGTCAGCTCACTAACAAGCTTAGCTTGGATGGCGCGTCTGGGAATGGAGCCTGGTCCGCTCGTGGGGGCTCGCCTGAAGGCTGCTCACCTGTGCCGATGACCAGGGTGTTTGGCACATTGAAGAACGCCCTGCTCATGGCGCCCTCAGTTCAGGACGGGGAGCATGGCCGCGCGCAGCAGGCCTCCCTGCTCGTGGCACCCTCTGTCCAGGAGGTGGAGCACGCCCTGGACACACTTCAACAACAGCTTCGTCAGGCATCTGTTGGCTCCGAGCACGACACACGAAATCCCCTGGTGACCGGGAGGCAGGAGCTCTTGGTGCTAAATGAAGGGCAACCTGAGGACGCTGAGCCGGCGGAGCACCCTGCGGGTGTCGGGGCCCTGTTCGTGGCGCCGGACCCTCATATGCTGCCGCTGCCAGCGAAGGGCAAGACACGCCAACGACGCGCCCTGGAGGCGCCCACGGAGGTCCGGCGCAGCGCGAGGCTGGCCACCAAACCAGCAATGCCAGTGGCCGAGCGTGCACAGCGCAATCTTTGGAAGAAGCTGGGCATCGCCGGGGAGGAGACGCCCACCATTGACGATGTCTTGCGCGACTTCATCAACATGTTCCAGGGACCGCTGCTGGAGCACATCATCGCCGCGCTTACTGCGCTCTTCGGCCTCGACGACGACGATAAGCAGGTCCTGGACGACGCTCTACTTGCGCACGCGGGAGTTGTGGCACCCGAGCTGGTGCAGAATGAGGAGGGGGAAGCTGATCCTTCAACGACAGCTTGAGCGGTCTCACTGAACGTGCTTCTATTTATCTACTATGTATCTTCAAACCATGAACCCAAACACCCTGCTGGCTGTGACCTTCGGGTGGATGTTAGCGACATTTGCGGCCCTGCTGGCTTCGACCTTCGGGCACTTTAGAATAGTTGTACTTATGACTGCATGCGCCCTGCTGGCTTCGACCTTCGGGCAACACTGTTGTTTGGAACTCGTCATCGTAATGATTCTGGGCATCTGCTTTTCCCCACTTTCGGCAGAACTTCTAGGTCCACTTACAGGAGCTTCTTATGTTGCACAATGCATACAAAAAATCTAGAGATCCTTTCGTGGAATGTGCGAGGATTAAACGACGCGGATAGATGTCTCGCAGTGCATGAAACTGTGAAGACCAACAGATGCCATATAGTGTGCTTGCAGGAGACCAAGCTTCACACCATCGATGCACGGCTGGCAGCCTTTCTAGGTGCATACCGGCTTAATTGCTTCGCCTATAAACCTGCGCATGGCACACGAGGGGGTATTCTTCTGCTGTGGAATGACAATGAGATTGATCTCGCCAATATCACTATTGGACGTTTCTCCTTGACGGCGGATGCAACTCTATGGCACTGCCTCACTGCCTTCCGTATCACAACGGTCTATGGACCATCCAGAAGAGAGGAAAAGCGCTTTTTCCTAGCACACCTAAGACGCCTAAAGCCGGTAGAGGATGATGAAGGATGGTTAGTTTTGGGCGACTTCAATTTAATCTATCGGGCAAGCGACAAAAATAACCGCAATCTAAACACGCGGCTCATGACCTCCTTCCGGCGCACTCTTAATTTCTGCGGCCTCAAAGAAATAAATCTGCAAAATCGCGTTTTTTGCAACCAAAGCTGGGACCTGGCCTTTGAAAATTGCACCCTACACGCCCTCTGACCACTGTCCGCTCCTTCTAGCCCATCACGAAGGGCCGCGCCGACCAACTCCTTTTAGGTTTGAAAACTTCTGGACGAAACTCCCTGGCTTCCAGGACGTTGTTCAACAAAGCTGGAGCGCCCCGACACATCACACCGAACCCTACCATAGACTCGGTCACAAGCTCCATGCAACAGCGCTTGCTCTAAAATCCTGGAGCCGCTCTTTAATCTCAGACGCACGCCTGAAATACCACATGGCAAAGGAAGTTCTCCTGCGCCTATATGAGGCCCAGGATCTCCGGCAACTCACCACAGCCGAATATACTATCCGGGCGAAACTTAAGCACCGACTGACGAGATGGCTAGTGATTGACAAGGCGCGAAAAAAGCAAAGCTCCAGAATAGCCTACATTAAAGAAGGGGACGCTAACACACGTTTCTTCCATCTGCGGGCTAATGGCAGGCGTCGAAAGAATTTTATCCAACGACTCCGTAGCCGGGATACCTGGGCCTTCTCCCACGATGACAAGCAACAACTCGTCCAGGACCACTTCGAAAACATCATGGCGGCACCGGAGGCCCGTACCTGCGATTTCTCTTGGACTGACCTGAATGTTCGCCGAGCTGATCTGTCCGCACTCGACGCCCCTTTCACTGATGATGAAATCTGGAAGGCGATTCAGCAGATGCCATCGGACAAAGCGCCAGGACCAGATGGATATACAATGCTGTTCTTCAAAAAATGTTGGCATATCATTAAAAATGATGTCATCGCGGTGGTCAACTCGTTCCACGACTTGAGATGTCAGGACATGGACCTTCTCAATAAGGCCAACATCGTTCTACTCCCGAAAAAAGACGGGGCTGAAGATATACGAGACTTCCGCCCGATCAGTCTTATCCATTCCATTGCCAAGATCATCACCAAGATGTTAGCCCTTCGCCTTGCACCGCATATGAATTCTTTAATCTCACCCTGCCAGAGTGCTTTCATCAAGAAGCGGAGTATTCACGATAATTATCTCTACGTCCGTAATGCTCCTGAAGCTGGACATCTCAAAGGCGTTCGATTCCGTGCAATGGGATTATCTCATTTCCCTCATGCAACGGATGGGTTTTCCTCCGAAATGGCTAAATTGGATCACAGAACTTCTCACATCTTCCACATCGAGGGTCCTACTTAACGGCATCCCCCTTGGCCCCATTCAGCACGGCCGTGGAGTGCGACAGGGAGACCCGCTGTCCCCCCTCCTCTTCGTGATCGCCATTGACCCCTTGCAACGACTTCTTGAGATGGCAGAGTGGCTCGGTTCCGGGCATCCTTGTACGCTGATGATGCTGTCATCTTTATTAAGCCGACATCCAAAGACGCCAAAAATCTGAAAGAGCTGCTACTCAGATTCGGAGCGACAACCGGGCTATGTACAAATATCCAAAAGACAAGTGTCACGCCTATTCGGTGCAACAACATAGACCTTGATAGGATATTGGCTGACCTCCCGCTCGCAAGGCTTCCATTCCCGATCAAATACCTTGGGCTTCCACTCACGACCAAGCGCCTAAAGAAACTGGATTTCCAACCTCTGATAGATAAGGCTGCCGGGAAGTTGTCTACATGGAATGGGCGCAATCTCACCCAAGCAGGCCGTGTCACTTTGACCAAATCCGTTCTGACTTCCCAACCGGTATATACTCTAACGGTACTCAAGCCGTCAAAAGAGGCCCTCGAAGAGCTTGACAGCATCCGCCGACGATTCCTTTGGGCAGGGGACAAGGAAATTTCCGGTGGTAAATGCAAAGTTAACTGGACGAAAACAACTCTACCTAAAGAGTACGGAGGCCTCGGCGTGCTTCACCTGGAAAAATTCGCGCGAGCCCTACGTATACGCTGGCTTTGGGAGAACTGGATATCCCCGGAAAAGACCTGGATCGGCATGGCATTGCCTTGCGATGACATCGACAGATTACTCTTCGCAGCCTGCACAAACATCAGACTGGGCAATGGTCTTAAGGCGCGTTTCTGGACCGACGCGTGGACCCAAGGTCAACGCCCCAAGGATGTCGCTCCACAGCTATTCGTCAAGTCCAGGAAGAAAAATCGAACTGTGGCAGATGCGTTACAACACAGCAATTGGATCCGCGACCTTGACCACAGAAATGGCTTTACCATCGCGCATTTTGACGAGTTTGTCAACTTATGGAACCTAGTCAAGGACACACATCTACAACCGCACGTGCACGACGCTATCACATGGAAGTTAACTGCACACGGCCAATACACTACAGCATCTGCCTATAAGGCGCAGTTCCTCGGTTGCATTAAGACGCCTCAGAGCGCGAAGATATGGAAAACATGGGCGCCGCCTAAGTGCCAATTTTTTGCATGGCTCGTCCTTCAAAACCGGGTTTGGACCTCGGACAGGCTCGCAAGGCGAGGATGGGATCACAGCCCCACTTGCCCGCTATGTCAGAGAGTAATGGAATCGGCTCATCACATAATCTTAGATGGGACCTCACCCAGTCTGGTTTGTTCACTGTCAAGTCTATGTATATGGCTCTTATGTCTTCTAACATAAATGTTCAGCGAAATACTCGGATCTGGAAGACGAAAGTACCATTAAAAATTAAGATTTTTATGTGGTATTTGAAAAAGGGGTGACTCTTATGAAGGATAATTTAGCCAAGAGGAATTGGAATGGTAGTAAACTGTGTGTGTTCTGTTCGCATGAGGAAACTATTCAGCATTTTTTTTTGATTGTCACATGGCAAGATTTTTATGGAGGACTGTTCAGATTGCCTTTAACCTCCGTACACCAACTAACTTTAATAGGTTGTTTAATGAGTGGATGGTCGGGTTGGGGGGTCATCTAAAGAATCAGCTGTTAGTCGGTGCTTCAGCGTTATGTTGGGCATTATGGCTCAGTAGAAATGATTTGGTTTTTTGATAAATCTCCGATAAAAACTTACCTGCAGGTACTCTTCAGGGGGACGCATTGGCTCCGGTTCTGGGCGCAGTTGCAAAGGCGTGAGCAAGATCGAGATGCAATAAGGACAACATGTCAAACCTTGGAGGTTTTGGCAATGCAGATTTTCGCCCACCATGGATGGAGGTTTAGCAATAGGATTGCTTTGTAATTCTTTCATCTTGCTTGGTGCTTTGCTTTCTTAAAGTGTGTGTTAGCAGACGTAAGGGCTGCTGAATTGTACTTGTGGCCGTAGCCTCGTGGTCAAGGCCGGGTTTTCTTAATCCATTATCTAAAAACCTTCTGGTTGACTGCCGCTACACGAGGAGAGTATGGTCGCTAATAGCAGTCTGGGTGGGACAACCGCTCTTGGAACCCACAGAATGGGCTCAGAGCCGGACGGTTCTTCAATGGTGGTCCAGCATCACGACAATTCCTAATGCGCCATGCAGGGGCATCCAGACCCTCACACTACTCCTGAGTTGGGAGGTATGGAAAGAGAGAAACGCCAGAGTTTTTAGAAGACATGAATCCTCGGTCCTGACACTTGTCGATCGAATCAAGGACGAGGTCTCGCTTTGGGCGACGGCGGGGGCTAAAGATTTGGTGATTTTAATGGCGCGTCATTAGACTTTCTCTGGTTTTTTCCTGTACAGCTATGCACGGGTTGTAAACTCTCTTCTTTATCAATGAAATAGGCACCGTCTTATGCCCGTTTGTTCAAAAAAAAATGTTGCAAGGCTATTTGATGATCCTGATGAAACTTGGACTGTAGTGGAGCTTAGTCAGTCAGTGCAGAACCACAACACGATTCACAGCATGGTGTATGGTTTTGCATACCCGCCGAACTACAGTCAGATAGGTAGCCTTTGGGTGTTTCCCAGATTAGTTTATGGTGCTGCCCAGTGATGTTGTTCAGCCTTGCGAGGTTTTTGCCTAGTACTGCACAGGCCCTAGCGATTGCAGTTATCTTAATTTGAGTTAGCAAGAAGGTTGCTGGAACTAGAACGGTTTCCTGAGTCTTATGTGTTCCAACCAGTATATCTGGTATGTGTTGCCATGCCTGGTAATTCGGTGAATGCTGAACACCAGAGTTGTATTTCCATTTGTCATTTGCGTGTACTTCTAGAGGATGGTTTGCTTACCACTTGCAGGTGATAATCTGCGTGTTAGTGGAGCTGGAGAAATTGAGAATGACTTTTAAAAGTTTGTATGGACGGTTTTGTCATCTCTGTGCTTCGATGTGTTTCCCGCTTACTTCGGTTTTATGCTTTAAGCATGCATGTGCCTTTGGGGTTTGCAAGATAATGCAACTGCCTTTTTTTTATTTCTTTACTGTAGAAGTTCATTCAAGATATATAATCGGCAGTACATGTCTTTGCCATCAGAATAGCAATCATGCCATGATAAGAAAACATCCGTGCCTTCCAGACCGTTAAAAAAACGGTCTCAACTATTTGGAAATTTAATTAATTTGCTGCAACATACTAGACAATCGATAGGATATGACAGAGAGCACTATATTCGCGACGAATCACAACTAACAAACCTGAAGCAAATCAGATGAGCCCTTGCATCAGAAATATTGTCATGCTGACAGCAGCGTACTATGTTGGAAAAGCAGTCTCAATTATTTGCAATTTAATTTTGCTGCAACAGACGAGAGGACATATAGGAGGACAGAGCATTGACGACGAGTATCACAACTGAACTACCAAGCCTGAAGAAAATCAGCTGAGCGCGGGCCTTGCATCAGCAGCAAATTAATCAGATAGTAATAATCGATCATGCTGAGAGCAGCGTTGCGAAGCGATCGGCGAGGCTCCGGACGGTGGTCGGAGACACCGCCGAGTCGCCGCCGAGGTACCACTTCTGGATCATCCCGGCGACGTTGTGGCTGTCCACTGTCATCTTGGCTTCGCCGGCCTTGCCCTCCGTCGAGAACGATATCTCCGCAGGACCGGGCGTGGCCGGGAAGCGGAAGGTGACGACGGAGCCCGGCTTGAAGTACTTGGCCTGGAAGAACTCGGTGACCTTGTCGAGCGCCTCCTCCTCGTCGTCGTCGTAGCAGTCGGCGGCGACGAGGCGGTCGCGGACGGAGCTCTCCAGCTGGACGCCGTACTGGGAGCCCTTGATCTCCTTGATCACCACGACGCGGAACAGCTTCTCGACGGGGGCGGAGACCAGGGCCTGGAAGAAGGCGTCGTCGGCCAGGAGCTCGTCGGCCGTCTTGCCCTTCCAGCTCCCCAGGTGGTGATCGCTGATGTCCTTGGGGAGGTAGATGCCGATGGCGTTGTACTTGATCTGCAGGAAGTGGATCTCGATGTCCGTGATGCCTGTAGTCGTTGATTATGTTATTCAGACTTCAGAGAGAACATATGCTCTGTTGAGTGGGTTTGATTCAGCAGAGCAGAGGTAATATAGAGCAACACGGCTTGAGATCGAGAACTGATCAATGCATATAATATACCGTTAGCTATGAGGGAGAGAGGGTTGCTGCCGACGGTGATCTCCGCCGGGAACGGAATGCCTTCCACGGTGATCGTCTCCGTCTCCGACCCCACTGCATGCAACAACGTTGCAAGCAGGCAACAGATAGAGATTATTATTAGTACAACGAAATCGAAATGATATGTTATTGCGTGTTTAATTAATTTTCTGGACTGATCCTTGCACTTAATTTAGATTGCTCTTGGGCAGTGCTAAATTAGGGATTTTGGACATGATTCTGATAGGATGGAGGATGGTGAAAGAATATAAAGATGATTTCGTTAAAAAAAAGAATGGAAATATGATCGATGATCAACTTACTTTTGCCTTGGGCACGTATTGATGAACTGACGACGAGGGAGGGAGGGATCGGATGGGAGGAACTGATGGAGGTTGGGAGAGGCTTGAGCTTATGGCCGGTCGTGCAGGCACGCAGGAAGGAAGAGCTAGCAGGCAATTAAAAGAGTGTGTGACCGATGGATGGAGTTTGGTAGGTAGGATGAGAGGCAGGGAAGGAAGGCTTTGATTGGCTGCCTTGAGACCTAACCTCCTACTCATATATTCGATGGATATGATGCCACCAACAACGGAACGGACGGCAGTGCAGTGTGGGTAGGTGCGACCTACGGCTAACAACAACGGTTCAACGTCCAGACGTTGATTTTTTTCCTGCCCAACTGAGGACAAAAGTCAAGCCCTGGTACAAACACATGCATACAAGTGGGTTGAAACTAGTACTCTGCTCATCTAATGGACGAGTATGCCGTATTTGACTGTGTTTTAATTTGCAGCTAGCTCCTTAGCTTGGATGATATGGGTTTGTTTTTTTATCAGAATATATATTATGTGATGCTGTAGTTGAGATGGAAATGCATGTAAAAAGGGTGATCGATTCATGTTCGTTTGGTGGGTACTTAGGATGGGACGTAACAACAGTACGAGTAGAGAGGGAAGGGGAAGTGCCTGTCCGTTCGATCCGATCCCTAGCTTGTTGAAAGAAATTGAATCACCGGCCGGCAAGTCTTCATCACCCAGTGACGATTGTTATAACGTCTTCGTCGTCCTCCTCCTCTGACCTCTCCAGATAAAGCTAAACCCAACTTTTTTTTTTAGTTAGCCGGCACTGTATCTTTTGAGTTCTCATGGGCCCGGGGAAAATAAAAATGGTAAAGATACTAAATCAAATGCATGTCATGGCCTGCAGTTTTTGGTTTGTATGTATGGTCTGGACTTAATTGTCATGAAACTTGTCAAGGGTACTTCCCAAGAGATACGTATACATAATAAGAACAACAGAAGAGAGGGAGGGAGTTGAATTGAACGGAGTTATCGTCCATCCAAGCACACGTGGTGGAATTTCCGGACAAAGGGTATTCCACAAGTCCATCCACGTGTTTTGACCGGCAAATGAATATTCTTGCACTCTTGTTCTTTCTTATTTCAAATCAAAACAAGAAAAAAAAAGAGAAAATAACGATGGCCGGTCTATCTTTTTTCCTCTCGCATTGGGTGTCGCCGTCTTTTCATTCTTACACTCGACAACCTTTCACTTTGTTTCATCAAAACCTTTCACTTTGTTGACATCTTAGTCCTAGGTTTCTCTTCTATTGATGCAATCTCCCATTCCCCACTAGGTATTAAATATTTCTGTTTCTCTCCGTCTTCTAAGTTTTGTGATAATTCAAAATTGTCTAATTTTAACCAAATTATATATTATAATATTTTTAATATAAAATAAATACACGACCAATATACTTTACGTGGTGTAATTAAAAAAAGTTGGCTAAAGTTCAAAAAAAAGTTGGCATTGTAGATATTTACATGATTTTTCCATGAACTTGTCAAAAATAAAAGAACGATTAACATAAATAACTTATAACTTTTTTTAGCCCCAAATAACTTGAAACAGAGGGATTACCTTTCAATCAATTGTGTAGTCGCTCTACCGCGCCTTGCCAATCTCCAAACTTCGGGTTTAGAGAAGAAGAGGTTACTGGCTGGGAGAAAGGACCCGGGCCGTTCCATAGCTCTCTGTCCGCACTTCTTGCTTTTTTTTTAGAATTACATAGTACAACGCTGACGGTCACACACACGTACACTCACCCCTAAGAATACACATACGCAAACCTTATCCCTATGAGAACCTCCGATGGACTGAGCATCCGGTAGATCTGGAGATTTCTGAAGTCATCATTGGCACCTCGTTGTCGACGGGAACGCCGCTTACCACTTAACGCATAGCGCCGGTAAATCTTTAGGAAAATCCCAGAAAAAATGTGCGAGATGGTCAGAAATGTGGTAGACAGAAATTCCCAGCAAAGAGAACTTTGGGCCCAAGTGTAATGGGCTACAAGTGTAATGGGCTGATTACCGGTTGGTCCAATCCTCGCTCCAACTTGCTTGCCATTGCCAGCGACGGCAGCACGCCGGCCGGGCAGGGGGCACAAGCCTCCTTCCTTCCTTATCACAACATCCACCACCTGCGTGGCCTGCGGAGGAAGCACCAAGGGGAATGGCCTCTCTTCGCCACCTCGCCGCCGGCCCCACCTGCCACCATCACCGCAGCGGCGTCCCGGCAGCCACCACCTCCCTCCAGCTCCGTCGTCTGCCCTCGTCCTGGTCCGCCCCCCTCCGCTCTCGCCGCTTCTTCACCCGTAAGTAACTGCTCTGCTCCCCTCTCTATCCTCTCAACCCACACCATTTCTTCTGCTATTGTTTCAGAATTCAGAGCACCCAATGTTTTACTTTTGTTTCTTGCTTGGCCGCTTTCCTTGCAGGGGTTTATGCGCTCTCCAGCAATGACATCAGGGTTGGCACCAACATTGAGGTCGACGGCGCGCCATGGAAAGTTCTAGGTGACAAACATTTCTCACTAGGCACTAGCGCATTTCTTTCTAGACCAGACAATGCGGTACATTATCTCTTGCAATTCTTCCTGAATTGCTCTTGAAGGATACGCAACAATCAACAAACTTACCAGCATAATCTGTCAAATCCATGTACGTGTACCTCGTTTCCTGAGAATTAGTGATTTGTTTGCTTAGCACTAGAATTCGTTGAGGGAAAAGGGTGCTTCCTTTGTAAACACAAATCTGTCTAGAGTATATGTAGCCTTAGCAGCTGCCATGCAATGCCTATCGTTGTTATGGGAAATATAATTCCTCCTCAACATCCAACAACAGAGTTTCTCCACGTCAAGCCTGGAAAAGGTGCTGCTTTTGTCAGGACAAGAATGCGCAATTATGTCACCGGCAACACAGTTGAGAAAACCTTTCGAGCTGGAAGTACGGTAATCTCGCCTCTAACTCACATCTTCACATTATGGCCACAATTTTAACGTTTCTTCGGCTTTCCCACCTCAGTGGCTGTGTGCACATCTTTCTTTTTTCCTTGAAAAACTGCTGGTACATGATTTAGCTTACAGTAATTAACAAAACTCTTGGTTTTCTTATTTTCTGTAATTTCTGGAATTATGCATCCTGTATCTTTGGCCTACCGTGGATTGCTTTTGCTCCATCAATCCATGATGTTCATGGCCTCTTCCTAATTTTTTTTTCAGTTATGCAACGACTAATAGTCGCTTCTTTATTTTACTTTCAGCTACAGGAACCATCCCTTTCAAAGGAAACCAAGCAATTTACATACAAGGATGGCTCCCAGTTTGTGTTCATGGATCTGGTATATACTTCACTTTTCACCCAAATAATTAGTAAAAATGCCTGTCACTGTAAGCCACCTTGCTTTATGTTTTTCGAATTTTCCTCATGGAATTGGTTGTTATAACTCAGAAGTGAGCTTTATATTTAGATGATTTCCTAGGAATGGTACTGCAGTTTTTTTTTCTCGAACACGTAGGAGAGCTGCGTATCTTTGTATTAAGAGGAAAATAGATGGTCCAATTACAAAGGGCAGCTCCTCACCTTGGACCAAGTGAGGTTACTGCAGTTACCAACCACTTACCACCCCCTTTCAGTTTCCTCCAGAATTTGTCCCACTTCAACACCCCAAGGCACCCTTTTCTTAGATAATCTGTTCTACATTATACTGAAGAAAAATGGTTTTGTTTTTGTCTTCCTGGAAAGCTTGATGTCTGAATGTAAACTAGCAACTTTTTGAATCTCTTTACAAATTCAGACTTAAGATCCTGATATATGTAAACAGTTTCGTTAATATCTTACAGTGCTCTTGTTAATTTCCCTTTCCAGACAACATTTGAAGAAAGTCGGTTAAATGAAGCAGATGTCGGCGACAAGCAAAAGTGGCTGAAAGAGGGAATGGACTGCAATTTGTTGTACGGGAATGGGAAGGTATTTCTAATTTTTTTTTTCAGATTATTTTCCATTCAACTGACTAATGAATTACATTCTCATAGTTTTCTATAGAACCAGGGGACTTTTATGCTAGATGATAGTATGATATGTTCTTATGCAGTAAAATATGCTTTCCATTAACTGTGATAATTTTGTAGATCATTGATTTCGATCTGCCCATCACCGTGAGGCTGACTGTGACTGATACTGACCCTGGGGCAAGTGACAGTGTGCAAGGTACATAATTCTGTAATATCCAGTATGCTTCTGCAAGAAGTACCTGCAATTGGTTTTTTTTTGAGGCAGAAGTACCTGCAATTGGTTAACCAAGATGTTTTTAACCAAAATAACCTCATACAATCTAGTTGTGAAGGACTGAAGGGGGACAATATTATGTCGGACATTTCTTTTCTGATGGAACTTGGCATCACCGTAACTGGAATCATATTGTTACTGTATTTTGTAGGAGGAACAAAGCCAGCAACCCTGGAAACTGGAGCTGTTGTCACGGTTCCCTCTTTTGTGAACACAGTCGATGACATCCTAGTTGATTCAAGAACCGGACAGTATATGAGCAGAGCATAGAGGGTTGAAGAGGATTTGGGATTACAAGAGAGCGCTAGTTTTTTGTTCGGCTATTTTAGTCCCATTCACATGTACGAATGCTATGTATCTTTTGCCCCAAGGAAATTTATATTTCCGTTGCATGTGGATTCTTGCTACAGACAAACGGAACATTATGTTCAGAACTTTCAGTTCATAATCTTATATCTCAAACTCCTGATTATAGCTGATTAACTGTGATCCAAGAACATGAGTATTAGAACACTTATGGCTACCAATGATTTTGTTTTCTTTTCAAATTGCATTCCAAAGGTATAATAAAATATGCATTCTGACCAAATACATGACAGCAGCGTCCCTTCCATATCTTTCTAAAGTTGTCATCACTAAGCCAACAATAATTATAACTGAGGCAACATGCTTTAGATAGAGGCTGAGTATGAGAACAGAAATCCAATTCAGCAGCGTAGCGTACAGCTTAAAGAATAAATTTACCGTCAGCCCTGCCGATCTCATATTTCAATGCACATGTGCCAAGGTGCTGTTGCAAGGCGATGCGGAATTCAGCTAACCAGTCGAAGCCAAATCATATATGTTTTACAGGGAGCAATACGTCTCTGTTAGACACCAGCCTCCAAGTATCACAACACATATGGCTCCAGTCCCTTGCTCTTAAAACACACAATTTCTCATTCAGTAGATAGCTATCAGGACTCAAACAATGGACGCATGGCACACTTTTATTTTTTGTTGTCACTCAAATCCCTCTACCACTGACCAGAGGTCACAAACATGACTGAACACCAGTCATGCCTATCTGCCATCTCCTTTATTGGTACTAAAAGAAGAGATGACAATTATTACTAAACAAGACATGGCATGGTACAGCCTAAGCATAAACCAGAAATCACAGATACAAAACGGTCAAGAAATTTACAGGAGGATCTCGCTTTGCATGCTAGACAGGAGGTCGTTACAGTTATGCACATCTAACTCCAAGTGTATATAAGCTGGATCATGTTTAAATTCCTCTCATAAAGTATGCACCCTCACATCTCAATATGGTGAGAATGACTCTGAACATCTCCTTGGTTGTCCAGGGGCATGTTCTGAGCCATGATGGCACGGATCTCTGAGTCCATATACCTCTGTAAGCACAGGCCATGAAAAAAATAGAATTAGATGCACCCTAGAGTTATGGAAAGATAACAAACCTAAATATATCAACAGATGTATGTGCTCATATCTTACCCGGATCCTGTACTTGTACACTGCATATCCTGCAATTCCTGCCGCCAGAAGGCCGAAGAAGATTACCCACAAGAAGCCCCAGCCTGATTCTGTTGCTCCATTTTTGCCTGAGTACAACAAATGCCCAATTAACATCACTTCAATATCAAGTTCACGTCTACATTCATCATATGTTTGCTACTTTGAGCTTTCAATTAGGTGATCTAGCCAGCAGCTTCTGCTAACTAATGACCTCTAAGTCTCACTGGCAAACAAATTGAACATGTAAAATGTGACTCAATAATAAGCGTGTAGTGCTTGCATAGAAAGTTTTCCTCGGCTGCAGGTTTTTCCAAGCCACAGGCATCTTCAGGCTAAACATTAGGCATCATTTAAGTTGGACATTTTACCATCACAGCTAAAGTAACTGACAATCAAAACAGAAGCATGACTGAAAGTTTACATCAGGGGCGGCGGCAGGGGTATTCCTAGGAATACCCTTGTCTTGGTAAAACACTACTATGTATGAGGAGTATAGCCTTTATATCCCATCATAAACCATCATTTTATTGATATTTAGATCAAATTAGTTACAAGGAATACCCTGGTATGAAGTTCTAGCTCCGCCACTGGTTTACATACAGGCGCTTGACACATAAAAGAACCTGCAAGGGTATATAGACAGAAATTTTGCACTCTGTTTCAACAGAAAGGTTCTAATTGAAGATCAGAACCATTTTCCATTAATGCTCTGATATATGCTATGATACAGTAGTTTGTTTTGTGACCTTCAAATTTGTGAAGCTCGAGGATTTCTGGCACAATATCATTTCGAGATTGTTTCTCAATTTGATGCTTAACTGAGATATGTTTGCAATTACTCAAAACACTACCCTGAGAAAGCGTAGGACCACAACCTAGGGGGGAAAGGACAAGCCCTGTACCACCAGAGGACAGACTTCCAGATGTGCAGTCCCCTAGCCTCATCAACTCAACGCTCTACAGAAAAGCAAGACAATTCATAGCAACACATGAATATGCTATATGCAGCAAATGCATGATAACTGTACTATAGATGCTTCCTGTATTGTTACTTAGTATCATCAAGTCAACCTATCTGAAAAGACACCAGTGAAGACTTCCCCTATGTAGACTAACTCAAACCCTTCACATCAGCATCAATAAATCCGCTATGAGTTGCTGGTGCACATGCACACATAACAATTGTTACTTTCCACAATATAGTAATTAATGCACATTTTAATTCCTCAAATCTAGCAATTCAGAAAACTTGTTGATTAGAGGAATGATGCAACCAGCTCATTACACCTCAATCATGCAGAAAGAGAAAATATCATATCCAATTGACTATTAGTGTCCAAGTAATTTACTGTCTGACAAACAACAAGAAGATTTTCTGGGTATCTTTGCTCACGTTTAACAATCAACTGGGACCTGCTCCTTCAAGAATATGATACTTTTCGGGGAGATATCTAATGTGTTCCTGGCATGTTCCTCCGCTTGAGAAGAGGTCGACCAACAACATTGTGGTAGAATCATCAAGCGAAAAGTTCCTCTCATCAATTTTAGATAGATAAATTCCGGCCCTGACTATCTCATGTTTCTCCAGCAACATCCTGACCACATGATTCAGCAGTCGAGAGTTGGGATCACAACCAGCATTCTCCATAGATGAAAACATATCATCTGCCTCTTCCAGGGAACCTTCTTTAATAAGATTTGTCATCATTAAACTATAAGTCTCAATAGAAGGCACCAGCCCACTTGCTGGGATAGAAGCAAACAGATCCTTAGCTTCTTCAGTTCTCCTAGTTTTGAACATTCCAGAAATCATAATATTAATTGTTATGATGCCAATCTTAATCTTCATTGCACACAATTTTCTGAAAAGGGTGAGTGCTTCATCAAAACAATTGTTTTTGCAAAGTCCAGTAAGAACTATGTTGTATGTACAAGTGTCAACAGAGATTCCACTCTCCATCATTTCATGGAATCTTTCTTTTGCAGAAACTGTTCTACCAGCCTGAAACAACCCATCCAGTAAGATGTTGTACATGATAGTTGAGGGCTTGATTCCCTTACGCAACATTTCTGTGAAAAGACTCAACCCATCATCAACCCTTCCAGCTTTGCAATAGCCATTAACAAGTGTGCCATACACTACACCATTAGGTTCAAGGCCAGCTGACACCAGAGCATCAAATACTCCCAATGCTTTATTCATATTGCCAACTAGGCAGTATCCATTCATCAGCGAACCATAAATAAAAACGTTAGGATGCAGACCGACACTAACAATTAAGTCAAATATGTCATGTGCGTCTTTTACCCTTCCGTCTTTGCAAAGGCTGTTTATCATTGAACTGAAGAACACAATATCAGGACACATACCTTTTCTCATCATTTCAAAAACCAATTCCTTAGCTTTCAAAAAACCACCATGAGTACAAAAACCCTGAATCAGGCACTGGTAAGTAGCTATAGTGGGTGTTACTCCTTCATCAATCATCTGATTGAATTTTTCCATAGCTTCATCAATTGTACCCATCCGGCAAAATGCTGTTATTAATGCCAAATAGGCTATCGCATCAGGTTTCACTCCTTGCTGCCTCATTTCATTGAAGACAATCATAGCCCTATCCAGCATTCCACATTTAGCATATCCCTTGATCAGTACATTAAAAATACGGTGGTCAGGTGCAATACCATCTTCTAGCATCAAATTGAAGAGGTCTGTCATATCGACAAAGCATCCTTCAGTAGCATACCCGTCCAGCATAATTTGGTAGGAGATAATATCAGGTTTATGGCCCTTCGCTACCATAGAGTCAAAAACATCTCTAGCGTCCTTGCTTTTACCATGCTTGCAAAGGGAAGCCATTAACGAGTTCCAAGTAGCAACATCTGGTAGAACACCCCGACTAGTCATTTCTTTGAATATCCTGAACACCTGCTTCCACTGGCCCCGTGAGGAATATCCATAGATCAAGCTAGTATATGTCCTGATATTTGGTTGAACACCTTTACCAACCATTTGCCGAATGACCACCTCAGCCTTGTCCGTTGCTCTTGCCTTGCACAGTGCATCAATAATGGAGCTATAAGTCACAAGATTAGGTGAAATCCCCTGCTTCATCATTTCAGAGAAAAGATCACATGCTTCAGCAACTTTTCCCTCCTTAAAGAAGCCATGAATGACCGTGCTATATGTGACCACGTCGGGTGAGCAGCCAACTCCCTTTCCAGCCATCATCTGTAGCAACTCAAATGCCCGCCAACTATTTCTGTTGTCGCAGAAGCTCTTCAAAAGTATGTTGTAGCAGACAACATTAGGCACACAACCCAACTTGGGCATCCTGTGGAGCAGCACATCCAAGGCCTCATCTGTCCGCATTGCTTTACAGAGGCTCTTGAGAAGAATGCTAAAGGTGATGACATCGACACCCGAGCCTGTCTTGAGAAGCCGGCCAAAGAAGGCCAGCGCTAGGTCCGGGCGGCGCGCACGGGTGCAGCAGTCCATGAGGATGCAGTAGGTGTGCAATGAGAGGGACACCACCGTTGCTCCAGACATGCGGTTGAAGAACGTGACGGCGAGGGCAGGGCCATCGCTGCAGGCGGCGGACGGCGACGCGTGCGCGAGCGCGGCGAGGAATCTGTTGAGCGCGCGGGACGGCACGGGTGTGCCCTGCAGCCGCAATTCGTCGAGCAGTTAGCGTGCGTCCTCCGGGCCGAACGCCCCGGACCGCACGCGCTCCGTGGCGGCGGCCAGGGTGAGGAGGGGAGCGCGCGGCGACGGCGCTGTGGAGACTGAGGAGGCGGCGGTGGTGACGACGGCCCGGGACGACATGGCCGCGCGCAAACGGTGGAGAGGTTGCTCTGGCCATGGAGGGATGTTCCGCACAGGTATAGCTCTGGCCATCGGGAATGGTGGAGTTGCAGTAGGTAGGTCAAGGGCGCCGCCGCGGCCGGCGAGCACCGGCGGTGGTGCAGGAGCTACAGATGGATCTGGGCCGTTGGACTCCGGCCTGAAACGTGCTTGGGCTCGCAGGACGACTGGCGTGACATTATTCTGCTTCTGACAGGAGGGTCACGAGTTCTGCCGACTGTTTACAAAATAGCTTACTAGAAAGAAAAAAAAAGAATCCACGAGGGAAAATTGGGGAGTGGGTGATGTATGCTACAAATCTTCTGAAAAAAATCGGTTCGGTTCTATTGTTCATGTTCAGATCAGCTATGAATATACAAGTTTGGTTCTGATTATTTTTAGTTGCTACTGGCCAGGAAACTGTTTATCATTGGGCCATTTGCACTAGACCAACAATTTAATACAAGTTCTCTGCACATAATTTAATACAAGTTCAGGTAGGCAATTGCCTGCCGTAGTCTGGCTCGAAGAGATACCAAACTAAGATGAACCGGCAGCTCAGAGTGCACGCTCACTGCTCAGTATCTACAGAAGGTTCAGATCAGTAATAGTCGTAGACTCGTAGGCATGATCAGCCCAACCGAAACAAGCACTAATAAACATGACTAGCCTGTCTGCCGTCTCCTTTATTGGTACTAAAAGAGGAGATGGCAATTATTACTAAACAAGATCATGTCATGGTACAGCCTAAGCCTAAACCAGAAAACGGATACAAAACGGTCAAGAAATTTACAGGAGAATCTCGCTTTGCATGCTAGACACAAGGTCGTTACAGTTATGCACATCTAACTCCCCAAGTGTATATAAGCTGGATCAAGTTTCGGTTTCTTCTCATAGTCTGCATCCTCCTTACATCTCAATATGGTGAGAATGACTCTGAACATCTCCTTGGTTGTCCAGTGGCATGTACTGAGCCATGATGGCACGGATCTCTGAGTCCATATACCTCTGTAGGCACAGGCAATTGAAAAATAGAATTAGATGCCACCCTTAAGTTATGAAAAGTTAATGAACCTAAAAATATCAACAGATGTATGCTGCCCATATCTTACCCGGATTCTGTACTTGTACACTGCATATCCTGCGATTCCTGCCGCCAGAAGGCCGAAGAAGATTACCCACAAGAAGTCCCAGCCCGATTCTGTTCCTCCACTTTTGCCTGAGTACAACAAATGCCCAATGACAACACTTCAATGCCACATTCATGTCTAGATTCAGCATATGTTGCTACTTTCAGCTTTCAACTGTCAGTAACCGAAACCAAAATCTAAAATTATGATTCATGTATCTCAATTAGGTGAGCTAGCCAGCAACTTCTGCTAACTCATGACCTCAAAGTCTCACTGGTAAACTAATTCAACATGAAAAATGTGAGTAATAAGCTGAAATTGTGTATGTATGCAGTGGGGGCTTCCCCCGCCGTATAGCTTTAAAAAAAAGTGTGTATGTATGAGAGCTGCATACTTATGCATGTATCATGCTCCTTCATGTAAAGCAAGCCCCCACTGCAGCCGCACTCATAGCTTCCCCATGTGTTCTTGCATTTGCATTCTTTGCATTGACATGCAGTCCTTTCCTTGCATTCATCAATATCTGTCACAAAATATTTCACATCAGCATCAACGGAAACTGGAACAATTCAACAGAAAAAGCCAATTCTGAAATGCATATTCACATATGTGATATGTCCATTACAGCAGAAGCTGTTGATAACATGCAAGCACTCCTAAAAGCTTAACAGACCTCAGAAATGATCCTTACCTTCACATTTGTGCCTACCATCACCCTTGAACCCATCCGGGCATTTACAGCCATCATCCTGCAGATTACAGACACCACAGCTAAAATTCAGTTTTTGAAGCATTTTTTTAATAAAAAACAGGACAGGATCCTACTGATAATATGGCAGTTTTAAGGGCAGCGAAATACCAAATTGCCACTTACAGTGCAGGCAGAGTATGTCCGGCCATTCCTGGTCTCTTTCCAACACCCCCCATTGTTAATTTCACATCGCCCAGATCCAGAAGCTACAATAACAAAAGCATATGTTATCATTCAGAAGGCTCTAGTGGGTTAGTGAGAACTATTGATCTCAGCAATCTTTCTATGTTATCCAATTCTGTCAACATATAAGAAAAGAAAATCCTACCTTCACAATGAGTATAGCCATCACCAACAAATTTTACTCCTTTCACAACTGGACACTCACAAACTCTTCCACGGAAAGTATCCTACAAATTCACCGAACAATTATTATGTGCATAAGCTAAACAAAACAAACACCTGATAAACAAAATTTTCAAGAAAAATCTAGCAGCATAGGAAGTACCTTGCATGCCGTGATGTTAGCAGCCTTATCTTGCCAACAGCCACCATTGTTCTCTAGGCACTCATTTGTTTGTATACCTAAGGTTATAAAAAAAACATTACATTTATATAAGAACATGCTACATGCAAGTTATAATTGGTGAAGTAAACATGGAAAAACTACGGACAATGCACCAACCTTCACTCAAGCAAACAGCTGGCTCAGTGGTTTCCCGGAAACCAGCACAAAGTGCTTTAAGAACTGCTCCTTTGTCAAGCTTTCCTGAGAAACATAGACTCAGATAAGTTCATCTGGTAATCTCAACACAGACTTCATCATAATTTACAGGATAGAACAGCACATACCTCTGTATTGTCTATTGTTGATTACCAGAGTTGGTAAGATGGTAACATCACCACGGGAGCCCTTGCCGATCTATGGATGATGATGTATTCAGATCAATAATAGGATGAACACTTGAACAGAAAAGATCACATATGCACATTGAAGTACTAACCTGTGCATCTTGTTCAGCTTTCAGAACAGGGTTTTCTTCATCAGCATCTGGATCACCAATACATTTATCTATTGCTTTATGATCAAGGCCTGTGAATTATATAAACAAGTTCAGTATAAAAACTGCACCTTTCCACAGAACATAGAGAAACATACGCAAATACAACATACCAAGTGACTTGATAACTCCATCAGCACACTCCTTGGTGTACTTCTTTTCCTTCATTGGGCATCGGATCGCAAAATCAGTAACATAGTCCCACCATAACCAAGGCTTCTTGTGCTCCTTAGCAACCTTAAACACACAAACTTGGCGCAAATTCTGGACCACCACATCTTTCCCATCATATCCTTTGCTAAAATCCTGTTCCGGATCAGGTGCACAGTATCTCCCATGATTGATGCACTGGGACTTGCACTGCTTGCTCAAAATGAAGGCCTCTGGGCAGTACCAGGTAATGTAGTGAGGAGTGAACTCTGTGTAGCCCTTCTTCTCAAGTACCTGTGCTGCTCCTTTGAAGCTCTTGACAAAATCAATCTGGCTATCGCATTTTGGGCCACATTCATCATTGCTGTTGGTCCAAAATTCATACTCAACATGCTCATCAGGATGGGGCAGGGCCTCCCTCCAATCCAAATTCACATTAACCATGTCACCATTATCAATTTCCTTCTTAAGCCTATCCCCAAAGCTCTTGGTTATTAGTGCAGAAGGAATAGTGATGTTCTCTAAGTAATCTGCCCTCCCACTCTCTTCAGGGGTGTCCATTGTAATCAGAGGTTCATCCTTGTCATCAGCAACAAGGATTGCCGCTGCTCCTGCATTCTGTGCATTCCATGCCTTCTTTGTAAAGTAGCAATCTGAGCACAACCAAACCCATATTATGCAATCCGTTATGCAATTAACTAAGCAGGTACAGTACAATGCAACATCTTAGAAAAGACAAAAAGGAGTTTTAAATAAACAGCAATTGGTTGGAACAAAATGAATGTAACATCACAGAAAGGTCAAAAAAGACAAGACAGTGACATAACTACTGCAAAATGAAAGAGTAATGAGCTGTAAACGCTAAAATTTAGTTCCCTTGCTTCACACATCAAGTCATAGATTTGGTCTTGTATTGAAGTGGGTCAACGAATTACTTAACAACATGGTCACATGACAAGATCTAATCTTGTACTCACCGAAGTAAAGACCACACGACTAAAAAAGGAACTGGCCACTTGTAGTCAATCTTTCAACTTCAGTCTATCCAGTCAAACTAGCCAAGACTAGTGTTGACACTAAAGCGCGCCAACACACTCGAAGATCGATCAAACGCGCAGCACAGCCGTCACGACGGCCAACTCCTGACTTCCCGGGGCAAACCGGTCTGACCGGTCTGAAGAACCGGTCCGACCGCTTCTGGTCGGGAAACCGTGAAGACCTAGAAACTCGAGCTCGGGAGGGACCCCGTCGGAGCTCAAGCAATCTAGGGTTGCTCTAGGGTCGGCAGGCCACCTAGAACGCCTTTGAACGCCGTAGAGACGAGCAAAGAACAGAATATGAGGGTTGGAAAAGATTAGGGTTTGAGAGATACAAAAAATAGAAGATAAAAGTGTTTGATTCGATTGGAATACCTCAATCGGCCGTCTAGCCTTTATATTTATAGGCCGGGGAAGTCTTACCCCTTTCGAATAGGTTACAATATGGAATTAAACTCGGAATCCTAATCCTACTCGAATTACAGAACCAAACCGGTCTGACCGGTCTGACCGGTTTGGCAAACCGGTCAGACCGGGCCAAGACCGGTTTGGCCCACGGCCCAATTTGACCGTCAACACATGCCCCCCTGCGTTTTTAGTGAACTTGAGAACTAAAAAGCAAGTAAATACAACTCAGCAGCTAAAAATTTATACTAAGGGCGATATTTAACAATATATCGGCCATTGATTTTCATGCATCTTGCCAAACACTTGGATAGAATTTCTTCAGATATCTCCCATTGATAGCTTAAGGCAAATGATCTCCCTTCAGTGTCTCCAACATGTAAGAATTCCCAAAGATGACTTTGATAACTCTATAAGGCCCTTCCCAACTCGGTGACCATTTGCCAAACTTGTTGCTTTTTGCTCCAATAGGCAAGATCGTCTTCCAAACAAGCTCACCAACTTGAAAATATTTTCCTCGTACTTTCTTGTTGTAAGCTTTAGCAACCCGAAGCTTATCTTTCTCAATTTCCTTCAGAGCTTTCAATCGCTTGTCGGTTACCTCATCAATATTGTCTAACATCAAGTTGTGGTAATCAACAGCATCAAGGTCGTTTTGCTTAGCCAATCTATAAGCGTCCAGATTCACCTCAACAGGTAAAACGGCCTCTTGACCATAAACAAGCTCAAAAGGAGTAACCTTAGTAGCACCATGTCTAGATATACGATGAGCCCATAATGCTTCGGATAAAACTTCATGCCATCTCTTAGGATTTTCAGCTATCATTTTCTTGATCAACTTAATCAAAGTTTTATTGCTTGACTCGGCTTGTCCATTAGCCTGAGCGTAATATGGAGATGAATTGAGCAACTTAATTCTATAAGATTCGGCGAATTCACGTACCTCCTTAGACATAAATAAAGTACCTTGATCTGTTGTCAATGTTTGAGGAATACCGAATTTATGAATAATATTTTGAGTAACAAACTCAATCACCTCTCGATGCGTCATATTCTTCAAAGGAATCGCTTCAGTCCACTTAGTAAAATAATCCGTAGCAACTAATATGAAACGATGTCCTTTTGATGATGGAGGATTAATTTGTCCAATAAAATCCAACCCCCAACCTCGGAACGGCCATGGCTTAATAATAGAATGCATCAATGCAGCAGGAACAAGTTGTAAATTTCCAAACTTCTGACATTCTTCACATCCCTTGTAATACTTGAAACAATCCGCCATCATAGTAGGCCAATAGAAACCGGCTCGTCTAAGTAACCACTTCATCTTTGGAGCCGATTGATGTGTACCACAAATACCTTCATGGACCTCACCCATGGCAACTTTGGCCTGATCCGAATCAAGACATTTCAACAACAAATCTTCGTCGTTTCGACGATAAAGTTCATCGTCAAGCAAAACATACTTAAATGATGTTCGCCGAATATTTCTATCTGCACCACGACCAGGATCTCTCAAATAAGCGATAATGGGTACCCTCCAATCCTGATCTTCAACTTTGGATTGATTAGCATCATCCAAAGGATTTTTGCTTCTGTCAGGGGACGAAGCGGTCTGACCGCTTTCAGAACCGGTCAGACCGGTTCTGGCAGTAAAACCGGTCTGACCGGTTTCTGAAACCGGTGTGACCGGTTCGTCCAGAACCAGAACCTCGGCTTTTGTTTGCATCGGTTTTTGGAGATAGAAATATTTCTTTGCAACCATATAACCAGATGCTTTCTGAGCCAGAGTATTTGCTTTATTATTATCTTCTCTCGGAATATGTCTTATAGTAAATTCATCAAAAGAAGCAATGATATCGAGACATCTATCAAGATATGCATTTAATGAACCATTATAACATTGGCATACCTTTGATACTTGATGTACCACCAGGAGCGAATCACCAAAAGCTTCAACATGTTTTACTCCCATGTCTTGCAAAAATTCCAAGCCAAATAGAAGAGCTTCATATTCAACTTGATTATTGGTTCGCTTTTCTTCCAATCGGTTTGAAAACTCAAAGACGGCATCATTTGGAGAAATCAAAACAGCACCAATTCCTTGCCCATCATTGCAAACCGATCCATCAAAGTATAGCTTCCATGGTGTACAAGTAACATAACCGACGTCGAACTCACAAGAGTCATTAATCCGATGTTCAACAATAAAATCGGCTACAATTTGACCTCTCATTGATTTCAAAGGTTCACAAGTCAAATCATACTCAACCAAAGCATAAGCCCACTTGCCGACTCTTCCACTAGATATCGGCTTTTGCAACATATGTTTAATCACATCGGTTTGACACAACACGATGCAAGTACTAGATAGTAGATAATGCCGCAATTGAGTACAAGCATGATACAAGGATAAACATAACTTCTCAATGAAAGTATACCTTGTTTCTGCATCAATGAGCCGTCGGCTTACATAAGCAATCACATACTCCTTATCGCCGATTTCTTGAGTCAAAACAGCTCCAATAGTTCTATCTTCAGCCGCCACATAAAGTCTGAATGAAACCCCCCGCTTAGGCGCCCTAAGCACCGGTGGTGAAGACAAGTACTCTTTAATCTTCTCAAAAGCTTCTTGCTGTTTTGCCCCCCAAGTAAAATCGGCTTCATTCTTTAGCCGAAGTAAAGGAGTAAAAGCATCAACCTTTCCAGACAAGTTAATTATAAATCTTCTCAAGAAATTTACCTTGCCTAGAAACTTTTGCAAGTCTTTCTTGCAAGTGGGAGCTTCGACTTTCTTCATAGCTTCAATTCTCTTGGGATCAACTTCTATGCCATTCTCATGAATAACAAACCCAAGAAACTTTCCAGCCGAAACACCAAAAGCACACTTGAGTGGATTCATCTTTAAACCATACCGTCGCATCCTTTCAAGAGCAAGTCTTAAATCGGCTAAATGAGAATCCAAGCCATCCGATTTAACTACAATATCATCAATATACACCTCCACAATAACACCAAGTAAATCATGAAAGATTAAATTCATAGCTCTTTGATAAGTTGCACCGGCATTCTTTAATCCAAAGGTCATAACTACCCACTCAAATAAACCAATAAATCCCGGACATTGAAAGGCCGTTTTGTGCATATCCTCTTCGGCCATGAAGATTTGATTATATCCGGCATTACCATCAAGGAAACTAACAACACGATGTCCAGAAGCTTCATTGATTAAGACATCGGCTATAGGCATGGGATATGAATCTTTTGGAGTGGCTTTATTAAGATTTCTAAAATCAATACAAACTCTAAGTTTTCCCGAATCTTTCTTTTCAACGGGAACAATATTAGAAATCCACTCCGCATAACGACAAGTCCGAATAAAACCAGCGTCTAATAAACGATTAATCTCTTCTTTTATTCGGTCATAAATAGCGGGATTAAAACGTCTAGCCGATTGTTTAAAAGGTCTAAAACCGGCTTTTATTGGCAAACGATGCTCAACTAAATCACGACTTAAACCGGGCATCTCACGGTACTCCCAAGCAAAACAATCGACATACTCTTTCAACAAATTTATTAATTCGGTTTTAAACTCGGCCGATAAATTTTTGTTTACAAAAGTAGGCCTAGGAATAGTACCATCACCAATATCTATTTTTTCTAAAGGATCAGCTGATGTAAAACCTTGACCCAGCTTATCCATATCACCAAGATCTTCAATGGCTTCGAATGTACCGGCCGAATGTTCTCGATAATGATCAATTCGGTCTTGAAGCCACTGTCCAGACGCAAACCGGTCTGACCGGTTCCCAGAAGCGGTCTGACCGGTTTGGCTCGATCGGCGCTGTTCAGATCCAAACCGGTCTGACCGGTTTCCAGAAGCGGTCTGACCGGTTTGTCTCTGTTGATTTCGTTGCTCCATTAATTACAGCAAGTAATTCAACCGATTTTCCATCGGCTTTAATGTAGCAGGAACAAAACCATCCTTAGTGCAACTGATCAGCTCATAGTCGGTCAAATCCATGCCCGACAAACATTGGACCTTCTCATTTGCACTAAGAGAGTCGGAATCGGCCGTTGCAACAAAGGAAGAATTGTCACCAAGGACAATCTCAACTTCGTCGCCGATCCACTGAATGAGATATTGATGCAAGGTAGATGGAATACATTTATTTGCATGAATCCAATCTCGACAAAGGATTAAACTGAAGTTACCTTGCACCTCGGAGACGAAGAAAGCCGTAGCAATAGTCTTGCTCCCGACGGTCAACTCCATAGAAGCTACCCCCTTGGCACCAATGGGATCACCTCCACCAACTCCACTGACCGTCATGTTTGTCTTGATCAGTTCTTCGTCTTTCCCGCCAATTTTCTTGTAGAGAGAGTATGGCATGAGATTCACAATGGCTCCACCATCAACCAACATACGAGAAATTGGCTTCCCGTTGATGTGCCCTCTCATATACAATGCCTTGAGATGATTTTCTGATTCACTAGGCTTCTGAAACACAGCATCTCGCGGCCCAAGTTGAAGATGAGAAATTTCCTCCTCCGGCACCACATAATAATCAGAAGATAAATAAACAACATTAATTTCCATGTTGTCATGCTCTGGAGAAGGCTCAAAATCAACTAACTCTTCATCTTCAACCATTGGAGGAATCGATGGAATAGTTTCGATGGTTGAAGAAGCACCAGCCCCCACTTTTGTCATCAAACCGGTCTGACCGGTTTCAGAAACCGGTCTGACCGCTTCTGTAGCGGTCGGCTGACCCAAACCGGTCTGACCGGATTCAGAAACCGGTCTGACCGGTTGTGCTGCTGATTGCACAACAGGTTTAGCTTGCCAAATCTTGGTCTGAGGGATCATAGGCCTGTAGTTGTTGAAGTAGTTATCCCTCATCTTCTCAGCTTCCTGTTCCCTTTTTTCTTTGTTTCTCAAGCGCTGTAGTTTCCGCTTCTGTGTGTGAGTCAACCCAGAAGGACACCACCTTGGTTGAAAAACTTTCTTCACGCCCTTGCTACTGCTAGCCTCATGATCATTAAACATGATCGGCTTCTTGACTGGAACAGGAACCGAATCTCTAATGACTATCGGCTTTCTACCCAAGTCTTGCATAGCCACTGGAATATCACCAATTTTTATAAAATTATTGGCTTTGGCTTGCACATCCTCCTTCTTATCCTTGATACAGTATTCTTGCTTAGGAGGAACATGAATTCTTTGCTCAGACCGAAACCGGTCTGACCGGTTCATAAAACCGGTCTGACCGCTTTGATGAGCAGTCGAAAAACCTGATTGGTATGAGCTCAATCGGTCATGTACAGAACCACCACGGCGCTTGTAACTTGTAGGATCAAACCAATGTTGTGGTGACCTCTGTCTCTTTTTTGTTGGCCGATCAACTTGAACGGCCTTTGTGTACTTATTCATGAGCTGAGAGAATGTAGGTCCTTGCTTCAGAACCCTCCCTTGAATCTTTGGCTCATTGAATTTCCAAGTACCCACTTCCGGGCGCTTAGGCTTGAAAGTTCTTGGACGGTCTGGAGACAAACCGGTCTGACCGGTTTGGGAAACCGGTCTGACCGGTTTCACCTGGCTAGCGGACCGATTCTCTTCCAAAGAACTTTCTTGCCCCCCGGGCCTTGATGTGTTAATAGTAATCTTCAGAGACTCTTTTCCATCCAGAGTTCTCCCAATCATCACCGTTCTGACCGGAACTTTGTCATCAACTTTTTCCGGTCTTGGGTCTCCAATCACCACATTCTTACCCTTAGCTCCATCGGCTTGTTCCGGCCGAATCAGCATCTTGGTGTTTACATCCAAGGTATGAACAGGGAAAGGAGTCTTGTCAACTTGCATTTCGGCGAGCACCAATCGACCTTCATTAAGGGCCGATTGTACCTGTCGTCGAAAAACATTGCAATCGTTGGTTGCATGAGAAAAAGAGTTATGCCACTTGCAATATGCACGATTTTTCAATTGATCGGCTGGTGGAATTGCATGAGAAAGTTTAATAAAGCCATTCTTAAGCAATTCATCAAAAACACGATCACATTTGGCTACATCAAAAGTAAATTTTTCTTCTTGCCGATTTTTCTGAATCGGCTTTAATGAAGGACAAGAACTAGGTTTACTTTTTGATGACCAAACAAATTCAGCGGCATAAATTTCTTTATCATCGTCCGAACTATCAGAATCATTATCAACAATATGCACGTTCGAACGATGGGGTTTAGCAGATTCTTTCGAATTTTTAAATTTAAGCTCTAGACTCATAGCCTTCATTTGCAAGTGATTAATAGTAAGGAAATCAGAACCTTCTAATTTTTTCTTGTAATTAGACCGTAAGCCTACAAAAGCTAAATCTGCTAAATCCTTTTCAGAAACAGTGATATTAAAGCATCGGTTCTTAACATCCTTAAATCTTTTAAAGTATTCAAGAAACCGATTCCTCACGGCTTTGTTTAACCGATGTTAAGTCAGATAATTTTGCCTCGTTTTCTCCGCTAAAGAAGTGATCATGAAATTTTCGCTCCAATTGAGTCCAATTATGAATAGAATTTGGAGCAAGCGAAGAAAACCATGAAAAGGCAGTTCCAGTTAAAGATAATGAGAACAACCGTATACGCAATGCCTCATAAAACGATGCCTCTCCTAATTGCAAAATATATTGACTAATGTGTTCCCAAGGAGTTCTATTATCTTCACCACTGAATTTAATAAAATCAGGAACACGTCAACCATTAGGATAAGGAACCAAATCAAACTCAGGCGGATACGGTTTCTGATATAAGCGTGCACTACCCAATTCAAGCCCGAGTTTTGCTCTAAGTGTATTAGCTATGTCTTCTTTAAACTTAGCTAACTCGGCTTGATATTTCTCATCACCTCTGCTATGTGGAATGCGGGGAACACCATACATCGTATTCTGAGAAGTACTCGGAATCGGCGCGTGAAACGTGCCAGATCCGTGGGGTATACTTCCCGTGGTGCGTGGAATAGTGTAAACAGGACCAGAAGTAGATGTATTAGGCAAAACCATCGCACCAGATGCTCCTGCACCCAAAGAACCGGTCTGACCACCAGAAGGGGCCAAACCGGTCTGACCGGTTGTACAAACCGGTCTGACCGGTTCGTGGACCGAACCAGGGTGAGGTGTTTGTCCCGCATAAAAATTCACCGGCATGCCCAAATTAGAATCTAAAACATGTTCTGGCATGCCTGTTGAGCTAGGTAATTCATTAGATTCTAAATTAATTTTATTTTTATCAGAATTACCAGTCATACTAGCAATTAATTCACTAGTAGCAGTTTGTGCAGCAAGTAATCTATCATCCATCATGCGAGTAATTTGCTGCATTAAATCAGAGGATTCACCCGTTACCTTTGAAATCTCTTCGACGTGATCATCTGCCAACTTGAAAGCCGGCATGACGAATTCCTCTACTCTCTTGACAAGACCACCGCGATCTTTCTTGAAGCCCTTCAAGAATTGCGCCTGGAAGTGCTTTTCAGCAATCAAATATCGCTTTCGCTCCTCGTCCGTGAGCTCTTCCATCGTCGCGGTGATGATGTTGTCTTTGTCAAGGTCGCACTTTGATCCAGACATATCCGGAGTAGATTGAATCGGTTTCGGCACCAGATTAATCTTCCCCAGCGGAGTCGCCAAAAAGTATGTTGACACTAAAGCGCGCCAACACACTCGAAGATCGATCAAACGCGCAGCACAGCCGTCACGACGGCCAACTCCTGACTTCCCGGGGCAAACCGGTCTGACCGGTCTGAAGAACCGGTCTGACCGCTTCTGGTCGGGAAACCGTGAAGACCTAGAAACTCGAGCTCGGGAGGGACCCCGTCGGAGCTCAAGCAATCTAGGGTTGCTCTAGGGTCGGCAGGCCACCTAGAACGCCTTTGAACGCCGTAGAGACGAGCAAAGAACAGAATATGAGGGTTGGAAAAGATTAGGGTTTGAGAGATACAAAAAATAGAAGATAAAAGTGTTTGATTCGATTGGAATACCTCAATCGGCCGTCTAGCCTTTATATTTATAGGCCGGGGAAGTCTTACCCCTTTCGAATAGGTTACAATATGAAATTAAACTCGGAATCCTAATCCTACTCGAATTACAGAACCAAACCGGTCTGACCGGTTTGGCAAACCGGTCAGACCGGTTTGAACCGGTCAGACCGGTTTGGCCCACGGCCCAATTTGACCGTCAACAACTAGTAAAGTACAGTACTAGGTAACAATCGAGAAAAGTCCACGCACGGATGACCAAACAGAGAGCATCTGGACTACCTGATCCAACGAATTGGGGCTGAAAAGGACTTGCTCAGTAAAATCGCAAATCCATAGATGGATGACCTAACAGAGACCAAATGCTGTACCACAGTCGCAAGAAGAGGAAGAAGAAGCAATCTTGTAATTTTGCTCACCTCCCCTGTCGACGAGCAGGAAAGTGGGGAACGCCCCCGGCTTGGCCTTGTAGGAGATGTCGAAATCGTCGAAGCTCTTGCAGGCCTTCTTGTTGGCCTTGGGGTAGGCGACGAATCCGACCATGGTGCCGCCGTACTGGGGCACGCCGAAGTTGCCAATGGCGCACTCGTAGGTGCCCTTGAGGTCATCCGGCGCCGTCACCTTGAGGCTGTTCTTCTCCACCACGAACCTCCCGTGGCAGCAGCCAAGCAGGAACGCCGACCAAACCAGTAACCGCAGCATCGCGCCGCCGGATCGGAACCCCATGCTCCGATCCACGGCCGGACTTTGCAGTTCGCGAAAGCCAGCTGGGGATTGGATTGAGATATGAGGTTCGATTGGAGCAAGATAAGATCAATCTTGCGGCTTTCGGGCTAAAAAAGGAGCGCCGGAAACGGAGGAGCCCGGAAAGATTGGATTTTGACGGCCGCGGGGAAGGGCGTTGGAGCGAGTTCTACACTTCTCCGCTACTCGGATGGAGGAGTTGGAGTGGGAGAGATTTTTCGTGTCAGGCGGGGTTGGTTTGGGCCTCTTGGGGAGAGAGAGGTGCCGAAGGAGACGGAAGGACACGGGGTACAAAGCAGTGAAGCCTCGTGCTCGTGGTGAACCAAAACTAGGAACACGTGACCAAACCAGACCAGCAAGTTAACATGTGTTTTTTGTTTTTTTTAACGAAACATGTGGTGATAATTTGTACTTTTGCATGTCGTTTTGTTGTAAAAATGCTTTTGCCCATTTTGTTGCAAACACTACGCGGTATCCATATGATTAATCAATTTTATACCTTTTTACTTATGTAAATCTATAAAAGGCTAAGTTAGCCGACTTAAGTTTGCAAATAGTAAAAATCGACGTGACAATATCTAAACCTTAATCAGTTTAGTGAAATAACCAAAAAAATGTTGAGACTTAAATGCATAGACTATCTATAACTTGGCTAAAAACTACATTAGCGGTCTCAGAATAAAAGGTGGACTGAGTAAGTTAAGCAAGTGTACACTATGGTAGTTTTTGCAGGAAAATCAAGTACAGATGAGCATTTGAATAAGATGATTCGGAAGAATCTTAAATTCTAAGTGACATGGGCGGTTTTGAACATTTCCACTGAATGGTGCCAGTGTTTCTCAAATTGCATATTTGTTGCGTTGTTTGTCATCAAATTTTTTGTGGAAAATCAATTTTTTTTAGAGGATTGTGGAAAATCAAATAAACATAACACGTGTTACATTTGGGCCGTCGTAAATGGTACTGAGAAGCCTGGTGGCATTTGTGGGCCTTTTCTTCAATTGATAACCTATCCAATGTGTGTCATCATGCCCACCAAGTAAGGTTAATGGGCCTAAATTTATAGATAGAGAACATGCTGGATGGATCCATTTTCACATTCCTAGCTGGGCAAACTTCATACAGAAGCGCACCATTGACGCAAATACGCAATGATGCAGTATGCTCAAGCACACATCATGATGCTTTCACTATTTCCCTGATTTGACTCTCTGCAAATTTTATTTTTTTTCTTATCTTATATGTATCAAGAAAAACACAACGCATTTCTTTTCGCGTCTATTGCTGGCTTTGGGTGGGATGGAAGAGTAGAGTAGGAACAAACCTACAAATCTGGCAATGCAGGCTCATGCATCCATTAATTACATGCCAATTTCTCAACATACGCCTTGTAGCTCCTTTTAGTACTATAAGTTGTCAATGTCATACATGAGGAAATGCTCGAGATCACGGATAGGGTCATTCTCTGCCGCTGGTTCCACCGCCGCCATGTCCCCAGGACATTCATCGCAGGACAGACCGGTGATGCATGAACTATCAGTGCTGCTGCTTGTCGACGGCACACCGGCATGATGATGTGCACTCAAAGTAGCAGTAACATAGACTAGTTGGTTAGCATGATGTGGCCCTTGAAGCGTTGTTTGATCCAAAGGAAGGGCGGCACAACTTTCAGCTAGCAGAGGCTGTAGTTGCTGTGGTTCTTCTTCTTGCTTGACGATGGAAGTATGGCCGCCATTATTTGGAGGATTGATCGCTCCTGCTTCACCGTTAAAGTAGCCTAGAAATGGAGGATTATTGTTGCTGTTGTTTCTCTTAGCAGTTGTGGTATTGCAGTTGCAACTGTGGTCGTTGTTGTAGGTGACTTGGAACATGGGTGGGTCATTGTTGTCCTTCTGCTGGATGTGCTTTGTGGCCATGCAACCAGTGTCATCCTTGTAGGTGCACCTGAAGTAGCTCCTTGTGTAGGTGGTGCCGTTGATCCTCTTCTCGCCATATTTTCTCCACTCGTAGCCATCCTCGTAAGGCATAGAGGTCAAGTTAACCCATGACGATGAGTTTTTCCCTTCGTTCACTGACGATCTGGAATATACGTTGAAAATCAAATTAGGTACAGTCACTCTCCGATGGTTAGATGATTTTAATTTCCAGCTACTCCGTAATAACCTAGCAGGTGTAGATCATCACAAGCATACATACCTCCTTCGTTTGCCTCTTCTCGCCGTGCTTGTCGTTGCGCTCGAATCTGCTGCTGCTGCAGGGCTGGGCGATGAAAGTTGGGCCTCGGCGGCTTTGATGATTTGTTTTTTTGTCACCGAAACAGCAGAAGAAGCAGGCTGCTGGTTCATGACGGAGAGGGCGATGTTGAGACCTCGCAGCGCCTCGCTGAGGAGATTCTGCGCCAGCTGCGAGGAGTAGTGAAGGAGGAGGAAAGGCTGCTGGATCTTGATGCGCTCGTACACTTGCGCCACCTCCTTCACCGCGCACTCATCACAATCCGGCACATAAGCCATTATTGTAACTGGGATGCAGTATTGCTGCGTGCTGACTGCTGGCGCGCGGTATCAGGCTCGGCGCGTGCTTACTCAGTTACTCTATATATATATGTGTGTGTGGTCTGAACTCTGAATTTGGTTGGACTTGGACATGGACTAGAAAGTAGAGACCAGAGCGCGTGGAATTCGATATGTGACGCAGAAGCAGTTGGTAGTATCGATCGAGGACGGAGCTAGCAGCAGGTGACCTCACCAAAACTAATGTTATGCTTAATTAACTGATGGTGCCGTGCGTGCAGTGGGCTCAATCTGGGCACCTCATCCACCTAGAAGATGCTTGAATTGGAAGCTTTGAATCTTTTATCTGCAACTGGCTATTGCTGCACGTTTGCGGAGAACGAATTGAAGTTGAGTCATAATCAAAGGTTTTCCTTCTCAGAGTTGACGACGCGTAAGCAGTCAAGTAGTGGATGGCTCCTATACATGTAAAACCTGCACAACGGAACAAACGACGACCGCAACAAATTAACGGTTGTCATCAGAATTTACACTTGGAGAAAATAGGCCGGGTGCGTTCCTGCTCGCAGCTTTTAACAAATAAATACTGCTAAATCGCCTCATTTTTTTTCTTTCTTGCTACAAAAAGGATTGAGATGGATAATACAGGAACGAACGGTATGCCAATGCCACAACAAAATCATCAGCATGCCAACGTAAGCAAAAGACAGATAGTGACCGATATATAAAATATTGTTGATGGTTCATCTTTTCCCATTCTTTACTGTTAGTTGTTGTTGGTCCCCTTCTAATTAGCCCTTTCTAATTTGTGCACTTCTTTTCCACACGCGCAGTGCATATAGTATAGGGTGTGACTTTACTCTCCCTAAAGAGGCCGAGTGAAGCGTCCCCTCGAAAGAGAGAACTTAATGTGATACAAATACCAGTCCCAGGATGCTGGCTCACATTATTACAACAGATAGTTCAGTACAACAACAACATTGCGGGAGACGGTGGCATTGCAGGGCCACGACAAACAGAACTAACACTAAGCTCCAGATAAAAAGATTGAAAACATAGAGGTCTTCATCAGAGTGGCAACGCATGCGGCTTCCAGCGGGTGACCTTAACACACAGGCAAAGGTTGGGTGCAGAACGAACCCCACTAGACGATATCCTCAGGCACAAAGTCCGGGTCTGCCTCTGCAACAGATTAAGCAAGGGTGAGTACATACGTACTCAGCAAGCGCAACCACAACCACGGAGGGAGTATCAGAAATATGCAAGTATTGTAACAAGGATGGCTTGTGGTTTATTTGGCAGCAAAGCAAATTTTATTACGCATGCAAGGGTTTGGTTTTCGCAATGGGTTTTCACAAATATTACTTTTAAAAGGAACAATAAATGGAACACTTTCCTTTGTACAAGATTTTGTTGCTACCAGATTTCTCATCTGTCATAGCCCAAGTCCAAAACATTTCTCAGCTCGATTAAATACCAACTTTCTCTTACACCAAAACAGGGGACTAGTGAAGTGACCAAGCCGTAACTCGCCCAATACCGTGGACACGGCTATCCGGATAGGTTTCAACTCTGCAGAGGTGTACACAACCACAAGTAGGCTACCACAACAAGAACACCTTAGTGCCAGTGCAGCTCCTATCAAAGCCATTACCCACCATAGTTAAACTGACAAGTTACCACAGACGCGACCAGGGGTTAGCAACCTACCAACGAGGTTCCAACCAGGGGCATACCTCACATAGACCGTATCCCCGGCTCCATGGCCCTCTGTTGCTCACCAGCACACCACATAACCAGCAGCTCAACTAGTGGGGTTTATGCTAGGCCGTTGCCACATACAATGGTCGAGTGGTGGTACAGAAAAATGGGTTAGGCTAGATGACACATCAACATCATCCCAAAACTTGTGATAGGATAGACAACTCCCACCATGCTCAACCACACCGGTTCGAGCTCACCTCGGTATTTCACGCGGGAATACCGTCTGTCTCATCCCACACGGGTACTCATTTTATTTACACAAATCATCACTTTTATTTTAAAGCACGCACCCGGTTGCTTTCGTAAACACTAAGAATTTGTTATGGGGGTATAATGGTAAAACGTTCCTAAGCATTTCTAGCAGTGACCAACATTCAAACAGAGCATTGTCATATTTAAACATCAATCTAGGTTGTCAAGGAATTAGTCATAGCAATCAAGGTATGGCTATCCAACCTGGTTTAGCAGTAAAATCATGCAAGTTTTATAAATCAGGCCATGGGTTGTGTTTGTAAATTCTGGGACAAAAGTATGCATCAAAGGGTGGGATTGCACTTGCCGTTCTCCCAACCCTCGGGGGATTCCTGCCCGGGGTCTTGGTCTCCAAGCTCCTGCTCGTAGCACTGCTCCTCCTCGAGTCCTTCCTCGTTCACGGCGGAGTCTACGGCACACACAAGCAAACACCCAATAAATAAAAGAAAAAGCTTTTATTGAGCTCCAAAAGGAAGAACGGAAATTGAGAGCGAATGATAATGACATGATTATTTTCGGGTATGGACTGGTTGGATTTGGCGGAAATATATTGGTGAATATTGTGGTGGAGTTTGGGGTCAAACGGGATTAATTTGGCGCATGAAATGACGAGTTTAGTGGAGTTTAGGGGCTGTTTATAAGGAATACGGACCTTTCTGTAATTATGGGAAAGTTCAGGGGCCTCTGGCGAAATAAACAGAGAGAGAGAATAGTGACCGAAGGGCTGCGAGTTAATTTGGTTAAAGTGCAGGGGTTTATGTGTAAATGTGTCTGAGAGGGGGTTTCCTGTTCAAGTGGACCGCGGGTTCGATTATGAAAAACGACAGGGGGTTATGCACAAAAGTGCCTTCTTCTTTCTCGCGAAACAGTGCCGGGGGGGGGGGGGGGAGCGACGGCGGCGGCGCTGTCCGGCCAAATCGCCGGCGATTGGGGCGGCGGCGGTGGACGGGGACAGGGGGAAAAGAGAGAGGGGGTCATGGCAAGTTCACCCATGCTCTTACCACGGCCGGAGGTGGGGAGTGGAGGGCTGCCCACGAGAGCAGTGGCGGCGGGGGCAATGGCGAGTGGGGGTGGCGGCGCTACGGTGGAGGAGAGGTTCAATTGGAGGGCGGGTGAGCTGGTGGTGAGGGGGAGGGTGCTCGGGATCCCATTTATAGGCGCGGAGGGGTGGTGAGGGAGTGGGCCGACGAGAGGGTGGGGGTGGAGTTGCTCGGCGGCGGCAATGGCGGGTGGGTGGTGCGAATTGAAGGCGGTTGGGGTACGGGCGGCCCTGTGCTCGTCGGGATGTGGCGTGCGCGCGGTGACGCGGCGACGGGACAGCGGCGGGGCCAGCGGTGGCGTGCACGCGCGTGGTGAGCGTGCTGCGGCGGTCGGCGCGTGCGCGAGTCGACGGGGACGGTGGAGGTCGGCACGGCAGTGTGTCGGCACAGCGGTGGGCACAAGGACGACGAGTACGGGGTCGGTGGCTGCGTGCTGCGTCGGGGAGAGAGAGACGGGAGGGCGGAGCGGCAATGGCCGGCGGTCGGCGGGTGACCGGGCGGCGGTGGGCTCGGGGCCGGGGCGCTGGTGTGTGCAAGTGCTCGGGTGGGCGGCACGGCAGCGGTGCACGGCGGTCGGGAGCACGGACGCGCACGAGCACGTGGGATGGTGGCGGTGCGGTGTGTTGGCGCGGTGGCGTTGGCGTGCGCGGGTGGTGGCGGGCGGCAGTGCTGGTGGTGACGTGCACGCGCGCGGTCGGCACGGCGGGGAGCGAAATGGCGACGACGAGCTGGGCAGCGGGCGGGGTTCGGCCGGCGGCGCGCGAAGCACGGTGCTCGGGATGGGGAGCGGAGAGGTGAGCGGAGGTGGGGTCGGGCGGTCGGCGACGAGCGGCGCGGGGCAGAGTGCTCGGGCAGGGGAAACAGAGGAAGGGAGGAAGGGAAGGAAAAGAAAAGAAAGAAGAAAAGGAGGGAAAGAAAGAAGGAAAAAGAGGGAAAGGAAAAGGAGAAAGGGAAAAAGGGGAGGGGAAAAGAGAGGGGGAGAGCCGGCGAGATTCGCGGCGGAAATCGACAGGCGATCGACGACAGTCAGCTACGGACGATAGGGTCCGGCGGTCGACCCAAGGGCGGACGACGCGGGATGGGACGGAAAAGATGACAGTGATCGAGATGCGGACAGGAAAAAGAGAGGGGAGGGAAAACAAGGCGGACGGGGTTGGCGGGAGCGGGAGCTCGGGCGGTAAAACATTTTGAAAGATTTTCACCGGGTGAATTATTTAGGTGATTTTCTCAGAGATTAAAACGCGGGCGTTACAAACTTACCCCACTTAAGGGAATCTCGTCCTCGAGATTCGGCTGGCTCCTAAAAAGGTGGGGGAACTCTTTCTTCAAGGCATCTTCTCTTTCCCACGTAGCTTCCTTTACACTGTGTCTGCTCCACTGTACTCTGCATATTCGCACTTCGGAGTTTCTGGTTCTCTTGGTGACGATGTCCAAAATTTTGACCGGTACCTCCTGATAACGTAGATCTGTCTGTAGGTCTATTTCTTCTTCCGGTATGTGTTCTTCTTCAGGTACTCTCAGGCATTTTCTCAATTGTGAGACATGGAATACTGGGTGTATATCTGACATTGCTTCGGGTAACTCCAATCGGTAGGCCACCTTTCCAACTTTCTTTTGTATCGGGTATGGTCCGATGTACCGAGGGGCTAACTTTCCATGGACTTGAAATCTACGAGTTCCCCGGATGGGTGAAACTTTGAGATAAACAAAATCTCCTGGATTAAATTCCAGTTCTCGTCTCTTCTTGTCTGCGTAGCTTTTCTGTCTGGACTGAGCTGCTTTCAATTTCTCTCTAATTTCAGCTACTTTCTCTTCGGCTTCTTTTATGAGTACGGGTCCCACTAATGTACGCTCTCCTACTTCTGACCACATTAAAGGAGTCCTGCACTTCCTCCCATAGAGGGCTTCAAACGGGGACATCCCCAAACTTGCCTGGTAACCGTTGTTATAGGAGAACTCTGCATAGGGTAAGCTCTGTTCCCAATCTTTACCATAGGTAAGGACACATGCTCTCAGCATATCTTCCATAATTTGATTTACTCTTTCTGTCTGGCCATCGGTCTGGGGGTGATACGCGGAGCTAAAATCCAACTTGGTGCCCATAGCTTTATGCAAACTTTTCCAAAATCTCGAGGTGAACTGGGTCCCTCGGTCTGAAACAATTCTACTGGGTACTCCATGCAACTTCACTATGTTTTCCACATACAGTTTGGCTAATTTCTCTCCACCATAATTCGTCCGTACAGGCAAAAAGTGAGCGACTTTAGTGAGTCGGTCCACTATTACCCATATAGAATCATGTCCCTTCTGTGTTCTGGGTAGACCTACCACAAAATCCATTCCTATCTCATCCCATTTCCAAACTGGGATAGGCAGGGGTTGTAATAATCCTGCCGGCTTCTGGTGTTCTGCTTTAATCCTTTGGCAGGTATCACACTGAGCGACAAATTGGGCTATGTCAGCTTTCATTCCTTTCCACCAATAGTTCTGCTTTAAATCCAAATACATTTTGGTGGATCCCGGGTGGATGGAGTATGGCGAGTTGTGGGCCTCGTCCATGATTATCTGTCTAAAGTCTCCTTCCTTAGGCACACAAATCCTATCCTTATACCACAGTGTTCCTTTACTGTCGACTCTAAAGTCTGGTGCCTTATTTTTTCCGGTATACTTGCAGATCTGCACTAAATCCTTGTCTGTTCCCTGGGCTTCTCTGATCCGATCCTCTAGAGTGGACTGGATCGTCAGTTGGTGGCTAGCATTCTGGGGGACGATGTGCACATTTAATCGTGCCATTTCTTCTTGCAGGTGGGCACTCTTGGGTTTGTAGGATTTTCGGCTTAGGGCATCTGCCACTACATTGGCCTTGCCAGGGTGGTAATGAATTTCCACATTATAATCCTTAACCAATTCTAACCACCTTCTCTGTCTGAGGTTCAAATCCGGTTGGGTGAAAATATACTTTAAGCTCTTATGATCCGTGTATATTTCACACTTGTTCCCAATCAGATAGTGTCTCCATATCTTGAGTGCGTGCACTACGGCTGCAAATTCCAAATCATGTGTTGGGTAATTCTGCTCATGAGGTCTAAGTTGTCGGGAGGCATAAGCCACAACCTTCCCATCTTGCATAAGGACACACCCTAATCCTTGGCGGGATGCGTCGCAGTAAACGACAAAATCCCTGTGAATATCTGGTAGGGTTAAAATTGGGGCAGCGGTCAACTTTTTCTTCAGCTCTTGGAAACTCTTTTCGCATGACTCGGTCCACATAAATTTCTTCTCTTTCTTGAGTAACTCTGTCATGGGTCTAGCTATCTTGGAAAATCCTTCAATAAACCTCCGGTAGTACCCAGCTAAACCCAGAAAACTTCTGATCTCACTCACATTGGTTGGTTGTTGCCAGTTCGAGACTGCTTCTACCTTCTCTGGGTCTACTGCTACTCCTTCTGCAGTCAAAATGTGACCAAGGAAAGCTACTTTTTCCAGCCAAAATTCACACTTGTTGAATTTGGCATAGAGCTGGTGTGCTCTCAATTTTTCCAACACTACCCGCAGGTGCTGTTCATGTTCTTCGGCGCTCTTGGAGTAGACAAGTATATCATCAATGAAGACTACGACAAACTTGTCTAACTCATCCATAAATACTTTGTTCATAAGGTTCATGAAGTAGGCCGGTGCATTGGTGAGTCCAAATGGCATCACCGTGAACTCATACTGTCCATATCGGGTGACAAATGCAGTTTTTGAGGTATCACTCCTCTTAATCTTCAGTTGGTGATACCCAGTCCTTAAGTCAATCTTGGAGAAGTATTTGGCTCCTTTCAACTGATCAAAGAGATCATCAATCCTAGGGAGTGGGTATTTATTCTTGATAGTGACATCATTTAGTGCACGATAATCGATGCACAGTCTCATACTCCCATCTTTCTTCCTCACAAAGAGCACTGGGGCTCCCCAAGGGGATGTGCTGGGTCTGATGAAGCCCATCTGCTGCAACTCCTCCAGTTGTTTCTTTAACTCTGCCAACTCTGAGGCTGCCATCCTATAGGGTCTCTTGGCTATAGGAGAGGTTCCAGGGACGAGTTCAATAGCAAACTCTATGTCCCTATCCGGTGGCATTCCGGGTAATACTTCAGGAAAAACATCAGGATATTCTCTGATTACTGGGACTTCTTCTATGGTCGTTGTTTCCATACTAAAGGTCATAGGATCTGGTCCACTTCCTTTGGTGTGACAGGCTACTTGTATTCCATCTGGGTTGGTTAGGTGCACTACCTTGTCAGAACAACCTATGAGACCATTGTGCTTGCCTAACCAATCCATTCCAAGGATCACATCTATTCCTTTGGATTCTAGTACTACTAGGTCTGCTAGAAACTCTACCCCACTTAAAAGAATCCGTACCCGCGAACAACCTAACTGGCACTTAATATCACCTCCAGGTGTTCGGGTTAGTAGGGGTGTCTTTAGTAGTACTGTAGGTATTTTGTGCTTTTCCACAAAACTTGATGATATGAAAGAATGCGATGCCCCAGAATCAAATAATACTGTTGCCGAAACTGAACTGACTAGGTACTCACCGAGTACTACTCCTTGTGCTCCTTGAGCTTCCTGCGCGTCGATGTGGTTGACACGGGCTCGTCCATACGACTGCTGGGTGTTGTTGTTGTTGTTGTTGCTGCCGGTGTTGGTGCTGCGGACGGGTACACGGTTGGCTCCAGACACTGGTGGTTTGGGTCCATTCACCGAGTTGGAGTAGACTGATATCGCAGGCTTGCTCCTAGGGTACGGGCAATCTGCGATGTAATGTCCGGTCTCACGGCAGTTGAAGCAGGCTCTCGCATTGCTGTTGCTGGCTGTGGCCTGACTGACTTTGCTCTGTGGTGGCTTCGAGGTGTTCTGGTTCCTGAACTGGTTGTTGGGAGCCTGGGAGCTCATAGCCTGAAATTGGGTCCTATACTGTACGGGAGCCTGGGGTCTAGGTGCGGCATAACCGGAGCTCCTGGGTTTCTGTGAACGGTCCATCTGACGGTTCTTGCTTTCCAAGAACTTGCGCTTGTTTTCTTGCCTTGCCTCCATTCTGGCCTTTTCTGTGACAATGGCCTTGTTCATCAGTGTATTGAAGTCGGGGAAACTGTGGGTGACTATCAGGGCTCGAAGATCCGGGTGCAACCCTCGGATGAACGCGTCTTGTCTCTTTGCATCTGTCTTTACTTCATCAGGTGCATAACGGGCTAGCTCAGTGAACTCGTGGGTGTACTCTTCCACGGTCTTGTTCCCTTGCTTCAGTGCACGGAACTCATCAGCCTTGCGCCTCATGGTGGCGTCGGGGATGTGGTAGCAACGGAACTCCTCTTCAAACTCTTTCCAGGTGATGGCGGACTCATTCGGGGAAGCCGCACAATAAGCATCCCACCAAGCTAGGGCAGTTCCAGTGAGCTGGTGGGAGGTCAGCAGAACTTTGTCACGGTCTCCACATCCAAAAGGTTCCAGCTTTCTCTTGATAGTTCTCAGCCAGTCATCTGCTTCCAAGGGGTTGCTAGACCCTCCAAAGGTGGGCGGCCTGGTTCTCAGAAAATTGGTCAACTTGTCACCCGCATTGGGTCTACGGGCTGTCTCCTGACGGCGGCTGGCGTTCCACACATTTTGCATGAACAGGGTGTGGTGGTACAAAGCTTGTGCCAGGTTGAAATCTGGTGGGAGTGGGGGCATAACAAAAGATCCCTCATTCTGACTTCTGGGATGGCTTGCTTCTGGTCCGCCTCTTACAGGCGCTTGTCCTTCAGGCTGGTTCTCTCCCATAGGATCCTGCTGATCCACTTCCTGGTTCTCAGGGTTCTCCCTTCTTCCTTCTGGTTGATCTCCCCCAGCAGGAGGGACGCGTCTCTGAGAGGCGCTAGCACGAGTGTTCACCATCTGCAGGTTGAGCAAGGCCTTCGTGAGATTGGGTTAAATGACGTTTAAGTTGATTAGTTCACATTTTAAAAAGGCAGAACAGCACACAAGCTAACAAACAAACACACAAGGTTTCATTCCAACAGCTGAGGGTTACAACACTTGGGGAGGGTACAACAAGGTTCGCACTGCAGGGCGGGGTACAGAACATGGCATGGAACTACTACTAGGGATACAAGGGTTCTTCGGACCAAGCTGGCTTCATTCCCATCTGAGCGCTTGACTCTGGGCCTACTCGCGGGGCGAGCTTTCCTCTGGCGGTGCAAGTCGAGCCTGCTCAGCTTCGGTCAAGGTTCCATTCTCCCGAGGCGGCTCAGATGGTCCTTCTTCCACGGGCGGCGATCCTGCCGGAGTTCCCGACAGTGCCAGTGGGTTTCCCACAATTTCTCCCCATGCCATGATCGGTGTCCCAAGTAGGACATGGGGTTCTCCAATTGCCGGGACAGGCGTTCCACTTCTGGTCCAATCCTGGATACGCAGATCCCGAGCCTGTCTGAGGCTTTCTTGGGCGACTGCCTCATTGCTGATGGCAGCAGCAGCTCTTGCTTCAGCTTGGGCCACCTGGACTTGGTGCATGCGGACCGAGAATTCTGCTTGTTCAGCCCGGGCGGTCTGCTCTCTCAGGCGTTCGGCCTGCTCATCAAAGAGTTGGTCCAATGAATTGAGATAGGTGACCACTTGGTACAGGAGGGGTTCCTCTTGACGGCGCTGCTCCAAGTTCCTTATGCGGGCTCGCCAGACTGCACCTCTGACGACTGGCGGGAAGTACCTCATTGGAGTGGGGACCAGGTGCCTTTCAAAGATTCCGCACATGAAGCGGAGGGCTTTCCTGAGGGCCAAGGGGTAGGTGTCCTGGTGCCTGAATCCTGTGGCAGTCGTTCGCCATGCCTCGACAGGGTGGAGGTCACTCTTGGCGACAACTATGACCACTCTGCAGCGTTGAGTTCCATGGTGCTCATACTCCCTGTTGTAGTACCTCGGGCGTTCTGGCACACCGAGGCGTTCCAGCGCGGGGATCAACAGGCTAGCGAAGCCCGGTGTGATTGGGAAAACTCCCTGGGTCCATCCTTGTTCCGCCATCTGAAACCAGGGGAAAACAAAGATTTGAACAGATGCAGGATAAAAGGTGATCTTCATTGCTTAACATGGTGGGGTACAAAGATCATGGATACATCGAGGCTAAGCTGGTAGTGCTACTGGAAACAACAGACACTACTTAGGGAGAAGCTAAACTATGTGCTAATCTACTCTAGACAGACTCGGCGCTTCTTCAAGGGGAGCTGATACTCTGGCACTTCATCTTCGGTCTGCGTGCCTGCGTCCACGTGGGTCATCTCGGGCTCTCCTTCCAACAGCCCGTTCTCCCTCCTGTAGGCCTCAAGCCTATCCATGTACTCAGAGTAAGCCTGGCATCTGGCCTGTTGAGCGGCTAAGGAACTGACAGCCTGAGTAGCTGTCACCTTCTGAATTTCCAACTCTCTCTTCACTTCTTCCAACTCCTTCTCCGCCTTCTCGGCTCTGCGGATCTGGTGCCTCAGCTGTCCCGATGTCTCTCGATACAGCCTGTCCAAGCCAGTGAGGTAAATGGACAAGTGGGATACAGTGTCCTCCATATCTTCATCTCTCCCAAGGTTCCTCATCTGGGCAATCCACTCACGTCCTCCACTCACCAAGGGTGGGGTGAAACCTAGGGTTGTTCCCACGAGGTACTGTCTGTAGAGTGTGCGGAGGCACATCAGGGCTCTTCTTGCGGCTTTGCGGTAGGCATTGGGGCGGTCGTAGCCGGTGGCGTGGACAAACCAAGGTGCCACTTCCTTGTACAACGAGCTCCTTCCCACAAAGATGAACATCCGGCACCTACGGGTACCATTGGTGGTGAACTCTCGGCAAAAGTACTCGGGGATCTCTGTGACTCCAACGTGCTCCAGGCTGAGCAGCAGCAACTTGGGGAGGCCAGGTTCTGCGGGGCAGACTCCTTCGCCCCAACCCTCGTCAGCCGGCTGGGCCATCTGGAACAAGTCAAAAAGCCGTCGGTGAGTACTTGTGTGGGGGAAAGGATTAGGCAAGAACAAACTGGTGAGAGGAGACTAGGTAGGGTCAAGATCCTAGGGGTACGTCCTACGGCCAACCTATCGGCTCTGATACCACCTGAAGCGTCCCCTCGAAAGAGAGAACTTAATGTGATACAAATACCAGTCCCAGGATGCTGGCTCACATTATTACAACAGATAGTTCAGTACAACAACAACATTACGGGAGACGGTGGCATTGCAGGGCCACGACAAACAGAACTAACACTAAGCTCCAGATAAAAAGATTGAAAACATAGAGGTCTTCATCAGAGTGGCAACGCATGCGGCTTCCAGCGGGTGACCTTAACACACAGGCAAAGGTTGGGTGCAGAACGAACCCCACTAGACGATATCCTCAGGCACAAAGTCCGGGTCTGCCTCTGCAACAGATTAAGCAAGGGTGAGTACATACGTACTCAGCAAGCGCAACCACAACCACGGAGGGAGTATCAGAAATATGCAAGTATTGTAACAAGGATGGCTTGTGGTTTATTTGGCAGCAAAGCAAATTTTATTACGCATGCAAGGGTTTGGTTTTCGCAATGGGTTTTCACAAATATTACTTTTAAAAGGAACAATAAATGGAACACTTTCCTTTGTACAAGATTTTGTTGCTACCAGATTTCCCATCTGTCATAGCCCAAGTCCAAAACATTTATCAGCTCGATTAAATACCAACTTTCTCTTACACCAAAACAGGGGACTAGTGAAGTGACCAAGCCGTAACTCGCCCAATACCGTGGACACGGCTATCCGGATAGGTTTCAACTCTGCAGAGGTGTACACAACCACAAGTAGGCTACCACAACAAGAACACCTTAGTGCCAGTGCAGCTCCTATCAAAGCCATTACCCACCATAGTTAAACTGACAAGTTACCACAGACGCGACCAGGGGTTAGCAACCTACCAACGAGGTTCCAACCAGGGGCATACCTCACATAGACCGTATCCCCGGCTCCATGGCCCTCTGTTGCTCACCAGCACACCACATAACCAGCAGCTCAACTAGTGGGGTTTATGCTAGGCCGTTGCCACATACAATGGTCGAGTGGTGGTACAGAAAAATGGGTTAGGCTAGATGACACATCAACATCATCCCAAAACTTGTGATAGGATAGACAACTCCCACCATGCTCAACCACACCGGTTCGAGCTCACCTCGGTATTTCACGCGGGAATACCGTCTGTCTCATCCCACACGGGTACTCATTTTATTTACACAAATCATCACTTTTATTTTAAAGCACGCACCCGGTTGCTTTCGTAAACACTAAGAATTTGTTATGGGGGTATAATGGTAAAACGTTCCTAAGCATTTCTAGCAGTGACCAACATTCAAACAGAGCATTGTCATATTTAAACATCAATCTAGGTTGTCAAGGAATTAGTCATAGCAATCAAGGTATGGCTATCCAACCTGGTTTAGCAGTAAAATCATGCAAGTTTTATAAATCAGGCCATGGGTTGTGTTTGTAAATTCTGGGACAAAAGTATGCATCAAAGGGTGGGATTGCACTTGCCGTTCTCCCAACCCTCGGGGGATTCCTGCCCGGGGTCTTGGTCTCCAAGCTCCTGCTCGTAGCACTGCTCCTCCTCGAGTCCTTCCTCGTTCACGGCGGAGTCTACGGCACACACAAGCAAACACCCAATAAATAAAAGAAAAAGCTTTTATTGAGCTCCAAAAGGAAGAACGGAAATTGAGAGCGAATGATAATGACATGATTATTTTCGGGTATGGACTGGTTGGATTTGGCGGAAATATATTGGTGAATATTGTGGTGGAGTTTGGGGTCAAACGGGATTAATTTGGCGCATGAAATGACGAGTTTAGTGGAGTTTAGGGGCTGTTTATAAGGAATAAGGACCTTTCTGTAATTATGGGAAAGTTCAGGGGCCTCTGGCGAAATAAACAGAGAGAGAGAATAGTGACCGAAGGGCTGCGGGTTAATTTGGTTAAAGTGCAGGGGTTTATGTGTAAATGTGTCTGAGAGGGGGTTTCCTGTTCAAGTGGACCGCGGGTTCGATTATGAAAAACGACAGGGGGTTATGCACAAAAGTGCCTTCTTCTTTCTCGCGAAACAGTGCCGGGGGGGGGGGAGCGACGGCGGCGGCGCTGTCCGGCCAAATCGCCGGCGATTGGGGCGGCGGCGGTGGACGGGGACAGGGGGAAAAGAGAGAGGGGGTCATGGCAAGTTCACCCATGCTCTTACCACGGCCGGAGGTGGGGAGTGGAGGGCTGCCCACGAGAGCAGTGGCGGCGGGGGCAATGGCGAGTGGGGGTGGCGGCGCTACGGTGGAGGAGAGGTTCAATTGGAGGGCGGGTGAGCTGGTGGTGAGGGGGAGGGTGCTCGGGATCCCATTTATAGGCGCGGAGGGGTGGTGAGGGAGTGGGCCGACGAGAGGGTGGGGGTGGAGTTGCTCGGCGGCGGCAATGGCGGGTGGGTGGTGCGAATTGAAGGCGGTTGGGGTACGGGCGGCCCTGTGCTCGTCGGGATGTGGCGTGCGCGCGGTGACGCGGCGACGGGACAGCGGCGGGGCCAGCGGTGGCGTGCACGCGCGTGGTGAGCGTGCTGCGGCGGTCGGCGCGTGCGCGAGTCGACAGGGACGGTGGAGGTCGGCACGGCAGTGTGTCGGCACAGCGGTGGGCACAAGGACGACGAGTACGGGGTCGGTGGCTGCGTGCTGCGTCGGGGAGAGAGAGACGGGAGGGCGGAGCGGCAATGGCCGGCGGTCGGCGGGTGACCGGGCGGCGGTGGGCTCGGGGCCGGGGCGCTGGTGTGTGCAAGTGCTCGGGTGGGCGGCACGGCAGCGGTGCACGGCGGTCGGGAGCACGGACGCGCACGAGCACGTGGGATGGTGGCGGTGCGGTGTGTTGGCGCGGTGGCGTTGGCGTGCGCGGGTGGTGGCGGGCGGCAGTGCTGGTGGTGACGTGCACGCGCGCGGTCGGCACGGCGGGGAGCGAAATGGCGACGACGAGCTGGGCAGCGGGCGGGGTTCGGCCGGCGGCGCGCGGAGCACGGTGCTCGGGATGGGGAGCGGAGAGGTGAGCGGAGGTGGGGTCGGGCGGTCGGCGACGAGCGGCGCGGGGCAGAGTGCTCGGGCAGGGGAAACAGAGGAAGGGAGGAAGGGAAGGAAAAGAAAAGAAAGAAGAAAAGGAGGGAAAGAAAGAAGGAAAAAGAGGGAAAGGAAAAGGAGAAGGGGAAAAAGGGGAGGGGAAAAGAGAGGGGGAGAGCCGGCGAGATTCGCGGCGGAAATCGACAGGCGATCGACGACAGTCAGCTACGGACGATAGGGTCCGGCGGTCGACCCAAGGGCGGACGACGCGGGATGGGACGGAAAAGATGACAGTGATCGAGATGCGGACAGGAAAAAGAGAGGGGAGGGAAAACAAGGCGGACGGGGTTGGCGGGAGCGGGAGCTCGGGCGGTAAAACATTTTAAAAGATTTTCACCGGGTGAATTATTTAGGTGATTTTCTCAGAGATTAAAACGCGGGCGTTACACCGAGCAGTACAACACTGATGTACCTTCCCTGCAGATTCAGTTGAACCGTTGAACACACATGCATGGCACCATGGCCGTTTTGGTTTCATATACTCCAAACTGAGCTTAAGTTTCAGTCTGTTTGCCTGTCAAGTTTTTATGTGTGTTGCTGAAAGCGAGCAGTAGAGCACTGATGCTGCCACAAAAAAGAAAAAAATTGCTTGTCCAAGCTTCACTGTTTGGTTCTTAAGCATCAAGCAAGCAGTTTGTTTCGACATACTGTTTCTATTCTGGTCCTTTGACGAAAGCAAATCTTTCAGGTGGAGTGTCTAACAGATTCGGACATTATTGATGATCTATCTGCGGGAGAGATAAACTAATTAGGTCCGTTTAGTTTTATATATCGTCCACTAGACACTAGTGTGTGTGCTTCGTGGCGCAGCGTGCGTTCAAACGTGAGTGTGGTCGAGAATGATCCTTTGCCTGGCGTGCTGTTCATGCATGTATGGTACGGTGTTCTTGAAACCTGCGGTCCTTGCTACCTTGGTATATATTGCAATGCAGCGTGAAAATAACTGAACAATCAACTTTCAAACTGGCCGGCGCCGGTATAAAAGAACCGCATGATTCAATTGTGTTTTCTTTGCCAAAAGGATCCAATTGTTATTGCACAGGGCGATGTTCTTATCAATGCAAATATAATATACTGAAGTGTACGATGATCATGTGGTGATTTATATTGTCCCCTTGCGTTGTGTGGATCGATGACGACCGAAAGCATCAACCGTATATATACTATACTCTAGATACTTTATTGTTTCGAGATAGATTGCGCATGTGGCTGTAACAATAATGTATCAGTAGTGCCAGTCTTGTTCGGTTGCTTTCAATAATCAGTACACAAAAAATAAATTTTTAGGTCTATCATTTGATCGACTAGCTCAGCTCATTTCTTGCTCAGCCCCTCTGGAACTTGTAGCGCGCTGGCCCACTTGATTCAGACATGCATGCAAGTTGTAACAATTTCGCAATTTTGACATCAGGAGTGATATGCTTAACTTTGACATCATATGGTGTCTGTCATGCTTACGCGCGGTCAAAGTTGCAACTTAACACCAATCACAGGCAACGCGGATCCTTCACTAGATTTGATCCCTTGGCCTTTCCTCTTTGTTTTACTCTATACTACGTACAGTACTTTATTATTTGTCTTGTATTGTTAAAAAAACATTTTCTTACACTATACTATCCTAGTAGTAAGATCATCAGTCAGAACTTGTCTTCTACACGCGATGCACACCATATAGCTAGTTTCCATAAGAAAAGAACTAGCTAACATCTCGTGCAGGTTGTATGTAGCTAGTATTCCCTGAAGCTGTTGCACAGGAAGCGAAGAAGCTCAAAATCGCAGAAAGGATCGTCTTCAGCTGATGCTTCCTCTGCCGGCATCGTCTGCCCCATCTCCTCAAAGGACTCACCGGAGATGCAAGAACTTGACGTGGACGGGATATTGCCATGACAATCTCTTTCGAGCTGCTGCGGCATACTGGCAGGAAATAACAACGGCTCTTGCTGATGGATCGGCAACATTTGATCGAAAGGAAGGGCAGAAGCCTCGATAAGAGGAGGCAGCACTGGTGGCTCTTGCTTCACCATGGCGGCATGGCCGCCATTTAGATCAGGATTATTGATCGTGATCACTCCCTCGCTGCTGTTGGCAGCTGTGGTAGCAGTGCAGGTGTTGTTGCAAGTGTGCTTGTTGTTGTAGGTGACTTGGAACAAGGGAGGGTCACTGTTGCTATCCATCTGCTGGATGTGCTTTGTGGCGATGCAACCGGTGTCATCCTTGTAGGTGCACCTGAAGTAGCTCCTCGTGTAGGCGGTGCCGTTGATCTTCTTCTCGCCATATTTCCTCCACTCGTAGCCGTCCTCGTAACGCACGGTGGTAAAGTCGACCCATGACAACTTTTGATGCTGCCCTTCTTCCATTACTGATGATCTGCATCCATATGCAGATAGTTCAATCGAATATGCAACAGTCAGCGAAAGGCCGGTACGCATCGAACAGATAGATTACTGATGCGCGCGCATGCTCTCGATCGAGACTCACCTTCGTTTTTTAGCTCTTCTCGGCGTGGTCTCTGTTGCTTGGGAATCGGCAGATGCTGGGGTGGGCGGCGAGAGTCGTTGTTGAGGTTCAGATTTGACGATGATGCTTCTTGTTGGAGCAGCAGCAGGAGGTTGATTGATGACGGAGAGGGCGACGTTGAGTGCTCGTCGGAGGGCGTCGCCGAGGAGGCTCTGCGCCAGCTGCAGCTGATGGGTCGCCGTCGACGGCGATGAGCAGTGGACGAGGAGGAGGGGCTGCTGGATCTTGATGCGCTCATACACCTGTGCCACCTCCTTCACCGCGCGCTCGCGATCATCCACAACACAACAAGCCATCGTTGTGTTACTACTCGATCATCTGATGCTGGCAGCTACAAATTGTTGCTGCTAGCTTCGATCTTGCTGGATACCGAGCTCGGCGCCTGCTGCTTTTATATGCGTTAAGGCGGCCGGTCTAACTTTCAGTGGACCAGAGCGCGTGTACGTAATTCGACAGGTGATGCATAAGCAGCTTTTGTAGTTCACTAACTATACTATAAGTTAACTGAAGGTGTGTGGGATCGGGGCACTAATCCAAGAAGATGCTTCGAATGAAGCTCGAACCTTTTTTTCTATTAATTTCTTTGCTGCGTTAGTTATATTGCTACGCGCACAGATACAAGTTCAGTCATAAACTGGGTTTAATTTCCCTGACAGAGTTGACGACGCGTATACACGCAGTCAAGGGGAGAATAAGCCAAAATCTGAACCGCAGAAACAAACGTACGTGGTAACTAATACTGCACTGCACGCGCCAACCCCTGCGCATGCATATGCAGACAAGCAGCTGGGAGTCAGAGTCAGATGAGCTGCTAGCTGCTGCTGCTCCAGAGTCCAGATCATGGGGAATATACTAGTAGTTAGATTATCAGTTAACAAAATTAGTAGGGTTCAGTTTGTACATGCATGGTCAGGTTTCAGAGAAGCACATGCATGTATGCCGCTAGTACATACAGCTCATCCATTGATTAGCAAAAGCTAACCGTTCGATGTGCTCGATCGATCTGACATCAATATTATTGTACAAACTAAGCTAGACTAGTATAATCAAACACGTGTTGTACGTTGTAAAAACTTAAGAATAGAACATCCTTTCTGACGACCGGACCATCAAGTTGCTGGAATGTATATATGTAGCAATCAAGTAGAGATGATAATAATCGATGATTGCTACGTTTAATTACTATATACGCCATGTACTAGATTTGTTACAAGCAGCCAATTCTGTCACTATTGCTCTATGACACAGGGCAGGACCCACCGCAGCGAATGATGGAAACAGCCTGTCCATTATTTACACACAACCATGTAGCTAGTTTTAATTCATATCCTTTTGAAATTGGAGCTCGAGCATCCATTTATTATTCATATTTTATTTTAATATATGTGCTTTAATTTTTCACCCATTTGAAGATCAGAAGATGCAGCTAAACTAGCTTGCAGTTCGTTTATGAGCTCTTTATTTTGCCTGCTATATATACCATGTGATGGAGGGATATATATAGCAGCCAACAGTACTATACTACTCATCTATTTTTTTTAGAACATGCCCGAACACGCATTTCATTAAAAGGGCTCATCGATTGTCAAAGAATATTGATGTTGGATACTGCACCTCTGCGGGTAACTGATCAGCAAGGCACCTCAGTTCTTACAATGGCGCATGCAGTCATTTCTTCTTATTACTGGAAGGGAAGGGATTAAGATGCACTGTTTTGTGTGAAAAGAAATTACATACTGGATCGTGATGCCAACGTCAGGTAAGACCGTCATGCGTCATGCTTGCCAACGTAATTACACAAAGAAGAGAATAAAAGAGGTAGTTGACTGTGCAAGCTAGTCCACAACGACGACTGAAACGACTCGCGACCTGACGACGACACGCCCGACCCCAACAGGTTGATCATATCCTTGCTAGATTTGCACTGCACCCTTTTCCCCATTCTTAATTTCACCATGTCGTCTTTCCACACGCAGACCATTATACAATTTGTAGCGCGTACACTTTACTGCTTTATAATTTCTCTCTGAGGCTGTTTTGAGTGGTACAGCACTCATGTACCTTCTCTGCAGCTGATTCGATTCAACTCTCATGATTATTTGCTTTTGATTTCCCTCCCGGAAATGCATGGGTACTATATGTTTAAGGATTTATATGTCACCCCTATCTATCCTATGTTTATCACTTCATCTTGGCCCACTAACATTGACAAAAACACAATAATAATCCCACAAAACCAAAGTTCATGTGTACACATAAAGCCTTGTTCCTTTGATGAAAGCAAAACTTTCAGGTGGCGACCAGATCAACCTAGATATACCTAGTGGGAGATTAAAAACTAATTAGGGCTGCTTAATTTCTATAGCCCGGCCACTAATGCGTGTCCTTGGATCGTGGCGCAGCGTGCATTCACATGCAAAAGTGAGACTGGCCTATCGCTGTCCTGATGCTGAGTGAAATTCCACAAGACGTCAAGGATAGACTAGGGTTCATGTATATGTGATATTTTGAAATCTGCAATCTAGCTAATGTGTACGTACCTAGCTTGGTCAATTGCAATGAAGCGTGAAAGTAACAACTTGTTAACAGCTTTTGGTCAATCTCAAGAATTTGAAACCTTTTTCATGAGATTGAACCTCTTGCTACAATCGAATTCCTTCAAAATCCCCATCCAAAAAACCATTCCATATGATTTGTATAGGACAATATTGTGTTCCAAAGGGCCTCATATATAGGATTCAAATCCTCCAATTTTCTTTCTTTTTTTTTGTTTCCCAAAGGCGTCCTAAGGTCTATTACCATTTTTACTTCCTTACATTAATCCTTTTTCATTGAGGCACTTTATTTCTTTTCTTTTTTCTGAATAAAATTATGTTGAGCATGCCCTTTTGGAATATAGCATTGGTCTTTCGATGATTGTTGCTTAAGACAATTTCAGATGTTTAGATTGTTTCCCAGGTTCTGCAAAATTCTGGCCAAGGCCTAAAAAATTATCGCGTTACATGTTTTTATGAAAGTTAATTAGGTCTGGTAAATATTGTTTAGACACATCGAGAATTGCTGCCTTGACCTCCAAAGTTGCTGATTAATAGTTTCAAAACGTGTTGCCTTTAATATTTTTGGAAATTTTGCATGGCTCACTAATTTCCGTACCAGGTTATGACAGACTGACAATATAATTTTGTATTTAGTTTCTTCATGCAAACGAAAGCCTCGACCCAAAAGTTAAGATTGTAGGGAGGAATACATAAAAAAGAGCTTTGTGCGAGTTCTACTGTTCTAGGCCTTCACCAATGTGAAACACGAAGTATATTTGGCCTAGTCCACGGAAACTCTCCCGTGCCACGTGGCCCACTTATGTACCACACACAAATCTAGTAGCCAAAGCCCAAAGGCACAAACAGGCCTGAATGCGCCACGCCTCTCACACACTTGCAGGGTAAGCAGGCCCAACCCAGCGCCACCATCCTGCATCACTGGTCACTGGATGAACTTCACGTTCATGCGTGAAAACCTACACAAAAAAAATTGAGGTTCACTTAGTATTGAATCATGCATTCGAACAACATACAAATTAAAGAAATATACCTTGGGTATTACCAATTTGATGCCAAGTGGTTCCCTTAAATATCATGTACTCTGTATCATGGCATCTGCAGCAACCAGTCTAAATGTTAGCAAGCATATCTGTAGACAAGAACATAAATATATCCACCAAAATTTAGGGACGTCATTGAATATTGGACATTAAATTCGTCTGATTTACAACTGAAATTGAAGAAATGGAGCACAATTGCTTGTATAGTATTTCCCAGAGAATCATTGGAGAAATGAAAAGTTATTTGATTAAGGAAATAATATCCCAGTGCAGGCACAAAATTTTGTTGTAAACACCTTCTTTTAAGCCAAGAGATGGTGCATGGTGTGTCATATTATTAAGCAGTGATTTCAACTTACTAGCTAGAATGGTATAAAATTCAGATAATTAAGCATAGTGAACCTTATTGCGATCTAAGGCTGTGTACAACAGCAACATTATATTGTGACACTGTGAGACTATATTGTGCTGAACAGTGTATTATGACTGACCAATGCCAAATAATTCAATCCAAACTAGGACGAATACTAAAGGAACAAATGTTACCTCCTTCTGTTTACTAGTTTACCACTAACCAAGTAACCTATCCTTCTAGTTCTTCAATTTGTTCTTGCCACCGAGATTTCTTGATCCTTCTAAGAGTTCATTTTTTGAATAAGGCTAGATATGCACTGGAAAGGTAAGCCATATCCTCTTGCTCGCCTCCAAGGCCTTTTAGTTTTGGCATGGATAGTATCAGAATTAAATTCATGTGGACCAAACTTCTGTCTAGAAACCATGTGCTCCGTTTCATGATACTGTGTAGCAAGAATTATTAGCAGATCCGTGGTTATGAATAATTACAAAACAATATAGGCAGAGTTCCATACCTTCTCTTGAAACAACAAAGATTGTGCTTCTGAATGCAGGACCAACTCAGCAATATGCTGATTATATTGCCTTATCTGTATAAATGAAGTGGGCAGAAGACAACAAATTGTCACTGCCTATGCAACCTTCAATCACCGTCCAAAATTCATAGCAAGGAAATGCTGGAACAGCAGACCAGAGATTAGGCAGTTCCCAATTGTACATGACTTCAAAATCTTTTATGCCCAATTTCACCTCAAACAGTCAAAAGTGATTGATAGCTGATATTGAACAGCAATGGGTAGTGATATGTAGCCTCTCAGAGGCACCATTGCTACCAAAAAGATTTTCAATGCCTTATGTGGCTATAAATTCATTTATCAACCAGTATCCAAAGTTTTGATCATGTTGCTGCCAGCGGGATCAAAACCTTTACCTGCAGGCACATGTGTAGCCTTTGAGGATCTGCTGTTGTGCATAGTCTCATATGTCATGACCATTAGGAACTCGAGAAACAGACACCTGTCTATGTCCACATTGTTAGCCTGGGGATCATTCTCCATTTCCATTCGTGCCCAGTCAATTATATTTCTAGTAGCATCATCAAAAACAAAGGAATCTTCTCTGAGCTTCTCAGCCCACATAAGGGCTCTCTTTCCAAATCCTTGCTTGCAGAAATGAGAAAGGAAAACATTAAGTGTGATAGTGTTTGGTTGAAAAGCCATCTTAATCAGCCTGCCAGTCAGTATCATAGCTTGATCAAGAACATCGCTGCAAATACCATCCATCAATGTATTGTATGTAACTGAATTAGGACGACAACCAATAGAAACAAGCTCATCTAACACCTTCCCTGCTTGGTTCAACATATGGTTGTTGCAGAGGCTATGCATCCAAATATTATATGTGAAAATATCTGGTTCACAACCAGCTGCAAACATCTTATTCATGCAATTCATAGCACCATTCATATCCTGAGCCCTGCAATATGCATTGATTATCGTATTGTATGTCACTGTGTCTGGAGTTAGACCATTACTGCACATGTCCAATAAAAGTTTGTCCACCATCTTCAAGTTTCCTTCTCTGCACAAACCATCGATTAGAATGTTGCTCGTGTAAACATCAGGAACAAGGCCACTCTGCATCATCTTCTGCTGCAACTTCAAAGCTTCAGCCATATCGCCTGCCCGGCAAAATGCAGATATGATGGAGTTGTAGGTAATATTGTTCGGTACAAGTCCTCTTGTTGTCATATCAGTAAATGCCTGATAAGCCTCATTCACGTAGTCTAATCGGCATAGGCCATTGACATATGCTGAAAAGGCAATAAAATCAGGCTTCAGGCCAAAATTTTCCATATTGTCCCAACATTTCAAAGCACCAACGGCATTGCCCTCTCTGAAGGATGCATCCAAGTAGATAGTAAATGGTGTGCTTAGACAATATCCCCTACTAACCATGTGTTGTAAAATTAGCTGCGCCTCATCAAGCCTTCCTTGATTGCACAACCCCATTATCAAGTAATTAAAAGTATGTGCAGACGGTGCCAGTCCTAACTTGTTCATAATTCTATATAGTTGAAAAGCTGCTTCATGGAGTCCATCCTTGCTATAAGCAGCGATCAACGCATTAAATCCAGCAACACTAATTGGAACACCCTGCTCAATAGCACCACGCAGAAGCTCCCACGCATCATCCAATCTGCCATCCCAACAAAGCCTACAGACCAACACATCCAACCCATGAGCCGACATATGCGAACCAAACATTTCACGGTCATGGAGCAACTGAGCAGTATGCCCAAACTTGTATGCTCCAGCAGCTAGAATGTTGAAGGTACAGGAATCCGGCACTAATCCCCTTACTTTCATCTCCCTGTAGGCCGTGCTGGCCTCATCCATCCGTCCGGTCTTTGCATATCCATCAATCAAGACATTGAAGGTGACTGTGTTTGCTTGGATTCCCACCTGTGCCATCTCATCGAACAGCCTCCTCGCTTCCGCCATCCTCCCCTCATGGCACAGAACATCCACCAGTATGTTATATGTCACGACCGTCGGCTCACATCCTGACCTGCACATTTCCTCAAACAGCTTGAAGGCGTCCCCAGACCACCCAAACACACAATGCCCCTTTATGAGGATGTTATAGCTGCACGCGTCCGGGACGATACTGAACTTCTTTTCCATGACCCCAAGCAGCCCGGAGGCGAAACGCAGCATCCCCCTGTGGCAGAACCCGAGGATCATGGCGTTGAAGATGGCGAGGCTCGGACGTGGGCCCCTCGTGGCCATTTCCTCGAACACGGTCCAGGCGGCGCGGACCTCCCCGCCGCGGAAGAGAAGACGCAGCAATGCCGCCAGCGCGGAGGGGCTGGGCGTATTCCCGGATCGGCGGACGCGCGCGAGCACGTGGAGCGCCTCGGCCGCCATGTTCGCGGCGAGGAACGCGTGGAGCGCGAGCCGGAGCGCAGCGTACCGCGCGCGAGCGCTTCCGCCGCTGGTGCTTCCATAGGAGGAGCACCAGGAAAGGAGGTCCGTGGAGGCGGCCGGGAGGAGCGCCGCGAGGATGATGGCGGCGAAGGGGCGGAGCGCGGACGCCGACGCCGCGAGGCGGGAGGCGGCGGCGAAACGAGCGGCGAGCGGGGTGGTGGAGGAGGAGGAGGGGGAGACAGAGGAGCGTGGGGCGGTGGCAGTGGCGGCGTGAAGCGCGAGGTGGCATTGCGGGGAGGTCTTGAGAAGGCGCGCGAGCGCGAGGAGGGCGCCATGGCGGAGCGACGCCGGCAGCGAGAGAACGCGGCGGTTGTCCGGATGGAGGAACTGCGCGGTTGGATCATAGGAGGAGGTGGAGGCGGCGGTCGTCGTGGAGAAGAGGAGGTGGAGGGCGACGAGAAGACGGTGCGGTGTATTGGGTTGCCTCGCTCTCGCCGCCGCGGCGAGGAGGCGCATCTGGCGCGGCGGCGGAGGCGGAGGCGGAGGCGGGAGGAGGGGGCGAGGGAAACGGAAGCAAGTGGGTTTGGGTTTTTCGAAAAGGACACATGTAAAGCCTTGTTGAAATAAGTTCACTGAAGCCACTCTCGTCTCGTCTCAGATCTCCAGTTCAACTTTGAACAAATTCGGACGATTTTCTTGACATATTATGTTAAAATTTAAACTAAACAATATCCAGGCAAAAATTACGCTGCATTTTCGCCTGATAGAGAAACCAACTTGCTTCTAAAACTGAAGACATCTCTATAAAACTGTTACTGTATTTCAGTAGTAACAGGTTGGACAGGCTTGAGTCTGCTGTCGGGTTTCAGGAGGACTTCGAGGCATACTAGTCTCATCTCTAAACAAACAAATTGAGTTCCCTTATCATGCATGTACCAGATCAAAGGAACTCCAATACTATTCTTCACATCATTCAAAGCACAAAATGTGGCTTGAATCTGAATGTAAGGAAGTAATCTACTAATCTCTCTATCGGGATCTGTAGGTTGGGTCACTGTAGTTCAGCACCGGGACAATATGTTGCCTCCAACTCCAGCTCCAGATATATATGAACTCCACTTGACGCTCCAAACTGGCACCAAGGGGCTCCCAGTATATGTAACCTTCTTCTTCCATGAACAGCATCACAAGAAGTGGAAATACTCGATGCATCTGGACTGACCGATCGGCAGCAACGTCCTCGGCAGAGCACCCGTGCTGCTGGACGGCGCGCTTGCTCCCGAAAAACTGTCAATGCCCATCTTAACCGAACTGCTACTTGTAGGCGACGACGTGTCTGTCCGCTGAAACTGGCCTGCATAGGGGCTCCTCTCTGGTTGTTGAGTGGCTCTGAAAGAATGCATGTTCGGGGACTGCGGCATAGACGAGGTTGTCAAGAATGTGGGCTGCTCACTGGCTGTGTGAGGACTGAAGCTGATTGATACTGCCTTTCTCGAGGACGATTGTGCAGCAATATCTCTTGTGTTTCCTATGGAATTTGAGCTGGTGTTGCAGGTGTGATGGTTGAAGTAAGTGATAGAAAACAATGGCGGATCGTTGGTGTCCTTCTGTTGGACTTGCTTTGTGGCAGGGCACTTCATGTCGTTCTTGTAGGTGCATCTGTAATAGAACCTGAAAATAGAATGCCATGAACCAAAAATTTCACTTCAAAGGGAAAGAGGTGAATTATTTGCCAAAATGTGGAGTGCAATATAAATTCTTTTTCTGGAAAGCTAACAATAGTTGCATTTAAGAGAAGACACATTGCTTTCCAATAATCATAATACTAAGGGCACGTTCTTCCACTAATAAAATTAGCAAGAGAACACCAGAGTGCGACAGCAGGGGACTTCATGTCGTTTTGTTCACTGACAGTATACAAAAGAAATTTCATAGATTTTGATTAATTTACTATTATAATGTTTGGAACCTAATTAACTTATCTACAGTTTCTCTAAAGTTATAATGTTTAGAACTTCATTAACCCACCTATAGTTAGTGCTAATGCCAACATAGTCCTGTTAAAGTTCGTTTTGGACAGTTGAACTTCTTTTAAAGACTTCCTCATACTTTTAGTGTACCCACTTGTTTTGTTCTTTTCTTAAGTATTCTGGAGCTGAACTTTCTATCAATATGAATATGTCAAAGGTCTACTTCCCTTTGAGGCTTTAGCCCAGTAAGTGGGTAACTATGTGGAAAATGAAGATCAGCTACGTCCTTTCCCTCTCCATCAACATTCAGTCTACCTAAATTAGGTGGAACAGCATCAGTAAACACTTTCAGGACCTTTTCTTCTACTATGTCTACTGCCTTCTAGAAAAAGAAACAATAGCTCCCATTTATTACCATATATGCTCTTGATGGGCTAACAATATATATGGGGTCTGCACCGCATTCTAGACGCTCTCTAAGAAAGTAGAAAAGGGGTGGTAGGGACTGTCGGCATGCATACTAATAGCTAAATATTTGAGTTGGAGAACAAGTGTGCTAAACAAATGAGGGAACTTTTAGTCTGCTAGTGAAGTGTTCGATTTCAAACGAGTTGCAAATGACAGGTAATAAAGCTGGCCAACTTGTGAATTGTATATTCATATAGGAAGTAACACTTTGCAAGTTTTTGGTTGTCTAGTTGAGTTGTCAATTAAGAAAGAGGTTGCAACTGCGGTTATTTTCCTAGCCAGTAGTCATTACATAAAACGATTTATTAGTTGTCAAACATTTCTTTTCACTCAATCAATCAACGGTATGGCAACACCTGTCTACCGACAATGCTAAGAGTGACTAGTAGACAAACGTTGGGCGCACTAAGAAGCAATGTGATTTGGGGCAGAAAAGGTATCTGGCCCACAAACTGAACATATTGAACATACAAAGACTATATATTGACCAAAAGCAAGAGAGTTGTTTCTATTTGTGGGCAACCTTAGATTTTATTAATGTGAAAATTGGAGCTTAACCACATGATCAGGTCTACTGCTACCAGATTTGTTCTCCACTTGGATTGGTGAACCTATGGTATTCAAAACTCCAAAGTTAGCAGGGCCTTGGTGAATTGCGATTTTCTCAAGCTAGCAACTAGATAAGATGATTAGATGAACAGGCAATGAACTTCAATGTACCATCAAGAGGTAAACGAGCCATACTGGATTGGCCAAGATTTGTGGCCACTAAACTATGCAACACACTTTATTTAAGAAGAAAACAGCAACATCAGAGATAGGAAATATAAATACTTATATCTTTATTTATACAAAAAGGAAGCCAGGATAGCATAAAGCTATAGTATGAATGCTTCCAGTCAAAGCAAGGCATAACTTGTTCCTAAATTCCAAATATTTCAGGTAACCACCTTCAATTCACCCACAAATAGATCCTACAAATTCATTGCAGATCTAATAAATGACTAAATTGACCATTTGCAATAAGTATCAGGACAAAACCATAAAAAAATGTTCTTGCACACAAAGGCGATATGCATGCATGCACTGAAAAAAGAAACACTTATTTGGGGAAAAAAAACTCAAACTGCATGGTAAGGCAGGAGGGACTATGAACCTTGGGAAATTGGAGTTGGAGAGCTTCTTCTCGCCGTACTTCCTCCACTGGTGCCCGTCGTCATACGGCGCATAAGTGTCCGAGGTCCAGGAGCGCTCATCTTTCCTGGCGATTTTTCCACAGAATATAAATTCAAGGAAAGGCACTAAGGCAGCATGAAACTGAAATTCATGCAAATTTCGCTGCAGGGGCAAACAAGGCATCTGCTCTTCCGCGTACCTGATCCTTTGCTGCTGGGTTCTGGCAGTCCTGTGGGATCCCAAGTCGCTGAGATACGAAGGAACAGAGTCTAGGGCCATGGCGAGGATGATGAAGGAGAGAAGGGGATGGAGGCCGCTGAACTGACGAAGAGGGAGGGAGGGTGGAGACGTTTCTTGGGGGGAACTCGGCAGCCTGCGCTGGGAGGCTCTGACTACCATTATTTATAGCATTAAACAACGACGGTGCAGGAGCATTCTTCAACGTTAACACGCGTCGCAGCCTCAGGAACAAACTCTAACGGCGCTGCTGCTCCTCTTTATGCTGAAGGATCGGAGTGGCGACCAGGGAGGGGGAGTGAATCGGAGCCGATAAAATTTCTTCTCGAAACTCGGCCTATGTCCCAAAGTCACTCGTCAAAGATTCCTCACAAGCTTGTCAAGGTAGCGTAGTCACAGCGGACCTACCAACCCAAGGAACAAGCTAGAACAAATTAACGAGCGGAAGCACAACTCAAGAACCAAAACGATTCGCAATCTGCCTGGGTCAGCTCGGACCGTCCGCACAAGGGTCGCGGACGGTCCGTGGTCACGGCGGACCGTCCGTCTAGATAAGGTGGACCGTCCGTAAAATCACCTCAAATCTCCAGTAGCTCCAGGCCCTTTCGCGGACTGTCCGAGCTCCTATCGCGGACCGTCCGCCAGTGTCACGGACTGTCCGAGGTGATCACGCGGACCGTCCGTGAAAACACTTAGCCAAATCCAAGACAACACCGTCGAACTTTTCTGCACGGACCGTCCGCCAATCACATGCGGACCGTCCGGCAACCTCGCGGACCGTCCGCCAACCCCGCGCGGACCGTCCGAGAAACACGACGGACGAACGGAACGAACAACTACAGTAACCCGCGGATCTCTCCTTCCAAATCCATCACCGGATCTCCCAAACGGCTAGAGCTCTTGAGACGAAACTTTGGAGAGATGATTAGCACCCTGAGGGGAAGCTATGCCCCCAAAAATCTCGGCCTCTAACTCCCTACAACTCGAGAAATCGCGGATCACATGGAAGAACACCTTCTCACGAGTTCATCCCAAAAACTACGAATCGAGGCCGATTCCCGGCGTTTGAGAGGGCAAGATCACACACAAAGAGGCGCAAGGCACTCACCCATGATCCCCTCAAACAAATCCGGAGCCAGACGGTCTAGAAACGAAGAATCGAGCCAAGAACGAAAATAGCCCGAAAAGGAACTCGAGGAGAAACAAAGAGATTCAACTAGCACTTGATTTCATTCCAACAAACAAAGGTCCGATTCTATACAAGGCTAGCAACCTCCCAAACATCCTCCCGCTAAGATCGACATGAAGCACGGGCTAGCTTAGAGAAGCAAGAAAGAAATGAACTAGGGTTCCAGAGACATAACTTGTCATCCCCTCCACCTCCTATTTATATTAAGTGTCCTGGTGAAGGAAAGTGACCATACTACCCCTACAACTTAACTCTACGATACACGCCCTCAAAGGCAAAACGGTAAAGTTGCAGATAACTCCTCCGACTGGGCACGCCGTCCATCCGGCCTTGCTTCCCTCCGACGCAAGCTCCCGGATCCCGCCACGCGTCCACCGCTTCGAAGCTTCCCGAACGCGCCCGGATCACCGTCTCCGTCACGTTGGGCCTTCGGGCTTGGTTTTGAGGCCCAAACCGAGAAACCCTCCTCCGATGGTTTTGTGGCCCAACCATCAAACCCCGTGTACAAGCTTCGGTCGTTAGCCGCCACCTTGCACCGGCTCCAAGTCCACGACCTCGTCTTGCTCTTCTTGCACCATGTTGACTGCACTTGATCCCGTCTGGCCACCAGGTCCCTCGAACCAAGCCTACTTGTCTCTCCACACCTCGGAGGCCACTCTCTGGCTAAGACCTTTCGCGCTTGTTCTTCACCTGCACCAACGCAAACCAAGTCGCACCAACACCTGCAGTACTAGGCCAAGAGTCAGTCCACACACCGTTGTCAATCACTTATCACACTGAGAAGCGACCATCCACCGGTCCTCGGATACACATGGTCCTCATATGCATTTTCATTTTATTACATATACTTCCTCATTTTGTACTCCACGGTAGAACTGTAGAAGTCTTCTCCAGTTTATATCCTTATTAGGAATTACAAGCACTATTGTCCTTTGCAGTCTGAAAAATAGAATTTGTCCAAATGATATATTATGCTTTCTTTCAATTGTGCACAACAAACTTTGATGCAAACAAACTTAGGTCCATAGCATTTAATCCTGTTTCTTTATGGAGAAAATGGCAAATTAATATCATCTACATGCCAAGCTGAAGTAAGAAAACTGTGCTAGCATTAAGAATATATCGTATGAAATTTCCCAAAAAAATTAAAAACCTGATATCTACCTCGTTCTTTGTTTGTTTTAATCTCAGACTTCAGCCCGATAATTTTATGAATAATTTTAGTGGCTGTAATCAGTAACGGAGAGAGCTAACGGAATGAGGTTGGCATCAGATAGCCCGCCACATCTGAATAACAAATGCAAACGTCAATACAAATCCATGTGCAAGAGAACAGCTAGCTCGATCATGCCCTGGCTGGCTGGCTCTACATTTCTTTACATTTCTGGAGACTCTCAGCTTGGTCTTATATTACTTGTTAAATAAAAGGGAGGCGCAGCTTTATTAGAAAATCCTGGGTTTGGTGGATCAAGATCAATCGCACCGGCACAGGCTAGCATAGGAATCAATAAAGAGCTTATAATACTACACCCCTTTGAAAAAACTTTCGCCAAGTAGTCTTTTTTCAAAGCAGTCCCGACAGAGAGAAGCATAAAAAGAAAGGAAATAATCTTGTCAGTGTCTCCTGATTAAGTACTACTAATTACCAAGGTAATGACCTTATGGAAAGAAAACATATGCTCTGGGAGCTGTTGAAAATGACATGATTCAAATATTTCTTTTTTACTTTGCATAATGATAAAATTAAAACCACTTGGCTAGTTGCGTGGTGCTTCTACGCTCTTCTAAAATCTTAAATATAGAAATCTTAAAGCAACACCTGTACTAGTGGAGCAGTGAGTGATTTTCACTTTTCCAGTGGGGCGGAAATTCACAATTTCATTTCATTGTAACATGTAATTAGTTTATTATTATTGTCCTTGATCATGGGTTTTTTTAATGTAATCATGGGGTTTTTAATGTAACTTGTAATTTGTTTATTGTTGTCACTTGTTGAAGGGCAATTAAGCTCCGTTTGAACATGACATTGGAGACAAAATTAGTGGTATACTGATCCAAGAAAGAGTCCTGCTTAGTTGCTATGGTTATTATGTAATTAAATAGTTATATCTCTTTCTTCGGAAACATGCATAAGTTCCATGTATATAGTAGTGTTTTTTTTAACTTTTGCACAATATACTTAATATTACGTGCCAATGAGCACAGATCAATAGAAACAATTTGTCCTTTTATAATATTGTATGATACTAATATTATAGCCATTGAGATTGTGGCTATAGGAGTAGCCGCATCATCTCGTGCATTATTTTGTTTCTGAATTAGGGGAGCGAGTGGACATTCTGGTCGCCTATCCAAACAGTCAAGCTTAGTTTATTTGCTTCAAACACATCCACGTACAAACAAACAGCTAGCTCATCCTACCATTCTTTATTTCTTTCTTTCTTTTTTTATTGAATGAAGAAGACGGTTGTGCTATTCAATACCAAATCGTTGAATATTATTTGTAATGCAGTAGTAACTAGCCTCAATCAAGATTCAGGGAAGGTGCAAATGGGCAAATTCTGAACCTCCTTGAATCGATCCATTCCTGTTTTAAATACTCCATTCTTCTTCAGAAAACTAAAAATACTGCCAATTCCAAAGAATGTCCACACCCAAGTAAAGACTGAATTTCCCCAAGTATGCATGGCTTCATCAAAAGGGTCAAATATTTGGATGTCGTGAGAGCAGAGAACAATAGGAATATAATCGTTTACTCTACACTAGCCTTCAAAAGTTGATAAAATAAACTTTGCATCTAAATTAATGATGGCACTAGATATGTAAACAGACCATTTACATTAGTAATACTAGGCTATCAACCCGTGCAGCTGCACGGGCTTAATTATAGTTTGAAGGAAAAATATATTATGAGTATCATAAGTTTATGCAAAATATTTTATATAATTTTATTTTATTCTTGAATACTCGAAATATACTTCATTTCACAAAAATTGTGTTGATAACTACTTTTTCTATTGGTGTTGTAATATGGTAAATTAAACTGAGACTTGTTTATGTAATCATAACGTAGGAACTCTTCTTCTCTCTTTTTGAAATTGAATAATTTGGTACAACAATTAAGGTCCACAAAGGTAAGAGACATATGATTAGAATGAATTTTCCAGTTTTTCTCCATTTGTTGTTATGTCTCGTTCAATGGTATACCAAACCTCCTAACAAAGGTGATTCCAACTAATAACTACTCCCTCCATCCTTAAATATACCTACATTTAGACATTTTTAAAGTCAAACAATTTGAATTTTGACTATAAATAACAAAATGATCATAGAGACTGATAACATAAAAACTATGTCTGTAGTTTCTTCATGAAACCAACAATAATTTGTATCCTTTTATATTTGAAGTAATTTGTTTTTAGTTATATTTTTGGTCAAAATTAAAAATATTTGACTTTGAAAAACCTAAACATAGCTATATTCTGTGGAGTGGGAAATATATGTTATTATAGATATGGGCAAATCCTAAAATATGTGTTTACAGAACAACTCTATTTGACACTCAATGTTGAATTCCGAACTCCGTGCCATGCACGATCCTTATCACTAAAGGACACTGCTCCATGCTCCACAAACTTTGCAAAAATAGGTTAAGCGTCTCCTCAAGTGTTGTTTCCATGCCTGATGTTACTAATATTACTTCACTACTCCTCTACAGTTTGAGAAAATATATGTATTGCATCAGCATGCCAATGAAAAAATCTTTTATGGTACATAAGTTGTTTATTTCAAAATTTAAGTGGTTCTACAAATGGTGCATTTGTATATGAAACAATTCTCTGATATTCAATTCAAGTTGTTTTTTAGTCATGTTAATATTATAGGCAAAATGAATCTACTCTCTCTGTCTTTGAGCATAACAACATTTAGCTTTGTCCTAAGTCAAACCATTTAGGCTTTGACCAACAATATCTCTAAAAATATTTATGTTAATTACAAAAGTTACATGTTATGGTAGTTTCACAATGCATCTACTAAGCAGATCAAATTTTTGCCGGATATTTATGGTGGATGAAAGGTAGTTTTTCTAATCGTGTGTGCAGGCAAACCCAGGTCAACGGCAAGGGGACGATAATGCAACCATGCATGCACAAATTAAAGCTTGCCATTAGAACAACTAAGAACCTAAAATCATTAGATTAGCATGGTAAGTGACATGAGATGAACCGTGCAGGCAAATTCAGCGTCAACGGCAAGGACGATCATGCAACCATGCATGCACAAAGCATTACCCCTCGATTATGAACACATCACCATCTCTGACAAACACACTTTCTTGAGTAGCTAGATTGATCCTTTTCCTATCTGGCTATCTGTAGCCTGTCATTAGAATAACCAAGAATCTAACATTATCAGATTAGCATAACATGGCAAGTGTCACGAGATGAACCATGCAGCCAGACGTAGCGTCGGTGGCAAGCACGATCGACCAGGCACACAGTTACGCCTCGATGAACACATACACATCTCTCTCCTCAAAACTTTCCTCATTGGATAGATTAATCCTTTTCGTCTTATGTCCACGGCAGAGAGAGAGAGTGAGAGGACTCACAACTAATTTAATCAGATGGATCATATCGGTTAACAAAAGGAGAGGGAAAAATGGAGGAAGGTCTCCCGATGGTCATCATCAGACTGTTTGGATGGACCGCAGTTTCAAAGATCACTTGAAGAGGAGATTAAGGGCCATGTGTATTACTTTTTTATTAGAATTTGTAGATTTTTTTAATTATTAATAATGGCAAAGGTGGGTAATTTTGATGCATAATTAGGGGGTTACTTTAGACTATTTTTATAATGGCAAAGATGGGTAATTTATTAGAAAATACAATAGATCAAACGACTATTAGTATCAATGATGATTAGATTCTACTAAATTAATGGTCGGATGTTTCTGATTTTTGTGAGAATTTTTAGGATTTATCTTTTTTCCTAGCGCGTCTCGTGAGAATTAACGTGGAGGCTTCAAAAGGAGCCTCCAATTAGTAATAGTAAGATTGAAGTCATTATCAGGAATGGGTACTCCATTAAGGGCAAAACTAACTTCTAACACTGGCTGCTAATTTTGTTCTTCTTTAACACACCCAAGGGGATGAGTCATAAACAATGGGGGTAAGCGGATGCCCTTTTTTCAACTTGTGAGCAGCCCATAATTGAATATCTGAAGCCTAATGGAGGAAACCAAAGACAATCTAGTTGATCTGCTATCTTGAAAGTGGTGTTGATACAAGGTGCTTCCATGTGCTGTTGTGCTGTTTGCATGCAAATTGCCCAATCTTAATTGATCAGTGAGAATAATCTCGCTATTTATCTAAACTGTTTTTTTTTGGGTAGTACTCGTATGATGGGGGCGGTGGGATGGTTCCTGGAAGCTAAGATAGAAATTAAACGGTGCTATCTTCTGACAGCTGATATGTACGTGGTGCCAAGCTTTCTTTCATGACGTAAAAGTTAGAATGACAAAAATAAAGTTAAGGAAGATATCATTCCACTTGGACTTAACTGAATTAGTTCCTCCCCCCTAGCACCATAACGTCGGAAACATCAATTTGCGCACATTGATTTTAACCTCTCTTTTTCGCAGATGGTCTCTTGAATCTAACTCAGCTTAAGAAAAGAATTGTTCTCAAAGACGATAAACGCGGCACTCAAATAAATAATTGGTTTAATAATAAGGCCACCCATGTGTAGGAATCAGCCTAAGTGGTTCCAGAAAACAATTCCTAATGAGATGTTGAATTGGTTTAGGATTCCTAGTTAATTAGTTTATGCAAACACAGCTGTGTCCCACAGAAAACCAAGAGGAAACAGCTTAGGGACACGGCAATCTTCACACAGTTTGCTGCTACTAGTGGTATTCTAATATATCCTGCAGGGGCAGGGCTGCTGCAGTCCAACAATATTATTTTTTTGAAAGAAAGGCAGGAGCACTGCCGTGTCATTTAAGAAGGTAGCAAAGTTACATCACGCGCCGAAGCGTAACACCACCACAACCCAAACAACGCACGCCAACAACGCACACAACATAACGTTACACCCCCACTGCCTGGGAGAGGAGTCAAAGATTAACCACCACAAACTGTGCCGTCGTCACCAACGATGAGCCACGCCAAATGTCGTAGCTCACTGCAAGCCTGAGCGGCAGCTCAAACACCTCCACCATGGGCTATCACCCTCAAACCGCACACCCATGGTCGTCGAAGCCCCTGCTTCGGTAGTGCGTCAGTAAAACACTCCCATCACGGCACCAAAGAAGCCCACTGATCCTGGCCACTCTGCGTGGGGGCCTCGCCTCATCCATCGCCTCACTCCTCTGCCAAGGACTCAGATACCTGAGAACCACTCTAAGAGCGAAACCATCGTCCAACCGACACTGGAAACTCCGCACCATGGATGACAACATAAGACCTCCAGCAACCATGGCTCCTCTACACCTTCCTGCCAGCACGGGCCACGCGGGCAACACAACCAACCAACCTCCACCTAGCCAAGTCAGGTCTCCAATGTGACGCCTCCAAGAAGGGAACGACGCCAAAGGCGCCGCCATCGCGTGGTTTTCACCCTTGAGAACCCATGCAGTAGCAACTTGATGTCTCAAAATGGTGCCCCCAACGGGGTGCACAGCCCCATGAGGGGACCGCCACCATCGCCACCGGCAACGCCAGTGAAGGCTTTCGCCCGACTCAACACCATGTCAACTACGTGCACTTGACCCGCTCCATGTCACCTCCGCATCCCTCAACCAGAAGGAGCCGGGCATCGCCCGAAGCACCACCTCGGCGCCACCAGCAAGCTCCATCCGGTCCCCCAGCCCCACCACTGAGATGACGCCGATCCAGTATCACCATGGGGAGCCGACCAAGGAGCACCACCACCCTCCCATGCAGCACCCATCGCCCGCACGCACCTGCCTCCGCCGGTCCGCAGATGCACAGGCAACCAACTGGCCCAAGCGCAAGCCGCGCCGGCCACGCCGTCGCCGCCCGTCACCCGGCCACGCAGGCCGAGCCGCCGCCAGCCCCCGCAGGCCGCACCGCAGCCCGACAGAAGGCCGCGTGCCGCTGGGCGCGCACGGGCCGTGCCGCCGTCGACCGCCGCTTGGCCGCACCGCGCGCAGCACTGCGCCGGCCGCCACAGCACGCGCCCGCTCCAGCCCAGCCAGCCCGCACCGGCCGTCGTCGCCGTCGCCATCCGTCGCCGGTTGCCGCCCCCCACCCACAGCTGCGCGGCCCCCCCGCGCGGCCACCGGATCCGGCCGGGACGTCGCCGGATCCGTGGCCTCCGCCCCCGCCGCCGTGTAACGGCGCCGCGCCGGTGAGCCAACTCCATGGATCCCGGAGGAGGAGGGGATGGGCCACGCCGCCACCTTCCCCGCGGGCCGCATGGACCTCCAGGAGACCCGCTCGGGCGGCGGGGAGGCTCGTGGTTTGAGCGGCGGCGGCTAGGGTTTGTAGGCGTGCGCGCCGCCCGCGTCGGGAGTGACGCGCCCGCGAGAGAGAGCCTTGGCACCGTCCAACAATATTATATCTGCAGGCTTGTGGCTGCAATGCGATAGTACTGAAAATAGCGCACTATTGACTTAGGTGTTGTCGGTGCGCGCGAGAGAGGGATGGATTGTTAACATCACAGGTGATAAGTTTAAGCAATAAGAAACGTGTTAATTCAAATGAAATAATGATGTTGAGTAGCCTCTTTTAAAAAAATGAAACGAAATGTTGTTGAGTACGATGACTAGACGTAGAGATGGAGGGTACTGCAGTGATACATGTCATGCCAAATATAGTAGGACTCGGAACAAGAACAAACACAACTAGAGGTGATTAGGCACCGTACTATTGATATTACCGGTAATATCTAAAACCATCCGTCCGAGAGATCGCCGGCATCGGCAGTCATTCCGGGACCGGGAGAGATCGCCGGCGAAGGAGAAGCGGGAGAGGAGGAGATGCAGATTTCTTGGGCTTGGACTTGTGCCTGGCCTGGGGCATCAACGATTTCTTGGGCTTGGGCCTCACCTGGGCTGGACGAGGTCTTCTTTCTGTCAGGTTCAGGGCAGCAACGAGGGCCTGCGGCCTGCCTACTAATTAGTTTTTCAGCCAACCCATTCCATCTCTGTCTCCCTTCTCGCGGTTTCTGCTCTGGCGACGGCGGCCGTGGCTCCTCCGGTGGTCATTGCAGCCGCCAGGACCCGCAGGTCCGCATCTCTCTCTGGTATCCGGTGAAAATAAAGTCTAATAGATTTGGGTGGATTCCCCTTTGGTTTTCCTGTGAATCCGTGGGCTCTGACCCATCATCATTTTCTTAGTTCACACCAATAGTAGAGCCGAACAAAAACGCCGCATTCCTTCGGTTAGATGAGTGGTCAACCTAGGGGGGCCTCTAGCTCATCTACTACTCCAGTACCACACATTTTGATATCGTTGAGTTCAATCAAGAATCATACAGAGTTTCCTCGCCAGACCAATTAAATCAGATGTTTTATTTACTTCTGTGGTTGCAAGAGGCTCAGTTCAATTCAATTCAACAACAAGTACATATAGCCTGGATCATGTCAAGGAGTCGTGTCAGAAGAACATATATACCCAGCCAGATATATAGGCTGCAGAGTCATATGTGTGTGTGTGTGAATGAGCATTTCTGTCGAGTTCTTTACTTCTTAGTAACACAAACCATTTGGCATGGTATTATTGGTGTACTTCCTGTGTTTCTCATTTCTCCATCAATCTTATCAAATATAGTGTCAGGACGACTTTAATTACCATCTCAAAAGACTTTGCAGCGAGCTTTACATACTTGGAAGGACAAGTACTCATGGCTTACAATTATGTGTCAAAGTAAATTAAAGCCTGTATAGTACATCGACATTCTAGAATGCCAAGCACCATGTGCACGTTTTCTAAGATATAATTTCTGTCTATTGAAATGCCTTTTCGTTTTGGCTTATTACAATTCACACCTATTTAGACTCTGTTGGTAACATACATATCCTTTTCTTGTCAGGATTCATAATGCCATGCTAGCCAATTTACATATCTGCGAAATCAAAGGGCCTCATTTTTTTCATTTCTTTATGCCCATATATCTTCATAGATCAGTGGCGAGTTCATAGAGATAATCTCAAGTGCCCTTGCCGTTTCAATATCTGTGAAATCTGTCAAATATTCTGGCATGTCAGGCACCATGAATATGCTTTCATAGCTTTCATCATGAATTCCATGGGCATCATTATCGGCACTTGTTGACGTACTGCTCTGGTTATGATTGACAACTGGGACACTATGACGTGTTGTCTCAACAACATATGGGTGAATTACTCCATCCTTACTGCAAACGAGCTGGCCATAGTAGTCAACATGGAACAACCTCACGATTCCACTTCCGGCGGTTTCCTTCTGTTGCACTGTCTTGGTTGCAAGACACCCTTGCTCTTTACTATTGGCACATCTATAGTAGCTCCTGATTAAGCATAATCTCATTAGACTATTTGTGTTATGTACAAAATATTAACTAGATTTGTATAGATGCAATTTTGAGCTTTACTACGGAAAAAGCTAATAATCAACGTAGATGAGAATCTCAGTATCCAAATTCAGTATAGAAAATACTATACGAAGTACATCGATCCATATGGTTTATTACATACCTAGAATGCTTTTCTTTGGAGATCCACTTCTGCCCGTACTTTCTCCATCGATATCCATCAAAGTATGGTGCTTGTGTCACAACCGAACCTATGTGTTGTACATTCTTCCTAACATCACCAAGAGAAGCAATAACTACTTTAAGCCCCAGTGAATGATAAATAAGTAATATATGCTCACTACATACCTTCTCTTATTTCCAACTTCCTTGAGTTCCCCCTCCAACACGTGACTCTCCACGTTATTCTTACCACCTTTTCTTTTATATTTGATAAGATTCGCCTGTTTCTCACTCTGATCACGAAGTTCTAGAAAGGAGAGAACCTTACTTGAGCAGCAGAATATATCTTGAAAGAGTTGCTGAACAGGCTTTGCCTGCCCACTACAGGGATCAAGTATTGGTAGGATAAGGTCATGTAGTTCCATCATGAGATCCCTTTGGTGTTCAATCTCGTTGATCACCACTTGGCAGCCACCATGATTGGAAGATTCAAGGATGTTCATTTGATGGTTTTTCAATAGATGTGGCTATAATGTCAGACCGTCGGAGTTGAAGATGCGAGGTAATTGTAGCTTTGGGCATCTATTTATACAAGCAAGTAGCAACACATGGAGTCTGAGCATGGTGGAGGGAACCGATTCAAATTTTCTCACTAGAAAAGACTAGGGAGAGTAGTGTCCCTATCCAACTGTATGTCAGTACTCACAATCTCAATGGATTCAATATCTTATTTTATTTAGGCTGTATAAATGGGTTACAGGTTATGATGAGTCATGAACCATGACTTGCGAGTTGCATATTTGTCATTCAATGCACATGTTTAATTACATTATGTGATGGTGCTTAATTAGGAGTTAGGAGACACATTTAAAGTAATAGTAGTGTTATTAATTATACTACTGCTTTTAATTGTTGTAGGGATGCAAATTAGTACTAACTTACATGTAGTTGATCAGATGCTGAGCATATCATATCTACATTAAGAAGGATTGGTACATAAAAGGAAGCAATGCTGTCTTTATGTACTCATGTATGAAAATTGTTGCCTTCGCAAGTTGTTTGATGTCGGAATAAACGTTTTTAGGTGACTTGTTCAGTTTGATATGGTCACCAGGTTGGGGCCAGGTTTTATTTCTGATGTCCAGAGTTTTGACAACCGAAGACTTGACTAATTATGTAGGATGGCATGTGCCTACATCATTCACATGACAGACATTCATGAAAAGAAACAAATATGGCCAATTATTACAGTGGTTTTTATACAGAGCAACGTCGTTGTTAATCTGCTGGACCCAAATAAGGACATGCATAGTTTTGCTTTAGTGGCATGTCTAAAAAGTTATGTCTAATAGTATCTATTAATGTGCTAAAAAATACATATAGTTTGGTATATGTTGATATTTAAACAGGCCTGAACGCAATAAAAAAGATTAGTGATATCAAATTACATGGCAGATACAATTAATGTATGTGTGTTATGAATTATGATGAAGTGTAATAAGTGTTTAGTAGGTTATAGCATTAGTTATCATCAGGTTTAGTTTAGGTGTAGATCAATTATTGTTACACATGAAATTCAATTTATATATTGATCCTTATACATGTATGAGAAAAAGTACTAACCAGGTTGATATGCATGAATTCTATTGAACATGGACATTAATAAGTAATTGACAAATATGCTGACAACCATGAAAGTTGAATGTTATGTGGCTACAAATCCTTGATATTTCTTAATATGAATATGTAGGCTACTGATAGCTCCACTCAGACTAACCATAGCCTTGAACCTTTTTTGCTGACCACCATAATTTTCAACAAAGCAGAGAAGAAAACAAGTAATAATATGTGGTACCTCTGTGATTCCTGAGCACCACACAAATGGCATACGTGTGATCCATACATATCGATATAGGGAACAAACTAGATTGTGATGGAAGATAAGGACATCTCTAGTTACTAGGATCCCCTACATGCGGAATAGCAGCCCACGCTTCCCCTTCACATATTCATGTGCCGTTGTGTGGGCATAAAAAAAAGAATCTTCTTGTGTGGACAGACGACCTTGCCATCAGTGCTTCCAACTTTGAGATGCAAATCTTCAAACATAGAAATAATTTCAAATTTTGAGTCTTGTATATCAAACCTTCCCATAGTATCAATCAAATTAATAATTCTTTGTGAAGGTCTACCATGAATCCCGACCTGAGATATCTGTTCAATCATGTAAACACTAGCTTATAGCCTAGGGCTTTTTGATACACTAACATGGGGTAGAGGAGGCCAATTACATAGATAATAGCTGGCACCAAGAATGTGTTACCACACTGTTTGCCATTGGCAGCCTGTGGTGTGCCCCCAAAGATCAACATCTTTGTGGCAGTAGGACAGTAGACATGAGAGTGATGGAGATAAAAAATGGAAGAAAACTTCAGTCATGTGTTTCCAAAGACACCAACATAACAGGAATACCGTCGCAGGAGTCCAATCTGGTGCAACGAGCCCGTTGGGTAGACTAGCCTCCATGTAATTCAATTACCCTTTTTTTTGAGATTACACAGTACAACGCAGACGCTCACACACGCACGCACACTCACCCCTATGAATACACGTACGCAAACCCTACCCCTATGAGCACCTCCGAAGGACTGAGCAGAGCACCAGCAGATCTGGAGATTCCCGAAGACACCATTGGCGCCTCGTTGTCGACGGGAACGCTGCTTACCACTTAACGAATAGTGCCGGTAAATCCTGGTAAATTCCAGGAAAAGGTGCGAGCACCAGGATTTGAACCCTGGTGGGTAGCGTCCTATCATTGGACTACAAGCCAATTCAGTTACCGGAAAGATAGGGTGGCCTCTCTACCACTACCCAGTAACCACCCCATTTCTAGCCTGTCACAAGAAGACTAGTAGTCTTTTGTTGGATTCCGGCCCAACTCCGGGCTAGCGCAAATATGTGGTCTTTACTTTCATTAGCTTGCTTGCCTACCCAGGTAACCAAGCACTTGTAAATTTTGCACAACTTATATGTGAACTAGTAATGCTGCTACCTATAAATTTTGCACAACTTATATATGAAATAGTAATACTGCTGTCTATCTTGTTTAAAGGAAAAACGCAATCTATGGATTAATGTATGTATTTTTTTATCATTACATCTCTTATTTGTGTCATGGTGTAACACATGCATCATTGTTCTTTTTTTCAGTTAACGTAATTGTATTTGGACAATGATGATGATTGATGCCGATAACATCCCTCTCTTCAATGGTCAGTTCCTCTCTACAATGGTCACATGCATTGGGTGTGTCATTATAAAATGAATTAGTACCTACTCTCAGCGACATGTTAGATCGAGCTGAATTTGAACACAACAAGCATATATATACCTTAGTTTAGTACTGCCTGTTTTCTGGATAACATTTTTTTCTCAAACCGGCAGAAGAGCTGCTCGTCAATATTTTAAAAAGGAGATAAACCAGTACAAAACAAAAACACACACTCAGATAAACACAAGAACTCGTGCACAGAAACACAACACACGCACAGGCACCAATCTCAGAAAGAGGTGTATGTATATATAGGAGGTTGATGTAATTTACAAAGTCATTGTCTTGCTTGGATTCTGTCAGGTGTTTGGTGTAGTGATGCCGACATATTATTAATTCTTACGAGTAGTTATGGTGTTATATACTATTGCTTGGTATGATGCAAAAGTAACCACTGTACATATTCTACTCCCTAGAGGTAGGCCAGCTTCTGCACTAAACTACATACATATATATCCCTTTTGCCAATTTCTGGTTGCAACATCAATTCTGTCTACAACTGGTATGCACGTGCATTGATAGCATATACGACAAAGTTATGGCGGCCGGGGTCAACAGACTGTATATAATTACTCAATGATCAGCAGCTACTTTTCATGATGCAATAATTAATTATATGTGGTTGCTTGCTAGTGCTGCACGACTCTGAACATATGATTTCCATATTAAGTAGTACTCCAATTTTAGAATGCACAACACAGGGATATTACGTTATTGCGAGAATCCAATGGCTTCAGAGTTCAGACTGGTATTCATCTGTTGCAATTCACCAGTATACTTGTCAGTTTGAATTTTTCAGCATGATTTCCTATTTTCTTCTCCTCTTATTATCTCTCTGCTAACTACTATCCCACACACAGTTCCTAAGATTTGTTTCATACTACGCAGATTGATCACTTCTCATTAATATATGAATTACCAGGGCTACAGGCCTTAAGAGTGCACGCACAGGTTAGTAAATAAGGGCCATAACAAAAGTTGATGTAATCAAAACAATAGCCATCATCTTGCTTGTCCTGTAAGGTGTTTAGTGAATTGGAATCAACTTGTCCAATGGTAAGCATGTGGTCTCTCACATCTATATTCATTGTTAGTATTGCATTCAGGTTTGATGCAAGTTATAGGCTTATAACAGATATATACTCCCCCAGATACATACTGGTATATACCAACTTGTATGATAAACTATATTAATCTGCATCGTATAGTTTAAATGGGTGTGGTACGTCCTCTTTTCTACTTATATATGGTTTCAACATCAATCCTTCATCTATCTTAATATATTAACTACCAAGTTGCTATTGCACATTGAAAAAATAAGAGCACATACGACAATCTTGTGGCGGCTGCGGGTCAGACCCCTAGAATTCTTTTTAAATAATCCATATAGTAAGTGTACTATATTTGCTTGCCAACTAGTTGCATATGCATCACAATGCTGACATGTTTCCAGAATATGGTAGTACACTGTTTTTTTTTACATTTACGATAGGGAAAGGCAGCTTGGTTTTCAATTCACAATTCATGGATAAATACTATAGGTACCCTCAAACTCTTAGCATGACTTTGTGTTTTCACCGCTGGTACCTTTTTTTTGTGGGTATCGGTGGTACCTGTTGTTAGGCACGAGTACTATGAGTTGATATCCTAATCAGCTATAGCTAATGAAGTTGGGGAATTAGAAATATTAAGACTAACGAAAAAAGATGGGAGTCCATACTCCACAATCAACGGCATTTTCTTCCTGCTGATGTGTAAGGAACATTGTTGACTCGTACATTCCTAGCTATAGTGGGGGTGTAAAAAAGACCCTTTCATCTTTTATGATACTGAGCAGGATTCATATCATGCACGTGCTGGAATGGATTGAGGGTGCCATGAGACCTGTTTTTTTCTGAAGGAAAAATGGGGCTTACTTTTGTTAGTTACTTGGAAATTGCAGCCCACCTGTCGAATGTTGTAAAATAGATCTTTTTTTCTTTTTTTCATGACTTCTTGCATACAAACACACAAAATTGACGTACTGTACATTCTGGCAAAATGATATTTTCAGCCCCAACAAAGTACAAGCCTCTGATGAGATATGTATCTTAGTATCTCTCTTCATATCATATCAACAAGCTATCAATTGATCACCAGCATTCGGTAGAACCTTAATTATCAGGCTCCAAATCTTAGGAGGGCATCCAACTCCCAGCTGTCCAAATCCAATGGTGCAAGGGCAGTCATGTCGAATGGCTCGTACAAGTTATCCGTTGTGATCAAGTCTCCAGATTCGTCAAGCGGCTTATTGTCATCTAGGGATGTCTGATGGCCACAGGGATCTGTACAAGTGGTTGATATGCTGGATCGGCTGTCACTGCTGCTTTGAGTGGTTGTTTCAGAGTCATCGGTGCCTGAGTCGACGCCATTGTTGTCCTTGCAAGTATGCTGGCCATGGTAGACGACTGTGTACATAATGGGATGATCAATACCTATGCTGTCATCTTGCTGTTGCACCGTCTTTGTTGCTTTGCAGTCTTGTTCCTGCCTGTAAGTGCACCGGTAGTAGCTCCTGAATAACCAAATTAATCATAGTCCAAAATTAATACAATTGTGCAAAAAAAAACTATCATTTACACAAACAGATACTCAGAAGTCAGAACAAAATGGAATTGAGTGCATACCAATGTATGAATACGATAGGTGTTTAAAGGAAAACAATACAGAAACTAAGTTCAGGAGAAACAAAATATCTTTTATAGAAGAGAAAAGGTACCTAGGATGTTTGGCTTTGTTGATGTGCTTTTGCCCATACTTTCTCCATTGGCGGCCATCGTAGTGCGGGACAGGTGTTTGAAGTGACACCGAGTCATCAAATCTCCTGCTTAAAATTTGTCTGAGGATAGAAGAATCAATGGAAAGCTTAGTCACATGCATCATCAAGAAGTATTCTAAAAGGAATTTCTGCTTGCCCTAGTTCAAGTGAACTTATCAGGTCACATGGATACATACCTTCTCTTGTGCTGATGATGGGGTTTAGCAGTTGCGCCCTCCTCCTTGATGCAGTCATCAGAAGAAATCCTCCTCACTCTTTTCTTGTCATCCACTAGTGCATCATCAGCTCGAGCATCAGACTGCTGTTGAAGCTGCAGCTCAGTTATGGCCTTGCTGGAGCAATCCAGAATGTCCTGGAACATCTGGGCAACAAGCTCGCAGCGTTCGTCCACCTGCAGCGCAGGAAGCACGATGGCCCTCAGCTGCGTCACCAGAGACTGACCCCTGGCAATCTCCTTCATGGCCGACTGGTGGTCGGAGGAAAAAGAAGGGTGATCAGAAGGTGAAGATTGAGGAAGATATCTGTTTCCGAGCCGCTTCATCTCTGCTTCTTTCTAGCTACCCTTCCTCTTTTATCTGAAGAAGACTGAATCTCTGAAGAGGAAGGCTGGAAGCTTATTAACTACAGGTTCGTTCACTTCCTTTCAGCTGTGGGAGAAGTTGTCAGCTGGCTATGGCGATAAGGTTACTCCTAATCCGCTCTAGTTATATACGGAGATGGGAGTGGAATGGCGCCGCATTATGCAACATAATTAATGGTCAACTTGGGCAGTATAGTAATGGCACATTGCCTGCCATGCGTGCGTAGGCAGGAGCAGGGCACATGCACATGGAATGGAAATAGACAGGAAGGACTCTGACTTGGCAGCTACCGCGCGTTAGCGGTACAGTAACAGATCATGGTTAGATTCTGCAGCCGCTATCAAGGAAATCAACTTGGCGGAAGGATTTGGCTAATTTCGTCTTTATCAATCGTCGCTTTTGTTCACCAGATACAACCCCCTGCTCCTAAAGCAAACAAGTCTCGTCAGTAAGCCGTTGGCTTCAGTTCTCACCTGAACTTTTCATTCTAACCACAGTTCTCTGGCGCACCTTGAGGAGCTTCTCCTTAATAGCTTGTTTGAATAACAAGGGAGTAGAATTAATTCATTTTACCTTGGGACCTGAACGGACATGGCCTGATACCCACATATTCACGAACAAGGCTTGCGTGTCTTTTTTTGGAGGCTCAAGTTTGAATACATATGAAGTGAGTTACGATACATACCGTGAAATAAGCTAGCTTACCTGGAGACGTAGATTTTGCCCGAGGATCCCATCATGCTGACAGAAGCAAGCTCATGTCAGCACAAACTCGTCAACTTCGTAAGCATTTCGTGTAAGCTCAAAAGTCCCTCTGAAATTTTCCTGGTGCTAGGCGGTTGGTCCACGATGTTGGAGATGTATTAACAATTAAGTAATGTTTTATACCAACAGCGTCCTGTTTAGTTTCCAAAGGCACTTAATTCTTAATTGGAGTGAACAATGAGCTACAGATCGATAGCACGGAGCAACACAAATGTGGACCTTTTTCGGGATCTAGTGCTAATTGCAGTCTAGCACATATATCCTTTTGTGCCGACCACATCAGGGGCTAGCTTTTGACATGATTTTCCAAGAAGCAGATCAAACACAAATGGTCGTCGTCGTCGTCGGCAGCGACAGATCGATGATGGGGCACGATACAGATGGTCGTCGTCGATCTCGCCCCTTTCGGCCAAATGCATATGCAACTAGCACACAAAATCAATTTTGCAAATTGTCTTGTCATCTTATATTATTAATTACGATGACAACTTAATTAGTAACGTTCATGCGCATCGAGAAATTCATATATGCTGACACACACAGAGCAGGCTCATGTCACTACAATAATAACGTTGCGTAAACTCAAAATTCCACGTGAATGTACAACATGTATACCACTATATATATCTTTAATAAGTTGCTTTCAGGAACTCGATCATCAGCTAGCGCCTGCAAATTCTCTGGCCGGGACGGGACTATTTACAGATGTGTATTGCTAGTCCTGTAGTAGTCCACATCACCGGCCACATGTATACTTGTAATTGCGAAATGCCTTGTATCACGCTTAGATTTCCCTTAGAACTCTAAGTTCCCTTGAACTTTTACGCGACTGGTGGGCAAAGGGCGAAACCTCTGCAGAGTGTAAATCTATCATGATAGCCTTGCTCAGGGTCACGAGCGGCCTGGATCCTTTTTTATTAGAACTTGATGTTTATTAACGCTTAATGACACGTACACTTTATTAATTGGGTTGCAACTGGGATTTCATTCACTTGTAATAACTTGGATAATGTTAAAACGAACCAACTAAAAGTGCTAATGCAGTTAAGCCGTGTCTAGCCTTTTTGAGCCTTCATAACCCGTGCTATACTTGCTAAGTAATTGTTTTACTTATACTTGCTATTTATTCAACAAAATCCCGGACGGGTAACAGATTGGGATGTGCATGAGTCTGCTGCTGAGTTTCCAGAAGATCTTCCGTACTAATGAGTTGGGTTCTCCCAGTCAGAGTCCCTGTGGGATGCGGCTGCGCTTAGAAAGAGTTTATTTAGTCTTCCGCTATCCATGTATTTCATTTACGCAACACTCTGATGTAAACATTACATTATGATGAATAAATGAAGCATTTGATCTCTGTTTTACCATATTTGTTTGCTATATATGAATGTGGACTTCCTGGGCACACATATGGCCACAGTCGGGTTTTTGTGAAAATCCGGGTGTGACAATCACCAATTTTAACAAACCCATCAATCTTGGCTTGCTTTGGGTCCTATGTAAGCTTCACTTCCTCCTTCTTTTCCTTGACACGATATTCTTGCTGAGGAGGAGCATATTGCTTTTGTTCAGACCGAACCGGTCTGTTCGGTTTGAAAACCGGTCTGACCGCTTTGCTTGTTAGCGCCGGACCTGATTGATATGAGCTCAATCGGTCGTATACTGGTATCCTAGGACCATTGCTCATGTAATCTTGAGGTGGTTGTGGCATGGGGAAGCACTGCATCCACATTCCTTGGTCCCATGTTGGATATGGAGAATTTAACGCCGGAGGTGCCCATGGCATAGTAGCATACATCTTCTGCGGAGGAAACACAGTAGTAACATCACCACGATGTTTGTTATTATCTGAAGAATCATCCCAACGCAGTGCTGATCTTGTTCTCTTTTTTGTTGGCCGATTGACTTGAGCGGCCTTTGTGTACTTGTTCAGGAGTTGATTAAAAGTAGGTCCTTGCTCTATAACCATACCTTTGACTTTAGGTTCATTCACCTTCCAAGTACCCACTTCCGGGCGTCTAGGCTTGAAAGTTCTTGGTCGGTCCAGTAGCAAACCGGTCTGACCGGTTTGGGAAACTGGTCTGACCGGTTTCACCTGATCAGCGGACCGAGTCTCAATTGATGAACTTTCTTGCCCCCGGGCCTTGATGTGTTAATTGTAATCTTCAGAGATTCTTTACCATCCAGAGTCTGTTCAAGCATCACTTTTCTGACCGGAATTTGATCATCGATTTTTTCCGGCCTTCGATCTCCGACTATCACATTCTTCCCCTTAGCTCCTTCGGCTTGTTCCGGCCGAATCAACACCTTAGTATTCAAATTAAGGGTATGCACAGGGAAGGGAGTCTTGTCAACTTGCATCTCAGCTAATACCAATCGACCTTTATTAATAGCCGATTGTATCTGTCGTCGGAAAGCATTGCAATCATTAGTAGCATGTGAAAAAGAATTATGCCACTTACAATAAGCATGATTTTTCAATTGATCGGCTGGTGGAATTGCATGAGAAAGTTTAATGAAACCATTTTTAAGCAATTCATCAAAAATACGATCACACTTGGCAACATCAAAAGTAAATTTAACTTCCTCTCGCCGATTTTTCTGCACCGGATTCAACGAAGGACAAGAACAAGGCTTAGCCTTTGATGGCCAAACAAATTCAACAACATAAACTTCATTATCCTCATCATCCAAGCTATCAGAATCATTATCAAGCATATGAACATTGGAACGATGAGGTTTAGCATTTTCTTTAACACGTTTTAACTTTAATTCGAGACTCATGACCTTAATTTGCAAGTGATTAATAGAAAGAAAATCAAAACCTTCTAATTTCTCTTTCAAATAAGATTGCAAGCCCGCAAAAGCTAAATCTGCTAAATCTTTTTCAGAAATTGACAAATTAAAACATCTATTCTTTGTATCCCTAAATCTTCTGAAATAATCTATAACCGATTCCTCTCGGCTTTGCCTAATAGATGTTAAATCAGTTAATTTAGTTTCATTTTCTCTGCTAAAAAAGTGCTCATGAAATTTACGCTCCAATTGAGACCAACTTTGAATAGAATTAGGAGCAAGCGGAGAAAACCAAGAGAAAGCAGTTCCAGTCAAAGTTAATGAAAACAAGCGAACACGTAATGGCTCGTAGAAGGCTGCTTCTCCTAGCTGCAAAATATATTGACTAACATGCTCCCAAGTAGTATGATTATCTTCACCATTGAATTTAACAAACTCATGAACACGCCAACCATTAGGATATGTAACTAGATCAAATTCAGGAGGATATGGTTTTTGATATAAACGTGAGTTACTCATATCTATCCCAAGCTTTGTTCTAATTGTATTAGCCAGATCCTCCTTGAACTTAGAGAAATCGGCTTGATAATTTGCACTAGTCGTATTCTGAAAACGAGGAGCACCATACACGGTATTATGAGTAGTATTTGGAATCGGTCCAAAAGGAACACTAGATCCCATAGGTGCACTTCCTACAACAGTAGTGTAAGGGGATGTAAAAACAGGACCAGAAGTAACTGTATTGGGTAAAACCATCGCATTTGTTGCACCTACACCCATAGAACCGGTTTGTCCAACTGAATTGGGCAAACCGGTCTGACCGGTTAGGAAAACCGGTCTGACCGGTTAGGAAAACCGGTCTGACCGGTTCTTGGACTGAACTAGGATGAGGTGGCTGGCCTTGATAGAAATTCATCGGCATACTCAAGTTATGATCTATAATATTTTCTGGTACACCTGATGTGCTAGCATTAATTTTAGGGCATGCATTAGGATCTTCTAAAGTATTTTTACCCTTATTAAACGCTTCAAACTTACTAGCCATGTCAATAATTAACTCATTGTTAACGGTTTGTGCAGCATGCAACTTTTCATCCATCATGCGAGTTATTTGTTGCATTAAATCAGAGGGTTCACCGGTTACCTTAGGAAGCTCCTCAACTTGATCGTTAGCCAACTTAAAAGCTGGCATGATGAACTCTTCAACTCTCTTGATGAAGCCTCCACGATCCTTCTTGAAGCCCTTCAAAAATTGTGCCTTGAAGTGTTCCTCAGCAATCAGGTACCGCTTCCGCTCCTCGTCCGTGAGTTCTTCCATCGTAGCGGTGATGATATTGTTCTTGTCGAGCTCACTGGTTGCACCCGACATCTTTGAGGTAGATTAGATCGGTCTTGGAACCAGATTAATCTTTTCCCCAGCGGAGTCGCCAAAAAGTATGTTGACACAAAGATGCGGCAACACACTCGAGATTGCAGCACGGCCGTCACCACGGCCAACACCCGGCCTCCCTCGGGCAAACTGGACAGACCGGTTCCTAAAACCGGTCAGACCGCTTTCTGGCAGGAGGTCGTAAGGACCTAGAAACTCGAGCTCGGGAGGGACCCCGTCGGAGCTCAATCAATCTAGGGTTGCTCTAGGGTCGGCAGGCCACCTAGAACGCCTTAGTACGTCGCGGAGACGAGCAAAGAACATCAATTAGGGTTGGAAAAGGGATTAGGGTTTGGAGATAAAAAGTAAAGGATAAATATGTTGAATCGATTGGGATTAACCCTCAATCGGCCTTAACCTTCATATATATAGGCCGGGGAAGTCGTACCCCTTCCAATTCGGTTACAATACGGGATCAAACTCGGAATCCTAAACCTACTCGAATTACAGAACTCAAACCGGTTAGACCGGTTTGTCCGGGTGACTGCCAATTTTGGCCGTCAACACAGGTAAACATCGTTTCAAGAAATTATTACTCTACTAGCTTCATGCTTTTCCTGATGATTATTTTTCACAAGTGTTGTGCGAAATGGTGAGTTCGTTGGCAACAACGTGTTCTTGGTGTTTTGTTACCACTATTATCCGCTTGAGAACCGAGTACATACTAGAATCATCATTGGCCACTAACAAATAATTGTCATCATTGGACCGTGATTTAATTTGTCGGTCAAAATTCAGATGGGGCGTACGTAGGAACCTGGATATATTGGGTCGATCTGCTGATATGACTGTCGATAGTGAGAGTGTGTATGTAGATATATGCATCGTCGTGGCCTGCTTTGCTTTGTACATCCTCTGCATCAGCTAGCGCGGCAAGTCAATTTGACGTCAACGAAGTGATGTCACGGTGGTGATGTCATGGCCGAACTCGTGCAATTTGTGTCATTACATTTGTTCTTGCTGGGTATGCTTTCGAAGTATTATATGGGTTTCTTGCTTCACTCTGATGAAGTCGTCATACACTAAAATTTAATTATTAAAGTTTTATATCAGAAATCGTTAAAGTAAAAAAGAATAGATGTAGAAGCTCTTGTCAATTAGGAACGTGCAGTGTGTCCACATATACTCATAATATTTTCAACAAAACAAGTGGGGACGAAACAATTGTGACAAGAAGCGGCGAGCCGGAGGGCATGTGCATGTTACCATGCATTAACGATTCACTCTCTCTTAATCAGGTTGATCGAGTACACTACAAATATACTAGCATCACCGGCCCTTCACCACAAATTAAAGCTAGCTAGAAATTAAAGAAACCAGCAGCTTAATAATTTATTAGAAATGGCAAATTAATTAAAGAGGCTCATGCATGAACGAGCTGCATCAGCAACTGGTCAATCGTCCAATAATAACCATCTGCTGCTGCCGCTGCGGCGATGTGCACCGGTGACCAGATGGGTCCGGCGAAGTCCTGCAACGACGACGCAGCCGATGCCGGGGCCCAGCTATCAGCATTATTCTCTGGGAACAACCCGCAGTAGTCATCGACGTAATCGCTGCTGCTCCAGGTGATGTCGTCCGAGATCGCCGGAGACTCAATTCTTCTGGTAGTAGAGCAAGAGCTAGCCGATGTAGTAGCAGAAGCGATGATGCTATCAGTGGTATCATCATCTTGAGGTCGTCGTCTCTTATTAGTGTTGTTGGTGGTGCTCATCATAGTATCAGGGATGCCGACCACGGCGGTGGTCTCGAGGATGACCGGCGGCGCCTCCAGGGAATCGTTGGTCGTGCAGGTGTGCTCCCCCATGTACACCACCGTGTACTTTGCGGCAGCTCCGCCATCGTCGTCGTTGCGCTGCACCGTCCGTTTGGCCGGGCAGCCTTGCTCGGCGCTCCTCGTGCACCTGTAGTAACTCCTGCATATGTAATTAATATATTAACCTAGCTGATCAGTGCACTGTTGTGGGCAGGTCTCCATCGATCGGTCTTGCGTTGCCACAGTAATTGAATACGACAAGCTAGGCCCAACGTGTATCACGACAGTCAGTGTTTGAATATGGCGAGAGGGCCATCTAGTTTACCTTGGGTAGATGGCGGCTTCGATTTGCTTCTGGCCGTACTTCCTCCATTGGTAGCCATCGAAATCGGGCACTGATGTCACTAGAGATTTGCTCTTCTGTTGCTTGTTCTTCCTGCTGCATGCAGCAGCTAGCATCCATCAGCTTAACATATATAGTATATGCGTGATCGAGCCAATCAATAATATAATTGTCTTCATCGTATGTACTCATCATCATTATATCCGATCGACAAGCTAATTAATACGTATTACTATACTAGTAAACAAGGTCGCAGCTAGCAATAGTTAGAGCGCTACATACATACCTTCTCTTGACGGAACAAGGAGGCTGTGCTGGCTCCTCGTGTTGTTCGCCATTATTGATGCTGTCGCCGTCCCGACCTCTCTTGCTACCCCGCCGGCAAGACGACGCAGGTCGTCCGCCGCCGCAGCAGTCCACCAGCTTTACCGGAGGAGCAGTCGACGACGGCAAGAGCAGCTCACGGAGCTGCGCCAGGAGCTCACCCTGCCGCCGCCCTAGCGTCATCGCCGCCGTGCTTGCAGGTAATATAAGATGATTTATCTGTATGTGTAAGACTGTAATTAAGCTTTGCTGGGTGACTCCGGGCGCCGGCTGCTTGCTTGACTGCTAGGTGCTACCTGCTTCAATTCTAAAGATGATACAGGAGCTAGGCTGATCTCGCAGTCCTCTTGTGTTTATAAAGACCAGACCAGGCCAGGCCAACTTAATTTTGCTCGGCAGGCAAGCAAACAGGATTAAGACAAATTAAATTTAGGCTGCTCGCACTCATCTTCCTCTATTTTCCTCCCCTAAACGGAATATTCTGTCCTGGTCATCGAGATTCCTTCCTCTATCCCAATTTCTCCCGCACTCGTCTCTCCTCTAAACTCTTCCTCTATCCCAACTACCAAGACGTGGGACCCGCATTTCAGAATTTTTTTATATTTCTTCCCTCCCCATCCCCACTATCTCTCTCCCCCACCCCGTCTCCTTCCTCGCATCCCCCGCCGCTCACCTCTCTCTCACCCCACCGCCCGCCTTCCCTGCCTCTCGCCTCCATCCCCGCCGCCGCACCATCCTCCGCCGCCCCACCATCCTCCGCCGCCGGCCCGCCATCCTTCTCTCCCCGCCATCCTCTGCCGTCGGCCCGCCATCCCCGCCTCCTCCGCTGTCCCGCCCTCTTCCTCTCTCCATCCGGTGGGGCAGCGCCAAGCTGCAGGGCATCCGCGACGAGATGGAGGACGAGGTCGTGCTCCGCACCGGCGCCCATCCATGGGACCACCCCATCAACGACGGCGGACAGCTCACGGACGGCGATGGCGGGCTGCTCGAGCGCGGCGGCGAGCTGCTGCTGCTCGAGCGCGGCGGGCGGCTCTTCCCGCATCGGCCGCCAAGCGGCGAGCGGGCGGTTTGCGCGGCGGCGGCAGATGGGCGGGCAGAGGCTGGGCGACGACGAGCGCCGCGTCGAGCTCCCGCGTCCTCGCGACATCGCCGGCGCCCCCTTTCCCTCCTCGGCCGGTGCTCTCTCTTGCTCCCTCCCTCCTCTCCCTCCAGCGGCCGGCGTGAGGGGACCGGCGCGGGGGCCCCGGACCCGGCGGCGGTGGCGGCAGCGACCGAGCGGACGCGTGCGGCGGGCGGAGTCTGGGCGCGTGGGGCGGCCGCCTCTCTTCGGCCGCGGAGGACGCGGACGGCGCCCGACCCGCCCGCGGTGGCTCTCCTCGACGGCGGCCAAGGCGGCGTGGTGGTTGGCTCGTGTGGGCCCGCTGCCACGGTGGCTCGTGTAGGGGAGGCGTCGTACTCCCCTGGATGTAGCAAAGCCCGCTGCCTCCGCTCCCGTAGAGGAGGCTTTTGAGGATGCCGCTGCAGCGCTTGCTTTTGCTAAACGTTCCTGTAAGAACGTTTGCAGGGCAGCCTTAGGCATGACATACCTAGCTCCTCCTGCAAGGGCGGAGTATGACACATCATGCGCGCGTGGTCCCCACACCCCCCAAACCTTTGCGTGTAGTAGGCCCATCACATCACCAAACGATGGGCATGGATCTTGAATGATATACACATGCACATGCTGACAACATGCAAGAGCAGGTTTCTCCCTCCGGTTCTGATGTACGTGTTGCACGACCACCGCCATTTTCGAGAGAGGAATGGACACCGCCCACGAAAATGGTACCGGTTTTCTTACAAAGAAACTCATGTTCTATAAAAAAGCAATATACTATATTTCTTACAAAATATAAAGAGATCATGTACTTTAAATTAAGAGAAATAATCAACTGAGATTTCAATCTCTTTTACATCCTTCAAGCGGTAACATCGATTGTAGCTTGGGAGATATATAGAAATTTTTGGTACTTGATCAAGGTACCATTTTTATATTTATTAGGGATCAAATTAAAATTTTTGGTACTTTAAATTAGTATCCTTTGGGGGACTGTAAAAGGCTTGCTAAAGAGTGCACCAAAAAAACCAATTGTAGAAGCACCCCCGAGAATGAGAACGTATGTATGAGCTGTTAGCGTGGGAGGAGGCAGATGAGATGGGACACGTTACCAGGGAACCATTGTGTGTTGCACGTTTTCAAAGGAGTCTTTCCAAACACCCTAGCTCAATGAGAAACACCACCGCAGCATAACCATATGTCCATATCTTCAATCAGTGCTGATAATATACTTTTTTTTTCATAGACCCACGAGCCATAGAGAACAGTCGTAATCAATTCCTATCAGTTTTCCTGACAGTTAACCATCAGAACTCTGACTAGCAGTTGAAAGATGCCAGAAATTTCTCTATGGCTAGCTAGTAAAACATGCATGTCTTTTATGTTTTTATCACAGGATAAAAAGGGTGCAACGATGTCGTGTCTATATAGCTATACGAGCTTACATCTACAATTTTGTATATATGCATGCATAGATTCTCTCTATCAATTTCTCTTTAAAGAACAAGACTACAAGACTACACAACACATGCATGGCCACATACTCATGATATATGCAGTCTGTCAAAAAAATAGCAAGATCAACCTTACTTTGAATAATGTTAGTAGTAGAGATCCTAAAAAAATATATTGCAGATTTGCAGTTCATTATTTTATTTGCATTCTTTGCTAAATCCCATTTAGCTTGGGAAGTGAAACGTAAGCGCCGGTGGCCAGCGCACGAGTCGTCTCACACGTACTTGGGTGTCGTTATAGGACCCGCAGGACAAATATCGCTCGCGCGGTCCATGTATGATGACGTTGGCATTAGTGACCTCATCACCATGACGTACGTAGGTTTAATTCGTTAGGAAGTCGAAGGGCTACTTTAGCATTTAGCATATATACCAGCAGGTTGATAGGAAAAGCAAACGTCATAAAACTTAGCTAAGCAAAATTCACTCATCATATGCGTATAGTAAATGTTAGCACCCAAATATAGGGCCCACTAAACAGTCACTTTTGTGTCCAGACTCACTGTTCAGATTATAAAGGGAATCTAAAATCACTTTCTATTCTTTACACTAGCTGGTTGTAAAGTAGAGCACCGGTGCCTACCAATTATTGAGCTGCCCGATCGAATTATTAGTCAGCTAAATACAGTGTGTATGTAGTGGCTCTGCACTCAAACTAGCATGTCTTACACACTGGAGCTGCCTTGAAACTGAACAATGGCGGCTGAAGAAACCGTACCGTCGAAGCAGCCGCGGAGTTTAATAGTCTAGTCCACACACGTATGGTTGTTGCATTTAGTTGCTTGTGTTCATTCTGGTCCTCTTTAGACTTTACTTTCTGTGTTGACCCAACCCGATATGTGTCGTAGCAAGGATAGTATACACATACAAGGAAACGAAAACGACACAGCAGCTTGACCGAGATGCGGGCCTGGCATGCGTGAGTCTTGCATGAGTTGGATCAGAACCGTACGTACCCATGCATCCATCAATCAAGTTAATTAGTTGACTTGACTACTCGGCTCGGCTGCGTTCAACCACAGATCGTTGATTTTCATTCCAGCTAGGTACGGTCGCGGCGACGTGTCCTGTGGATGAATGCTTTGCTAGCGCTGTTTCCTCGTGCCTCACGCTGCTGGCCTTGAGCTTGAGGAGGACACATGCATCATTACTTTTTAACAACTTTATTGAGTTGCACCAAATGAGCGAGCTAGATATAGCATACTATGTTCATAATTTTTCATATTAATTTTGGGCACGTATTAATTACTTCACGAGGTGAAAGAGCTTGTAGTTTGGTGGTCGCGATGTTTTAGTAGTAGCACGTACTCTTAGATCGCATGTTCAACTCTTCTTCTTAATAAAAAACCGTGGGGTGTCTTTAGTTACTTCACGAGGGTGCTCCGTCAGCGCAGCTGGAACTAGATAAGATAAAATTTGCATGTGTATATATTATGAATGTCTGGTAGAGTTTTTTATACTAGAAAAATGGTCCAGTTTTGTGTCGTTCCGTTCGTCCTGCTGCTTCAACGTTCCTCATTCGATCCTTCAGCCGTTTGGAGCTCTACGCATGCAGCTCGCCGGATCATCAATGGGCCATCCGCGCCCCCACCGGGCTGCTCCTTTTTTTTGAGAGAGAGAGACCGGGTTTATATTCATTGATCAATTTTGGTGATTACAGCGGAATTTACAAGGACACCCTCAAAAGAAAAAATAATTACATTCAAGTCCTTGTTCTTCTTCCCCGGTCTTCCTCGCCGTCGACAGCCGGAGTGTGCAGCTTGAAGCCGACCCCCTCCCTGACGAAGAACATGATTTTTTGTTGCCGTCTTGAGCAGCATGTCGGATTTGACACGCATTTTGACCGTTGAACGTCCCGGTCGGTAAAGATGGTTCTTGACCATCGAATCGCCTGGCTTCGAGAAGGCATACGCCACAGGAACTTACAGACACCTCCACTCGCCAGACGACGAATCCTCCAGAGGGAACATCGAACCACCAAAATTGTTGGGATTCATAAACCAACCCGATTTCTCGTGATGGTACTGAAAACTCCCTAGATCGACGACAGGAAGAACAAATCCCCTACCGAAGACCGAGTAGCAAAATAACCCGACGGACTCTGGGCCAGAGAGAGAAAGTCGTCGTATGGAATCGTGCGTGGCCGCTATCGTTAATTCGTTGTTAGAATCCAACAGTAAAATTATGGATGGTATACGTCAATATACCATCCATACTAGGAAGGTACGCCGCGCGCTTATTTACATGTTTTCGTCTTCATTATCTTTGTGCCAATCAAGCATGTACACAACCTGTACTGTAAACAAACAAAGGTGTAAGATCAATGGAGGCGGGCGGCGAGGTTTCCAAGGCCAATAACAAGCCGGAGCACTTTGTCCTTGTGCACGGCGCCTGGTTCAAGCTGGCGTGCCGCCTCCAGGGCTCCGGCCACCGCGTCTCCTGCATCGACCTCGCCGCTCGTCGACTTCATGGCGGCCCTGCCGGACGACGGCCACAAGGTCGATCACCATCTCATCTGTTGATTAGATGGAGGCCTGGCCGACCTCATCCGACGTCTTGTGACCGCCAGCCGCTCGTCCATGACAGCAGCTTTGGGTGTGTGTGTGTGTGTTGGATCACACGAGATGAAAATAGAGAGGGATGACTGATGAGAGCCACACGAGATGGATGAGGCTGCAACAGCTGGATTTGGACTTTTTTTTAACAGTCAATCGTCAATAGGGTTAAGAAAAGGGGGAAAACGCAGCCTTGCAAATTCATCAATAATCAGGGATTGTAAACCTGAATAAAGCTGTTGCGTTCCTTGTTCCCAAAAAAAAAGAAAAAGCTGTTGCGTTCCTATATCATCGGTTCACATGTTCTGTGGTTTCCATGTTCCTTCAGTGTACTGTCACGTGTTTACCTGAATATTAGGTTCAGTTTAGTTCTGCACATGATACTTCAATTCAGACTAAATCCATAGATGCCTCTAATATAATGCTACCATTGTTTGTCAGGTAATTCTGGTAGGACACAGCGCAGGAGAACTAAGCGTGACCCATGCGATGCATTTGTTCAGAGACAAAATCAAGCAGGCCATCTTCATAGCAGCAACCATGCTCCCGTTTGGCTACCAAACAGAACAAGACATCAAAGATGTGATTTAAAAATTCTCCCTTATACTTTCTTGTCACAACTTTGTTCAAGTATTCCTCTTATGTCTGCGAAGAAATGGTAGCATTTCCTGAAACTTAGATTCAAAATGAGCAGGGTGTACCTGATTTATCGGAGTTCGGGGATGTGTATGACTTGAACTTTGGTCAGGGAGAAGATAATCCACCTACAAGCATGGTGCTAAGAAAGGAGTACCAGCGCACAATCATGTACCAACAAAGCTCCCAAGAGGTATAATGTATTGCATGATCAATGAATAAATTGCATCACTGAATCATTTGTGAACGATAGTCTCCAGCACACCTTAATTGCTAACATTTGTGTGCAGGACTCCACACTTGCCTCCATTCTGCTGCGCCCATTTCCAGCCGTGCTCAGCACTGCGAGGTTTGGTTGCGTCGATGATGGTGTCAAGAGCCAAGTAAACGCAGTCCATCGTGTGTACATAAAAACAGAAAATGACCGTACGATCAAGCCAGATCAGCAGGAGGCCATGATTCGCCGTTGGCCGCCGGGAAAGGTGATGGCCATGGACACTGATCACAGTCCTTTCTTCTCTGCACCAGACCATCTCTTGGAGCTGATCCTCAAGTCGCTGTGACCGTGTCCGCAATCTCAGTGGGGGCTTGACCTATATTCATTAAGTTATGTTATATGCCAATTTTAGTTGTCATACAATAGATTATTTATCAGTAGTCCACCACAAAACATAATTTTACATCAATATTTGATAAATATATGTATACATTGAAAATGAATAAACATATATATGTCTATGTCATCTGTATACAGCAAAAGGTATTTCCAATGAAGGATGAACTATATCTGAGCTTTTGATATGCCAACGAGCAACCAGAGTACAGAAAGATAGCAAGGAGAAAAAAAATCAGGTCAGAAGGCCAAACGCAATCACTAACACACGGCGCAAGGAGAAAAACTCGCTGGTCCACACAATTTATCCTGTGTCATCTACCATATTTAGCCATTCTGTATGCCGCTACCGTAGACAGCGCCTGAGACCCCTCTATTTAGAATAGAACTCACTGGACGCCTGCTCGGTTTGACATTTGGAATTGTCCATGCAAATGCAGTTACCCTGCTGGCCTGCTGCATGTCCATCAAATAGTTAATATCCATGGTAGCAAACTTAGATTGATAGGAAGAGGCCAGACTAATGGGCATGGCAAAAGAGCACTTTGTACTTGTTCATGGGGAAGGTCATGGAGCCTGGTGCTGGTTCAAACTCCGATGGCTCCTTGAGGGATCTGGCTACCGTGTTACATGCATTGACCTTGCAGGAGGCGGTGTTGATCCTACTGATCCCAACACAGTTGGATCGTTCAAGCAGTATGACAAGCCGCTCATAGACCTCATCTCGACCTTGCCAGAGGGGGAGAAGGTATGTGCATTTTTCTTCCTTTTTGCGAAGGAGTTTATATTAAATAATTGAGTAATATCTTGGCACAATGTATAATATCAGTAATATGTATTGCAATGGAAATGACCTGAAACATGATGATTTATACTATTTTGAATAAAAGCCATCAGATCAGATTACATGAATGTAGTTTTTTTTTTAAACGAACGTGAAAGTAGTTGGAACCGGTTTCTACTAAATTTAAGTGCACTTCAGTTATGATCCTTGTAGTTGTATCTAGAATAATACGTGACAAAATCACACACTTGTTGTACAATATGAGCAGAAACTTTAGTTGGCTCCAGCAAACATGCTTAAGGAACTTAGGGAGCTATTTATGATCAATGTTCAAAATTACGAAGAATAGAATTGGTGTACCATGCTAACTCATTTCAATATTGTTCCAGGTGATTCTAGTCGGACATGGTGCTGGAGGGCTGAGTGTAATTCATGTAATGCATGAATTTGTTGACAGGATCAGTCAAGCATTTTTTGTGGCAGCTACAATGCTACCATTTGGATTTCAAGCTGATGAAGATAAGAAAGATGTAATGTTTTGAAAATTCATCTTCTCTTCTTAAAGCATAGACCCCCTAGCAACTGATGAGAATATATACCATAACTAACTCATTAAACGAACATACATATAGTTCAAATATCAAGGTTTTTAAAACAAGAAATGTAATAGCTCATATGAGCATCACGAAAATTGCAACAGCTAAACGGTGCATGATAAAAGGTAGGGTAAATATGATTGACACTGTCAACCAGGCACCCAATGGCTGTGTTTAGATCCGGCGAAAAGGTGGTAGAAAAGTCACATCGGACACTGTAGCGCACTGAAGCACTTTTCGTTTGTTTGTGGTAACTGTTGTCCTACTAGGCTCAAAAGATTCGTCTCGTCGTGTACATCAAAACTATGCAATTAGTTTATTTTTATGTACCTACATTTAATGCTCCATGCATGTGCCGACATTTTGATGTGATGTGATGGGACTTTTTGCATAGTGGAATTTTGGGAGCTAAACACAGCCAATATTTCCTAAAGAAAACTGACTTATTCTCAGAATAGCCATTTTCATGATAGGCATAAAACAGAAAGTACAGGAGATTTTGGCAGAACTCTGAAACAGTTACATAACTGACCTTAATTTGTGATGGATTTACTACATCTAATTTTATCTTCTTCAATCCTTTTCATATTAACATGTAACAGGGGTTACCAACTTTGCCTGAGAATGAGATTGAATTGACACTTGGTGCAGCAGCAGATGATCCTCCAACAACCATTGCCTTGAGACCAGAATTCCAGCGTGATCGACTCTCCCAACAAAGCCCTGAAGAGGTATGTACATTTATATTGTATGATGAAATATGCCTTGGGAGAAAAAGTTTACATATCTGGGCAGACACTCACCAAAACCACCTTCTTAACTAAACTACTGATTACATCACCGGAATCTAAACGTAGTAGTACAATAATCTAACTTCTAAAATTATATTGTTTATTATGTCATGGTCGTATTTCTTGCAATCATTTTCTGACAAACCAAGCATCTGCTCTGATGAAGCGGTGAGTACTGATGTAAAATTTACTTATACATACCCTTTTATTTATCTGGTAGGAATCAGTCCTGGCTTCAATGCTGATGAGACCATGGCCTGCAGCAGCTATTAATACTGCAAGCTTTGAAGGAGATGATGAGAGATTAAATCGAGTCAAACGGATTTTCATAAAGACCGAGCGTGACAATATGCTGGACCCTGAACAGCAAGATTCCATGATCAAGAAGTGGCCACCCAGTGAGGTTTTGGTCATAGATACAGATCACAGCCCCTTCTTCTCTGCACCAGAACAACTGTTTAACTTGATAGTCAAATCTCTATAATGCAATTATGTAGCAACCTACATAGTGGGCCTGCGCTAATTCTTGTAACATTAACCACACATGATAATCAGCACTAGATTTAGGATCCCATTCTCAACTTTGCGAAACATGATTCTCGGTGAATATTCAAGGTACATCTGCATAAATGGTTAAGGGTGCAAGTAAATCATGGTCTAGTTCCATCCTAAGCATGCTCATGTGTCATTCAGAAAAAGGAAAAATGCAGATGTCACTCCAGAAGCAGTTTTAACTGCACAGCGGATTGAGAATTTGCGATCTATATACTTTTGGTTGGTTCATGTAAATCTAACAGAGGCATTTTATGAGTTCCTGCTGTCATAAAGTACATACTTATAAGTCCATTAAAAAACGTACATACCTGTAAGGAAACAAACTTCTGACATCTCTAAAAGTTCTCAGATGATGGAATAGAACTTTCACTTAAAATAATTTCATGATGACAAACAACTGGTGGTATATAGAGGATGAAACAACAGTTTGTGTTCAAAGAAGAAAATACTCCATTAGGTAAGGATATTGTTATTATGCAATTAGCTAAGTGCATGACAAAAGGACGGAATTTGATCTCATGATTTAATATTGACCTTTTGTTTACATGACAGAACATTGGTTTTTGAGTCGAAGACCAGTAAATATTAGTGTCACACTCACACTGTCACACTTATCAGCACTAAGGCCATACAATTTACAGACTGAACATTGACAACTTGGAACATGGACTGTCATATAAGAAGTAGGGAGGCAGCACATTCTCACTATTCTAGACTCCTTGAGTGATTTGCAAACAAGTTTAATATGGATGGTGATTTTGCAAAAAATACTGCATAACCATCATCCATGTGCTCTGCGCTTTCAGGGAAGAGCTGCCAAACAAGGCAGCCTCCTCCAATCACTCCGCTCTTCCAAGAGCTTGAGAAAATTCTGTAGACTGTCTCCATAAAAGCTTCTTGAAACTCATTGCCAAACCTCCCATCCTTAAGTGATACACCAAACTCCCCGATCAAAACTGGCATCCCAAGCAAGTTAGCTGCATCATCAATATGTTGTTGCATCCAGGTTTTCACAAATTCGAGGTGATTGTCCTCTACAGAGCGAGGCAACCTGGCAAAAGGATCTTAGTCGTGATAATGAATCCCATTTCATGAAGTGGCTAGGTTCAGCATTTATAGCTGGCCAGACATAAAACTCACATGGCACTGAACTAGAACACTTACCAAGTGTCCGAATAGATATGAATAGAAGCCAGATCAATTCCCTGTGCACGATGGTTCCTGATAAAATCTGTTCCAACAGCTCCAGAATAAGCATCTGGATTCACATGCAAAAGCTCTGGAGTGGACGGACCATAAAACCCTTCAACACCAATCTCTAGAAGGTGCACAGGGTCTATAGACTTGACATAAGATGCCATCTCTTCTATCCATGCCTATGAGAAATGCGGTGTGTTGAAACGTGTGCAGTATACTACATTAAAAGGAAACAAAAGTGTACCAAACTAGAGCTGAAGGACGGACCTGCAAAGTGTCACCTGACGGGTCCGAATGGCATCGTGGCTCATTAATCAGCTCCCATGCAAGAATTGTAGGATCGTCCTTGTAGGCCACATTTGTAATTGTGTTTATTCTTGTCAAAACAGACTAAAGAAGCGTAAATGTGATGGTAAGTCATGACAGAAGGGTGAGAAAACACAAAAAAAGGACTGAAAAATTAGCTGAATTCAAATCTCGAATATACCAATACAATGAGGTGCACTACTCCATTTCGTGGCACACGAGTGGAATGTTTACCTCAACGAAAGCTTTGTAGTAGCTCTTAATTGTGGGGTCAGAGAAGAAGTCGTCATCAGAAGTAAGATCCAGCCCAGCCTCCTGTCCCCACCTTACATATTGTGCCTTCCCTCCATAATCTTTCCAGTTATTACACGGTGACGGTATCAACCTCACCCTGTGCTTCCTTGCCTCGCTAAGCACGAAATCTAATGCCTGACAGGAATGGAATTGTAAGTTGAGTCATCACTTACTGGGAAGTACTACAGCACAGATATAATAAGCCTTGGATTGACAGATACGTAAAGAGAAACATAATACAAACGCCCATGCCATGCTTACTAATTGTGCAAGCGCCATTAATAACTGAATCAAATTTGATCAAGCACGGAACTGGGCCACGCATTTCATCGAACAAGTGCCGTGCCCGTGCTGTACACAGAGCAAGGAGGCCGCGCTAATTAACCTGGAAGACCTCCTCGTCGTAGGAGAAGGGCTTCAGCTGCAGCGCGCGGTATCCCCCGTCGTTGAAGGCCCAGGTGCGTCGGCGGCCTCGGCGAGGGCGGCGGTGACCGAGGGGCGCGTGGCGGGGTCGGCGGCGAAGCACATGAGCCAGTAGGTGTTGAAGCCGTGGACAACGAAGGGAGGTGCGGGCCGTCGCGCTCCACCACCGCCCATTCGTCGGCGGCATGACGGAGATGCAGGAGGAGGATGCAGCGGCGCCTCAACGGCTTCCTGAGGCTGTCATTTGGAGGCTGACACGTGGGCCCGCGGCAGAAACCCAACCTGCAGTCCACAATGTCAATGGCAATAAGATCCTCGGGGTCAGTGTTGCTGTCAAGAGCGTAGAGTTTCCCTTGGAATAAGACCATGTGTGAGAGCCACCTGCAGTCCTCATGTGCGCTCACTGACCATGTGGCAGCCCCCGGTCGGCATAGCGCAACTGTGCCAAGAGACCCTACAGCGACTATGGCAGCGACCAGTTGCGTGGAGCACACAACTAGGGAGAGTACTGATATCTCGCATGCATCCTTGTTGCGCGACCACGGACCTTGCATTTCACTCTCCGGGGGCAACAAATCTTCAGCAATTTCCACAGGCTCTTCGTAGTAGCTGTACGAAGACAGGCTGGGAAGTGGCCTTGGTGAATGGGTTCATCAAGAAGCAGCTGTCGTCATCCCGGGACAAGAGAAGCCACTCGCCGCAAGAGCTGTGGTAACGCACACCCTCCTGCAGCTGGAAGGTTTCACCGTGAGGGAAGCTGATGACGTTGCCGCCTGGCAGCACGAGCCACGGCACTGGTGACGGCAAGGGCAGACGGCACTGCCGCGCTGCAGAGCACCATGTGCGGCAAACGGCAGGAAAGAAGGCTCGGTCGGCACGTTTAAGGAGGCGGAGGAACACCAGGCCAAGGAGCTCTTGTGGCAGGTCAGACCATGGCGGTGAGCCTTGGACTTGCGCCATCCTGGAAATATGAGCAAGACATGATCAGACCAAGGTAAAACCAAAGAGATAGGCCCATACGCGTTGTAACGAACACCTTATGGGCATGGAATGTAGGCCGGTCAATACTTAGCATGGAACCCCTGTTATAAATAATAGTTCATCGCCTATGATGCTTGTCAATACGACGGATGCATCTTCTTCACAAATCGCAAGCACGCACAAGCAGACCCAATCGAATCAAGGAGACCCAACCCGACCATTGAAAAAGCAGAGGCATTCCGATTCCCAGCCTCGCACGACAAGGGTTCAGGAAGCAAATGCAGGGAGATGGGAGGAGATGAGAGGAAAAAGGGGGGAGGAATGAGGCAAAGGCAAGTACCTCCGACTTGTCGGCGGTGGCGGCCGCCGGTGCTGTGGAAGACGATGGGGATTCACCCACAGTTGGAAATGTGCTGTTGTCTGTTGATGGAACGGAACTGTTGTTGGTTGGGCTGTAAAATGAGCTTTGGAAGCCCACTTTCCACTCTTCCAGCATGGACCATTTCTTTTATTTTCACCAAAGGCAAGGGAGAGTTACATTAATTAACACTAAAACAATATACATGTAATTTTGTGTTTTGCTTAAAGCAAGCACACATGGGTGTACATTATATGTACTAGCATAGCACAACATTATTAATAAGTAGAACAAACAAACATAATAGCGAAACTACATACTACAAACCACGCTACTCTTCTTCTTCCAAAATCGCATGATCGATGAGATGATGATTAGAGGCTGGCTAGCTTATGGAGAACCTCCTCCTCTTGGGCTTGACGACATGCGTGCTGTCACGTCCTCCATGGGCGGAGATGCTGGCCGTGTCCTTATTATTGGCCCACCCGCCTCCGCCTCTGAACGGGTTCAGCCGGCTCAGCGTCCGCGACACCGACCCCAGGAAGCTCGCCTTCCCCTTCGCCTTCGCCTTCCCCGCCGGCGATGGCGACGACCCGCTCCCCTTGCTGGGCTGCACCCCCGACACGTAGGCCCGCATCCTTGCCAGCTCCGACCGCAGCGCCTCGTTCTCCCTCGCCAGCGCCGCGTCCGCCATCGCCTGCGCGCGCGCCTTCCCGGCCGCCGACGACGACTGCACCTCGTCCCCGCCGCCATCGCCAGCGACTGCAATGCTTCGGAGCTTGAGCTGGTCGTAGTAGAGCGCGCTGAGCACGGCCTGCAGCGGCAGCCGCTTGTTCTGCGAGGCGTGGAGGCGTGCCTGGTACGACAGCCGGAGCGGGTCCATGACGCTGCACACCTTCTCCCTCTCGATCTCGTCCAGCTCCGGGTGCGTCTTCAGGTAGATGTCCACCGCCCGGTACACGCAGTCGTGACACGCCCGCGCCTCCCTCGGCACCGCCCCCGCCACGCCCACGAACTTGGAGATCGCCAGCGTCTCCTCCGTCGCCATCTCCGCCGCCACCTCGTCCACCGTCCTCGCCACCTTCTCCATCACCACCGCGCCCGAATAATCCACCTCGCCGGACAGCGACGACCGCCGGCTCCGCCTGCTGCTTCCCTCCACCGCCTGCCGCTCTACGAACGCCGCCACGACGCGCCGCACCGTGTCGGCGTTCCGGACGCGCTCCCCGGCGCCGTCGAGCGCGACGCCTAGCAGGTCCCCCGCGGTGGCCTGGTCCAGCACCGCCGCGACGCGGAGCTCCAGGTCGCGGCACGTCTTGGCGGAGGACTCGGTGGTCACGGCGGCGTGGAGGAGGCGGCAGAGGAACGCCGCCGGGATGGGCGCGTCCGCGGCGGACGGGAGCACGTCCACGACGGACTCGAGCAGCGCGCGCTGGTCCTCCCTGTCCTGCGGGTCGGCGAGGACCTCCGCCAGCGCGAGCTCCGCGTACGCGCCGGCCGCGTCGGCGAGCACCTTGGGGTCGGCGCGGCGGCACCGCAGCGCCGTGGCGACCTTCCGGAACGACGCCGGCGACAGCGCCGCGAGCTCGGCCGCCCACCACCCCGGCGGCGACCGGGTCGGGAACAGCGCCTCGTTGCAGATCCTCAGCGCGACGGCGTCCGCGGCGCGGCGCGCGACGCCGAGCTCCTCGGCGGCGGGGAGGAGCGCCTCGCAGGAGCGGAGCACGGCGACGGCGCTCGGCAGCGCGCGGAGCGCCGACTGGGAGAGGAAGTCGTCGACGCGGCGGGGCAGGTCCTGCATGTCGAGGAACGCCGCGGCGCACCGGAGCGCGGCGGCGTTGCGCGCGGTGATCTCGAAGTTGGCGCCGTAGCAGTAGCGCGCCGCCTTCTCGAACGCGTCGGCGCCGCCCGGGAGCGCGGAGAGGTCGAGCTCGATGGCGGCCGAGGGGTCCTTCTTCGTGGCCGCCGCGACGGCCCGGCGGATGTAGCCGCACCTCGGCACCATGACCGCCTTGTGGAGAGGGAAGATGGAGTCGGCGATCCGGATGGTAAGGTCGGCAGGGACATCCTCCTGGGACGAAACCCTGCGAATGATAACACGAGCGTCAGTCAGTCAGTATGAACGCGTTCTTGGATCAGAGGATTACTGAAGGAGCTAGATGGCTGTGTGTTGAGGTTGAGGATGCATGCATACCACTGGGTGATCCTGTTCCTGTCCATGGCGGAAGCAGATTACTGAAGGAGAGGGGGCATGCACGAGCTACAGAGTTCGCACACTGAAGCTGGGCGAGGTGTGCGCAAGCTCTGACTGAGGAGGGGCATAGACTTTTATATGCATCTCATCTCATATATAGAGAATTTTGCATGGCTGGTGTTTATTCAAGGATCTCGACTGATGGGGCGACTAAAAATCAGGCATCCACTTGCAAGTTGAGGCATAGAATGGCATACGTCTGGTCCTTCTTCAGCCATCCATGTTTCAATTTCTGGGCAACTGATCGAACTAGGTCACTGCTGCTTGCTAGTCTGTCAGTCAGATTCATGCTTGGACGAGATGAGCAGACAGGCCTCCATCTTGACGGCTTCGTTTCCATGCTCACATGCATCATCATCATCATCATCCAAAGTTAAGGCAAACAGAAACAGTGATATCTACCGATCCGTAGTACTTATCATAGTACTAACCTCGATCAGCCTGTAAAGGCAAATACATGGCGCCAAATGATTTACACACAAAGATTCGTAACAAAAAGAAAGGTGATCATGTAACTCAGTAACAGACTAACAGAAAGTAAGTACAGTACTAACCGGCATCCCGTCAGGCCATCACACAAACAAAAGGCTGTCCGCCTCTAGTGTTTCCAGCTACCATTTTCTGTTTGTTGTTTTGCAGGCCTGCAGCTGCATGAACAGCGACATTTGCCAATAGCAAAGTACATAAGTAGCTTGCTTTCAGCAGCACAAGAGTACAGGACGCAACTAGCTATCGAGCTTTGGATTATAGTCTGAAGTCTCCGGCGGCCGCGCAAATAAACAAGCGATGCAGCTTCGTTCCGGCCCTACGCCGACCAGACCTCGCCGGAAACTCTTCCCTCCTGTGGACTCCGACTTGCCACGTCGGAGGATAACGCTAGGGGCCCACGAAAATCCAGCCTTCCTACGCTGCACCAGTGGGAGCTCGCCAGGTCGGAGATACGGCGGGGACCGGCGTCTCGGGATGCAACGGGATAATTAAGCCCAAAAGATTTGATACTGATTGCTCCGGCTGGAGCTTATTTTTCTCTTTTCGCTTGAGGAATGGTGGCAGTGCAAAAGATTCAAAGAGAGATATTCTGTTCATTATTTCAATCAGGGTTCGGATTTCTCTTTTTTGTTGTTCCTTTTTCGTTTCCTCCGAATAAGTCCATTATATGATATTGACTTGTCCAAGAGCCTGATAGTCAAGGGGAAAACAAGGACAAAGGACTTGTATATGTGCAGCAAGCAAGCACCCCAAAGTAGATCAGATGTTAACACCCAGCCATATAAACATATTTCCCTTCAACCCTAGTAGTGAACAATGTACTGTACTTCATTCTCGGCTTAACACACCAATAAAGCGTTATTTGGATGTCCAATTATGACCCAAATTAACGACCATATATGACTAGCCGCCAGCGTATTTCCTAGAGTCATTTGTGTTGTGCATGGAGCCGACATCTTGAGATGCAATGGGATAGAAGCAAAAGATACACAAGGTATGGGTGGAGTAGAGGATCAGATCCTGAATACTTTTGCTGTGGAGCTTTCTTCTTTGTCTACAGGAATGGCAGCAACACAAAAAATTCAAAGAGATATTTATAATTTTAGTAAGGGTGGTTTTGAGTTTCCTTTTCGTTTTTTTTTGTCGAAAAGGTACCATTTACACAATTAATATATCTTGCAAAGAAAAAGAGAAGAATTTACGTACACAACCAATCTAGGTAAGATATTTTGCTCACTGTATTCCCCAATTATTATGACCCGAATTAACTCCCATGTAGACTAGCTGCTAGCGGGCTCTGTCACCGGAAAACACTAATCGGTCATGCCGTCAAGTTCTGGGCCGAGCCATAAGTTTTGGCCCCCATGTCGTTTTGGACTTGCGAACAAGATGGTCCTCGGCAGCCAATCTAGGTAAATCAAATACCGACCACCCCTGGTCTCTGTGCGCGGCCGCCGGCGAACCAAGAGCCGGCAAGCGAGGCCAGAAAGACGAAACATCTCTAGAATGAACACCAAGGCAGTCATCCGCCGACGACTGCGCCGTCACCAATCACAGCAGCCATGGCTTTCCGCTCCGCCCCGTTGCGCGCCGGCAACGTCAGCGTCACCGGCCGGCCTCCATGGCGTTCTCCGCCTCACCGTGTTTCTGCTCGTGCATAAGCAACGCTAGGGGTGTTTGCCCGGACGCCGGCGAAGCATCGCCGCGGCGCGCGGGCGCGGGATCACGGCCTGACGAGAGAGAGAGAGAGCGCGGCGGCATAGCGCTCTGTTTGCTTCGCTAGAGTCTGTATCGGGTTCATCCCGACCGTCTGTTGCGGATTGGACGGAGTCAACTTCAGGTAAGCTCTGGTTGATAAAATATGAGAGTGGATTGAGTCATTTGGCGCACGGAGGCGACTTGTCGAGATGCAATAGGATATAGAAGCAAAAGATACACAGAGTATGAGCCCGTGGATGAAAGGATCATATCCAGATTGCTGTCGCTGCTTCTTTGTCTAGAGGAATGGCAGCGGCACAAAAGATTCAAAGTGATATTCATAAGTGCGGTTTGAGTTCTCTTTTCATCGTTTCTTTCCTAAAAAATGTACCATTTACACTATCAATATACTCGCAAAGAGAAAGAGAACAATTGAAATACACGGGTAATCTAGGTAAGATATTTTTGTCACCCAAGTCTGGCAGATAGATTATCGGATATTCACAAAACATGCTGGAGAAACCTCAAGGTGTCCCCAACTAAAACAGTGTACTAGACTACTATTACAGTCAAACCTCTAAGAGTTCAGTCAAAATATTACAGTCAAATCTCTAGACTAATTCTCTCTCACCAGCTTGTAGCATGCACCGCCATCTGCAGGTCTGCTTAAGCTTGTCCTCCAGCGACAGCTACCTGCAGTTCTGCCTTCACCAGCATCTTGGAATGGATGCATCATCTTCCATCGCCATTGTTATGTGCTCGATCAAGCTCGCTTGCTCACCACCATTGCCTCCTCCGATCCGGCTCAAATCGCTTACGCCATCCATGTTGATGTTGATTCCAAGCCCTCTCAGTCGAACGTGAAGGACGCCTTCTGCCGCCTCCTGTTCTTCCCCTCCGAGCCGCCCTGGGAGCTCCTGGAGTAGCTCTTCTTCTTCCTCCTCTTCTCCGCCGCCGCGGGCCCGCCGAACATGGTTATCCGCCCAAACCCCCTCGACAGCGACGCCAGGAACGCCCGGCCGTGCTCCCCGTGCCGGCCGTCCCCGCCGCCGCGCATCCCCATCCCGTGCTGCTTCATGAGCCCCTGCTCCCGCTCCAGCTCCGTCAGCCGCACCCGCATCCGCGAGATCTCCAGCTTGAGCTCCCGGTTCTCCCGCCGCAGCGACGCGTAGTTGTCCCGCTGCGGGGACACGCACGAGCTCGGCACGCCGCTGCTGCTGCACATGAACCGCTGCGACACGCCGCCGTCGCCGCAGCCGCCGGAGAAGGAGGACTTGAGCCGCAGCTGCTCGAAGTAGAGCACGCGCACCACCATCTGGATCGGGAGGCGGTCGTTCTGCGCCGCGTGGCTCGACGCGTCCTGCGACAGCTTCTGGCAGTCGATCAGCTTGCACAGCTTCTTGCACTCCGATTCCGTCAGAGATGGATGTGCCTGACGATCATGATGAATAATAAACACAAGATACATATGGTCATGCATAAAAGATTGATCAGGCACGTCTTAATTTAATCTGACATCGGCTAGAGTCTGTTTTGTTTGATCGAACAAGTATCACATTTTCATCAATGATAGCCTTTTATGCTATTTTACTTCAGGCTTAAAGATTGATCTGGCACGTTTAATCAGACAGAGATAAAAGTTCTGTGATCAGCTAGAATTTATCGCATTTAATTGCATATGCACATTTTTCATCAAGAGTGAATAGTCCTGTCTATATAGGGTAGTGTTTGTATATCTAGATGGCAACCTGTCTACGTACTCACAATATGGGATTTATTGTTACTGAATCAAATATGCATATTAAACCTCTGCATTTGCTGAAACAAGAACAACTACAAAACTGTGGCGTTTCTAATTTAATGCACTTTACCTTCAGGTATATATCAATGGCACGGTAGAGTCCGTCATCAACAATGCGTGCATAATCTGGCAATAGTTCGATAAGTGCCATGAACTTCTGTAGTTTCAGATATGGATCTGGCGCTATCTCTGCTAGATAGCCATCCATTAATCTTCCAACCTTCAGGATTGAACTGTGGCTTGGAGATTTCAGTCCATCGGAGTCATATCCACAAGGTGACAATTCTCCTGAGTCATCTTCGTCGATCCTTTGCAAGAAGTTCACCAATATGCGATGCACAGTGTCAACGTCAAACATTGAGTCACTTGTTTGCGTGGAGGGGATCAGAAGATCGTCTAGTGATGCCATCTCAAGCTGGAGACCAATCCTTTTCTCGACTTCAATTCTACAATCCAGACTTGCATCAACTTCAATTGCCATTCTCAGCATGCCAAACAAGAAGGACAAAGTAACTGTCGTAACATTTTCAGTGGCCAACAAATCGATGAGTGTTTCAACAATCATTCTTTGATCATCTCCGACAAAGGGACCTGAGTCCCATACATGGCGCCTCTCAACACCCTTTAGTGATGTTTGGGCATAGTGCGTAATAGAGGTGCCAATACTCTCTGGCCTCACCCCAGTTCTCCTCATCGCAGCGATCACACGCCGATAGTGGTCGATTCTCAGTGCAGAGAGGTCTTCAACCCACCAATCCTGGCAGTGCGTACGCAACTTTCCAGATCCCACATTACATTCCAAGTGCGCCAAGCCTGAAACCAGCTGCTCCTTGCTTGCATTCATAGCAATTGCATCAACACACCTATCTATAAGCCCGATTTCCTCTACTATTGGGTCCAATCCATCACATTTACAAAGAACTTCCAGGGATTTATCGAGATTCTTGAGCACAATATCATTCAAGTATGTCTCTGTCCTAAAAATGAGGTTCTCCTGTTGATACTCCTCTGTCATTTCCAAGTACTCTGCAACGCACCGGAGATGGGCCACATTTGCCGTTGTTATTTCAAAATTGCTACCATAACAGAACTTGGCAGCAAGTTCGAAGGCAAAAGCTCCCCCTGGTACATTTACAAGCTCCAGCTTTAAGAGATCTGGATCCCTGGAGTCAACTACCATTTTTCGTACTCGTTCACAGCGAGATACTAAAGGAAACTGCAAAACAAGTACAGGGGTAGAGTATGTTGAAAATCATAGAACTTTGCTTCAGTTGTCTATGTAGTCTACATGGACTATGCAGAGATATTAGTCAACAAAAATTTCAAGTTTCTGAAATGCTCAATAGCATTTGTAGCATCACTGAAAAGAAATATAAAAAGTGGATTGCCTGATGCCTTTGTTAATTGTTTGCACTTCAGCCACTAGATAAAAGCTCATACTTCCAACCCATTTTTGCAAGTTATTACATTTATGAAATTGTGAGCATAAACCAATAACAGCACTGCAGAAGAACTCCTGCTCATCTCTTTCCTTCGAAACCTGAGCCAAGCTCGGCACAAAGGACAGGGCCACGTCGCCCGCTATTCTCGTCCGTTTGATCGGTGCGTTGACGGCCGAGATCGCGCGAACTCACATCAATTTGCAAAAAGGCCCTCCAAATTTTGTGGAATCAACCCGCCGTCCTCCTCCTCCTCCTCTCTCTCTCTCTCTCCGCCGCACGCGCCGCCGCCCCGCCTCCTCGTCTCTCCACGCCGGCACCTCCCCCCTCCGTCCGCCTGCGCGCGTCGCCTGTGCCGCTCCCGCCGCCACCGCCTGCCACCCTCCGGCCGTCGAGCGGGGTGGTGGCGCGGCCGGGCGGGCTCCGCGCTCCACCGAGCGGGGCGACGCGCGGGGCGGCTCCGGTCCCCTCCCTCACTATCTGCTTCCAGTCCGCGGCGGCCGCGGCAGACCGCTCCCGGGGCGGTGGCCGGCTCCCGCGACCAACCGTACAGCGGCCGCGCAGGCCGCGCCCCCGCTGGCCGCGGCGCAACCAGCGTCCTGTCCGCGCTGGGCGTGCTTTTGTGCCGCCGCCGCCGCCGGACGCGCCCACGCCCAAGGGACACCTGCTCCTCGCGACCGTCAGCGACAACGGGCACACTGCAGGGTCGAACAGCGCGCCGTCGACCTCCTCCGTGTAGAGCTGCAACACACCGTGCTGCATTCGTCCGGCAGGCCCGCCACCACCACTCGGCGCAAGCACGGGCACAGGCACAGATGTCAGGAGGAGCGCGGCGGAGAGCTGGTGCTTGTGCCAAGCAAGGCAACGTGTGGAGGCCCTGCACAGCTCCAGTAGCATGAGGTACCAAGACATGCCTACGACTCGCCATCAGGGAGCGCCCACGCTGTGTTCGGTAGAATGCCGTAGAAGCACTCATCGATCTGGTGGAGAGGCTCAGTGGCGATTAACAGAGATTTTCCAGCTGCTGGAGGATAGCAGTAGCCATTGACTGAGGTATAATCAAATTTATTGTATCTAATTAATTTAATATTGACTCTGAATTCTTTTCCTCACAATATGCTAAATGTTGCTTACCACTATTTTTCAGAGACAAATGCCATAGCATGTTAGCATGTGTAGCTGGTCTACAATTGATGAACATGACACATCCTCATATCCTTCTGCTTCTATGATCCATGCTGGTCATCATCCATGACATGCAAGCTTCTCCCATTGGTCTTAACACATATAGCTTTTAATTCGTGAATTAAAATTCAAGTTGGATATGCTACAATTTCCATTTTACCTGGTACATATATTGCTTATTTTCAATTATGGTAATGTTTGATCATTTTCTTCTGTGCTACTACTGTAACTTGACTATCACCTGCTCAAGAGTAATGTTACAACCTTAGTAAAAGTTACAGTGATTTTACTACTTTTGTCATTGAATATACAGTTAAAGTACATAAATACATTCTTTTGCCTACAAAAGGATACATTCAGTCTCTAACAATATGTCCTAATTCACAAACATTGCATACATTGCATACTGTCTTTCTGCATTCCTTTTTTCATTGCAACTGAGAACCATCAATTCTCTATATTCAGACTTAGAACCTGTGATGAGATAGTACATAATATAATGCTTTTGCACCCCCAGCCTTTCAATTTATCTAATTCAGTATACTAGATACTCAAATATATCTCTATTTTAACCGGCTTAGTGGCCAGATACAATTGCTGCCAAGGGGCCTTGAGATATTGGGCATCTTCATGAACTCTGGAGATACAGACATTGGAGTACTGATGCTCTAATAAAATTATTGGTCCTGTTCCTGAAATGTTTTTTGAGTTGCAATAGCTAAATGACTGTGTATCGGTAGAGGATAAGCACAATTTTCAAAAATTACAATTCTTGAAGTGGTAGCGTGACTACTGTGTCCTCTACAGAGCATGTCCTGAAAGCATTCATGGAAAATGAAAGACGGAGGGCTAGCACCAGATCCCCTAGGCAGCAGCGATACAGAGTTGAAAGACAGCTATTAGGAGGAGAGGCAGTATAAGGTTTGAATGTGAAGTTATCTCTTTTCACATATTTGTATAAGTCGAGGACTAAGAAAATGATCAATAAAACAAGATTTTGTTTGCTTGCATTGGCTGAATAGTGATTGTACTTTGTACATTACTCTACTGAAAGCCGAATGAAAGGTTAGTACTTTGTACATTACTCTGCTGAAAGCGGAGTGAAAGGTTACTATGTTTCGCTTTGCACTAATCAAAATGAGATTTAGCTAATGCGGTGTTTAGTTGAGCCAACTTGCAGCATTGCAACATCTAATTATTGCATGGTCACATATTTATAGACCAAACTGTTGAAGCATCAGACTTGCAGTTATGTAGGACAAGTCTATCGCTCTATATGCATCTGCACCATTTCCTCTTGGCTTAACCACTGGAGTTGTACAATGCCATTGACAGTCACTGTCTTACATGACCAATGGTGAGGGGAAGATCGAGGTGCTATTTCAATATTGAAAAAATTGCATACGTGACTTATCCAGTCGGCGGCGTAGCTGAGGCTGCAGGCGGTGCGCGCGGCGGCGGCCGGCGACGAGGGAGCGAACGGCCGATGCAGCGGTGGCGGACGGCGGCCAAGCCCACGCTCGAACCCCATGCCCGAGCGAGACGGCGCAGCGGGGTGACCTCCACGTGGGACGCGGGGAAGCGCGGCCGGCGGTGAGGGGCCCCCGCAGGCGCGTGGACGACGACGAGTGGGCCCGCAGCCGGCTCCCACAGCAGCGCCGACGGTGGATGGCGGCCCGGCGACGGCACGGCATGCGGGAGGCTCGATTACGCCGGTGTCGTGGCCCAACGTCCTCTGCCCCTCACAGCTTCCGCGTTCCCCCTTGCTCCGCGGCCAAGACTTCCTCCTGCGTTCTCTACCTCGCTGCGGGCGCCCGCCATGCAGTCGACGTGCTCCGCGCCGCGGGATGTGATCGGTATCGACCTTGTCGACGTCCCGCCGCTCTACCGTGGCCCCGACGCGCCGCCACCACGAGGTTGGTGTTTCCTTCCAAAACCAGCAACCGGTTCAACTTTCACTTGGCTGTGAAACACCTGGAGATGACATTTTGGCCCTCTCCGTAGGTCGGTTCCGCCGAATGCGGCGTGTCCAACTTGAACAACTGGTGGTGCTAAGGCGGCGTTCAAATCAATGGAGAATGGAATGCAAACTTGAGCCGCCACAACAAAAATTCGTCAAAGGAAAGCTGCCGAAGCAAATGCTGAGGTGATCTAAGACTAGCCTAGCATTGCAATCTGTATTTCCAAGTATTCGAAGCCGATTGAACTCAGAAATAAAAAGGTGGGGGAGAAACGACCAGAGATGGGAATCCTACCTTCTGTGGCTGATGGGGTTGCAGAAGCGCGGGGACGTGGTGGTGGTGGCGGCGGCGAAGGGAAACGCGGCGTTGTCGCTTCCCATCCCCATTGCTCTGCCGCCGCTTCTTCTTCTTCGTCTTCTCCCTCTCTCTCTTTCTCTCTCTCAAATGTGAGCCTCGGCCAATGGAGGAGAAAAGGACGAGGGAAAAGAATAACGGCTGTAGTGGTCATGGGCGCGTGGCATTAAGAAATTCTCAAAGAAAAGAAACCCCGCGGCAAGGTGACACGACAGAGTATTCTCGTGTCTTGATGTGGGGCGATGGATTAGCCGAGGAGGAACAGAGAAAAGTGACTCGACGGAGGAATAGTTGGGTGACTAGGGAACAAGGCCCGCTCCACTGTCAGCTTGTGGCTGCTTCATCATTCGCCGTGTTCTCTTGCCGAATCGGGAGGCCCGATTTGGGTCTGCCTTGCTGGCGTGCGTATGCATTTCGTTTGTATGTGCGAAAAATTATTCAAAAATTAATTAATTAGACTCAAAATATTCGTCTCGCAGAGTACAACAAAACTATGTAATTAGTTTTTGATTTTATCTATATTTAATACTCCATGCATGTTATGACATTTTAATGTGATGAGAATCTTCTTTTTACATAGTAAATTTGGAAGTGTGAATTTGGGAACTAAACAGGCCCTCAACCCTCCAAAGGGGACTAGATCCAGTGTGTGCCCACGCAAACCTTGTGGCTGCTTGCATGCTTCGCGTGAATTATGCAATAGTTTTGCAGAAGCCGTTTAAATTATGCACTTTGAGTCTTTGGTTTGAGAAATCAGACGTACCCACGCGCTTGTAGTTCTCTAAACTCTGCCATGGCCCTCGGTCTGCCCTTCAAATAATATTTAGGTGTGAGTTGATTTATTTACCACCTCATTTCTCATATATGCACATAAATATTGTAAATACAAGCAATTAGGTAATCCTACTAAAATTTATGGAAACAATTATACCTCGTTTAGGATGAATGATTTTTTTCCAAACCAAACATTATATTCTCTCCTATTCCAAAATGTTAGACAATTTAATTTTTTTACTAATTTAAATTAATTTTATTCCACGTCTATGAAAAATATGTATAAAAACAAGCTTGTCTCGTAAAATTCACTATATAATATATCTTGATAGAATATTCATTGGTGTAATAGAATATAATTATATAAAAACTTGGCCATAGAGATTTTGAAAAATAACTTAATATAAAAAAGCAGGACTAGTATTATACTATATTGTACTGGTAGAGAGTATGTAGAGTGGAGTCGGGCAGAAGGCTGTCTGTCGGTCGGTGAAGAAAGGAAATGATGTGGAAGCATGTTGGGTGCGTTGCCTCGCTGTGGCTGCTTGCATAGTCCAGTGAGTGAGTCCACCCATCGAGGCGTGTCGAGAGTGAGAGGACAGTGCTACCCTTTTCCGCTTTCACTTTAGCAGGCTTACCATCACGAGAGGCGCCTTTCAGCTTTGGCAGTTCAGACTTGGGGAGCAAGTGCTCGTGAGTGATCATTCCATTCATTCACAAAATCTTGCATGCTATCAGGCATCGCAGCAAGCATTGTGCTCGTGCAAGCTCTGTCACTTGATATCATATATATCATCAAGAATATCAGATCATATAGATTGGTTACTAGCTACATATATGGAGCACTCATTGACGCGTGTTTGTGCTACTAGTTAATACTTTCTCCGTTTCAAATTATAATTTGATTAGTATAATCATACTGGTGCACAAAAGACATATTATTACTTTTGATTTGAAGGTACCAAATAATTATTTTGACCTTCATCGGATCCTCCGTGTCATTTTCCTATAGTATATTGTTTGTTTTTAGATTTCACTATAGCGGGCTATCGTTTGATTTGGTCAGCATTCAGCTGGTGCATGCGTATGCTATCGATGCACAACGGCTGACTTTTTCTAGGAATAACATGATGAGGCCGGGCAGGCAACGTGACATGATCGCACGGCGACCAACGGCCCGGCACGGAAATCGAGAAAAGGTTGCCAGACCAAGAAGAGGGCAGGGTCACGTTCTCTTCTTTTTCTTGGCGCTTTTCCTGCCGTCCCCACCGGTTTGGCTGTTCTCGCCCAACCCAACGCACGCGTCCGTCTGCAAACAATTCGTGATGTCAATGTGAATCTAAGCTCCATCTAACACAGAGGTTCCCTGAATTGAAGATGACTCTGAAGTAGTAGTGGTTTTACGAGAGAACCAAGTAATAAGACTAGAAACTGCATCTGCAACAACATGCTAGTATCGTCTTTACATGTTGGTCGTACCTACTAGTTGCTTTAAACCTTTTGATCTCGTTGTCGCCGTCGAGATTCCTCATCGATTACCAACGTAATAACGTACATTGTGCATTTTATAGCTCGGGATCCAAGATTGGAAACACATGGTATGCACGGGGAACCTTCTTTTTCTTTCACTTCACCAGACCCTCCCTTTTAACGTAGTAACTACAGTACATTATCCACAAGCAACCTGGTCACTGAAAGACAGTGTACGCACCAGTTGAAGACTTTAGGGCCCAATGAGATAGAAGGGGAAGGACGGAACAGGGCCCAACGCGACAGCCCAGTTATAAAAGAACGAAACCCAGGAGGACAAGCCCAGCTTATATAGCCCATTGGCCACTAGAGGCTTCCTCCACCGGCCCACCTTGTTTCAAGCTCAAGGCATGCTTGATGATGGGAGATCACAAGCCCACTCACTTGACCATGCCGGCAATTGCTTAAGGTACTCGCATCTTTTCTTCATTGATAGGTCCTCCCTGACAGCTCTACATGAAACTTACAATACTCATAACTAACTTGACAATTGATAACCAAGCCAGAATACTACCAGACAGAAGTAAAAAGGGGGAGCTTAGGAGTTTTTCTAACAGAGCATTCTTTAAATCCTCCTGCTTTACTATTACTGGGTGATTCCTCGCGCATTGCTGCGGGATTTAAAAAAGTTTTCGATAAACAATGAATCATACTTGTATTTGTATTACAATGTTAACTAAGTATGCAAGTGAGGTAAAAATCAATTCACGTTTGAGAATTCAAGATGATGTGCACATGAGAGAAATATCAATTAATATATCTTAGTGGGTTTTTAGTGCATCTTAGTGGGAGGTGATGATGTGGCTTCATGAGAGATGAGAGAAATCCTTAGTGGGGAGCCAAAACTAAGTTTTGTATGATTCTGCCGATTGGTCATGCTTGCATTTAACATACCTTCTAGTTCATACATTGCAACCACTAAAAAGTGGAACTTTACAAAAATTTGGCATTGACAAGAGCGATGTGAGATCATGAAAAAAACACACAATTAGAAATTAAGTTGTTTCCCAAACAACAATGGAAAGTTTTCTGAAAACATACACAGCGGATTAAAAACAAATGGCCATGCCATGGTAGATATCTAAACTATCAGAATCAGACTGATTTCCACAAAACTAGATAAGTACAATGTACATCACTACATCATCCGAGCAGCTGTCCAAACATGAAGTGGAGAAGAAAAATAAATGAAGTCGAACTGAAACTGGATGAATGAATTTCTCTCTCACAAGTGCAATGAATGTTACCTCAGCTTTATTGTAACCCATTTTCTTTTGAATACACCAACCATAAAAATAATCGAGGATGACATTTCCCCTCCATTTCCTGCTTGGAGATGAAAGGAACTCCCCACATATGAACATGGCAACTATGAACAGGAACAATAGCCTTTGCTTACAGTACAAAATGTAACCTTGTGAACAAACCCACCAAAAGAATGTGCCGAACCTTCATGGAGCAGAACCTGAGCTCTGTAATTAGCGGTTAGCATCGCCCTCATGGAGCCGACCGACAAACCCGTTGCTAGCCATGACCAATATCAACTCTTCTGTAACTAGACAAGAACTCTGCAAGAAGCTCAAAATAATCCTATGCAGCATAATCATTCTCAATGACCGGTTGCGTTCGTGTCCCCAAGGCCACAGGTGCCTGCGTCCGCCCAACCTGCGCTATCCGCAAAGTCTCCCCAGTCTCTGCATTCCGTTCCATAACCTCGAACTTCTTATCCCTTTTGTACCTCACCAGACACAGCAGAAGCGCAGCCAACAGTCCCAATGCTATGGCCGCCCCAACCACGCCGACAGCAATCTTCCACTCCTTTGACGAGCTTCCCTTCTGATTACCCTCCGTCGGTATCGGCGGGGTAATAACTCTGCCTGGCGGAGCAGGAGCTGGAGCAATGATCTCACTGGAGTTCACCACAATGGAGACGTGACCTTGGCGATACGTCGAGCACACATCGTTTCCCTCCATGTCCCGGAACTGCGGCACGCCATTCAGATCGAACACCACACACCGCGGCGCCGCGCTGCCTGCCGGCACCGGCGCCGCCCTGACATCGCCGAAAGTGACAGAGATCGGGCTCCCTGACGACGCGGCAATGTCGAGCTCCGGCAATCCCACGGCCGACAGGTTGGCCGCGTCGTAGACGAGCAGCCCGAGCACCGGCGCCAGGTAGGTGTAGCCGGGTAGCGGGTAGTAGTGCTCCGACGAGCCGCCGAGGTTGTGGTACACGAGCACGACGCGCTCGGCGTACGGCCGCACGGCGACGCCGGTGGGGACGGCGAACTCGAAGTAGTTGGGGACGCCTTTGCGGCGGAGGCTGCCGCTGCGCAGGCGGACCGCGGAGACGGCAATGCCGGTGAGGGTGGCGTTGTAGACAATGCCGGTGCGCGGGCGGCGCGCGAACGCCCGGTACGCGTAGCCCTGCAGCTCCGCGTCGAGGATCCTCGCCGGCGAGAGCGGCTGCGACGACTGCGCCGCCGCCGCGGTAGAAGAGGTGGACAAGAGCAGCAGGTGGAGGAGGTAGGAGGAGCAGATGAAGAAGCCCATAGCAGTGGGGCGGCCGCCGGCCGGAGAGGCTGCCTGCGGGGCAAGTGGAGTCAGGACGATGTTGTTGTCATCTATGGCGGCGACTGGGATTAGGGAGCGTGGAAGATCGAATAATCCTGTGCTGCTCTTAATTGGGGCAAACAAGGACGGGATTTGGCTGGGATCCTCTGCACGGACTGGCTTTAATTTACGGCGAGCCCCGGGTGAGCGGTCCAAGATAAAAAGCAGGCGGCTTGAGCAGAGGAAGAGAGAGCGGCAAGGCAATGGCGATGGAAGCGAGGTGTACGGGATCAAGTCCGACAAGAAAGTGGTGCAAGGCGACGAGAACGACGGCAACAAATCGGGGGAAGAAGCAAACACGATCGAACGGAAGAGGAGCCCTGCCTGCCACTGCTAGACACAGAGAGAGATCGCAGGCTTGTTACCGTTCCTGCTCGCTGAAAAGTGGGTCCACGGAAATCGAGAGGTCCGTTGTTGTCAGCGTCTGCGCGAGGAGCATGCCTATTGCTTTTTGTCGCTTTTGCTCTGTCATGTCCTCTTTCCTAACGTTTCGATTCTTCTGCCTTCCCAATCTCATCACCAAACTTTTAAAAATTCTCTCTCCAAATTTCACTTTTCATCTATCATATTCCTCATGTATGGAGTACTAAACGTGAGTAAATAAAAAAATTAATTGCATGATTTTGATGTACACGACGAGACGAATCTTTTGAGTCTAGTTAGGTCATGATAGGACAATGTTTACCACAGACAAACGAAAAGTGCTACAGTGCACTATAGTGTCCGATGCGACTTTTTCACCCCACTTTTCACCTCTTTCCATGGAACTAAACACCCCCCTCATTACCGGCGGGTCTTTCTTGCAAGCGAATGAAGCTTCTCTGAAAACTAGCTATCAGCTGACTGAGATTGAGTAGTAGCAAACTGACTGACTTAGTAGTGCTATGAGCAGCTGACTGACGTATGAGGTGGAGATTCATCCAAAAAAAGATGGAGCACTAATACTGAAAAGGCAGCAGCAAACTGGTGATGGTGTCTTTACTTGTACACTACTGGCTTAAGTAGTGTGTACTACCATGGCTGGCCACAGCAAGAAGAATATGATCGGATAGTCCACCTGGATGCAGAGTTGTTGATTACTCGTATCTTCCAGTGACGAGCAGGATGCTAAAATAGCTAGCACACAGATCCGGTCATCGCCCGACGTGCACGCAGGTAGTGGAATCGAATTGAAGCTCGAAGCAGCTGGATGTGTCAATTCCTTTTTTTCGTCTGATCAAGCTACTGACAGTGACAAATTATCTAGAAAATGGGAGGCACAAAACAACAAGATCCAAAAGTTCTTTGCTTGCAAAATGCAAAAAGTGTTTGTCTTGTCTTTGGATATGATCTTGCTTCACCTGACGTGGATGAATTGGAGAATGGTCTGTGCCCTGTGTCATGAACTGTATGCTCCCCTCTCCCTAGATGTGCAGAGCTGCTGTATCTGCTTGCCGGCCGCGCCCGGTGGTTTACTCCTCACCTGCAAATTGTCTGGTAGGTGGAGCTTGGACGATCGGTCGCTTGCAAGAACCCATGCAGCATGCAATTGGACAGTTCTTTCTTTGATTCGGATTCAATCCTCTCTTGTTGATGCAACGCATCGACAGGAATTCACATGGCTTAATGCAGCATTTTCTTAGTTCTAAGATGATACCAGTTACATCTAGTACCATGCAAGTAACAACAACCCCTCTCCAAAACGTTCTTCATTTTGCCTATTCACAGTTGTCAGATACTCACATTCAACCATAATCGGTACAGGAAGCCAAACCATACATATTACAGACTCCATAACCACATAGAGTCCGCTTTTCACCAATAACTACACACTTTATACAGAAGCAGAAACCTGTAAGTATATTGCAATTGCAAACCAATGTGGAGAAAGATTGGACAAAAAATTATGCACACAAGGGCACCACCAAAACCATTCGGAATCCCAAACAATATGGCAATTCACACCCTCAAGCTGTGTCAGATGCTGGCTTTGAGGGATCCTGATCCTGAGAGTTGCTGGATATGGGGGATGATGGCTCCTCCCCTGAGCTGGCCACCAAGGATTCAGGCCTCGAGAGCACCGGGGAGAGTTCTTCATCTCCTGAATTTTCTTCAACGACAGGTAACATATTCTCAGTGTAAATGAAGTTGCTGTCCTCCTCTGGGTCATCGTCATCCATGTCGCCATCATCTAAGGAGACAACATCCTGGGTAGTGGTGAACTGATGAAAATCTACTATCTCACGCAGGAAGCGATTTTCACGGGCATACATTGAGTTTTCCTGTGCCAGCCTTGATTTCTCGGCCAGTAAGGTCTCCAGTTGCACACGAATCTGTTTCAACAACGGGTTGTTCAGAGACAATTTTTTTTAAGAGTTCAGAGACAAAAAATTCAGAATATCATAGAGACAACCATGTTTACATGTTCCACAGAACGGGTTCTAAAAGAACAGTGAAAGTCTTCAAATGTTAGTTAAGAACAAGCACGCAGTACCAGCAGTTACTAGCTACTATGAAATGAGATAATGGCTTTAACTTCTCATCACTGTACAATATAGTTTCATAAGAACCAGATCAGCCACACTAAGTTTATGTGATGCCGAGTCTTCAGAAGAGGACAAGTACTGAAAATTATAGCACTTCATGGAAGTGTTCAGATATTGTGCAAGAGTAGGGAATGAACTCCAGAAACATTCAATTAACTTCAAACTGGAATGACCATTAACAGCAGTATGGCTATGGTGATGGATTATCAATTTATGCACATAAGAATCAAAAAGTGAAATTATCAATTTGGTGACTCGTGAATAGAAAATCAAGATGTATGTAATTCATGAAAAGAGATTTCACAGAAAAACAATTAAGTTTGATCAGAAAAAGATTACCAAGTCATCATCCTCTTCGGTTTTGCTCCCTTTCTGCTTTGTTTCTCGCAATATCTTGTTCTCTTCTTCTAGCTGAGCACATCTCTGCTTTGCAAAAACTAGATCAGCTTTAACGGATTTCAGTTCACGGAGTAGAAGTTTTGCTTTAGCAGCCATTGCATTAGCAACCTGAAAAAAAAAATCAGGAGGCAAGAGAAAGACATCACCACATAAGGTTATAACAAAGGATCATGTATCTACTTATCTGAATCATTAACATAATAATGGTGAAAGGTAGAGGATTGCTTATTCTTTTATCTTTCAGGGACCAAAGCATTTCTGGTTGTTTATTATAACCAGAGAAAAGTGCTTATAGTGCCAATTAGATGATCAAAACACTTATATTAAAATACAATAGAAATCCAATAAGGAATAACACAACATTAGGCATTTAGGCAACTTAAGCAGGCATCAGTGTTAATTCTCAACCCTAAATCCACAGTCAAAGGCTTAAGACTTAATAAAGGGCAACAGAACTAGAAATATCTCTCGCCAGCAAAAAAACAAATAAATGACACACAATTCATAAAATTAAACCATCACTTAGAATTTAAATTGAGTCCAAGGACCACTAAATGTTGCAAATACTTCAAATGTAAAAGAAACTAAACTTTGGGAGCATTGAGATTTTGGTAATCACATAGTACAATAACATATTTGTCATCAAGATATAAGCGTGTGGCACCTTACGTCGCGAGAAGCTTTCAATTGAGCCTCCTCAGCTGCAGATTGAGCTAGATCCATTGAGAGATTAGGAGTGCTGACTGTATGTACTGCTGAATTAGATATAGTAGAACTTGAACCGGTAGGCTTCCTTCTAATTTGTATTTTCTTTGTTTCCTCAATGATACTTGATGTCTTATTATCAACAATTGTGAGTCCTTCCTTTTAAACAAAGGAAGCAAGAAGTAGTTAGTTCCCCAGAGAGTTTTGCCATTAATCGGTGGGCCAAAGAAAAATAGCTGTACAGAGCTAAGTAGTAAAAGCCATTACTTCCAAGGCATTTTTTATTCTTCCACCAAGTTGGTTGACAGAAGCAGAAAGAGCCTCCGGCCTGATCCGAGCTGCAGCCTCTCCTGTCTTCCAGTGGTTTTCAAATGACCAACGGGACTGAGGGGCCTGAAGTTACAAAGAGTTACAAGATACTCCCTCCGGTATCGTATTAGAAGTCCTTTAGGACAGCGACACGGTCACCGAAGCACAACTTTGACTTCACTTTTCTATAAAAATATTTTTTGAAAAGTTATATATGTATATTTTTATGAAAGTAATTTTCAAGACCAATCTATTTATATGATTTTCACATTTCCAAACTCAACGATTTAAATGTTATTCATGATTTATATTCCCAATGTTTGACTCAGACCTTGTCTAAAAGGACTTCTAATACGATACCGGAGGGAGTATGTAAATAGAAAGGCAGGTCGGAACATGACTACTGAAAAGAAACAATTTTTTTCCCCCGAAGCAAAACACTACCGAAGAGAGACAAGGCCATACTCATGTGATTTGCGAGTGTCTGAATATTCAGACATGGTAATTACTTGCTGCCTCACCTGATCTTTACTGGATGCACTGGTGCTGCTACGAGGTCGTTCTTTTCTCAAGTCCTCAAACTTATGCGCCAAGGCGTCCTCGTCGAGAATTCCCTTGGCTTTGCTTGCCAAAGTTTGCCACAACCCAAGCTTGGGCTCATTTACGCTTTTGAACGATGTGTAACTGTATGATGAAGCAGAGTCCTACATTGGCAACCGTTAGTCTCTGGCAGAAACAAGCTTATTGTGCATACCAGATTCAGATCAGAACAGTGCACATGCGTCATGGTTTAGGACATGTAAAATAAGCAGGAACTAGGCAATCCACAGTGATCTGTGATATGGCATAACATTCAAGAATAAACCAAGCAAGGAGATGGTCTTTGATGAAGCAATTTTATTTTTTTATTCCTAATTCTGCTCGTGCATTCATGACAACGCAAAGTTTAGAGAAGCTCGATCAGACTTAGCAGATTTCAGTAGCACTAGTCTGGATGCAATCGGCAATCAAGAAATGGTACGGTACGCTAGAAGGAAACCTGCAACCGCAAGCAAGCGGGGCAGGCAGCAGATGAGGCAGGGGGAGAGAGAGAGGAGTGCGTGCCTGAGGATAGGAGCTCCGTCGATCGTCGGCGGTGCCCTGCTTCCGGCGGTAGGCCATGGGGAAGGCTGGTGGCGCCGCCAAAGGAAGAGAATCAATCAAGCAACCGACTTTCCACCGCCCTCCTCCGTGGTGGTGCTGACGGACGGCCAACCTAAAGCTGGCTGGCGACTCTTGCTTGATTCTCCCTCTTCTTCCTCTTCCCAAAAAAGGGGAAAAAAAGTCGAATCGAATGAAAAGGCTGGCGACAGCGAGGGTGTGCATATAACTCGGCCCCCACCAACACCAACCCGACCTTGACGACAACAAGCCTGGGCCGACCTGGGCTGTAGCTTGAGAAGATGGGCTGAGACGAGTGGGCCGGGCCCAAGTAGGATCTCTTCCTCTCCAAGCAAGCCCACCAGAGAGAGTGAAGAGACCAAAGCCAACCACCCTCTCTCCTACCCAATGCAATCAATCCCCCGATCCAAACCAAACAAACTGCTCCGTTCCGTTCTTCGTCTTCGTCGCTGGATCGATCGATTTGCCATTGGGGTCTGTCATCCCGATCCTTCGTTAAGGTGAGGAAGCTCCGCCACTATCTTAGGGTTTTCCACCAACCTACAAATTTCCCCCAAATGTCCCCTTCCATAATCAACGGTTGCCGGCAGCTCGGCAACATGCTGGCGCCACCGCTGCTCCGCCGCCTAGTCCCATTTAAATCCTGCTACCTGTTCTGAACTGTGTCGTGTCCATTTCATTGAGCCTCAGTGATGCGGGGAATCGAACAGCTCCCAGCTGTTAGCTCGATGTTTTCTTTTCTTTACTACTATTCTACTGTATCCGAGTTGGTTATGGCGAGACGGGCACTACTATGCATGACTGTTTCCTAAATACGGAGTAGATTGATTGCTTAGGTCTCCTCACTTGGCATAGAGTCTGACGAGTTATGATGGTCAGATGCCTGACCTATAGTTTGGGTGCTTCTTTCCCTTAGTGTTGGATTGAGGCTGAATGTCTGATTGCCGAATGAAATTAAATGTTTTGTTTGTTTATGCTTATATCGATCTGATATCATTCTGCAGTTATCATGACCATCTGATTAGCATGTTTCGTGCATGTAACCCTTCAATGCCTTATTTGTCTGCTTTATAACTGAAGACTGTTCCTTTGGCAGGTTCACATCTAGCAAAACTATTGTTTTGTGCTTAGTGATGCATATCATGGGCACCTGATCCAACTTTCCTGCAGAGAAATATCCTATCAGGTACAATTGGCCCCTTAAGTTGAGCTTATGTTTGCTGCTTTCCATGGCACATTGCTGACACAATTTTGTGCCTCAGGTTCCACAGCGCAAGATATCCATGTCTGATAATCAAGGCCATTCCAGCAGCTATGAACTTATTGTCACCCAACCAGATGTTCAATGCCTAGTTTGCACAAGGCCTTTTACTCTGGATACTGAGGTTATCGATAGCTTTGAAGCTTTAGCGATATGCAGAGAGTGCAAGATGACGGTACTTACTGACAACAGCAGAGATGAGACTGCCACTGCCACCACTAATCGACAAAGAAGACAAAGAAGGCGAAGATTCAGGGTTGCAAGGCATGAGCCCATTCAGGACATTTTCTCACAGCAGTTCTCCCAGTTGATCAACTTAGCCAGACAAGGTCATGAAGCAGATGTTGATTCTCCGCCAGTTCCACGTCATCAGGCATCTTATAGTTCTACACCAAGCCGATCCCAAAGATGGCACACTTCAGATGATGAAAGTGATGGACTCAGTTATGCTGATTCCATGTTTGGTGAAATTGAATCAAACATCAGTTTTGGTGATGATGGTGGAGAATCAGATGCTTCTCTTGAGCACCAAACCACAATGGGAAGGGAGATTGTCATTCAGCTTGACCGTGAGAGCTATATGAACACAGATACAGATATTGATCCCATGAATGCTGGAATAGGCCATTGGGATTCAGACGATTCAGAAGATGATGAGGATGAGCTGTCAGAAGAGTCCGATTTGGAAGCAGCCGACACCATGCAGGAGCACCGGCAGCAATGGCATGGTATCGCCCCAAGTGGATTGAATGAGCAGGAATCTGAAGATACTGTGTGGACTTGGAGAACAGATGGAAGCCAAGGAGTAAGCAGGACTAATTTGAGGGCAGACACAGAAGGGCAAGAAATCAGGAGACTTTTTATTGCTAATCCGGGTGATTATGTTGATGCAAGACAGTTCGAAATGCTTCTTGAACAATTTGCTGAGGATAACAATACCACAAGAGGAGCTCCACCTGCAGCGACATCTTCCGTTGAAAATCTTCCATCTGTGGTCATCTCCACATGCAATGAGATAAATGGTGGTGTCACCTGCCCAGTCTGCAAAGATGACATGCCTATCAAAACTGTAGCAAAACAGCTACCATGCATGCACCTATATCATTCATCGTGCATTTTGCCATGGCTTAGCTCTAGGAATACATGCCCAGTTTGTCGGTATGAGCTTCCTACAGATGACACAGAATATGAGAGGTCCAAGCGTGCCACAGTCAACGAGGAAGGTATCCATGGGGTGGAGCGTACCCATCCACAGGAAACTGTTGAAGAAACTTCTTATGAACCTGAGGTTGAAGGAAGTTCTAATACAGTTGGCGGTACAATGGAAGAGACTAATACACGTGAACATACTGTTTATTCTGCACAACAGCCTGACAGAACACATGGGCGCCATAGATGGCTGTTTATTGCAACTGCTCCAGTTGTAAGTCTTGTCAGTTTAGCTCTAGTTTTGTGCTTCACTAACCCTGCTGGCAATGTTAGAAGGCAACTGTGCCGTAGATCCCAGAGTACAACTAGGACACATGTAGACACAAGAAGAAGTTGGTGGTCTATGTTCTAAATATCCAGCACATACCCATTGATCCAAATTGCTTTGTGATGGCATGTGATTTTTGTCAGTGCTTGTGTCACTTTTGTGTGAAAAGGTTCAAGTTTAATTTGAAGTTCAGACTTTGTGTTTGCTGACGTGATCTGCTGAGGCCTGAGGTGTTCTTGTACCAAGTTCAGGAACATATATCTTTTCTTCAAAACTTTGCTCAGTTCAGTAAAGCACATATGATGTTTGCTGCTGTTCTTACCTTGTGTTTGGTAGTTTTCTTATGTTTGTTGTTTACACTGTAACTGTAACTATGTAACTAACACTGCCTGAAAGTTTGCCCATGCATTCCTCAGTTAGTGCCTCAAAAATCTGTCTTGAAGACTCGACGCTCATGATGCTTTTTGTACTTTGATTGACTTGTATATACGACTGTATGTCCTATGCTTCATAAGTTCATAGTTCATTCTTCTTTAACTGTGCTTACTGCTTAACTCTCCACTTCGAAGTTCGAAGTTAAATCTGTGATTAAAAAATCTATTGTTGTTTTTTTCTTATGTTTGCCTTATGTTAAAAAGGATACCAGTATTCATTTCTGAGATAATTCTTCACCTATTACTTGAAGCTTGTGCATATGTTTTATTTGAAGGTGGTATGTCTCCTGCACCCAGGATCTGAAAGCAATCTAAACAATGAGAAAAGGTCAGTAATCAGGAAAAGGACAGACCATCACTCATATATTCAAACCATTGCTCGTATGTTCAGTACTAAGTATTTTAATTTAAGATATAGCACCATACAAGTACTGATTGCCTTGTATATTTGACATTAGACTCTCATTTGCACCTCCCATACTTTCCCCTATCATGGAGAAACTACTTGAGATAGTTATAGTTCTTCTGATCACACTCCTTGTCTTAGCTCTAGTTTACTTATATGACATCCTATGGCTGAGGATGGAGAACATAAGGAAAAAGTTGAGGAGGCAAGTATAAACGGTCTCAAACCTACTTTACCCTATGGCAACATCCAGGAGATGAAGAGAATCCGACAAGTGCTCAAGTGTGTGCAGAGGCAAGACACCAACAGAAACAACTACATCTCCATCATCTTCCCTCATTTCCTTCTTTGGAGGAAGACTTGTCGTATCTGCAGAATCCTTGCTTTTGCTTGTCTGTTTCAGGGTGGCTGCAATGAGGCTGATAGCATGATTATTAGTCATGACTGTTTACATCATTCTGGAATCACAGTAATATCTTATCTTCCCTGTACAACTTTCCATAAACAAAGTTAGAAGCATAATGTTGTTCATAAATGGCTAGACAGTAAGGTTAATTAATTATGCTTGAAAATCACTCAGCATCAGTTTCCCAAATATGGGGATTGTAAGAATAGTGTCCTTAACCTAAGACAGTAACTGCTTTTTCACATCATACATCATAAAGGTAGTATTTAAGTAGGTCTTAGATGCCTCTTGCTATAAAAATTCAAATCAATTTAGCCTTGTGAATGTTTCTCTAAATATAGTAAGTTGTTCTATAACTCTGAGATACCTTTGCCTTTCACCTGTAACCTTATTACCTTATTGAATACTCATATTCTCATTTGTAGACAATCTCTCTCTCTCTCTGTCTCTCTCTCTCTCTTTCCCAATATACTTAAGAGAGGAACCAGAACCGCTAAAGTTTGGGGATAAATGGTGGGTACCAAAGTCATATTCTCTTATTCCTTCTTTGATAATTCTAGTGGCTTGGGAGGTATGGAAACAACAGAATTCCTGTGTGTTTGAAAATGCTAGGCCTTTCATTCAGGAGGTTCTTAGGGCTGTCAGCACTGACTTGAACCCAAGGCGACCTGTTGTCAGCACTCGAACCCAAAAGCTCCAGAAGGTTCATCAGATAACCTTGGGCGTTTAGGCTCTGAAGGTCTCGAGTCGAATCTGTTGTAAGTTGTGGCACGCCTATTTTAGTTGCTAGAGTGGGTGTGTGGTGTTCTTGTACTTGGGTAGGGTCTGACCAGGCTTGTGTACTCTTTTTCAATCTTAATGAAATGACATGCAGCTCTCCTGCGTAGTTCGAGAAAAGAAAACTCACATACCAAATTGGAACTGATTTATATTTACCATTCAGAGTAGTATGTATTATTTTGTATCACGATATTATATTTTTTATATTTCCTATTCATGTTTGGAAATTGGAACAGGGCCCGTATTCCTTTATTCAACAGGAGCTGTGGAGATATTGCATGTTGCTCAGCCAGAAATGGTGAAATACATGGGCCACTGGGCTCCATCAGAGCTCGGGAAGCCAAATTATCTGATGAAATCACGCAAACCTCTCTTTGGAGGAAGGTATATTGATGGCAAATGGTGACCTTTGGGCCTATGAGAAGATCCTTGCACCAGAATTCTTTGTAGAAAAAAAATCAAGGTTCTTAATTTTTACTTAGAAAACACATACAGCTGTATCGTCAGCCTAGCTATGTCGTTCCAACAATGATAGGGTATGATAGGGCTAATCTTGGATGCAGCAATTCCACTGTTACAAGAATGGGAGAATATTCTTGATGGCACAGGAGGTAGTAAGGAGATCTACATTGATGGATACTTGAGGAACTTTTCAGCAGATGTGATTGCCAGAGAGGGGCTTGTTTTGGGAGCAGTTTCAGAAAAGGAAAAGACATCTTTGGTGCCTAATGAAAGGAGGCTGGCCTCTTTGGTGCCTTGGGGCTCATCAACTAGTGCTGCAGTGGAAGTGACACAAGCCTGCAACACCCTGCCATCATCAGCAGATACATCATACATGCTAACACCGAATTTGATATGTGTGGTTGTTCCTGGTGCTGCCACTGTTTATTTAAAGTTCCTGCTGTTTTGTTCGTTCTTGTGGTGAACTGAATCGCATACTTTCCTACAATTTTCTGAGCTTGGCAGAACATGTAATGATATTTGATCTATCTATTTCTCAACCGTGCAAATGCCTATATGTTTTTTTGAAACTTATGTTGCCACCTTCAAATATTTTAAAGTTCTGCCATCCTCTTTGATTTCTGCATCAACAATGTGCTCCTCCAAGACAACTTGCCTCCAGCTTGCCGCCTTTTAAGACAGGGTAGCATCCATTGGTGACTGCCTGAGTGATGAGGTAATTATATACCTATTCTCTTTAAAACGTTGCATATGTTTTTAATTTCTTTTATTTTTGTGAATGCTCTGGAGCTAAATTAGTGACTTGCAGAATGCAACATGTCTGGGGTGGTGGAACTGAAAACTGGTTCTTATATTTTTATGAGGTGAAACAGGGTTACAGGGAGGGCATTTTTCAAGTGGATTGGCATAAGAAAATGGTAATAGACAATCAATAAATGGATGATATCATACAAAAGTCATCTGATCAACTGATTGTTAATGATTGCTAAGGTTGGAAGCAGCCTATATAAAAAGTGCAAAGGTCAAACAAGGGAACTCACATGCTTGGGGTCTTAACGGAATATAGTTGTGGTTTCTTGAAGACCTAGTTTACCCTGGCATATCTGGCATCGCCTTGTATCTGAATATTCCCCAGAACACTTTCTTCCTCTCTCTTCCTGAGCCTCATGGAGGAGTTGCCTGCACTAACTATTGCTCTTCTTGTTCTTAGCTTGGCTCTGTCATACTTGTTGCACCAGGTATGCCTAAGGTCAGAGAACCGAAGGAAGAAGCTGAGGTGGCAAGGCGTAAAGGGTCCCGAGCCTACTGTGCTCTATGGCAACACCAGAGAGATGAAGAGGATCCAGCAAGAGCCCAAGATTGTACAGGCACAAGACGCAAACAATTACTTGTCCACCGTATTCCCTCACCTCCTTCTCTGGAGGGAAACTTATGGTATGTCTGTTGTCTGCAAGTGTTATAACAGTGATTTGATTGTTTGTTCAATCAGACTGATGATATTGGTTATCTCTTTTGAATATTGGGGAGACATTTTTTTTAATCCGGTACAACTGTCGAGGTGTGAATTACAATGCAGATTAAGTTCCAGAATGCCATCGCTATAAAAATTAGTTATCAAGCATGCACTGACAACATTCTCTTGAGAAATGAAAGTTTAACTGGCCAATTCACCTCTTGTTGACTCCTTTCTTATATAAAAAGCATGAATGGATCCTTAATAACGTAAAACAGCCTTTTCTTTATCTTATTTTAGTTTACTTCAGTTGTAAATAAAGGGGAAATTCATTAAATTAAACATGTAAGAGAAATGGTAGCATGATGCTCTTCTGAGGATGAAACAAATCTTGTGTTGAAAGTCTTTAGTAGCAGATAACTCTCACATGCATCTTCCTAGAAATTTCACTGGAAATAATTGGATTTGATTAAACAAGTCTATCTGTTTAACAATATAGTTTTATGTCAGGTCATTCTATAATACACAGTCTTGACTGTTTGGGCTTACATGCACCTTCCTAAGAAATTTCCACTGGAAACAAAGAAAAGCCTATCTTGTTAACAATATAGTTCTATTTGGCATCTGGGGTCATTTTAAAATATAATAGGATTTCTTCTCTTGACGGTTTTGAGCTTACATGCATCTTCCTAGTAATTTCACTGGGAATAATAAACTGCGTTTTATTAGAGTAGTCTTTCTGGTTACTAATACAGTTTTACTTGGAATCTGGATTCTTTTTAAAATATAATAGCTGTCATATCTTGATAGTCATTTGGATCATCATCATTTCCTTTTTCTTTGAAAGGGACATCAGTTGACTTGTGAATTAAAATTCCCACACTGATTCTATATGTTGTGTTTCCAATGGGGAGATTGTGTAGCTAATTGATGTGCAAGATTTGCTATTTTGTGAGGAACAACAAAAGTTTGATAAACATACCATCTTTAAAAGAACAATATCTATTCTGGCCCTTTTTCATATTCATGTCAATTTTCTAGATTATTTGTGTCAGTTCTTCTCACAATGAGGTAAGTGAATTGTTAATTTTGAACAGGCCGGGTTTTCATATACTCAACGGGAGCTCTAGACATACTTCATGTCTCTGATCCAGAAATGGTGAAGGACATTGGTCACTGCACGCCATCAGAGCTGGGGAAGCCCAATTATCTAAAAAGATCTCGCAAAGCCTTATTTAGTGGAGGTTTGTTTACATTGAATGGTGATGAATGGGTCTATCAGAGGAAGCTCATCGCGCCGGAGTTCTTCATGGATAAGATTAAGGTACTGCAGTACTGTTGCTTACTATTTTGGGCTGGGAAACATGGATTTCCATCATGGATGCAAGAATACTATATATATGCAGGGTATGATAGAGCTGATTGAGGATGCAACTGCTCCATTGTTGGAATCATGGGAGAGCATGCTCGACAGCGCGGGAGGGAGTAGGGAGATAGTTGTCGACGATTACTTGCGGAAGTTGTCGGCAGATGTAATCGCCAGGGTTTGTTTTGGGAGTAGTTTCACAAGAGGAGAAGAGATATTTTGCAAGCTTAGGCAGCTTCAAAATGCAGTTTCTCAGCAAGATGCCCTCGTGGGACTCTCTGCATTTTGGTAAGTACGTCATTTGTTGCAGAAAGAAGAAATAAATTTTGAGATTAATGTAGCAGATCATCAATGCTATTACAGGAAGTACCTGCCCACCAGGTCCAACCAAGGAATAAGAAAGTTAGATGAGGAAATTCGGTTACTGATCCTTGATGTCATAAAGGAACAGAATAACAGCACGGGTTACTGCCTTCTGCGCATCATTATCGATGGCGCACAAGGTTGTCAACTGCAAGGGCGTGATGCCGAGGACTTCATCGTTGGCAACTGCAAGGGCATGTACTTTGCGGGGCATGGGACCACGGCAGTGACCCTCATCTGGTGCCTGATGTTACTGGCTGCACACCCTGAATGGCAGGAATGCGCCCGAGCTGAGGCACTAGAGGTCTGCCAGCAAGGAGCAACACTCGATGTCAATGCTCTGCGCCGACTCAGAATTGTGAGCAAGCAACCGTTCTCCATAATCCATTACATTGCATTTGGACCGCTTAACACTACAATTCCTGAGTTACAAATGCAGATCACGATGGTGATCCAAGAGACTCTCCGGTTGTACCCTCCGGCATCGATGATGATGCGTGAAGCACTGATGGACGTCAAGATCGGCGGCCTGGACGTCCCCCGTGGAACAATCATCCAGGTGGCCAGATCGATGCTGCACCAGGACAAGGACGCCTGGGGCCCTGACGCCGGCGAGTTCCGTCCGGACCGGTTCGCCAACGGCGTGGCTGCGGCGTGCAGTCCGGCACACATGTACATGCCGTTCGGGCACGGACCCCGGACCTGCATCGGGCAGAACCTGGCGATGGTTGAGCTGAAGGTGGTGCTGGCGCGCCTGCTGAGCAGGTTCACCTTTGCACCGTCGCCGAGTTACCGGCATGCGCCTGTCTTTCGCCTGACCATTGAGCCTGGCTTCGGCATGCCCTTGGTGGTGACAAGGCTGTGATCATGGTTTTTCTCTGGGATGCGTCAATCAATGTTGCAATGCTTGTGGTGTCTTTGGTTGCAAGAATAATCGTGGACAGTTTGCTGAACTTTGTACAATATCAGGACAGGAGGCTTTGCTGTAACAGTATAGAAGCTTTGCCGAGCGTTGAACGCCATTGCAGATGCTATAATAGTGATCTGCTTCGAAGAAGCAAGTACAGTACAGATTGGTAATCATTTCATCAGGATCAGCCTGGATAGTGGAATATTCAGACTGGATCCTGAAGATTGTATAGCAGTGTTTCCTCTCCAAAATCGAAATCGTATAGAAGTGAAAGTGAATGAATCTTGTTATGCTGGGAGCATGGGACAGAACCTATATTATTGTGTCCAGTCGAGCTCATCCATGGCCCTGAAGAGTTATTTACTAATTTGTGGCCCCATGGGAACTTGGTGAGAAGTGCCATCTGTTTGTTGCATGTACAGAGTAGCAATGGGTCGTGGCGTCAGGTTGCTGCGGTGACCCGTGGGAAAATCGCCACGGTGCCTATTCTATTCCCATCCCTCTAATTTTTCCCTGGGAATCGTTTTGTTGCGATGGAGGAGATTAGGACAGGAGACACCCTGATTGAGTCTGAGTGAAAATGAATTGATTTCCCTTCCAATCTCAAAGATTCCACTGACAGCCATCTTCATTTTCAGTAAAAGAAGCAATTTCGTGTGTCCAATTCTTTGATCGGCTCCCTGATGCCTTTGGACTGGGAAAATCAGGACTGCTTCCTGGTGATTCCGAGGCTTCAGGAATTTCTTGCGGGTCTCCAGTTACGAACTGGGATGTTCGATTTGAGTTTCCGGTGTTCAATTCTACTCTGTAACTACAGTTACACCTTCTACATCTTTGTTCAACTCATTCAAGACTGGAGAGTATAATAACACTTCTCTCTGCCGTCTAATCGTGATTATTATTTGGTGGCGTCTATGCTCACTAGTCTAGCCTTTTCTTTTTAGCCGGCAATTGGTGGCGTCTTTATGTGCTAACTGCTCACAGGGTCAGGGCGTGAGCTTCATCTGCTACTTTCCAGCTTCCCAGCTCCCAGACTCGCAGACAGGCAGAAATGGAACCCACCGGCTTCTCCTCTCTGCGATGGTTAAGCCTGCTACCTCCGGTCTTGTTCTGTGTCCTTCTCTGCGCCTACCTATGCACCATCCTATGGCTCCGACCGGAGAGGCTCAGGCAGAAACTGAGTCGCCAAGGAGTGAAGGGCCCCAAGCCTTCTTTCCTCTTTGGGAACATGCCCGAGATGAGGAGAATCCAGCAGCAGCTGGTCAAGTCTGATCAAGAACAAGAAGATCGGTTCTCCTCAAACTATGTGGCGACTCTATTCCCTTACTTCCTCCACTGCAACAGGGTTTATGGTATGTTGCGCAACTTGTGCTGATTGCTGTCTATTTGATCCCAAGTATCTTTTTCTATGGATTTTATTTAGAGCAGTGTTTCTTCTTACTTAATTTCCCTCAAAGAGAGATGTAGCATTTTTCTTTCATGATAGAAAATTTTAATGATTTTGGGTCAACTGCAAAATTGTAAGGGCAAGGGCATCCTGCTAATATATTTTGAAGGGGTCCTTGAGATGTGGTCTTCTCCAGAGTTGTATCGTGATAAGACTACCGGGTTGAATCTTATCACATGTATTGCATTGTACCACACATTCATATTTCCTATTCGAAGTTTACCATCTCGTCATATTGTCACATTGTGTTAGGTTCCATCTACCTGTATTCCACTGGAAGCATACAAGCTTTATTTGTGACAGATCCAGACATGGTGAAAGAGGTGGCCAACTGCAAGTCTTTGCATCTTGGAAGACCTCGCTACCTGCAGAAGGAGCTTGGACCTCTTCTTGGTATGGGAATCTTGACGTCAAATGGTGACCTTTGGGCACATCAACGAAAGGTGATCGCACCGGAATTCTTCATGGACAAGGTTAAGGTAAAATTCATCCTTAACAATTATAAATCTCTTACTTGATAATTGAATGATTCACGGGTCTAGTTGACAAGTACTAGTAGTTCTGCAAAGAAAGGTCCCAGTTTTTTCTTTTTTTTATAAGAAGGTCAGGTCCCAGTTTGTTTTGCTCTAGGGGGGTGCAACCAAGGGGCTCTGGTTGTCCTTCACTGCTGGAACTTGTATCGCGTCGTGCTTATCTGTTTGTTGATGCTCAGCCGATGTAAACGGCCCATCTGATATTTCTGTGCTAGATACGCTGTAAACACTTGAATGCTTTGTTTCTATGAAATGGGGCAAGGCATAATGCCTCTCCTAATAATAATTAGCTTACTAAATGCCTTGTAAGAACTACTTATCGTGGCAAATATCCACAGGGAATGGTGAATTTGATGGTGGAAGCTGCAAATGAAATGTTTATTTCTTGGGAAAATGAAGTTGAGAGGGTAGGAGGCAGTGCAGAGATGGTGGTTGATGAGTCCTTGAGAAACTTTTCGGCTGATGTCATATCAAGAGCTTCTTTTGGAAGCAATTTTTCTGAAGGGAAAGAGATATTTAACAAGATTCGACAACTTCAGATGGCAATGGCAAAGCAAAATATGCTTATTGGTGTTCCTGGTATTAGGTATGTAACAAACACCACCTCTTGTACTATTCTTCTTTATGTTGAAAATGCTTGTCACGTGAATGGAATCCTTCAAAACTTGGGAGTGGTGTTTATGTTCATCCAACCTATGTGCTGGTGTGCCACACATCTGAATTTTCATGTAAACATCCATAAAAAGAGAATTAGCTAATTACAGAAATATAACATGCATTGTTGGATGAAATGTGGGTGTGGGGCCAGGGAAACATATCAGGGACACACTAGACGATATGTTTCATCCCAGTGATCCGGCACAGACCCTGTAAAATTGCTCAACTGGATACTATCAATCCTAGTGCTGTGACTTGCAACCTACCTTTTCCTAAGCAATTCATTAATATAATTATACAAATACACTTGTGAAGTGTTGTAATCAATAATTTTGTTATGGCTACATGGTTCTAATTATACAAATGTAAGGTCAAGTTGAGGCAATAGAATGCTAAGTGGTCATGTATTGAATTTACTCTTCCTGGACCTGGACTATGTTATTTTTCCTCCCGATCTGAATTAAGATGTTCATTCAGATATTTACCAACAAAAGGCAACAGAGAGATTTGGAGTCTAGGCACAAGCATTCGCAACCTCATCTTAAACATAGCGAAGAGGCATGTACATGATTCAGCGGCATGTGTGAATAATAATCTCCTGCATTCGATCGTTGAGGGTGCTAAAGCCGGTCCTTTCAGTTCATGCACGCCTGAGGATTTCATTGTTGACAACTGTAATAACATCTACTTTGCTGGGCATGAGACAACGTCCACCACTGCTGCTTGGTGTTTGATGCTTCTAGCTTCACACCCTAAATGGCAGTCCTGTGCTAGGGCTGAGGTCCTGGATGTTTGTCAGGGAAATCCACTGAACACAGACATGCTCCGGAAGTTGAAGACGGTATGACTATTATCATGATCTGTTGATTTCTTACTCTTAGAACTTCCGGTATGACTATTGCTGACGAATAATCTGTTGAGTAAAGCTTTGGTAACGGTAAGTACTATCAGACTTTTGACTTGTACAGATCCAATTATGTGTGTGCAGGTAACAATGGTGATCCAGGAGACACTACGCCTCTACGCACCAGCAGCTTTTGTGACACGAGAAGCTCTGAATGATATAAATCTTGGCAGCCTCAACATTCCGAAAGGAACCAACATCAGGATCCCAATAGCACTGGCTCACCGGGATCCTTCCATATGGGGTACTAACTCCGACGGATTTGATCCGGGCAGGTTTGCCAATGGCATTGCAGGCGCCTGCAAGCCCCCTCATATGTACATGCCCTTTGGTGTCGGTACCCGGACCTGCGCCGGACAGAACCTGGCCATGGTTGAGCTCAAGATTGTTCTGTCACTCCTGCTGTCAAGGTTTGAGTTTGCGCTTTATCCCAAGTACGTGCATCGCCCAGCGTTCAGACTGACCATTGAGCCTGGGAATGGCGTGCCTTTGATTCTTAAGAAGCTTTGTTAAACCATGATTCGTGTCAGTGTATGCTGGAGCTTTCTGCCGCTCCTTGTATCGCCGGTTTGTATATATATCTTAGTTTGCAAGAATTGTTTGAACGTCATTGTAGTTACTTGTTATGATGGTTTAAATACCACTCATGGGAGCAAGAATTCGTTAATCGTGATGGATGCTTCTGTCACACCTCTGCATTTCTGCAATGTGTGTTCTTCTGTTAGGCTGGGTGGGACTGCATTTTTCTCCTCCCAGCTGATAGGCCCAGATTGGGCTGTATTCCGGCCCGATCCACGGGAGGAGAGAAAAAGAGGAAACGTCTCCTCCTCCTTTTCCCCTTCCCATCGCCGCCTCTCTCGTCGTCGGCCGTCGGCGGTCGCCTTCGCCTCATCGCTGCTGCCGACTTTCCTCCGAATCCAGAGTCGCCTCTTGAGATGGTGCTGCGGCGGGCGGTGGCGGAGTGTCCCAAGAAGGTTGCTGGGCTGGTGGACCTGGTGAACCTGCCGACCGCGCTGCGGGAGTTCGCCGGGGGCCGCTCCCAGATGTCCCACCTCTCCTTCTTCCTCCGCGTATGGTCGCACATCAAGGAAAACAACCTACAGGTACCCCCGCCCCCCTCGTTTCTTTGCGAAGAAATTTCAGTAATTAGTTGCAATGGTTGCTGCTCATTTATTGCGGCAGCCGGCAGGATTTGGTTGCTCGTTCGTTCGTTAAAGTTAGCTCGCACACAATCTTTGATACAGCGTTGGTTGGGGGAACCTGAAATTTTAGGCTAATGGGAAAACAGAAGAATGGCAGCTGGTTCTGACCAACATTTTGTTTTGTGCTATGAGGTTTATGGGATGAGAGTTTGGAATATTGTTATTATTATCTGAAAAAGTGTCTCATCTCCCTTGGTCTTGGCAGTGAAGTTTACCCTGTTATGATCTAGGAATCGATCAATGCAGCAGCAGATAATGACGGCAACTAAGGACTTTTTGTCCACTTTGCAATTACATTCATAAAGATGCATAGTAAACGGTCGAATGTATATGTATAACTTCAGGTACCGATATAAACTTTATTAGCTGAGAATCTTTGACATTCAAATTGGGGAGTGCAAGCTCATCGTGGGAGAATTTCGATCGCTTAATGTTGCCTGTCATTCTATCTGTTTCCAGATCCTCCATTTGAGCTGATAATATGTGGCACCATTGTAGTCACCAATTTAATTTGATTTGGAGCTGACAAATAATTGTGTTTCGATGTTGAAGCCCGTTTGGAGTGGACCTGTTTACATCCAGAAATATGCCAAAAAAAATTATCAGTAGTAGCACTGACATGAGTCTGTTTTCATTTTACTACTATTTTTCTTTCATTTCCACCACTCTTTTATTAGGCATAATCTTTTTCCTCACATGGGACAAATATCATCTGTTAGCGAACTGTTTTGTATGTCAGAATACTCGAGCACACTCATGACCGATCTCTTTGTATTTCCACTGGCCGGCACTGGTTAGACTGATGTGAGGAAAAACTGACAAGCAACTCATTTTGTGTACCTTCCTGTCCACATGTCAATGCAGATAATGCATAAATAATAACTCTGAAACTCTCTCACAGAGCATAAAACTCACTTAATACAAAGAAAGAAAACCCTAAGTTCACTTCTGTCAAAAGCATAGTAACAATCAACTGTCAACTATTACAACCCGTTTGGGTCACAACCAAGCAGATAAGCAAATTGAAAGAAAAAGAAGCTGCTACTATACCAGGACCTGCTATCAGTTGGTTGCCACTGTAAGATATTAGAGCCAAAATGGACAACCATTTTGTTACATAAATAAAGTTTTCCCTTATGTGGCTTCATCGTCATTATTATGTTTTTGAGATTGTATCAACCCTGATTTGCAGGACCCAACAAATAAGAACATTGTGAACTGTGATGAGAAGCTGAAGACTGTATTATTGGGCAGGTCCAAAGTGCAGCTATCTGAGCTCCCAGTGATTGTTAAGCTTCATTTCCCAAAAGTTCCAAAGTCATGACAAGATTAGCGTAGAGGTATTGTATGTTGAAGCTCTGTGGAAACCGGATGGATTTATGTTTATCTGGGATAGATAGAATCATGTATGTGTTGCTTTGCTGAAATTACCATTGCTCGGCTATCTGTACTGCAAATGATACATCGGGTGTTGTGATTGTTTTTGCTTATCCTTTCTTTTTGACCTGTCTGTATTAAGTGTATATTCTGCACACTCCTCAGTGACGGCAATGGCAATTTGTTGAATCTGTCCAAGTGAAGGTGAAACTGGTCAAGCGCTCAAGCAGTTTTCCTCTCCTGCATTTATGAGTTCTATCCGTCTATTTCTGAACGAATTCTAGTGTCAATTTGTGAACCACTTTGAAACAGTCAAATCCATCCGGTACCGGCCAGATCTGTCGCCGGTGAGCGATTCCGCCGCGCGTTTTCCCATCGACTCCGGATCATAGCTGCGTGGAAACTCTCTTTCCTTGGATAGAAATAATGGCAACCTGTCTCCTTTTCAATATAGATTATAAGCAATTTCATGTATTCGATTGGGATCTATACGTCTGGACTGAGATTCTTTTCATGCTTCTCAACTCAGAAAATCAGGGGTGACTCCCAAGTTTCAGGAATTTCTTAGATTTGTTAATTTCAGATGTTGAATCTGAATTTAGGACTTCTCAGTCCATTGGGTTCAAGTTACTTGTCTGTGATGTTAGTCAAGTTCACTGATGCCCATATTTCGGTATGGACAATTGCCGAGATTTGTGCTGTGCTGCATCTTGCGCAATTCTTTTAAATAAATACGCCTTGCCGCCTACTCTTAATTACATCTTCTAATTCCCTGCTCACTATATATTATTTTAGATCACAGATGATTTATTCTGGTGATGTGGGCTAGTTCCATCATGGCAAGCAGACAAAGATTCTCTCTAAAACTAATGCTTGTTTTATGCCCACTACTTATTTATTTTTCTTTCTTATTGTCTTGGGAATTTTGGCAGTATCTTATGTGCTAACTGCTCACGTACAGTGATGCGTGAGCTTCTCTGTAGCTGTCCAACCTTTACTGCTCCCAGCTGCGCATGGGTCAGCAACAAATATCTCTAAGTACAAACATGGAACAAGGCTTCTCTCTCTCTCTCACACACACACACAAACATGGAGTTAGCCTTCGCATCACTCCAATGGCTGAGACTGCTACCTCCGGTCTTGCTCTGTGTTCTTCTCTTCTCCTACCTGTACACCATCCTATGGCTGAGACCAGAGAGGCTCAGGCACAAACTGAGGAGCCAGGGAGTGAAGGGCCCCAAGCCTTCTTTCCTCTTTGGAAACATAGCGGAGATGAGGAGAATCCAGAAGGAACTGGCCATGTCTGTCCAAGAATTTGAAGAAAGGACTGCTGATAATTTCTCCTCGGATTATACAGCCACCCTGTTCCCCTACTTCCTTCATTGGAGCAGAATTTATGGTATGTGAAATGTCATAGACTTGTCCTTAGTTATTTCAGCCAACTTCTTTTTTCTTTTAGGATGCTAAGCTGTTGAATTATGTGCCTTCGTGGTAATTCTTGTCTCCTGTGAGTTTTTGGAGCCATTCTATTCTCTGGCCATACAAAGATTTGGTGGAGGTGAAACCACTGACACAAAGTTCCTTAGGTTGAAAATTATTGGTACATAGTTCACAGTGTCTCCTGGAATCTGTTGTCTGTCAGATGCGTTTTAGTGAGTTTAGTATTTGTTTATGTCAATTCAGGCTCTCAGATTTATGAATTTATCCATTTTTGAGCTACTAAATTAGTGCATTACTGTGAACTTGACAATATTGACAGGACTCTGATTGGATATGACTTGGCAAGAATTTGTTTTTGCATTTCCTATTCAAATCTTAATAATTATTGTATATTCCAAACTATGGCAGGATCTATCTACTTGTATTCAACTGGAAGCATACAAGCTCTGAATATGACAGATCCTGACATGGTGAAGGAGCTCGCCAACTGCAAGTCTTTGGATCTTGGAAAGCCTTCCTTCTTGCAAAAAGAGCGTGGCGCTCTTCTAGGCATGGGAATATTGGCCTCAAATGGTGAGCTCTGGGCACACCAACGAAAAGTGATTGCCCCAGAGTTCTTCATGGACAAGGTTAAGGTAAAAAGCAAGCCTTAAACCTCTGCTTTGGTAGCTGCTAGCTGAGAATGCCTTGTTTCCTGGAAATACTTACAGAGCATGTTGCACCTGATGGTCGATGCTGCAATCCCATTGTTGATTTCATGGGAAAGCATAATTGGAAAGGAAGGGGGCAGTGCAGAGATTGTGGTCGATGAATCCTTGAGGAACTTCTCAGCTGATGTCATATCCAGGACTTCATTTGGAAGCAATTTTGCTGCAGGTAAAGAGATATTCAACAAGATTCGACAACTTCAGATTGCAATGGCAAAGCAAAGTGTACTTGGAGTTCCTGGAGTAAGGTATGTTGAATAAATCAAAATTGTAACACTCCTCAGGAGTCAGGAGTGTAACTCCTGTTCCAACTGGGAAATTAAATATATATTTAAAAATATATACGCTGCACTTTTTAAATAAAAATGTTTGTCTCAAGCAAAGTAAATGGTACAGTAGATGCCAAGCTTGTCTCTGTTTTTTTTTCATCTAACGATGGTCCCTTTTTTCTTAATTATGCTTCTGCTATTCCTATATTGCTCAAAAATAAGCATCATATATAAGCTCTATGAGTTATTCAGCATACATATATTGTAACATTTTTCATCTTCAGTACATAGGTGTTAACACCACTTGTTCTATCTCCTTTCTGATTCAAATGATGACATTGATCCAGATACTTACCAACAAAAACTAATAGAGAAATCTGGAGCCTGGACCGCAGCATTCGTCGTCTCATTTTAAATGTAGCAACAAAGCACGAGCAAGATTCAGCCGCCTTATTGACTAAGGATCTCCTGCACTCAATAATTAAGGGTGCTAAAACCCGTCACTTTGCTTCACAGAAGCCTGAGGATTTCATCATCGACAACTGCAAGAACATCTACTTTGCAGGGCATGAAACAACCTCAACAACAGCTGCATGGTGCTTGATGCTTCTTGCATCACACCCTGAATGGCAGTCCCGTGCTCGGACAGAGCTACTGGATATTTGTCAAGGGAAACCGATAGAATTTGACATGCTGCGGAAGTTGAAAATGGTGTGCCTATAAACACAGTGAACCGAGTACTTTCCTTTACCAGACAAACTTATCACCATTGAAAGCTTTCACTGAACAATTTAAAATCATCTTTGTGCAGCTAACAATGGTGATCCAGGAGACACTCCGCCTGTATCCTCCAGCAGCGTTCGTGACACGAGAAGCTCTGAAGGACATAAAGCTTGGCAGCCTCAACGTTCCAAAAGGAACCAACATCAGGATCCTAGTAGCTCTGGCTCACCGGGATCCTTCCGTCTGGGGTCCCAACTCCGACAGGTTTGATCCGGGCAGGTTTGCCAATGGCATAGCAGGCTCCTGCAAGGCCCCTCATATGTACATGCCCTTTGGTGTGGGTACCCGGACCTGCGCCGGCCAGAACCTGGCCATGGTTGAGCTCAAGGTTGTGCTGTCACTCCTGCTGTCAAGGTTTGAGTTTGCGCTTTCGCCAAACTACGTGCACTGTCCAGCGTTCAGATTGACCATTGAGCCTGGGAATGGCTTGCCTTTGATTCTTAAGAAGCTTTAGGAAACCATAATTTGTGTCAGTGTACACTACTCATCTAAGTTAGGGGCTGGAGATCTGTATCTGTATGGATGTACATCTTGGGGAAGAATTGTTGGGATGTCACTCTAGTTACTCGTCGGTATGGTATACATAATACATGGGGTGAAAAATTATTTAATCGTGAATGCTTTGCTGTCAGATACCAGCAACTGAAATTAATGTGTGACTTTGTTACCCGCTGGAAGCAAATTCAGTCCTAGTGGTTACTCAGTAATGGCTAATTAATTGTAACAACAATTTTAAACATAAAGGTCAGGATGGCCGAGTGGTCTAAGGCGCCAGACTCAAGTTCTGGTCCTCTAACGAGGGCGTGGGTTCAAATCCCACTTCTGACAATATATTATTATTATCAGTTTTTTTTTTGCAAATTTCAGCCCTTATGTAGGTGAGGTGAGAAGCTAGGAATAAGAATATCACCATCATGTCATCTCTAAGCAAAGTGCAAAAAAGGAATGCACAATTACAAAAAGGCTACGTGCCTGGGACCAAAGAGTACATTGTGGGTGTTTGATGATGGACGTCATTTTTATTCTTGCTTTACAAAAAAAATACTCGTAAAAAGAGTAAAGCTTAAGCCATTTTATTTTGATTTTTTATTGTATAAAGCTACTCGTAAAGAGTGTCTGAGTTGCGGTGAGAATATGACTGTAGTAGTATAGAAAAGGCAAGGTTGTTAAAAAGAAGGAATGGGGTGTCTAAACAAAAAGCGGCACCAGCTGCATATCCATCCGTTCGATCATCCTATTGTGTTTATATATACTGTATGTACATAAGCAAAGATCAAACCCCTCATCATATCATACAGTAATAACACCTAGTATATATAAAAACTAAAGCATTTAATCTACCAGACAACCAACTCTACAGGAACAGAATGATGTATGTATCTGGCGCTGTGCTGCGACCGTGTAAACACAAGAAACCAAGGATGCCGAGGCGACGCCATGAGAGGGGTGGGTGCGTGGGCGCCGCCGATGCCGACGGACAACGCCCAGCAAACCAATACGGTGGCAACACGTAACGTGACGTGAACCCGCACCAAACAAACAACACGGGCGAACAGCAAGCCACCATGGATGATCGATGGATCATAGCTCTGTGCGGTCGTTGCACTGCTGGCTTGTCACCTTCATCTCCTGCACGCCGATGACGAAGCTGCAGTCGGAGTAGGCGACGGCGTGGCGCTTGAAGAGCCCCAGGATGGTGACCCTCCCGGGGATCCTGGTGCTGGCCTCCATGGCGACGGACCCGCTCTCCACGTCCGCCACCAGCTGCGCCAGGTCCGCCGCCAGCCGGTCCGCCTGCACGGTCAGCGCCAGCTTGACCTCCCCGTCGCCCCGGCTGGGGATCCGCCCCGGGTCGATGGCCGCGTCGCCGACGTGCGCGCCGCGGTAAGTCAGGTCGGTGTGGCCGCCGGCGTCGTAGGCGAAGGAGGCCGGGTTCGGGTTGTGCACCGCCACGGTGAGGAGGAGCGTGACGTTGAGCTGGAGGGACAGCGCCGGGAAGGTGAGGCGCGGGGCGACGCCGGCGAGGGTCGTGGAGACGAGGCGCGTGGTGGGGTCCCGGACCTTGAGGACGGTCAGGAAGAGGACCAGCAGGGTGATGGCGAGCGCGAGGAGGATGGCGAGGGTGCACACGCACAGGCACCGCCGGCGGCGAGGGTTGTTTCCCTTGGCTGGTGGGGGTTTGCTTGTTGAGGAGGGCCAGCCGGGGTCGGCGCCGGCGGTGTGGGTGGGGAGGACGCTGCCACCGGCGGCGGAGGCCATTGGATGCGATGAGATTGGAGAGCGGAAAAGCAATCGGCCAACTGAATTAATAAATAGGGTACGCGAAAATATGGTCGCGGCGGGCGGGAGTTAATGGAAGGAACGGAGGGAGGTTGGGGGGTAACTGGTTGCTGCTTGACAACGGCCGGCTGCCGTGTCCAAGCAGTCACTCATCTCAGCTCGGCGTCCCGTTCACCCGTTGCGTCTCTTCTTTTCTGGTGCCGCGTCTCTGGCTCTTGTTATTGCAAACCAACATGCCAGCAGTCAAACTGCCACAAACTCAAACGGAAAACCTATTCTTGCCACCTCTGCTTAAATCCCACAGTTTTTCCCGTCCAACTATTTAGAGGCTGTTTGGATCCACATGGCAAGAGAAAAAAGAGCTAAACTTTTATCCTCAAGAAAAGAGTTTTGCCATTAGGGGTGTTTGGATCCAATGGCAAAATTTTTGGCAAAAACACATTGAAACCCCATTCTCCCTCCTTTTGCCATGGGGTGTTTGGAGGCAAATGGCAAAAGTTTTGCCATTTTGCCCAATTTTGCCACAATGTTGAGCCAAAAGATTTTTGTCATCTTATTTTTCATTTGCCCTTTTGCCATGGGGGTGTTTGGAGGCAAATGGTAAAAAAAGTGGCAAAATTTTGCCTATGGATCCAAACGGCCCCTTAGATTAATTCGCTTTCTTTACAAGAACAGAACTGAACTGACATATGGTGTGGTTTTAAAAAAAAGAAATCTTTTTTCCACAGCTGAATTGAAGCAAATTAAGCTGAATTTCTGCGCTTTCTCATGTCGAACGCACAGGAACGAAATCAATTCCAGCGCGTTAGCCGGCAGCAGTTGCTATCGCTGTCGAATTCGGCACGCACTTGGATCTCTCTAGTCTTTGCACTCCGTTGGATGTCACCATCCCCCCACATAACTGCTTACCCGTGTTCTTCTTCTGCAGGACCCCCATCCGATAGGGAAACCCTCCTTCCACCGGCCACCCACGACAAACACACAATACACAGCAAATGCTCCGGCCTATCTAGGCGACAATTTTTTGTCCTGTTTGGCAGATCAGGCTGACACGTTTTCTGCAACACATAAATCAAACAGCTCCAAGGGCATTTTCCTGGCTCCATACTGACAACCTAGTCTATTGATGTTGCCATCACAAATAGCACAACACACAATAGAAGCATTTTATGCAATGATAACGGATCAAGCTACAACTGAGGAAAATATGAACAGACCCCTTTCACATATGAAAAAACGGTCCCAGACAAATCACAACTTGGGATCGTCGAATCAATGCAAACAGACACGATTGTGATGCGTAATGTCAATTCAGACTCACCAGGAAAACGTAGCTGCATTATGCTAACTAGGTCAGAAATCTGGAGGCAGACATGAAAATGCAAAGTAACCGCTGCAATTTATCTGCACTAAAAAGGCGTGAGCAGCACAGTGGAGAAATTTACTTCAAAAAAACACAGTGGAGAAATGAAGTAAAGTTACGAGCATCACATTTTCACAGTTACTTAAAGTACATCGTCTCATAGTTCAAGAAGAGCAAGAAAAAAATTAAAATACTTTAAGTGGAAGCATATTATTCTTTCCAGTTGCCAATAAAATTCATATAACATGAGGTGACGAAATTCATTTTATTTTAATAATATCGTAGACAGGGGGCGGAGCTTCAAATTTTCACTTCAACCAAAACGGAACACATTCTTTGTACCATACATCGCATGTATGTTGCATTTCCATTTTTCAAAACAACTTAATTGGTACAAGAAAGTACATGGTTTATTCAGTCATACACATCAATATTCTCTGTAAAAGATAGGCACGCCAATTTTACACTCAGTAACAAGCAGTCACTAATAAGTTTGAACCAGTTGCCTAGATGGCAAGTGAAATTCATAGCTCCATCGGGAAGTTCATTCTTGAGGATAGCACCTTCAGAATCGCATGGTACAAGGACTAGAACTGGGACTTGTCAAGGCTGTCGAAGTAGGGATGCTCCATGGCAGCGATAGCTGATATCCTGTTTGAAGGATCAAGCTGAAGCATTTTCTGCAACACATCGATCACAAAACCATCAGCTCAATTTCTTTCTTTTCTCCAGGAGAAGATAACTCAGATTCTGGTTCAACGGGAATGGTGAAACATCCTAATAAAGCCATAAGCAAACTTTTCTATTTTAGGGCATAATCAGATAATGATTTAGCTCTGAACTGACAATTTAACCAATGTTGTCAATAGCAAATGAATGTTGGAACCATCAATCAAGTCACATACAAGGGTAAGACACTAGAAGAAAACAAGCAGAAGCAGAGACGGTAGACCCATTTCAAATATGAAAAAGGAAATGGATCAACTTCAGGCTAGATAATTGAAGAAAGGTCTCTTAAGTAGGTAGAATAACACATTCAAGTACAGATAACTTACTGATAGCAGGTCAATGCCTTCGGGTTCCAGCGTTGGCACGGCACGGGCCAAACTTTGGGGCTTCCACTGCGGAAACTCATGCCAATCCCTCAACCCACTCACTCCAGGCCACTGCTCCTCACTAGGTGTTCCCATCAACCTTTTCCAGAAGAAGACTTTGGTCAATCCATATTCCATGGTACAATATAAATTGATTAAAAAAATCAAGAAAATCAAACTATCATCACATATTCAGATTATGCTGAGAAAGAACTCATTTATTCCAACATTTGCAGCAAAGTTCTAAGTGCAAGCATTCCTTAAACTTTTTTTTTTGGCGAAAAGTATTCCTTCAACTTGATAAGAGAACAATAGCTTGATGATCCCTAGAACCTAAGCAAGGTATTACACATATTATGGCACGAATGTCTGAATGCAGAAGAGAAAAGAAGACCTGAAGATGTGAAGCAACTGTTGCAACTCAGAGTCACCAGGGAAGAGAGCTTGTCTTCTGACCATTTCAGCTGCATTAAAAAGTTATGAACATCACGATGGGATAAAAGATTTCAGTATGAGTGTGAAATCCTTCAATTGCATCATCATCTCTTAATTAAGAAGAGCAAGGCCAAAATTTAAAGCCTAAGCACAATATGCTATTTAGTTGGCCATATTTTCAATGATGATGGGGACAATGTGAATTGTGGGGCATTATTAAGTTCCCTGTACAAGATCATTGGTTTATTTTTTTTACTCCATATGTTGTACATGTAATGCATCAACTTTTCAGTGCACGATAGGATACTTGGCATCAAGACTAAAAAGGAGAACAGGCATACCAAAGATACATCCAACCGACCACATATCAACACCAGTTGAGTAATGTGTTGCTCCAAGCAAAACTTCAGGAGCCCTGTACCAAAGTGTAACAATCTACACACACAAAAGAAACAGAATATGAAAGAGCTTACTGAATCATCCTCACAAACTCTGTTAGAATGTTGAAATCGTATCGGTTCATCCAACTGCCAGATGGTAATCAGTACCTCATGGGTGTAGCTTTTCATTGGCACGGTGAAGGCTCTACCTAGCCCAAGATCTGCAATCTTCAGTATCCCCTTCTCCTTGTCAACCAGCAGGTTTTGTGGCTTTAAATCCCTGTAAATTTGAGCATGAATAACATTACAAAAATGCAATGTTGCATCTGTCTGATGAGTTTAGGGGCATAAATCAGACGAGAAATCCAACCGGTGAAGGACACCATGGCCATGGCAGTGCGCAACTCCTTTGCATAACTGATATAAAAAATTCTAGAAGGAAGTAAAAGAAGTACATTAGTCCAAAAGCAATCAAAGGATATTGAACTTCTCAAGTTGGTATGTGCTATTGGTATATAATGACCATAATCGACTACGACATAAAATATAAACAAGTAGTCAAGAAAACAAAAGTTGCACATGTGAAAGTGCATCTAGGCATTTAATCTATTTTGGTGATTAATGAAAATAGAAATTTGGATATGATGCTTTGCATGAGTTGTGCAGAATAAAATGAAATAAAAGGAAGACAATACTAAAGGAAGGACCCCAACGCTCATCCATATGGTGGAGGACTCAATTGGTGGATTTAAATTTAATTTTCCGTTTGAAATTGAGTATAGGACCACCGTACTATCAAGGGGGACGTAGTTGATAAATTCTAGTTGCTAAAAGTGCTTTGATTGAGATGACAAACTCTTGATAGTCACAAAAACACTTCACAAACACCTTTTCTGCTCGGCCGGAACTTAGGCCGGAAGATCCGACCGGAAGTTCCGGGCGGCTCGGTCTTGCGTTTTTCCTGGCCGGAAGTTCCGGCCATTGCTTCGGAAGTTACAAGACTTAGCTGTTTTTCGAGCTCACAAGTGTCCTGTTGCAAGTTCCGACCCGGGGCCGGAAGATCCGACCGGAAGTTCCGGCCGGCTCTGTCTTGGCTTTCTCCGGGCCGGAAGTTCCGGGGTCCCCCGGAAGATCCGACCTACTGTCGGAAGATCCGGCCCCTGGAACTTTTCTGGAGTTTTCCTCACACATATCTGTTGCTTATCGGAAGATCCGACCAAGTGTCGGAAGATCCGGTACCCCTTCGCAGTGAACATAACGGTCATATTTTGGGGGTTGGTATATATACCCCTCACCCCCTTTCATTCACTGTAGCTGAACACACTGACCTAACACGAGACAAACTCCCACTTGAGCATTCACTCCACCTCTCTACTCCCTTCCAAGGTTTGATCCTTCCAAGATTCACCTAGGGTTTGAGTGAGAGAGAAGATTTGTGGTGAGAGACCTAGTGCCATCTTGAACTCCCTCAACTAGTTCATCTCTCAAGCACTTGAAGCACTTGGATTCGTCAATTCACGTTTGTTACTCTTGGAGCTTGTTCCTAGACGGTTAGAGGTGCCGGTGAACTCCCATTCTCTTGTGGTTTGAGTCCCGGAAGTTTGTATTACCCTCTCTCTTCGTGGGAGCACATAGTAAGTAACTCAATCCTCCTTTGTGGTTGATTGGGAGAGACTTGGGGTTAGTGTGACAGCCCGGCTCTTTGTGAGCATCTCAACGGAGACATAGCTCCTTTGTGGAGTGAACTTCGGAAGAAAATTCTTTGTCTCCACTTTCATTCTTGTTCATATTGTTTCTATATCTTGATTTGTCCCGATCTACTTATTTGTGGCTCTACTCTGATATTGATCATATATAGAAGGTTCCTTACATCATTTGTGAGCTTTGTATTCAAGTGGAATTGTTAAAAGGTCATTAGTTTTCAAATCTCGAAGTTTACTTGTATTGCCTGTCGGAAGATCCGGCTTTCCATCGGATCTTCCGGTTGTCTGTCCCTGTCGGAAGATCCTGTACAGTGTCGGATCTTCCTGGCCGGAAGATCCGAGACTGTGTCGGATCATCCGACTTTCTGACAGTTTTCGGAGGAATTTTGCAGGAATTTTTAAACAGGCCTATTCACCCCCCCTCTAGGCCTAGTGTTGGTCCTTTCAATTGGTATCAGAGCCTAATCCCTTGTTTAGGCTTAACCGCTAAGGGAAAACACTATGGCCGGTATGGGAGATGTATCCGAGATGGCTTCCGCCCACAAAGATAAACATCCGACGCCCGTTGAGTCAAGCTCGAGTGATGATGAATTCAACATTAGCGATGTTGATGAAAGCTTGGATGAACAAGAAAAGAAAAAGCAAAGAAGGGAGAAGATAAGGAAGAAGATTAAGGAGAAGGCCGAAAGAGAGGCACAAAAGCTTTTCAAGAAGAAGATACGAGAAAGAGACGCTCTCGACGGACTTCACTCGGTGTCTTATCGATATGAGACATCTTCTTCTAACAAATCTTTTGACCCTTCTAGTCTTAATTTCTCATCCATTCCAATGGGCAAAGTCCCCAAATTCAATGGGATTGACTATGCCCGATGGAGTGATGATATGAAAATTTACTTGCATGGTCTTCATCCATCTCTTTGGACTATTGTGAATATAGGTGTTGACAAGAGTGCAACGCCAAGTCGTGAACAAGAATACGACATCTTCCGCAACTCTCAAGCCATGACCGTGCTTAGGAGTGCTCTAAGCTCTTATGAGTACAACAAGATTAGAGGAATCGATAGTGCCAAAGAGCTATGGGACACTCTTCGAATGGCTCATGAAGGATCGGAAGAAGTCAAGGAAGGCAAGGTGGATCTCCTACAAGGAGAACTAGAAGCTTTCGTCATGAAGAAGGATGAGTCCTTGCAAGAAATGTATGATCGATTGAAGCTCCTAGTCACCGAAATTAGGATGCTTGGAAGCAATGATTGGGGCGAGAACAAGGTCACAAAGAAATTGCTTAGAGCATACGCACCCAAGAACCCAATGCTTGCCACAATGATTAGAGAAAGTGACAAGTTCAAGACAATGGTGCCTATGGAGCTATTCAACAAGTTGCAATATCATGAAATGAATAGCTTGGATGTGACAAGGTCTATCCAACAAACCGAAGTCAAGACCATCGCTCTTAAGGCCGAACCAAGCAAGAAAGTTGAGTCAAATGAGAAGACCTCAACTTCCAAGAAAAACGAAGATTCAAACGACCATGAGAGCACCGATGAAGAAACCGCTATGTTGGTTAGAAACTTCAAGAGATTCATGAAGACGAGAGGTGAAAAGAAGAGCTTCTCTCAACGAAGATGCTATGAGTGTGGGGAGAAAGGTCATTTCATTGCCGATTGTCCCCGCAAGAAGGATGACAAGGATGACAAGAAGATCAAGGACAAGGTCGGTGACAAAGACAAGAAATACAAGGAGAAGAGTCGAGAGTACAAGAAAAGGTTTGGAAGCGCTCATGTTGGTGAAGGTTGGGATTCATCAAGTGACGACTCCGGTGATGAAGAAATGGCCACTTGTGCCATCCATGCTCCTACATCAACCTCAAGACTCTTCAACAACATTGATGAGAGCGATGATGAAGCTCCCATGTGCCTCATGGCTCAAGGGACCAAGGTATTTGACACCACACCACCTTCTCCATCCACTCTATCATCATCTAGTAACATTGAAAATGAACTAGATAATGAAGAAGCCGAATATGAGAAAAACATGATAAAGAAGTTTGGTAAAGACGGTTACAAATTTATTAAAAAACTACTAGAGAAAATTGGGAAAAGAGAAGAGAGTCTCGAAAGGCAAGAAGAATTGCTCATCCTTGAGAAGGAGAGAAACCTTGTCCTAGAAGAGGCTCTAGTTGAGGAGAAACTCAAGGTTGAGAAGTTGGCTAGTGAGTTATCTCAAGTCAATGACTCACGGGAGAGGATGTCAAAGAACTTGTCTTTGACAAATGACTCTCTCACTAACCTAAAGAATGCTAAAAATGAGCTTCAAGAAAGGCATTCAAGCCTAGAGATCAAATACAAAGATCTAGAAGCCAATTTTAGCTCACTTTGGGAAAGTGCCAAGAACGACTCCAAAACAACTCTTGACTCAAGTGGCTCTACTAGTGAAGGTTGCTCAAGATGTTATAAAATTGATTTGGATGCTTGTGCAACTAACATTTCAAAGCTAGAAGAGAAAGTCAAGGCTAAAGATGCTCAAATCCAAAAGTTGACCAATGCCATTGGCCAAGATCAAAGTAAGAACAAGAGTGTATTCGAAACCCACCCGGCATATAAAGCCGGTAGATATGGTACTATCAAGGATGGGCTTGGATACACTCGAGGAGGAAAGGCAAATGGCACAAAAAGGGTAAATGATCGTGATGTGACATTGTTCACCAAGGGGACCTATCTAGGTGAACTAATGGATGCGGCTCATGGGGTGGTAAGACCCATGGAGTCCTTGCCAAAGAAAAAGGTATCCACTCAAAATGTCAAGATCAAGACCAAGAAAGAAAAGAAGGTCATTGAGCACAAGTCATCACCAAACTACTCCATCGACTACATGGTCATTTGGGACCAAAATGGAAAGATGGCGGTAAAGTATATAGGTGCTCACGCTAGGAAAATGATGAGAAGTGTGTGGGTGCCTAAAATGTCTAAAGCTAACTCTCAAGGACCCAATCAATTTTGGGTACCTAAGTCCAAGGCCTAAAACTTGTTTTGTAGGCATATTCCTCCGGAGGACCTTCGTGGTTATTGGATAGTGGATGTTCAAATCATATGACCGGAGAAAGGAATATGTTTGCGAAGCTACAAGAATATGACTCACCCGTTGAGAAGATCACATTTGGTGACAACAATCATGGTGATGTCATAGGTCAAGGTGAAGTAGCTATTTCACAAGACTCATCTCTTTCAAATGTTTATCTTGTTGATTCTTTGGGATACAACTTGTTGTCGGTTTCACAACTTTGTGAGAAAGGCTACAATTGTCTCTTTACTAATGAGGGTGTGAGCATCCTAAGAAGGGAGGATTCCTCTATTGCATTTACGGGTCGACTTAAGGGAAAGCTTTACTTAGTTGATTTCACAACTAGTAAAGTGGAACCGAAGACTTGTCTAGTGGCAAAATCTAGCTTGGGTTGGCTTTGGCATCGCCGGCTAGCTCATGTTGGGATGAGGAACTTGGCCAAACTTCAAAAGGATGAACACATCCTAGGACTAACAAATGTTGTGTTTGAGAAAGATCGGTTGTGTAGTGCTTGTCAAGCCGGGAAGCAAGTCGGTGCACCACATCCACCCAAAAATATTTTGACTAGCTCAAGACCACTCAAGTTGCTTCATATGGATTTATTTGGACCGGTTGCTTATGTTAGCATTGGCGGGAACAAGTATGGACTTGTCATTGTAGATGACTTTTCCCGTTTCACATGGGTCTTCTTTTTGCAAGACAAGAGTGAAGCTCAAACAATCATCAAGAGATTCATTAGAAGAGCTCAAAATGAGTTTGAGTTGAAGATCAAGCATATAAGAAGTGACAATGGGACGGAGTTCAAGAACACAAATGTTGAAGAGTTTCTTGATGAAGAAGGAATCAAGCATGAGCTTTCCGCGCCATACACACCTCAACAAAATGGCATTGTTGAGAGGAAGAATAGGACTTTGATTGAGATGGCACGGACCATGCTTGATGAGTACAAGACTCCGGATAACTTTTGGGCCGAGGCGGTTAGCACGGCTTGCCATGCCACTAACCGTCTCTATCTTCAAAAGTACTTGAACAAGACTCCATACGAGATCCTAACCGGTAACAAACCAAAGGTGCACTACTTTCGAGTCTTTGGTTGCAAATGTTACATTCTTAACAAGAAAACCAAAAGCTCAAAGTTTGCACCTAAGGTTGATGAAGGCTTTCTACTTGGTTATGGTACTAACGAACACGCCTACCGTGTTTTCAACAAAACCACCGGTTGTGTTGAGATCACGGTAGACGTAAAATTTGATGAATCAAACGGCTCTCAAGTAGAGCAAGTTATAAATGACCTTGTAGATGAAGTCCCGCCAAGTCAAGCCATCAAGAACTTGAGTTTAGGGGAAGTGAAGCCTCAAGAGTTTCCAAATGAAGATGAAGAACAAGACCAAGATCCGGAAATCATGTTCAACATCGATTCATCACCGTCAACAAGAGTTGAACCACCAAGCTCATCACAAGATCAAGTCCAAGATCATGGTGACGATCATGACCATGACAATGATCAAGGGGGAGCTCAAGGTGACGATGCTCAAGATGTTGAGTCACATCATGAAGAAGATGATGATGGACCCATCCAACGTCAATCAACATTCTCACATCCAAGAGTTCACCAAAGTGTTCAACGGGATCATCCCGTTGACAACATTCTAGGGAGCATCCAAAGAGGGGTAACCACTCGTTCACGTTTAGCAAATTTTTGTGGATTTTACTCGTTTGTCTCCTCTTTGGAACCTCTCAAGGTAGAAGAAGCTCTTGGAGATGCGGATTGGGTTATTGCAATGCAAGAAGAGTTGAACAACTTTTCAAGAAATGAAGTATGGGAGTTGGTCCCAAGACCCAAGCAAAATGTGATTGGCACCAAGTGGGTTTTCCGGAACAAACAAGATAAAAATGGCATTGTCACAAGAAACAAAGCTAGATTGGTTGCTCAAGGCTTCACTCAAATTGAAGGGCTTGATTTTGGTGAGACATATGCCCCGGTGGCAAGGCTTGAGTCAATTCGTATCCTTTTGGCCTATGCATCACATCACAACTTCAAGTTGTATCAAATGGATGTGAAGAGTGCATTTTTGAATGGGCCTCTCGGGGAGCTAGTATATGTGGAGCAACCACCGGGATTTGAAGACCCCAAGCACCCCGACCATGTCTACAAACTCCATAAGGCGCTCTATGGGCTTAAGCAAGCACCTAGAGCATGGTATGAATGCCTTAAGGATTTTCTTCTCAAGAATGGCTTTGTAATGGGCAAAGCCGATTCTACTCTCTTCATTAGGAAAATAGACAAAGATTTGTTTGTTTGTCAAATTTATGTTGATGATATAATCTTTGGTTCTACTAATGAAACTTTTTGTGAAGAGTATAGTAGGATAATGACCAAGAGATTTGAGATGTCAATGATGGGAGAATTGAAATTCTTTCTCGGATTTCAAATCAAGCAACTAAAGCATGGCACGTTCATATGTCAAACCAAATATACAAGTGATATGCTCAAAAAGTTTGACATGGCCAATGCTAAGCCAATCAAGACCCCTATGCCGGTGAATGGTCATCTTGATCTAAATGAGGAAGGCAAATCGGTCGATCAAAAGGTATATCGCTCCATGATTGGTTCCTTGCTTTACCTTTGTGCATCTAGGCCGGATATTATGCTTAGTGTGTGCATGTGCGCAAGATTTCAAGCCAATCCTAAGGAATCTCATCTTATGGCTGTTAAGAGAATTTTTAGATATTTAGTGCATACTCCAAACCTTGGCTTGTGGTATCCCAAGGGCTCCACTTTTGATCTACTTGGCTACTCCGATTCGGATTATGCCGGTTGCAAAGTAGATCGGAAGAGTACAACGGGGACTTGCCAATTTCTTGGTAGGTCTTTGGTGTCATGGAGCTCTAAGAAACAAAATTCCGTTGCGCTTTCCACCGCCGAGGCCGAGTATGTTGCAGCCGGTGCTTGTTGTGCTCAACTACTTTGGATGAGACAAACCTTGAGTGACTTTGGTTGTGAATTCAAAAATATCCCACTTTTGTGTGACAATGAGAGTGCCATAAAACTTGCAAACAACCCCGTTCAACACTCAAGAACCAAGCACATAGACATTCGACACCACTTTCTTAGAGATCATGAAGCCAAAGGAGATATCGCCATATGCCATGTAGGAACCGAAAAACAATTAGCCGATATCTTCACCAAGCCTCTTGATGAGCAAAGGTTTTGTTCCTTGAGGAGTGAGCTAAATATCTTGGATTCTCGTAACTTGGCTTGACTTGTTGCACACACAATTGATTGATGCCTAGACTAGAAGAAAAATGATCTTATTCTATTTTTATTGTGTGAGTTTTTCAAAATTTTGATAGTTGGATCTTTTCTTGTTCCGAGTTGATCATGGTTATGTGTTGATTGTTTGTTGCTGATCAATTTTGGGACAAGTTTCTTACATGTTCATCAGCTAGTTCTCTCAAAATCTTCAATCAAATCTCGTCGTGGAAAATCATCTTTGGGACACATCTTCTCTGGACCGGATCTTCCGACAGTCCCCCGGAACTTACCCCTGGAAGTTCCGGGCGGCTCTGTCTCTCATCGTTCTCTCTGAAATTTTTCCGGATCTTCCGACTCGGTCGGATCTTCCGACACTCTGTCGGATCTTCCGGACCTGGGAGCTCTCGGAACTTCCGGTGCTGTTCTCTCTCTGGTTCTGTTGCTACCGGATCTTCCGACGCTATGTCGGAACTTCCGGCCTGTGCGCGAATTTAAATATCTGGACCGAACCGTTATCTTTCTCATTCGTTCTCTCTTGTCCTCCACCGACGCCTCCTCTCTCCCTCTCTTCACCCCATACGGCGATTTGAAGATTGGACCGTGGATTTCTTCATCGAGTGACATCGTTTGATTCCCCAACTCTCCAAGACTCAATCTCCATCGGATCTTCCGGAGTTTTCGCGGGAAATCTCAACGGTATTGATTCAAAATCCCCATCGCCCGATCTATCAATGTAGGAGGTTCTAGCTGTTTTTCCCTTGGTGAATCATCTCATATACATGCCTAGAACACTTCCCTATGATCTCATGTCGTTCGGTGCGCTAAATCTTCGGTTCCTACGTTTTTAGGGTTTGACCCGACCCTGTCGGATCATCCGATCATGGACCGGAAGATCCGGACCCCCGGATCTTCCGACCCATTGCCGGAAGATCCGACAGAGTCAAGTCCTATCCTATCAACTTAGCTGCAATTCCTTGCCTGTGTCCCTAAATACACCTTTTTCATATCTTGTCAGATGGTTAAGGAGAAGGTTACGCAGAAGAAGACCACATCTTTGACAGTGCGCCCAAGCATCGGTCGCACTAAGAGCTCATTTCATCCTCCCAGCGGTTCATCCTCTGATCCGGATTCTGCTTCAGATAGGGAGACAAGAGATGTTGGAAAGGGCAAGAGATCAATGGAGCAAGCAGCTTCACGCTCTGTTCGTGGAAGAGCCCAATCCAGTGTGCCGGGGCGCAAGATCCCGCCTCGTCCCAGAGTTAAGCGGGCCAATCAAGAAGAAGGACCAGGGACGCAGTACAACGATGACATTGATCTATCTTTTCTTGCTAACAACTTCATCAGTACTGCTATTCCTTTTCGTCACTCACTTGACAGTTCCTTGGTCAATTTCAAGCTGGCCCAGAATAGCATGAAGCCCCTGAGATTCAGTGAGAATGAGGATCCAAGGAACATCCAGTACAAGCTCTTCAAGGGTGATCCTCGTTTTTGGGTTTCACATCAAGCTGATTGGTATGAATCTGTAATTCTCAAAATGACCCGCATTTGCACTCCTATGTATTGGGTCGACTGGAAATACCTGAAGAGTTTCCCACCACCGCTCAAGCCAGTTGTTGATGATGTTTATAAGCGGTGTGTGGAGATGGACTTGGACAAGTTGATGGCCTTTGAATGTCCATACAATGAGGAGGTAATAGCCCAATTCTATGCCACTCTATGGGTCGATGAGGATCGTTATGAAATGCATTGGACCTTATGTGGAAAACGCCTATCTATCTCTCTACATGACTTTGCTAGTTTGTTTGGGCTTGCTGAGGAGACCGCCTATGCCCATACAAGCAATGATAGGAGCAAAGTGGATCTTCACTTAGGCAGAATCTTAGATGACACAAAGTTGGCTTTCATGTATGATCATGCATATGGTGAAGTTGTGTTTGGGAAATACAAGGGTCTTTCTCCTTTCTACAAATTGCTGAATCAACTTCTTAGAGGGACCTTGTATCCAAGAGCAGGAGATGCTGACAATATCTCCAAGAGGGCCAAAAACTTGCTGTTTCAAATGGCCCCCGGGAAGCCCAAGTTCAAGGTTTTCAATTTCATTTGGAATGAAATTATTTACTGCTCATATGATGCTTCCAGTGGCTGCCACTATGCCCCATACATCTTCCACATGATCAAGCATGTGTCTGGAGTAAACATCTTGTCTGATAAGCTCCATCCTGCATACAAATCTCCTCAGGGCAAGATTACACAGCTTCTGAAAATCAAGTCAAAGGCTTATCAAGGTGCTCCAACTCCATCATCTCAAGGTGCTTCTTCTTCCCAAGCTCCTCCATCAGCTGCTCCCGCTCCTTCTAGTGGCCCCTCCTTTACTCCCAAAGGCAAGAAGAGCAAAATAGATTTTCTGCTCCAAGGCATGTTTTCTTGCTTCAACATGTGCAAATATCAAGTCAAGAGGTCTCATGAGCGTGAGCAACGCGCCGAATATGATAGATACATGGCGGATAAGCGTCACAAAGAGCTTCTTGAAAAGTTAAACATGCCACATTCTCCTGTTCATCAACTCAGGGAAGTTACTCCTCCACCCTCTTTTGCAAATCCTTGGGAGGATTACTCACAGGAGTATGTCTTTGGTGCCTCTCAACACCAAGGACAAGGAGAAGAGGAGATAGTAGAAGAGGAAGAAGAAGTTGAAGAAGAAATAGCAGAAGAAGAAACTGAGGAAGAAGAAGAGGAATATGTCAGTGAGCCCGAGACGGATGAGGATCGTCGCAAGGGCAAGACCGTTGTAGCCGATGATGATGAGGACGACGATGATGATGACGATGACGAGGGTGGTGATGATGACGACGACGACGAGGACGAGTAGCTCCCTTTTTGGTCCTTGATGACAAAGGGGGAGTGAATGTGGCCATTGGAAACTCATCACCTATCTATCTTTTATTCATGTTCTAGCTTGTGAACTTGTGAGAACTTGAATTTGTGTTATGTATGGTGTGCCAAGTGAGACTTTTATTTGTAAGACTTAATTTGGTTATTGCTAGTGTGATGTGGATCTCGTTATCTATTTTATTGTGAGTTGCTTATGAATGATGTGATGTTATTTCTCACTTTATTGATGTGTACATCTTGTCATATGCATCACGTTTATTTCATCACACCAAGCACTTTTATGCATCTTATTTTGAGAGACTCTTGCAAAACATGTGCACAAGCATTTGAGGCTATTTAAGTTGAACATACACATATTTAGGGGGAGCCTCTCCAAAAAAACATTGGATGCAAAACATGAATTTTATTCCCATCTTGTGAACCCAAATTTGTGTTGTCATCAATCACCAAAAAGGGGGAGATTGAAAGTGCATCTAGGCATTTAATCTATTTTGGTGATTAATGAAAATAGAAATTTGGATATGATGCTTTGCATGAGTTGTGCAGAATAAAATGAAATAAAAGGAAGACAATACTAAAGGAAGGACCCCAACGCTCATCCATATGGTGGAGGACTCAATTGGTGGATTTAAATTTAATTTTCCGTTTGAAATTGAGTATAGGACCACCGTACTATCAAGGGGGACGTAGTTGATAAATTCTAGTTGCTAAAAGTGCTTTGATTGAGATGACAAACTCTTGATAGTCACAAAAACACTTCACAAACACCTTTTCTGCTCGGCCGGAACTTAGGCCGGAAGATCCGACCGGAAGTTCCGGGCGGCTCGGTCTTGCGTTTTTCCTGGCCGGAAGTTCCGGCCATTGCTTCGGAAGTTACAAGACTTAGTTGTTTTTCGAGCTCACAAGTGTCCTGTTGCAAGTTCCGACCCGGGGCCGGAAGATCCGACCGGAAGTTCCGGCCGGCTCTGTCTTGGCTTTCTCCGGGCCGGAAGTTCCGGGGTCCCCCGGAAGATCCGACCTACTGTCGGAAGATCCGGCCCCTGGAACTTTTCTGGAGTTTTCCTCACACATATCTGTTGCTTATCGGAAGATCCGACCAAGTGTCGGAAGATCCGGTACCCCTTCGCAGTGAACATAACGGTCATATTTTGGGGGTTGGTATATATACCCCTCACCCCCTTTCATTCACTGTAGCTGAACACACTGACCTAACACGAGACAAACTCCCACTTGAGCATTCACTCCACCTCTCTACTCCCTTCCAAGGTTTGATCCTTCCAAGATTCACCTAGGGTTTGAGTGAGAGAGAAGATTTGTGGTGAGAGACCTAGTGCCATCTTGAACTCCCTCAACTAGTTCATCTCTCAAGCACTTGAAGCACTTGGATTCGTCAATTCACGTTTGTTACTCTTGGAGCTTGTTCCTAGACGGTTAGAGGTGCCGGTGAACTCCCATTCTCTTGTGGTTTGAGTCCCGGAAGTTTGTATTACCCTCTCTCTTCGTGGGAGCACATAGTAAGTAACTCAATCCTCCTTTGTGGTTGATTGGGAGAGACTTGGGGTTAGTGTGACAGCCCGGCTCTTTGTGAGCATCTCAACGGAGACATAGCTCCTTTGTGGAGTGAACTTCGGAAGAAAATTCTTTGTCTCCACTTTCATTCTTGTTCATATTGTTTCTATATCTTGATTTGTCCCGATCTACTTATTTGTGGCTCTACTCTGATATTGATCATATATAGAAGGTTCCTTACATCATTTGTGAGCTTTGTATTCAAGTGGAATTGTTAAAAGGTCATTAGTTTTCAAATCTCGAAGTTTACTTGTATTGCCTGTCGGAAGATCCGGCTTTCCATCGGATCTTCCGGTTGTCTGTCCCTGTCGGAAGATCCTGTACAGTGTCGGATCTTCCTGGCCGGAAGATCCGAGACTGTGTCGGATCATCCGACTTTCTGACAGTTTTCGGAGGAATTTTGCAGGAATTTTTAAACAGGCCTATTCACCCCCCCTCTAGGCCTAGTGTTGGTCCTTTCAACATGCTTCACTAGTCAAAATATGTTCTGTGAGAACATTTCTCAGATAGCAAGTACTGGATGCTAATCGAGGGGACTGGGGGATCAATCTGGGCCCTTGCAAATATCGATGAACAATGCAAGATAATAGCTTCCAAAATTTAACTTGCCATAAATTTGGAAAATTTAAAACACAGGTTATCACATCATCGGAGCAACTTACTGTAAAACACAATCAATATATATTGGTTTCAAATTGTTGACAGCTCAATCTGAGAAAATGTTTAATGCAATTGTGTCCATGCAGAACCAATACAACTTAGAGACATAATATCCACATTTAATTCATATTTAAGTGCTTTGAATTTACATTTGGGAAACATTTATATGGCTCAATCTTTTAATCTTAGAGTCCAATTAGGATTGCACTTCCTCAGAACTGAAAATAGAATTCATAATGTGTAGGCCAGTTTGCTCTGATCACGAAGTGAACCTTTGCTCAGATCAATATAGAAGTTGTCTTTTTTTTTCAGTCTGATGATCAGGGTTGTACTGCTAGCAGAATTTAAAATGCGATTTGTAATGTACAGTCTACTTAGTTCTGAATCTCTGATCATGAAAGCGTTCAATTGCCCAGAATCCCAGATCGATTGGAGAATCAGTAGGCAAGGTATCATTTTTACAGGTTATCTAGTGGAATTGAGCAGTCAAATAACAGCAAGAAGAATTAACCAGAATTCACATGAGTGAGTATGGTTGGTTACCTTGACGAGGTGCGTGGGGAGCGGCCTTGCGTTGGGCCCCCTGCGGTAGACGTCGAGGTACTTCTTGAGGTCGGTGTCGAGGAACTCGAAGACGAGGTAGAGGATGGGCTTGCCGTTCTTGGCGGCCTGCTCGACGGCGAGGAGGCGGACGACGTAGATGGAGTGGGAGAGGAGGTTGAGGAGGGAGATCTCGCGGAGCGCGGTGGGCGGGATGCCCTCCTCGTCCATCTCGAGGCGGGTCTTCTTGAGCGCGACGAGCTGGCCCGTGGCCTTGTCCTGCGCCTTGTACACCTTGCCGTAGGTGCCCTCCCCGACCTTCTCCAGCTTCTCGTACTTGTCCACGATGTTGATCTCCATCGCGCTCAACGGATCGCTTGCCGTCGTTGCTGCGCCGCAAACAAAGGCAAACCCTAGCAGGGGGAGGTTGGTTTTGAAATTGGGGGGGAGAGGGAAATGCAAACGATGGGAGGAGGAAGGAGAAGGGGAGCGAGTGGGAATGGGCCGGTTCGGTCGGATCGGAGGAGCGGGGAGGCTTTGCGCACGGGCCCACTGTTCATAGGGCAAAGCCCATGTGCAACGGTTCGGTTTGGTCTTCTTCCTTCCAAATCTCAACCCTGATTGACGCTACAAGTTGCTAAACATTTCTTTTCCTCATCTATCATTTATTTTCCCAATAAAATGCTCGGTTCTGTTTTCCACAATTCCACGCAAATGATGAACAGCGGTGAAACATGTACTTTGTACTGAATTAATATATATCATGATTATTAAGTACCAGAATAGAACTGTGGAGCAAGGAAAACAAAAGTTCGGCAGGCAAATATATTGGTCAACGCAAGGAATCTATCTTACCACTCACAAAATACAAACTTAACCATGAAACCTTACTGGCTTCATTATCTTCATAGCTCAAACATAAAACCATTTGAAAGGTCATAAGCGCAAAACAATGCCTATTCACAGCGCAAAACACTAAATTATAAAGAAAAAGCATGCCACTACAATTGTTGCCCACACTTCTTCACTGTTGAATTGGGTAGCCTTAATCCAAACAAAATAAAAAGATAATAGAAGCAAGCTTCAGAGCATGAAGCATCCCTCAACCCCTAGATGAAACTGAGACAGAACTCTCGAACGCAGATCCCATGTGGCTAATCACAAACCCATAAATCTTCCGTTTCAAGCACTCAATCTTCTCTTTGGTTCTCTCTTCCTCAGCAATCTTCCCAACTCGGTCCAACCAGTCGCTGATCTTCTTGAATTCTGACAGAACCATTGTTATGTGGCTGCTTTGCTTTCCCCTATTTGCAACATTCTGATCTTCGAACAAGTGGAAGCCCACATCAAGTGCCTCATCCACAAAATTCAGGAACCACATATGCATCTCGCGCCACAAGGTCTTGGCAAGCTCAACTGTCTCGTGCATGCTCCCAGTGTTACTCCATGTGCTGCACACTGGAGAGCTCGGTGAGGCCTTAGACTGGACCTTTGCAGAAGCTCCAAGTGACTGCTTCCTGGACAGGCTCGTTTTTGTTGGTTCCACTGAAGGCGCCTTTGGCCTATTGGAGCTCTTCATCCGAGAGATGGATTCGGTGGCACCATTCAGTAATTTGAGGACTTCAAGATCAGTGGCCAAGGCAGCATGAACCCAATCATGAGTTGATTTCTCGATGAATGCCTCATCGATCTCATTGTTCACCATAGACTCAGCAATTGTCTTCCACTTGAGAGTGTCTTCATAGACAGCAAGGAAAAGATCGACTGTTGGGAGTGGATTGGAGGTCTTTGACAATGAGCAAATGTTTGAGAACTTGCTGTTTAGAACAATAAACTGATTCAGATGAATGCAAAACATAGGTTTGGTCATCAGATAAGGGAAAAAGATAGCTCTAAATACCTTAGGTTCCTGACAACTGATTCGGTGACCATCGCCTCTTGCAGAGCACTAGCAGCAGCAGTTGCTGCCGCATCTCTCCGTTCAATAGCTTCCTGCAAATTCAGTAGAGAAATTATGCTAGATACTCAAGTCAATAACAACAAATGGAGACTATTAACCGGCAAACTAGAGGGCTTACCCTTCCAATCTTTGAAAGTTTGTCAGAAAGTGCGTCCAATGGAATGCTGCCATCAGTCCATTTAGGATCATGAAGTGTAACTTTAGGAACTATGTTTTTCGCCTTTACTGAAGTGGAGTCTATCTTCTTACAAGGCTTTGGCCGTTCATCAACAGAGGAATCATCATTACTGGACTGTTCTGTTGTAGCATCACTTAATCGTCTTGACAATGCCTCCTGTTGAAACAGGAGCAGATAAAATGTTTACTGCACAGGCATAAAAATATAAGTTTCTAATGTACTCTAAACATGCACCTAACTTTCTGTTTACTCAGAATTGTACTAAGACAAAACTTGGAATGCTATCCTATCAAATGCAGAATAAATACCAGCTCTGGACAGCAAAATGACCTAACACACCATGTCCTTGGAGTAAACATGAACACAACATTGCATATGTATTAATAAATATGTTTGAAATTTCAAACCGATTGTAATTTGTAATCATTCATAGCACCGTGTGCTTGGACTTTTTCTTTCACGTACAACACATATTGTTGTCAATCTTATCATCATCACATGCATAGAGACATAACAAATTTGCAAATAACAAAGCATTGTCCGGAAGAGTTCACAAGATATACATTCGCTATGGATATTACGGAAAGGATTAACAGAGTTATGATCCCATTAATCAAGTAGTATGTTCATATCTCCAATTCTCCATTCCAATTTTATGTTTTGGTCAACTATCTATTCTGACTCCAACTAAATGAATTACTTCAGATATTCAATCTGCATAGGCAAATTCTGGCCGCCACTAGGGTGGCTCCAAGCTCCCAGATAGCAGTTAACCATTTCTAATCCCATCTGAATTTGCATTTGGCAGGTCATGGTCAAGTGATACTTTGGGTTTCGCTTGTATGCATTTGGCAGCTATACGTTTCTAATCGCATCTGAATGTGCACTGCAAGATCTTTGATTTGTGTAGCTATACAGCACAGCCATATGTCTACCATATACCTTTGAGTTCAAGCTCAGTTTCAAATTTAACATGGCCTCCACCAAATATCAGAACTTTACTGATTTTTACTACTATATATTCTAGTCACAATGCAGGCAGTAATAAAGTGTGTACTACTGATTTACTGTGTTAGCCCCCATGGTTATATTGAGAAAAAATGACAGTAGTACTGTTGGCAGCAATCAGACTAGGAAACAACTAGGAAGCACGATGTTTGAAATATAACACAATGTAGTAACAGGATCCTGACCTGAGTCCTGAGGATGGTGTCCTTGTCAACCTTGGCCTTTGATTTCCTCACGGAACCTGCTGCTGGTGGGACAAGGGCCATTGTTGGATCGTCCCAGCTCTTCCTGCCCGGCTTCATGGCAGACCCATTTCCCAAATCTGACATCTTGGATATCCCAGCCACCAGTACCCCAACCTTCTTCTTGCCAGTCCCTTCCCCGGACAGCCGCCTCGAACTAGGGGACAGGGACGCTCGCCGCCCACCTACTGCCGGAGACGCCGCCCCCCTTCTCCCTCCCGCCGGCGAAGGCTGCCGGTACCTTGACGGGACGACAATTGCCGGCTCCCTGGCCGCCCTGCGGTTCTCCTCCTTTGCCGCGACGAGGCTGGGCACGACGCACTTGGAGGGCGCCGGCGACGTGGCCCTGGGCGTGCCCCTGACCGCGGGCGAGGAGGCGCGGGAGGCGGCTTTGACAACCAAGGGAGACGACGCCCGTGGGGCGCCTTTCACGGAGGGCGACGGATCTCGCTGCTTGGACGGCGCCGGCGACGAGAACCGGCGCTTGACGGCCGAACCGGCCGGCGGCGGCGCGGGCTCGGACACGGTGTTCTTGGGCCCAAGGACCGTCCTTTTGACGGCATCATTAGCTTCAGAACCGGACGACGACGACGGCATGAGCGGCGGCGCGGCGTCGGAGGGCGACGCGGCGGGCTGGATGACGTACCCGCGGGCGCAGGCGGCGGGGCGGGCGACGAGCGGCTCGGGGTTGCCGACGCAGGGTATCGATCGGGACGAGGGGACGGTGCGGAGGCCGAGGGCGCGGGGCACGGGGCGCGCGAAGCGGAGGCGGTCGAGGTGGACGAGGTGGCCGACGAGGTGCGGGCGCGCGGCGAGGAGGAGCGCGTCGGCGTCGGCGGGGGGCAGCTGGACGTAGGTGGAGTGGAGGCCGTCGGAGAGGTTGAGGAGGAAGCCGTTGGAGGGGACGAGGAGGGAGTCGGTGGTGGAGGCGGTGAGGGCCGGGACGACGGCGGTGACCTGGAGCACCGGGGAGCGGTGCTCCCCCGCGACGCGCTCGTCGGTGTGCATCGCCTGGAGGAGCTTGAGCAGCACACCCGGGGTGAGCGTCGCCATGGCTGGCTTCCCGCAGTGCGAGATCGAGTGGATTTGGATTTTGAGATGGGGAGAAGAAATCGTCGGGGAGAGATTTGGGGGCCTGACTGCGTGGCTCTTGCGAGAGAGAGACGTTGGAGGGTAGCGAAGAGAGAGAGAATGGGAATGAGGTTTCAAAATTCAAACCGCCCGCGAGCCGCACGCCAGACAGACAGGTGGGGCTATTAGTAAGCGGGGTCCACATATCAGTTCGTTGGGCCATGCTGGATACTGGGCCGAACGAGGCCCACAATATCATTTTTTTGTAATGGCCCATATATGTTTGGCCCTGTAACATAATTTAGTGTCTGTTTCGAAGCCCGATTGATGATAGGCTACGTTGTTTCCTCCTCCGTTCCCTTCGCGTTGTTAGTTTACTGCATCGGAAATCCAATGGGCCGGCCTTGTACGCGTTCCATTACTGAACCAATGGAATTAGAGACAAGATACAGAGGTTAGTAGGTTACAAACTGGTATTCTGAAGAAAATAACACACAATCTCTACGCTTGACTACACCAAAAAAGCTGGTAGCAGATAAAAGATTAAATAATCAACACGCACACATATGGTGTGCATGGCAAATGCAATGCATCACGACATCAGAAAATAAAATAATGTAATTCATAAGAGCAGTAACGTTACATGCGGTCAACAATTCAAGACACGTATTCGTCATTATCCTAAATTTCCATCATCAGGAAGCAGGCATGGTCGTCGATCTAGATAATCATGCTTCGTCGCACACATTCCTCGACTTTTGGATGCACGTACGGGAAACTATGCTCAAGGACAGGAGAATATAGTGTAGTATTCGTGAGCATAATTTTTTTTCCCCCGCTAGCTTCAAAAGTTCTCCAATTTCGGCTATCTCCCTAGAAAAAGCGCGCATTAAACAGGATAATACAGTAGTACTGTACTTCGAAAAAGTACAATAACGAAGCAGCAGAGAAAATTGTGGACAGCCCTAGCTAGGATAGGAGTGCACAACTTGCACAGGCTAATACGCTGCGGATCCTTGATTCCTTGCTTCCAATCATGAACACAAGGACATGCATGCACGCCCGGAGAATGTTAGGCAACAAAAGTGCACACTTTCCTGGAGAAGTTCTCCCATTTCGGCTAGAAAAAAAGTGCAAAAGTTCACCATCTGAGAGTGACAATCTGATCGACTGAGAACAAAGAAATTAACTGCACTAGGTGTCAACGTCACTGTAGTAGCTAGTAATCCTCGTATTTCTTTGACAAATGAGATTTGGCTCGCGTACATAGTCGTACTAGGAATAATGTTATGTTTGACAAGTGCCAACCAAAGCGCTTTCTACAGGTTCAACTGTTCAAGGAAAGTACTAACTCCAGTTCTAGGCTGAGTTGCAGTGGTAATAACGAGAGCAATTGGTTCTAGTGTGTTGCACACTGACGAGTGCAGTACTGCAAGTTATTTAGATTGTAGATTGGCTTTGGAAGTTGTTTTTTTTTTTTGCTTCAAACATTGTCAAAGTTGTTGTAGCAAAATATAATACTCCGTTAAGAGAGCTGCAACAATTTTCGCTCATAGATCGAGAGGGATGCAAATTAAAGCTGCTGTTTTATTATCAACATGCAAAAACATCATATTGCCCGATCTTCTTCTTATTTAGCTATATGGTGGTGAAGATATTAATTTCTTGTAATATGGCCCAGAGTGCTGGGTGGCTGGCTTAGATTACCCGTTTGCCCCCTTGCCAGCCTCTTCTTGTGGTGACCAATAAACATGATTGAAATAGTCGCCCTCTCCTACAAGCAAATAAGCACTGCATGCAGCTGACGCGGAGCTCATTGAGAGCAACTTGCATGCATTCCTCGTTGCCATTTCCCTTGTTAAAACAAAAACAGAGGCGATTAAAACGTGGCTAGCTCTATGATTTGCTGGGACAGACTACGACTGACAGAGACGACACAGAGACTGCTAGCCTGTCATAGGCGGAGGGTTTGCTCGATCCTCTTGTTCGATCGGTTAGGCGAATTGAAGGCCCGCAAATGCTTTGTTTTTCATGCTAACAATAGCATGTCGTGTTGTATGAAGACAAGCTCAGAGTATCTCTCTTTTCTGTCAACTCTGAATTGAAGAGTTCAATCCATCAATTTGAATGAAGCTCAAAACATTTATCCTGTAGTTATAAGAACATGGTGTGTGTAGAATACAAGAGACAAAATTAGCTAGCTGCGCTACGACTGCGGCCGGCTGACTTGACTATTTGGGGCAGAATTAGCAGAGCCTGCATGCAAAAACTCGGCTGCTGCTGCCTGGGGCCTCCGGCATGCCATGAATCATGGATCTCTCTGTAGGTGTGGACTGTAGGGAGAAAGAGAAAGAGGTCTCTGTACATGTTGGGCCACTGGCTGGCTCCCTTGATTGGCACCAGGCGTTGCTGCTACACCGACCATGTCCGGCGCAGCAGCGACCGCGCCGCGCCACGGCCGCCGCGGAACATCTCGTCGAGGGCGATGACGAGCCCCATGGCCAGCGCGGCGCCCAGGCGGCGTTGGTCCGTCACCACCAGCCGGAACACGTCGTCCCCTACCGGCGACTCCTTCCTTTGCACCTGGGCCACCACAGCGTCCCCGCGGGCGTCGCGCACGGCGCAGGCACGCCGGCCGTACGAGCCCTCCACCACGAAGAACGCGTCGGCGGCGGAGGCAGCTACGGGCGTGACGTGCGCCAGCGTCTTGTTGGACGATCGTTGGAGGCTGACGTGGCGGCGGACGGAGAGCAGCGGCTTGGCTTTGCCTGCTGCTGCAGCGTCGCCGTCGTAGATGACCCAGTGCTCCAGGGCGAGGAGGCTCCTCTTGCGGCGGACGGTGAGCAGCGGCTTCCCGGCGGCGTCCATGAGCACAACTTCAGTGTGCCGGCCGGAGCCGTAGCAGTCGACGCGGAAGGCGAGGTCGCCGTTGGCGTCGAAGACGGTGAAGCCGTCGCAGTTGAAGAGCAGGGACTTGCGCCACACCGTAAGCACCGCCGGCGGCGGCTCCTCCTGATGCTCTGCCGCCGGTGAAGGGTCGGCGGCGTCGGGGTGCACCTTGGGCATTTCTTTCTTCTTGTCGTCCGGCGATCGATATGATAGAGAACAACAAGAGGCAGGGGAATTGAAAGGCGGGCGTGGCGTGTGCGTGTGCGTGTGTGGTGGTCGGAGAGGGTGGAATGGATTTGGTGGGAATTTATACGGGACGGCTGCGCGTGCACTGTGGTTGGCTAACCTATATATTATTAATTTTCCAACCGGTTTTAATTTGTTTCCTCGTCGCTTAATAAGCTCCAGTGAAACGAATAATCAGGATATCCTCTCTTCGTATATATGCTACTGTAATTCATTCAGCGCGCGGCACATTTGTTTGGGTGGGTCGGCACCAAGGAATCAACTTATTCCTAAGATAGAGGAATGGCCTAGTGACTAAAGTTATCAGTTGCCTCCAAAGCAACAGGAGGCCGGGGTCAACAAAGATACCAGATTTAATTTTTAAATCAACAAATTAGTATAGACAATACAGTAGTGATTGGGATATCTCAGATACAAAGATTTAATTGCGACAAGGTGGCCTGAATTTTGATCTTTCAGTTACCCTAGAGTTGTCGTTTTCTAACTACGAAAAATTGCACCAAAAAAAACATGAAACTTTGATATCTCCTGACAGTACTATAGATAGTATGAGAGCGAGGTAAGGACCACGTATATGTACGTGTAGCTTGGGGAGTCCAGATGATAAGAAAGCAAAATGTGTGCCATGTGCAACTCCCTTTTTAATATGGCTGGTCAAGGAAGATGGGTGATGGTTTGAGCTCTATCTCGACTCTTTGCGGACGCGTGTATGGAGCCATGGAAATTGCAGAATGTACTTGGATTCTGGGACTAGTCCTCCTTTTTCTTTCTCTTTCTGTATGTTGCTTACCATCAACATTGGAGTTAGCGTTGGAGCTTCCTCCAGTCCACTCTGTTTTTTTTTCTTATTTTTACCAATTGATCAAACAACCAAGCATCATCCATGGACCCAAGGGCCAATAAGGCCTACCAGCTGGATATAGTCTATCATACATTTAAGTTTGAACCATTTCCATGATTATTGGTCTGTTCAAATACGGCGTTGTTTGTAGATAATAGGTGCATATTTGGTGCTAAAAAGTGTGATAGGGGCCGGCAAGGCATGCTTTATACATCATCTCAAATGAAATAAGCATAGAAGTTGAAAATTGGAACAGATAAACATCATAATACATTTTTCAGAAGACACCGACAGGGCAAGGCGGCTAGCTAGTCTTCATTGACTTTAGACGACACTCCAAATTGAAGCATATAGACTAAATAAACACTTGTCCTTCGTATGATGCATGCCATTCTTTTGGGGTTATATATATATATCATATCTATCTAATCTATCTATCTAACAAGTGAAGACATGGGCATAAGGGCATGAATTGCATGTATATGTGTACTGCTCCCTCCGTCCCTAAATAAGTATCGTCGTTGGTTTCCGTGTCACAACTTAGATTCGATTTGTAGAAAATACGTGAAATATTTTAATCTCTAAATAAATTTATTAAAAAATTAGATTCAAATACTATCTAATGATATTTATTATGTACCATAAATATTAATATATATATATATATATTTATATTCGGTCAAAGTTGTTTCTCGGGAAGCGAAAATGACAGATAAAAAGAGACGGAGGAAAACGACAGATAAAAAGGGACGGAGGGAGTAGGCACTTCGTCATAGAATGATCATTGGTTGTTTGTCTGCTCCATGATTGATTGGTGGAGCCCTCGAAGTTCTACTTCCTTCTATGGATATGTACACGCATGTCTATCTTAGCTTATTATCCAGTACTATTAATTTATCTGAACAATGCAACCTAGCATAGAAAAACTCTTTGCTATAGGGTACGTATCTGTTTGTTGTTGTTTATGGACATATTTTACTTCTTTATCTAAAAAATGGACATATTTACTTACAAGATCTTTTTTCATGCTATGGAATGATAAATGATCGAATTGAGACCATCATCTGTTCACAAGCAAAAATTTCGATACTGATCTCAATAACTATGGTATCCAACTTGCATGATCTTGTTGCATATTATTATTGGTCCTACTTGGCTAAGATGCCGCACTATAGTTTGGACCAAGGTGCAAGGTAGAATACCGAAGAAATGCTCCATCGATCGGCTAGCTCCACCGTACCGGTATATACTTGGTAGCAAGCTAATAATTTGATTCAGAGATAGGCATATAGATAGAACTCTTCGAGGAGATATCCTTTATGGAGAACATTATTTCGAGGTGAACTCATTCGAACTGTTTCATCTCTTGACGGAACACGTTATTATTAGCATTATACGGATCGGAGTATGTTCTCAAGGGAAAAGGTGTTCGGATACTATTCCTTATTTACTGTTTTCCTGAAGGAACGGAACACTCGACGATTGTGCTTGTTTCTATCAACATGGAAATACTATTCTTATTTACGGATGATCCAAATGCACAAAGCATATATGCACCGAATAATAAATAATTTTGTCTTTTTTTTTCACAAGCCATGGGCATGAGTTGCGTTGCTGAGCGAGGTCAAGGGAACATGCAGCGGACTCGCGGATGAGTCTCCTCTACAGCTGTAGTTAAGGTGACTTAGCTTTAGAGGAACTGATCCGGGCTTGTTTTCTGAATCATCCCGCACTGCACATGCAACTATGCAGGGAGAGGTACACGGAAAATGATCATGGGGTTTGCTTGCAGCATGGCATGGTTGCTCGCGGGTTACTCCCTGCATGGTTGATCCCGGACTGGCATGATCATTTTCCATGAGTGAACTTGATCCCGGACTGATCATGGGCATGTCATGGGGTTGGAGCGCGCCGCCAGCGAGTCGAGTGTAACAGATGTCGTCCGGCAGTGGCTACCAAACAAACACAAAGTTTGTCAGAGATTAATCTGCACGGGACTCTGTTCCCGCCGCCTAGATATATGGCAACGGCTAACGTGAATAATCTCTCGTGTCATCTTCGTGTAGCCAGTACATTGTACAAGCTAGATGGGGAGCCAAAACCATCCACATGAAGACGAAAAAATATCACACAACACACTGTTACACATGCAAAGATGTATATGGTCGCAATGCGAGAGTTCAGAATATTAATTAGCAGACTGGCCATATGGATGTGAGTTGGTGACTTGGTGCTTTCTTTTCACATGCATTGCATACAGTCATGCAGATGCAGCTAGCAATGGACAGTCACGCAGCATATATGTAAGCTTAGCAGGGGACAGCGAGCCAATCCCCAATGCATCCCGTCGCTGCTGCTGTCATGGTCAAGTTAAGGCAGAACACCATCGATCCCAACCCCAACATATATCTCCAGATCGACGCAATTGACGCAGCGCGCATACGTGCTGTAAACTTGGGAGGGGACAGAGATCGAGCGAGCTAAATGCTCAAATCCCTACCCTACGCTGTCATCACCTTCTCTCTAGCTTGCGTTGTTGTTGTTGTTTCACTTTGACATATATGTAGTGCAGCATGCACCAGAAGAGACATGCATGGGTCAACGTTTAATGCATCCATGAACAGAAAAACCCGGACTATGAACAGCATCCAATATATTGCTAATAATTAAATCTATCTAGGCAGCACCTAAAAGTTGCACTGACAATATTTTATCGCATGTTGGTTTTATGATCGTAATCGGTCGTACAGCACCCACGCACCTGTTGACTATTGATGCACACTTAATTCCTTTTATAATTATTACTTTAAAAAAGAATTCTTTTTATAATTTGCACAACAACGAGCTGAGCTAGTTGGAGTAAGTTGTTTGACCGAAACTCTACTAATAATCCGGTACATGGGCAAGTAGCTAGTGCGCCTAGATGTGCATGGTGCATCTATGATATCGTCGTATCTTAATTTTGTAATATAATATCAAATCCAAGCTACCTAAGTGGCTAAGTACCTAGGGCGGTACCACTGTCAATGGAAAACTGACGCAGCATCCCACTACCTTCAAGTTTGATATAGGACATGCATATATGCTGTAAACCATATTATTTGGCATGCATGCAGCTTTGATCAAAATGTCAACTCACCAAACAATATATACCATTATATGCCAGCTTACAGTGAAGCTTTTCGATCGGTCACGCGCGCATGCATATGTAGATAGATAGATGGTCGTAGACTTATCGCGTTGCGTAGCTGGGAATTCAGTCTGCTATGATGCAGTTAGTGGATGGCTCACTTTTTTCTCCAATATGCAGGAGAGCTGCGTATTAAGAAGAACGGAAAAACTGTTATTCCATGTACAAGAACTCCGGAGGAGTAAAAACTCACACCCACATCTGCCGAGCAGAAACAACCCATGGCCGAAGCCGCACCACACTATTACTACTCGCTAACAAAACTAACCCAAACACTTCGCTCCTGCCAGCACCCAGATATCAGCCTCCATTCTTATCCTATGGATTAGATGAGCGCAGTTGGAAGATTGGCCCTGAAAAAGTCTTGCATTTCGCTCCTTCCATATGCTCCATGCAATGAGCATGAACAATGAATCCAGCCCCTCCTCTCTTGCCTTGGCTGCTGCTGCAGTGGATGGCTCACTGAGATGATTCTATTCTAGCTCCTTTGTTAATTTCGCATCACAAAAAAATGAAGAGCGAATCTGGTTCTTTCACCACCTTGTTCATTCGCCGCACACTCTGGTCACCACTTCACCCTGATCGTTATCAGGTTATCCATAGAAGCGAATATGTATCATATTTTCATTGCATCGATGATTTTTGCATCGAGAGAGACGCTTCTTTGTGCTGCACTACGTACACTGCCTGATCGATCAGATGATGATGAAATGAATCTGATCGATGCGCGCGGCTCACTACCACACTAATTAATCTATGCTGCTGCAGCCAGCACGCTAAAACTCTGCTGGCGCTGACAACTGGGGTCTCTACTCGCTACAGTATAGGAGTACGTTAGAGACCTGTCCCTGACATGTGGGCTCCCTTGTTCTGGCCGTCTCCGATCCGAAGTAGCTACGCCGACCCTGTCCTGCGGAGCAGCGACGCGCCGCCGCGGAACATCTCGTCGAGGGCGATGACGAGCCCCATGGCGAGCGGCGCACCCAGGCGCCGTGGGTCCGCCGCCACCAGCCGGAACACGTCGTCCCCTACCGGCGACTCCTTCCGCCGGACCTCGGCCACGGCGTCCCCGCGCGCGTCGCGCACGGCGCAGGCCCGCCGCCCGTAGGAGCCATCCACCACGAAGGCCTCGCCGGCCGAGGTGAGTGGCGTGACGTGCGCCAGCGTCTTGCTGGAGGCACGGAGGCTGGCGTGGCGGCGGACGGAGAGCAGCGGTTTGGCTTTGCCTGCTGCTGCAGCGTCGGCGTCGGCGTCGCCGTCGTAGATGACCCAGTGCTCCGCGAAAAGGCTGCTGAGCCTCTTGCGGCGGACGGTGAGGAGCGGCTTGCCGGCGGCGTCCATGAGCACGACCTCGGCGCGGCGCCGGCCGGAGGCGTAGCAGTCGACGCGGAAGGCGAGGTTGCCTTTGGCGTCGAAGACGGTGAAGCCGTCGCAGTTGAAGAGCAGCGACTTGCGCCACACCGTCAGCACCGCCGCCGGCTCCTGATCCTGGGGTGGCGCTCGGCTGGGCTCTGGCGCGACGGCGGCGGCGTTGGGGTGGACCTTGGCCATGGCTCTCTCTCTCTCTCTCTCTGTCCTCTGTTTCAGATGCGAGAAGATGAGATGATTTCTCCTCGCTCTGCTGATTGTAGGGGAGAGGGAGAGGCCAGCCGGCGTTGGGAATTTATACTATAGACAGGGTGATGATTCGAGATAGTTGGGTGCGTGGGCGGCTGTGGCTGTGGCTGTTGCTGCTTGCGGACGCGGAGGAGACGGCGGATGGAGGAGAGGAGGCCCTCCCCTGCCCAAGCCCCAATCATCTACAGTATCTTGCTGACCTCATCACCACCCAGAAGTTAATTACTAATTTCGATCCTAACCTGTTTTTCAATTCCGGCGCGAATCAGATCAGGGTGCACATATAGTCACAGAGGACAGCGTTTGCATTGCTGCCTGTGGAACAAGATCGAGGACTAGCTACTGTACTACTGTAGCTAGATGATGGAGGAACTTATTCTCCGCCGCCCATATCGATCATACACCGCTCATTTCGTCCATCCACTTTCCACTATCACTCTGACCATGCACGCACCAAAGTTTTATTCTCCATGACCAGGAAAAATAATGTATGTATGGTCGGCCAAAAATATTCAAACTTTCGGATAACGGAATGCCTTGTTTGGCCGGCTAAACTCCTTGTTGCCTGCCTGCCGTCAAATTAAGCAACACAAGGTCATCACTCATCAGGACCAAACGCATGTACACCGCTCGTGCAGACCCATGTATACCATTTCAGCTTCCACACGTAATGGTCAAGCTAGCTATAATATATCTCCGGCACGGCACCGGAATGTACACCAAAGATGATGTACATCGCCATCCTTTTTTTAACCTATATTGGCACCGGATCTAACTGTAAAATTTAATTTAACTGTCACAATTGAGTCACATACAGTCCTTTTTTTGTCTATTGTTAGGTTGCCTACCTACGTACTCCACTAAACAACTAATTGCCACATTGTACATGATAATTTTGTTTGTCCTTCTACAAATAGAATGAAAGCTCAACTGCTCAAGCTACATAGCCTATATAGTCCATAGAAGAAAAGAAATTGTGTTCAAGGCGGCAGCTCAGCTCTGTCCCTTTTGCGTTGTTTGGTAGCACAGCGGGATTCCGTTCCTTTCAGTATTCGTTCTCTGGCGCCGTTGCTGACGCATGCAAGTGGCCAACCAAACTTGCGGGATTAAGAGGAGTACAGACACGCATCAGACGTATTTCTTTTCTCCAAAGGCCGAAGCCAACTTTATAGATAAAGTATAAATGAAATACTGTGATTACCAGTTTACAATAAAGCACAAGCTGCAAGACGGCAGAATCCGACGGATCCATAAAAGGACTCTCTAGGCCTCTCGCCAGAGATAGAAAAACTACTCTAAACGACCACCCTAAAGGGCCAAGAAACCAAAGCAACATCTGCCGGACCCGACTATCCGCAGAGCCTAAGACTCCAACACCAACGGCTTACAAGAAGAGCTCCAAACAACGCCTTCAGGAAGGCAAAAGCGCACGGCGCCAACGTTTGGTTTTCACCACGGAGAGCTTCCACGAGCCGCCGCCGCACGAGACCCTTCAGACAACGCCCTCAAGAGGGGGTGCAATACGCCGTTGCCCAACCCGGCATCTGAATTGAAGCTTACGCTTGAGGCTCACCGCCCGACGAGCCGAGAGCACCAGTACCGTTCCCACTCGCTTCCATCCATCGCCCACCATCGCAGCCGCCGAAGCTCACCATTGGGTTCCATATGCACCTGCACGACAACACCCGACCCTTCGGGAAGATTCGGGACCCTCGATTGGTCCCAAATCTTCTGCCGTCCCCTCACGGAACAGCACCGTGCCTCACAGATTGGGCTAGAAGACATGAACCCAGCGGTGGTGACTTGACGGCGCTCCGTGGACAGCTTCGTCGGCGACGCGAAGACTGGAGGCAGTACCCACGGCCATGGAGGAGTCACAGGCAGCCCCTCATCCTCACCCCCCGCGTCTCGGGCCGGCGGTGCCAAGGAACGGGGGACGAGATCGGAGCCCAGATGGGCCGGCGCCTCCCCAAACGTTGCCACCATCAGGGAGAAGACCAGGCCCACCCCCGGTCAGAGCAGCGAGCATGCCCGGCGCAACCACAGCACCCGATTGCCACCACGATGGCCCTGATGTCGTCTCTGCGCCACCGACGCTCGCCGCTCTGTCCAGGACCTGCACCGAGAACCATCAACCCAAGCAACGCGGCCGCCTGCCGCCACCAAGCCCGGCGCCCAGATCCGGGCTCCCAGATCCGCCCGACCAGGAGAGCGCCAGGCGACAAGGTGGGCGGGGGCGAGGGGCCTCAGCGGCCCGCACGAGGAGCCGCGGCGGCGGGTCACCGCCATGAGGCCCCGGCGGTCGGATCCGGGGGCCAGCCCCCAAATCCGGCGCAGGGAGGCGCGCCCGCGCCGGGGAGCGCCGTGCCCCGAGCCCGGCGAGCACCGCGGCGGCCCGAGGAGGACCACGACGGTCGCGCAGCCAGGCGCTAGAGCGGCCCGCGCGCGGAGGGGTGAGCGAGCCACGCCGGCGGCGGCGCGGCCGCACGGGAGCAGGAGGCACCGAGGAGAGGGAAGAAGGGGGGAGGGGGAAGGGCCCCGCCGCCGCCGTCCTCACTGCCGAGCGGCCGGGCGGCGAGCAGCTCGAGCGGCGGCGAGGCAGACGAGAGCGCGGTGGGCGGCTTGGGGCGGCGGCGACGGGCTAGGGTTCCGCCCGTGTCGCTCTCTCTCCCGAGAGCGACCGGGCGTCCCCCCGAGTCGGGCTCCCCTCTTCTCCCCTTTTCCACCCCATCATAGATGTATTTCTTTGCCTGCCGGTGCTTACCTTGCTTCAACCACTCTCTGCTCTTATGTTCTTTAATTTTCCTGTAATAATAATATACTCCCTCCGTTCCAACATATAAGTCGTTTGACTTTTTTACCGTAAGTTTGACTGCTCATTTTATTAAAAATTTTTATAAAAATATAGTCAAATTTGAGGCATTTTTGAAGATTTTATATCAATAAAGCAAGCCACCACAAAAAATATGATAATTTGCACAAAATTTTAAATAAGACGAGCGAGTCAAACTTGTGATTAAAAAAGTCAAACGACCTACATTTTGAAACGGAGGGAGTATTACGCTTTCATGTTTGAATCTTTTACATTATGGATCCACCCAATATACAGCTATATTATTGTTTACAGCTATACAATTTTGTGCTATCAATTTAGTTTAGGAAATTTTGCGCACCCAACTGTGACTATGGCACTTTCTTTCACGGTACATCTTAAAATATAGGTGATGTTTAGTAGCTGAAAACAGCCTCTCCTATAAGAATACTAGGTGGGTACGTGGTGTGGGTAAAGAAAAAATTTTATGGTGAGAAAAGTAATCCTAAAAAAAAACTCTCTAGAAACATTATTAAGGGTAGTCTCTCTTATAAGAATATTGGTCATTTTTTTCATTATGTTCCATTATTCATTGGTTGAGCCCTATTATCCAGGGCTAGCGTCGTCCAAACATGCATGGATGGTATGCATAATAATTTTTTTTTTAAAAAAATCAGACTTTGGATAAGTAAAATATAGGACGATTAATTGATGGATATGGAGTACGTGTGGATCGTATAGAATACCTCGCGCACGTGTGGGGTGGCTACACATTTTGAGGTATCTGGTATCCCTGGTGATTCTGGTCCATATATCTTTTGAAGCTTCTTCCCTCTGATGGCCGGGTTCATGCATCCGTCGTAATCCATGCATGTCCTCCATGATTCATGAATATATGGCGATGCGTCGTCGTATATATAGCTGCACTCAAATACGTGGCAGGTGGAATCCTACGAGGGGATGAGCTCGTCTCGATCTTTATTATTACAAAGTGAGATCCCTCTTGGTGATCGCATGATGTACAGTACTTTGTCACTAATGTTGACACACGGTGAAGCGTGCTAGCTTGTATTCTATTTTGTTTGTTCCATTCCATACATGGAAGCACGAACAGAGTTGTTAATTTACCTAGCACTGGAAGCAAGCAAGGGTGCTAATGCATTTGCGTCTAACCTAATCACTCCCAAGGCAGGGGTCCAAATAAACAACTAGACAGATCATGGCTCTGGTGGAATTGAAAACTTCGAATTGGAAATATATTAGCTTGGCTGGCAGTAGGGATTTTCACGTACGGGCCTGTGAATGCAACTACAAACTACTCAATCTTATCATCATGAAGATCATTACACGCACATTGGGTGTCCGGGGAGACCGAGTAGAGTAGCATATACCAAACCATGGTGAATAGCCGAAATATGGCGCAGGGCACTGTACGTGTTGGAGTACACATAACATGCATGCAAAGACCACACAATAGCAGATCGAGTGGCAATACCAACATCATATCTATCTCTGTGGCAGTGGTCCAAATAAACTAGAGTAGCATAGGGAAATATCAGCTGGGCATGTGCATTGGGCATTTCACGTACTCCATGTGGCGCTTTCTTCCAGCCAGAGCCCAGCGCGCGCGCACATGCATGCATGCATGCAGCGGCTCCATGTAAATTTGGCAGGGGACACTATTGTTGGCACAAGTGTCAGGTCAGGTCACTACTACATATATATGCTGTAGCTGCACATACACATGACTTCGACAATGAACACGTACTCGCCGCATGCCACTATCTTTAGCACTGTAACACCTAAAAATGCTCAATTTAAAATTTTTTGCATTTAATTAATTAATTAGAGCTTGCTCCTATTTATTATAGGCTAAATAATAAATTTCTAAACTTTAAAATCAAATATAAGTGATAGAAACATTTATTGTTGCATTCATGCTGCTGCATTGATTTTTGTATTGCTTGTGATTCAAACAAGAATTTAAATTTATTTAAATTCAAACTTGAATCACTTTGTTTGGAGCTCTATAAAAGTTATTAGGCCTATAGTTCGCTTCTGCTCCCTGAACTCTCACTCTGGTTCATTTTTGCCCCCTCTACTTTTCCCCGGGTCCGGCCCAACTCCCTCCCCTTTCCTCTCTCTTCCCTTCCCAGCGGCCCAGCTCGGCTACCAGCCGCTCGGCCCAGCTCTCTGCAGCCCAACCTGTTTTCCTTCCTCCTCGCCCGACCCATCACCCCACTCCCTCAGCCCAACAGCTCGCGCAGCGCCGCAGCGGCCCAGCTCCGCGTCCCGGCCCAGCCGCGCCTCCTCTCCCCTCTCGCTTCCCACTGCCACGCGGGCCCCGCCCGTCAGGCCACTGACGCCATCCTGGCGTCACCTTCCTCTTCCTCCCTCCCGCTGATGGCGCGGCTCGCCGCGGCATCTCCTGCACGACGAGGCCGTTTTCCCTCCCGTGCCTTCTTAAACGAGCGTCGCGACGCCGCCCTGGCCCTCACCCCTTCACCAACCACCCGAAACCCTAGCCGCGCCGCCGCCGGGTTTCCGCCGCTCGACGCCGCTTCCGAGCTCGCCGGCCGCCGACGAGCCCACCATTCCGGTGATCAATCCCCGCCCCGGCCGACCCCGGAGAAGCTTCTCCGGCACGAGGAGCACTCCGAGCCTTCCCACGCCCGCTCTCGCGCTCCGGAGCACCGTCGCCGACACGCACCAGCGCCGCCGACCGCCGCTCGCCGACGAACTCTCCTCGCCGACGCTTCTTCCCCCCGCTTCGACAACGCCAGGAGCATCGCGTGAAGGTGAGAATCGTTTTGGACTACTTATTGCTCGATCACGTGCCCCCAAACCCCATCTCCGCCACTCACCGGAGCTCCGCCTCCGCCGGTCGCCGCCGCACATCACACACACCACCTCCCCACCGCCGAGACCTCCCTAGGTGAACTCGCCGCACCACCAGCTCTCTCCCCGACCAAGCCCCGTGGCCAACCGAGCCTCCTAGCCCTGGATTGGCTCCACTCCGGCGAAGCACCGCCGCAAGAGCGGGCGGCGCCGCCCCCCCTGTCTTCCCCCGCCGGCCACCACCGCCCGAGCCGATCTGGGCCATCAGATCGTGATCTGACGGCCCACGGACAACCAAGCCTCAGGTCAAATCTGAGGTCAACTCCAGGCCATTTTGCAAAAGAACCCTCCAGCTATTCCCAAATCAACCCGCGGTCCATTCCAGTTCAAAAGTAATTGCAGATAGGTCCTGTTTTATTCGTTTTAGCCCCTGCGCTTTTGAAAAATTAAACCCGCGGTCCAACACGCGTAGTTTTGCGCGCTAGCCCCTGGTGGCTACTGTTAATTACGTATAGGTCCTCGGTTTTTCGCAGATTAGCCCCTGGAAGTTTCAGAAACTTGCCAGCAAGTCCCTGAACCTTAGAAACGCTATAACTTTCACGTTTTAGCTCCGATTAGTGTGATTTTCGCGCTCTTGTGTTCGTAGCGAAGCGTAGATTATTTCTAGCTCCTGTTTTTGTACTGTTTTCACTGTTTGGTGTACTGTTCTAATAGAATTAATTTTGTTTGCATGTAATGATTGCTACGGATGCTTGCGTGATGATCGTGTCCAGTTGGCGAGCCCGTAGCTTTGGACTTCGAGTACGTTGAGGACGTGCCGGAGCAGGACTCGCAGCAGCAGCCGTACTCCGAGGAAGGCAAGTTATAGCACGGACAATCCTTGCTACCTACTCACCCTTTTCATACACTGTTCATTACATACGCATGTGTCTAATATTGTTTACCTTTAAGGTTGTACCTAGCATTTATTTCCCTGTCCTTGTATTCCTATGGGTTTATGCATATGGGTAGTATTTTGCTAGGCGCAGCTACTGTCATCATTATTTAACTGTTAAACTTATATTAATGGTCCACTTCAACTTTAATGTTAAAACTTGCTTTTTAGCAACATGGATCAGGGAGTTAGAGCATGTGCTGTGTGCTTTGCTCTAGGGTCTCCCTCTAAGGACCGGTTCTTAAAGCGGCAACCCAGGAGCCTGTCGCCACCGCTGGAACTATAATGGCTCTGGTCTTGGTCAAGTAGCTTGTACGTCTCTAGCTTGGCAGTGGTTACCGAGGGGCCAACGGCGTTGTGGGAGGTACGGTGCTGGGTGTTCTCCGATTCCACCGAGGGCGGGAGATCCGTCGGCTAGGTCACGTTAGACCCAGTCCCGTGTAGGAGTCTCAGCAATTGAGAACTCTGCACGTTGCGCAGTATGGGTGCGATACCCGCGCTCCGGACGCCATCGACCCCCTCACGGTGTGACTCCGTGGGCGTACGTCGATCTCGGTGCCTAAGTTTTCACCGCCGTATAGTACTCCAGCGGCTACTGACTTGTTAGGGTGTCTTGTGAAAGCCTCGTAGCGTCCCTATGCAGTCACACCTCGGAAGTGTCGATGTGCGTGGTTGGGTGCAAAGTTCCTTTGAACTTTTACGCGACTGGTGGGTAAAGGGCGAAACCTCTGCAGAGTGTACGATCTATCATGATAGCCTTGCTCAGGGTCACGAGCGGCCTGGATCCTTTATGATTAGAACTTGATGTTTATTTATGCTTAATGACACTTACACTTCATTAATTGGGTTGCAACCGGGTATTCATTCACATGTAGTAACTTGGGCATTGATAAAATGAACCAACTAAAAGTGCTAATGCAGTTAAGCCGTGTCTAGCCTTTTTGAGCCTTCATAACCCGTGCTATACTTGCTAAGTAATCCCATTACTTACACTTGTTGTTATTATTATTTTTGGGCAAAATCCCGGACGGGTAACAGATTGGAGTCAGGCTGACTATGCTGTGGAGTTTCCAGAGGACTTGCCGTACTTCTGAGCTTGCGTTCTCCCAGTCAGAGTCCCTGTGGGATTGCGGCTACGCTAGAGAGATGTATTAGTCTTCCGCTGTCCATGATTTTATTTCTGAAGCACTCTGATGTAAACGCTACGATATGATGAGAATAAAGCATTGTACTCTGATTTTTACCATATTTGTTCGCTATATGTGTCTGTGGACTTCCTGGGCACACATATGGCCACATTCGGGTTTTGTGTAAATCCGGGTGTGACAGATTGGTATCAGAGCCGTGCTGAGTGTAGGAACGCAGCCTAGATAGTATGGTTGACAAATTACTAGGAGACCCCCATGACTTAAATTAGCTACGATTTTTCAAAAAACCTGAAGTCGAGTCTTGTGTGGAATTATGTCTTTAAGTGCTTGTATTTATTGTTATTATGCATATGTCTGATTTGGTTCTTTGTAATATTTGTGATGGGCGTAGACACCTGTCTGCAACCATCTAGATGTTGAAATAAGGCTTAAGGACTTTATTGTTTAGATAGCAGGGGGGTATATATTTTTCTCGTACTAATCAACTGACATCTGACCTTTGTGATTATATATGGCTAACCCCAGGGGCAATGCGGGCGGCCAGCCTCCGTACCAGAACCCGCCCCCGAACCCGGATCCGAATCATCAAATCCCCACCATTGAGCAGCTGATGTATGCTCAAGTTCAGATGATGCAGCAGATGGCTGAGACCATGAGGCTGATCCAGCAGAACCAACACAATCCACATCCTCAGGCAGCTGCTCCGCCCAGAGACAAGAGGGGCGAGTTTCTGAAGGGACGCCCGCCGACCTTCAGCAAGGCCAGCGACCCCCTTGAGGCAGATGATTGGCTCAAGGCAGTGGAGAGACAGTTGGACATCGCCCAGTGCGATGACAGAGAGAAGGTGCTGTACGCCGGAGGGCAGCTTCAGGGGCCGACGTTGGATTGGTGGGATTCATACCAGTCCTCTCGCCCGACCGGTACTCAGATCACCTGGCAGCAGTTCTGCAGCAGCTTTCGTGCACACCACGTGCCGGAGGCTTTGATGGTTCTGAAGAAGAAGGAGTTCCTGGCACTGAAGCAGGAAGGGATGAGTGTCACGGCTTATCGTGACAGGTTTGTCGCGTTGGCCTGTTATGCTCCAGAAGACGTGGCCACTGACCAGAAGAAGCAGGCCAGGTTTCGTGATGGTCTGCAGGATGCTCTACAGTACCAGCTGATGTGCACCAAGTTCCCGACCTTTCACGAGCTGGTGGACGGCGCTCTGATGTTGGAGCACAAGCGCCGTGAGATGGAGGACAAGAAGAGGAAGCTCCAGGGACAGCAGGTGGGCAGTAGCAGTCGTCCACGCTTCGCACCTCCACAGCGTCAGCAGGTGGGAGGCCAGCAGCGCTTCCAAGGCCAGTCCGGCTTGCTCGGTCGTGGCCAGTACCAGCAGCGTCCTCAGTTTCCTCGGGCGCCACAGCAGCAGCATCCTCAGGGTCAGCCACAGATGGGTCCAGCTCAGCGCAGCCAGATGCAGCCAAGTCCAGTTCAGCGCATCAGCCCAGTCAACACTACACCGGTGGGTCCGAGGGTGTGCTACCACTGTGGCGAGCAGGGACACTTCGCCAATGTCTGCCCCAAGAAGACCCAGAACGCCGCCGGACAGAACCAGCAGGCCGGTCAGAGCAGCGCTCAGAGAGTTGGGCAGCAGCAGGGAGGTCGTGTTCCGCAGACTCCCGTCCGGGGCAAGCTCAACCACACCAGTGCAGAGACAGCAGAGACAGCTACTGATGTCATCATGGGTACATTCCTCGTCAATTCGACCCCCGCCACTGTTTTATTTGATTCTGGAGCTTCGCACGCTTTCATTTCTGCTGCCTTTGTGAAGAGGAACTTAATAGCCCTGAAACCCATGATGAACACTATGCTAGTAAGCTCACCAGGGGGTGAACAGCGGGCCACTCTACGGTGCCCCCATGTTCCCATCATAATAAGGGGGGTAGAATTCAAGGCAGGTCCGATAGTCTTGGAGACCCTTGGATTTGATATGATCCTGGGTATGAGCTGGATGACCAGATATGATGCAGTGATCCGGTGTGCTACTAGGACCATCCAGCTGACAGCAGAGTCCGGTGACAAGGTGGAGTATCAGGCAGCAAATTCCTCAGAGCAAGGCCAAGCCAATCAAGCTGAAGGGACGACAACTGAAGATATCAGGGTGGTGAGCCAGTTCCCGGATGTGTTCCCTGACGAGTTGCCAGGTATGCCTCCGGAACGAGATGTTGAATTCATTATTGAACTAAAACCTGGCACTGCACCTATAGCCAAGAGGCCGTATAGGATGGGAGCGAAGGAGCTGGAGAAGCTCAAGAAGGAGTTGGACGAGTTGTTGGCCAAGGGGTACATTCGTCCGAGTGCTTCGCCATGGGGAGCACCGGTATTGTTCGTCGATAAGAAGGATGGTACGCAGAGGTTGTGCGTGGACTATCGAGCCCTCAACGAAGTGACCATCAAGAACAAGTACCCGCTGCCAAGGATTGATGATCTGTTCGATCAGCTGAGAGGAGCTTGTGTGTTCTCCAAGATAGATCTCCGGTCGGGTTATTATCAGATGAAGATCCGACAGTCGGATATTCCCAAGACCGCTTTCACTACTCGGTACGGGTTGTATGAGTTCACAGTCATGTCCTTTGGGCTGACGAATGCTCCCGCATACTTCATGTACCTAATGAACAGCGTGTTCATGGACTATCTGGACAAGTTCGTGGTGGTATTTATTGATGACATTCTGATCTTCTCCAAGACTGAAGAGGAACATGAAGAACATCTGAGATTGGTGCTGCAGAGACTTCGGGAACATCAGTTGTACGCCAAGCTGAGCAAGTGTGAGTTCTAGCTGAAGGAAGTGGCATTTCTGGGATACGTGTTGTCCAATGGAGGAGTGGCAGTTGATCCGAAGAAAGTCAGCGATGTGTTGAGCTGGAATCCACCATGGGATGTGAGCGAGATCAGGAGTTTCCTTGGGATGGCCGGATACTACAGACGGTTCATTGAAGGATTCTCCAAGATTGCTAAGCCGCTGACTGCTTTGCTAGAGAAGAATGCCGCGTTTGTGTGGACAGAGGCGTGTCAGGTCAGCTTCGAAGAGTTGAAGAAGAGGTTGACTACAGCCCCAGTGCTAGTATTGCCAGATTTGGCTAAGAGTTTCTCCATCTACTGCGATGCATCCCGTCTAGGACTGGGTTGCGTCCTTACGCAGGAGGGCAGAGTCGTGTCTTATGCGTCCCGGCAGCTGAGGAAGCATGAGCAGAACTATCCGACGCATGACTTGGAGTTGGCAGCTGTGGTACATGCCTTAAAGATCTGGAGACATTACTTGATGGGGCACAGGTGTGACATCTACACCGATCACAAGAGCCTCAAGTATGTCTTCACTCAAACCGATCTGAACATGAGGCAACGCAGATGGTTAGAACTGATCAAGGATTATGATCTGGAGATCCACTATCACCCAGGGAAGGCCAACTTGGTGGCAGATGCTCTGAGCCGGAGAAGTTATGTGAACAGGATCACTGGTCACTGTTTGCCTGAAGAACTCAGCCGAGAGCTTGAGAAGATGAGTCTGGGATTCGTCACCAGCATCACAGAGTTGGCAGTGGAGCCCACACTCAAGCAGGAGATCCGGAGAGGTCAGCTGCAGGATGAGAAGATCAGAGAGATTGTGGGGAATGTTGCACTGGGAAAGGCCCCTGGATTCCGAGTCGATGATCAGGGAACTTTATGGCATGGAAAGAGGATATGTGTGCCGGACATAGCGCAGATCAGAGAGATGATTCTGAGGGAGGCACATGACTCAGCTTATTCGATCCACCCAGGCAGCACTAAGATGTATCAGGACATCAAGGAGAGATTCTGGTGGTACGGATTGAAACGTGATGTGGCGACTCACGTGGCATTGTGCGACACATGTCAGCGAGTCAAGGCAGAACATCAGAGGCCAGCTGGATTGCTTCAGCCATTGAAGATCCCGGAGTGGAAATGGGAAGAAGTTGGCATGGACTTCATCACTGGTCTGCCCCGCACTCAGAGAGGTTTTGACTCCATTTGGGTGATTGTTGATCGTCTGACCAAGGTGGCCCACTTTCTGCCAGTGAAGACCACCTACACAGGCGCCAGACTAGCAGAGTTGTACATGGAGTGGATTGTGTGCTTACACGGGGTGCCGAAGAAGATTGTGTCAGATCGTGGTACTCAGTTCACCTCACACTTCTGGCGGAAATTACATGAGTCTATGGACACGAAGTTGCACTTCAGCTCAGCTTATCACCCACAGACAGATGGTCAAACAGAGCGGACCAATCAGATACTGGAGGATATGTTGAGGGCTTGTGCATTGCAGTACGGTGTCAGCTGGGATAAGAGTTTGCCGTATGCAGAGTTCTCCTACAATAACAGCTACCAGAAGAGTCTGCATATGGCACCGTTCGAAGCATTGTATGGCAGGAAGTGTCGGACCCCATTGTTCTGGAATCAGACTGGAGAGAGTCAGGTCTTTGGTCCGGAAATACTTAGAGATGCAGAGCGGCAGGTGCAGGTGATCAGAGAGAACCTGAAGGTGGCCCAGTCCACACAGAAGAGTTACGCCGATGTCAGACGGAGGGACCTCAGCTTCAAGGTTGAAGATTTTGTGTACCTCAAGGTGTCACCCATGAGAGGTGTAAAGCGATTCAATGTCAAAGGCAAGTTGGCGCCTCGTTACATCGGACCGTTCAGGATACAGGAACGGATGGGCGAAGTGGCATATCGGCTAGATCTGCCCGAGAGACTAGCCGGAGTACACGATGTGTTCCATGTGTCCCAGTTGAAGAAGTGCTTGCGGGTGCCAGAGGAGCAGATCTCGATTGATGAGTTGAATGTTCAGGAGGACCTCACATACGAGGAGTATCCGATCAGGATCCTGGAGGTGTCAGAGAGGGTGATGAGGAACAAGACCATTCGGATGTGCAAGGTGCAGTGGAGCCGGCATTCAGCAGATGAAGCGACTTGGGAGCGGGAAGAAGATCTCAAGTCCGAGTACCCACAGCTCTTCGCTTCTACATCCGAATCTCGAGGACGAGATTCATCTTAAGGGGGGTAGGTTTGTAACACCCAAAAATGCTCAATTTAAAATTTTTGGCATTTAATTAATTAATTAGAGCTTGCTCCTATTTATTATAGGCTAAATAATAAATTTCTAAACTTTAAAATCAAATATAAGTGATAGAAACATTTATTGTTGCATTCATGCTGCTGCATTGATTTTTGTATTGCTTGTGATTCAAACAAGAATTTAAATTTATTTAAATTCAAACTTGAATCACTTTGTTTGGAACTCTAGAAAAGTTATTAGGCCTATAGTTCGCTTCTGCTCCCTGAACTCTCACTCTGGTTCATTTTTGCCCCCTCTACTTTTCCCCGGGTCCGGCCCAACTCCCTCCCCTTTCCTCTCTCTTCCCTTCCCAGCGGCCCAGCTCGGCTACCAGCCGCTCGGCCCAGCTCTCTGCAGCCCAACCTGTTTTCCTTCCTCCTCGCCCGACCCATCACCCCACTCCCTCAGCCCAACAGCTCGCGCAGCGCCGCAAGCGGCCCAGCTCCGCGTCCCGGCCCAGCCGCGCCTCCTCTCCCCTCTCGCTTCCCACTGCCACGCGGGCCCCGCCCGTCAGGCCACTGACGCCATCCTGGCGTCACCTTCCTCTTCCTCCCTCCCGCTGATGGCGCGGCTCGCCGCGGCATCTCCTGCACGACGAGGCCGTTTTCCCTCCCGTGCCTTCTTAAACGAGCGTCGCGACGCCGCCCTGGCCCTCACCCCTTCACCAACCACCCGAAACCCTAGCCGCGCCGCCGCCGGGTTTCCGCCGCTCGACGCCGCTTCCGAGCTCGCCGGCCGCCGACGAGCCCACCACTCCGGTGATCAATCCCCGCCCCGGCCGACCCCGGAGAAGCTTCTCCGGCACGAGGAGCACTCCGAGCCTTCCCACGCCCGCTCTCGCGCTCCGGAGCACCGTCGCCGACACGCACCAGCGCCGCCGACCGCCGCTCGCCGACGAACTCTCCTCGCCGACGCTTCTTCCCCCGCTTCGACAACGCCAGGAGCATCGCGTGAAGGTGAGAATCGTTTTGGACTACTTATTGCTCGATCACGTGCCCCCAAACCCCATCTCCGCCACTCACCGGAGCTCCGCCTCCGCCGGTCGCCGCCGCACATCACACACACCACCTCCCCACCGCCGAGACCTCCCTAGGTGAACTCGCCGCACCACCAGCTCTCTCCCCGACCAAGCCCCGTGGCCAACCGAGCCTCCTAGCCCTGGATTGGCTCCACTCCGGCGAAGCACCGCCGCAAGAGCGGGCGGCGCCGCCCCCCTGTCTTCCCCCGCCGGCCACCACCGCCCGAGCCGATCTGGGCCATCAGATCGTGATCTGATGGCCCACGGACAACCAAGCCTCAGGTCAAATCTGAGGTCAACTCCAGGCCATTTTGCAAAAGAACCCTCCAGCTATTCCCAAATCAACCCGCGGTCCATTCCAGTTCAAAAGTAATTGCAGATAGGTCCTGTTTTATTCGTTTTAGCCCCTGCGCTTTTGAAAAATTGAACCCGCGGTCCAACACGCGTAGTTTTGCGCGCTAGCCCCTGGTGGCTACTGTTAATTACGTATAGGTCCTCGGTTTTTCGCAGATTAGCCCCTGGAAGTTTCAGAAACTTGCCAGCAAGTCCCTGAACCTTAGAAACGCTATAACTTTCACGTTTTAGCTCCGATTAGTGTGATTTTCGCGCTCTTGTGTTCGTAGCGAAGCGTAGATTATTTCTAGCTCCTGTTTTTGTACTGTTTTCACTGTTTGGTGTACTGTTCTAATAGAATTAATTTTGTTTGCATGTAATGATTGCTACGGATGCTTGCGTGATGATCGTGTCCAGTCGGCGAGCCCGTAGCTTTGGACTTCGAGTACGTTGAGGACGTGCCGGAGCAGGACTCGCAGCAGCAGCCGTACTCCGAGGAAGGCAAGTTATAGCACGGACAATCCTTGCTACCTACTCACCCTTTTCATACACTGTTCATTACATACGCATGTGTCTAATATTGTTTACCTTTAAGGTTGTACCTAGCATTTATTTCCCTGTCCTTGTATTCCTATGGGTTTATGCATATGGGTAGTATTTTGCTAGGCGCAGCTACTGTCACCATTATTTAACTGTTAAACTTATATTAATGGTCCACTTCAACTTTAATGTTAAAACTTGCTTTTTAGCAACATGGATCAGGGAGTTAGAGCATGTGCTGTGTGCTTTGCTCTAGTGTCTCCCTCTAAGGACCGGTTCTTAAAGCGGCAACCCAGGAGCCTGTCGCCACCGCTGGAACTATAATGGCTCTGGTCTTGGTCAAGTAGCTTGTACGTCTCTAGCTTGGCAGTGGTTACCGAGGGGCCAACGGCGTTGTGGGAGGTACGGTGCTGGGTGTTCTCCGATTCCACCGAGGGCGGGAGATCCGTCGGCTAGGTCACGTTAGACCCAGTCCCGTGTAGGAGTCTCAGCGATTGAGAACTCTGCACGTTGCGCAGTATGGGTGCGATACCCGCGCTCCGGACGCCATCGACCCCCTCACGGTGTGACTCCGTGGGCGTACGTCGATCTCGGTGCCTAAGTTTTCACCGCCGTATAGTACTCCAGCGGCTACTGACTTGTTAGGGTGTCTTGTGAAAGCCTCGTAGCGTCCCTATGTAGTCACACCTCGGAAGTGTCGATGTGCGTGGTTGGGTGCAAAGTTCCTTTGAACTTTTACGCGACTGGTGGGTAAAGGGCGAAACCTCTGCAGAGTGTACGATCTATCATGATAGCCTTGCTCAGGGTCACGAGCGGCCTGGATCCTTTATGATTAGAACTTGATGTTTATTTATGCTTAATGACACTTACACTTCATTAATTGGGTTGCAACCGGGTATTCATTCACATGTAGTAACTTGGGCATTGATAAAACGAACCAACTAAAAGTGCTAATGCAGTTAAGCCGTGTCTAGCCTTTTTGAGCCTTCATAACCCGTGCTATACTTGCTAAGTAATCCCATTACTTACACTTGTTGTTATTATTATTTTTGGGCAAAATCCCGGACGGGTAACAGATTGGAGTCAGGCTGACTATGCTGTGGAGTTTCCAGAGGACTTGCCGTACTTCTGAGCTTGCGTTCTCCCAGTCAGAGTCCCTGTGGGATTGCGGCTACGCTAGAGAGATGTATTAGTCTTCCGCTGTCCATAATTTTATTTCTGAAGCACTCTGATGTAAACGCTACGATATGATGAGAATAAAGCATTGTACTCTGATTTTTACCATATTTGTTCGCTATAATTGTCTGTGGACTTCCTGGGCACACATATGGCCACATTCGGGTTTTGTGTAAATCCGGGTGTGACAAGCACACGACACATGCCTATCTCGATCTATTGCCCACAGTTTTCTGAAAAATATAATGCGTGTGCTGTGATCTGTTCGATGAGCCCACCAAGACCTTCCCAATACACAGTACTACTAGCTTGTAGTTGACCATGATGGCGAAATTAAAATCCTCTGCCGACGAATTGAATCCATAAGTGTTTTTCTGGTTTAGTGCTACTGATCTCCGAAGTCAACCCATTTACATTACAAAGTATGACAGGGATCGAAAGCAGAGGTTGACTACTTTGTTTGGTAGTGCGCCTACATCTACATGCATGGTACGGTGCATCTCGTATGTGTCATATCATCGATCAAAGTCCAAGATTGAATGGAAAGCCTACGAAGAATGCACTACCATGATCGCCTACATGCAGGATATCGACAAGCAACAATAGATGGCATGCACGCAGCATGTAAACTTTGGAGGGGACATCGAGCCAAAATGCCCAATCCGATCCGACGTTACTGTCACACACAGTACTGGTAGTAACAGTAAGGATCTGTCTATGTAAAACTCGAGTGTTGGAGGGGCCTCCCAGCACTCGATTTTTTGCACCGTTCAATCTGAGATCAACGGCCGAGATCGACTCAAACTCTCACCTTATCCATCCACCCCACCTCCCCCAGCGCCCACACCCGACGCCTCCAGTCGCCTCCCACGGCCGGCGCCCCCGCCCAGCCCCTCCGCCGCCCCGGCCGGCGCCGGCGAACCCTAGCCAGCCGGCGCCGGCCGCCCCTCCTGCAGCCCCTACCCCCGCCCCCTCGCACCGCCGCCCTCCATGGATGTCCGCCGCCGCCGGCGTCCCGTCGTCTTCTCCAACGCCGGTGAGTTCCCCCGCCCGACCCTGGCCCCAACCGCCGGCCTCCTCTGCCCGGCCGGCGGCGCCCCCGCCGCCCGGCCTCAGCCGCCCCGCCGCCCGCCTCCTCCGCCGGGCCAGCCTGCCGCCTCCGGACCTCCCTCTAGGTCCGGCGGCGATGAGCAGCCCCCGGCAACCCGAACCCCCCTAACCCCGAACCCTAACCCGAAACCCTAACCTCGCCGGAGTTGCTCGCCGGAGATGGAGAAGAAGGTGTTGATGGGGAGAAGGAAAAATTCGTGTGACAGCGGCTCGAGAAACACTCGAGTGAGCGTTAGCTTTATCCAATAATAAACGTCATCATCATACAGCAGCTCACCATTCAATCTACCTTGCCAATTTGTTGGCCACCCTGGCTGATGGTGCGTGGATGCAAGCTAGTAGTGATCGAGGTGTTCATACTCCATCTAATAGCCTAAAAATGGTTAGTTTCAGTCTAACAATTCCAGCGGTCGATCTCAATCCAACAATGCTCATCACTTGTGGTCCGTCAGTTTATCGGTAGAAACAAATAAAAGGAGCCAGCACAACACAGATTCATATTTGCGTTGCACCGATTTTGCATTAATTTGTAGAAACGATCAAACAATTTTGCACGTACATTGGGTGATGAATGAATCTGATCTTATCGATTCGGGCGGCGAAGAGCTTTGTACAGTAGCGCCCCCTCTCTCTCTGCTGCAGCCAGGCAGCACGCTAAAACTTTGCTGACGCTCACAACTGCCCGGGCTCTGTACAGTAAAGTACGTTAATTAGAAACGTGTCTCTGCTGATCGAGTGACAGCCGAACTACGCCGGCGACCATGTGCTGCGCAGCAGGGACCGCGCCTTGCCGCCGCCGTGGAACATCTCGTCGAGTTGCCGGTGCGTGGTGGGGCGGCTGTGTGGAGTTGGGTGCGTGGTGGGGCGGCTGCTGCCGGTGCCGGCAAGTCCTGCCAAGTGACCTTCTTGCTGACGACGACCTCAGGGAGTCAGGGCATGGAGGACCACCGGTTTTCATGGATGGGATTAGAGCTTTGGTCTTTGCACTCGAATCAGTATATTCGTATATTAGCTGTAATTCATAGGCATTCAGCTCAGCATTTCGGTGGAAGAACTTATTCTTCGCTGCCCCTCACCACATACCGACCACTTTCGTCACTCAACTGCAATGCAAATAAAGTTATTCTCAGCTCGGTTGATAATGGTCGGCAAATATAAACTAGGAAACAGAGTTTGAGATACCACGCAAAATGGTGTGGAGACTACAGTTGTTGCCTTCCAGAATTCAAATCAACAACATGGTGGTATTCTTCTCAGGCATCACATGCACTATTTGCATTATATTGTTTACCTATAATATTGGTGGACATCCCTATATTTCTGGTGATGTGTAGAAACTGATCAGACATGGCGGACATGAGGGTATATGCATTGCATGCAGGTGAAAAGGGCTTTGCTATGCAATGATTAGTGACCGTTTTTTTCCGATCCATTAGTATTATCTTTTAGCTGTTCCATGACTAATTGGTGGAGCCCTCCATGTTCCTTTCTTATCTGGGTATGGATGCATGTTGATATTAGCTAAAAATATTATCCGGTAGTATAAATAATGTTTGAGCAAACCAATCAGCCATAGAAAAGTTCTTGCTATCCTAACTGCTAACAGTATTTTATTGTCGACATATATGGCTTTGTTCGCTTAACTTATGCTGATGGCCTATATTAATTCGTTGTGAGAGAAAAATACTGTTGGCCGATGGCTTATGCTGATTTCTTGTGAGAGAAAAATACTGTTGGCTGATAAGCATAAGTCAAGCGAACAAGCCCTATATGTGTCCTCGAAAAAAACAATATTGTTTGTATTGTTGTATTTTACATGGTGATTTCCTTTTTGTTGAACAAGGAATAGAAGTTAGAAATGAGCCCTTGATATAAGCTTACCTCCTAATCATGAGTGAAATATTCCTTGAGTCCATCGATCCAACATATTCTACTTGCAAACCGATGCTAAATTGCTTTTAATTGGGTACACAACTGCTGATCCATCCATGGCGGTACTGCCGGCATATTCTAGGTAGCAAGCAAAGCAAGTTAGAAATTCGATTAAGACAAGTATTATACTCTTCAAGGATATGTCATTGGTGACATTCTGATGCTGTTCCTATGGGGCACTTGAAGCAAATTTTGGGTGCAACCCTCGTGAAAATAGGCTAATAAATGTTTTGGAAATGATAGGAATTAAATGTCACACCCGGATTTACCCAAAACCCGAATGTGGCCATATGTGTGCCTAGGAAGTCCACCGACACATATAGCGAACAAATATGGTAAAAATCAGAGTACAATGCTTTATTCTCATCATTTAGTAGCGATTACATCAGAGTGCTTCAGACATAAAAACATGGACAGCGGAAGACTAATACATCTCTCTAGCGTAGCCGCAATCCCACAGGGACTCTGACTGGGAGAACGCGAACTCAGAAGTACGGCAAATCCTCTGGAAACTCCACAGCATAATCAGCCTGACTCCAATCTGTTACCCGTCCGGGATTTTGCTCAAAAATAGTAATAACAGCAAGTGTAAGTAATGGAAATTACTTAGCAAGTATAGCACGGGTTATGAAGGCTCAAAAAGGCTAGACTCGGCTTAACTGCATTAGCATTTTTAGTTGGTTCGTTTTATCATTGCCCAAGTTACTACATGTGAATGAATACCCGGTTGCAACCCAATTAATAAAGTGTGAGTGTCATTAAGCATTAATAAACATCAAGTTCTAATCAAAAAGGATCCAGGCCGCTCGTGACCCTGAGCAAGGCTATCATGATAGATCGTACACTCTGCAGAGGTTTCGCCCTTTACCCACCAGTCGCGTAAAAGTTCAAAGGAACTTTGCACCCAACCACGCACATCAACACTTCCGAGGTGTGACTGCATAGGGACGCTACGAGGCTTTCACAAGACACCCTAACAAGTCAGTAGCCGCTGGAGTACTATACGGCGGTGAAAACTTAGGCACCGAGATCGACGTACGCCCACGGAGTCACACCGTGAGGGGGTCGATGGCGTCCGGAGCGCGGGTATCGCACCCATACTGCGCAACGTGCAGAGTTCTCAATCGCTGAGACTCCTACACGGGACTGGGTCTAACGGGACCTAGCCGACGGATCTCCCGCCCTCGGTGGAATCGGAGAACACCCAGCACCGTACCTCCCACAACGCCGTTGGCCCCTCGGTAACCACTGCCAAGCTAGAGACGTACAAGCTACTTGTCCAAGACCAGAGCCATTATAGTTCCGGCGGTGGCGACAGGCTCCTGGGTTGCCGCTTTAAGAACCGGTCCTTAGAGGGAGACACTAGAGCAAAGCACACAGCACATGCTACTAGCTCCCTAATCCATGTTGCTAAAAGCAAGTTTTATCGTTAAGGTTGAAGTGGACCATTAATGCAAGTTTAGCAGTTTAATAAAGGTGACAGTAGTAGCGCCTAGCAAAATTCTACCCATATGCAATAACCCATAGGAATACAAGGTCAGGGAAATAAATGCTAGGTACAACCTTAATGGTAAACAGTATTAGACACATGCGTATGTAATAAACAGTGTATTAAAAGTGAGATAGGTAGCAAGGATTGTCCGTGCTAAATACTTGCCTTCCTCGGAGTACGGCTGCTGCTGCGAGTCCTGCTCCGGCACGTCCTCAACGTACTCGAAGTCCAAAGCTACGGGCTCACCGACTGGACGCGATCAACACGCACGCATCCAAAGCAAACATTACATGCAAACAAAATTAATTCTATTAGAACAGTACACCAAACAGTGAAAACAGTACAAAAACAGGAGCTAGAAATAATCTACGCTTCGCTACGAACACATGAGCGTGAAAATCACACTAATCGGAGCTAAAACGTGAAAGTTATAGCGTTTCTAAGGTTCAGGGACTTGCTGGCAAGTTTCTCAAACTTCCAGGGGCTTATTTGTGAAAAACCGAGGGCCTATACGTAATTTCGTATTAAAACAGGAGGGCTAACGTGCAAAAACTCAAGGGTTGGACCGCGGGTTTAATTTTTAAAAAGGGCAGGGGCTTAAACGAATAAAACAGGACCTATTTGTAATTATTTTTGAACTGGAATGGACCGCGGGTTGATTTCGATAAAACTCAGGGGCTCTTTAGCAAAAGTGCCAGCGCGAACCGGTACGCGCCCGTTGGATCTGAATTGGACGGCTGAGATTTAAAACGCGAAGGGGTATCCTAGGTTCTAATCTGGACCGTGGATTTGAGATCGGACGGCCCTGGCGCTCGGGCTCGCCGGGGACGATGAAACCGCGGCGGCGCCGCTCGGCCGACAGCGGGAGTTCGCCGGACTTCGGCCTATCTTGCGCTAGGATGCTCGGTTTTCGACGGGGTTTGGCCCTATGGCTTCAGCAGGAGATGGCGAATCGATCTAGGGGGTTCAAGTCGAGCGTCGGCCGGCGTAGCGTGCCGACGACGACGAGCGGCGGAGCGGAGCTCCGGTGTAGTGCGGGGGGTGAGTTTCGGAGGGTATCGGGGTCGGGTTTTTGGCTCTGGATCACCAGGGGGAGATGGCTAGTGCTAATGTGATGCTCAAGTGAAGCTTTGCGCAGTGGAACGACCGGACGACGACGGCCGGCGGACGACCGACGGCGGCGATCGAGGGGAGTGCTACTACGGCGCTCGGAAACTAGAATTGAGGGGAGGGGGAGCTCCAGTACCTCGTGGCGGTGCTCCTGACGCGAGGAATTGGCTGGAGCTGGTCCAGAGAGGTGGGACGGCGAGCGGCGGCGCTCGGGCTTGGGGACGACGGCGGTTCCACGCGGGGAAACTCCTCCAGCAGCAATCCCGGCAACAGGAGTCGGTCCAGGGGCTTTGGCTCCTCGCGGTGAAGCTCGTGGCGGCTTGGATTGCTCCAGCGGCCTGCGGAGGTGACGAACCGCGGCGGCGACAGAGCGACCGATGGCGGCGCTCTGCGCGAGATGCTGAGCGGCGAAGGCGAGGCGGAGGTGTGGCGGCGCTGCTAGGGTGGGGCGATGGGGTGAGAGAGGCAGCAGCACTGGGCAATTAAGTAGGGCGAGGCGAGCATCTCGGCGTGCGGGCCGGCCGCGGCAGGCAGCGCCATCAGCGGGCGCCGGGGAAGGAAAGGGGGAGGAGGGAGGGAGAGGGAAGGTGACGTCGGCCTGGCGTCAGCACCTGACATGCAGGGCCCGCGCTGTCAGCGAGAGAGAGGAAGGCGGGACGCGGCTGTGAGCTGGGCCGGCCTGTCCGCATTGGGCCGAGCGGTGCTGCGCGAGTTGCTGGTGGGCCGCGCGCGAGATGGGCCGGCTCGGAGGGGGAAAGAGAAGGAGAAAGGGGGAGCTGGGCCGGACCGGAGAGAAAGAAAAGGGGGTCAAAGTGGACCAGGGAAGAGTTTAGGGAGCAAAACCGAACTATGGGCCTAACAACTTTTCTAGAGCTTCAAACAAAGTGATTCAAATTTGAATTTAAATATATTTAAATTTTTGTTTGAATCACAAGCAATACAAAAATAAATGCAGTAGCATGAATGCAACAATAAATGTTTCTATCACTTATATTTGATTTTAAATTTTAGAAAATTATTATTTAGGCTATAATAAATATGAGCAAGCTCTAAATAATTATTAAATGCCAAAAATTTTAAATTTGAGTATTTTGGGTGTTACATTAAATCTTCTAGTAGTTTATTTTTTGTGGGGAAACATATTTTCTTAGTAGTTGTTAAGATTTCTAAACCAAAATGTTGAGTACGCTGTTGGCTTGGTAGCCCAAGAAAATCTGAAGTTCTAAGGGCATATGTCAGCATGTGCATGCAGCTCCCTCGCGTTGCATGGCTAGGGATTTGGGACAATATAGTTCTAAGGGCATCGAGTTTGTATATAAACAATCAGTTGTACGTGTCGGTGATTCGAGACCTGAAGCGGATCGGATATATAGTTGTGTCGTCGGTGGTTCGTGTGTCGAAAGGTTCGTGAAAACAGCACGATTTTAACAATACAGTGCAATAATACTGTTGCGTGTACTTCTGTTCACAAGACATTCCGATTTTAACTTTCTTTGGCGATCGAGAGGAACAAATTCCAGCTTGAACATTCTTAGTTATATATGAAACAATGTCTCCAGACTCCACTATCCATCCACATGGTCAAAGTTTTGCCGGTGCGCGTGAAAGTGACATCGATGTGAATTCATCATCATTAATTTTTATCTTCCAAAGTTTGTTTCACCCTGACCGTGGAAAACCGACGCGGCATGCACTACCATGGTCGTGCAGATAGATTTATTTATACATATGGTTATGTACGTGTATCGTGTACATTGACAGAGATAGTAGAGCAGTGCTAGCTAGTGATTGCAACTTGGATAATGTCAACTCAACAAACCCATTATGCATGCATAGTGCAGCTTTCCGGCCACACACAGGGTAAATGCGCGCTGATGATGCTCTTACTAACACCTTTGCCTTTCTTTCTTGCACGCAATGCAAAGTGTGCGGGGGCAACGTTGCATCATGACGCATCATGCCTTGATCGAGTTACTAGCAAAGTGTGTGGATGTCTGTCTGTCGCATCATGCATGATCGAGTGATCATCGTACACAACCCAAAGCTATATATATTGACTTTGCTGCGAACGTACACAAAGTCAATCTGGTTCCTTCTCCCGCCTTCTGCGTGTGACTCTGATTATCACTTTTTGTACGTATTTATTTGCATGCATGCAGCATGCTTAGCTCCAACCTCCAAGTCAAAGGATAAATAGCTTTTGCTCTCATCTCCATGCCTGCAATGTGTTTGGGCTGGAAGTCTACGAATTGGGCGCTGCAGGCCCAACCTCTGATCAGCCCAATAAAAAGAGCACGGGAATGGGCCTAGAAGAGACGGGCCTAGTCTTGCTCGAAGCCCACATCACGGTGCACTGTCCTTTTCCTCGCCGCCAGGCCATCCAGATGCTTTCGTTCGGGGGTTTTCGCCAAAAAAAAAATGCTCGTCGGGGTCGGGGGTTTCTGCTCGCGTGCCGTCCTCCCACTCCCTCCTCGCTTCCTTCGCCGCCTGCCGCACCCGCGCGCCGTCTCCTCCTCCTCCTCTTCCCCGCTTCAGCCGCTGCCGGGGATGGAGGCCTCCTACAAGTTCGGGCCCTACAAGATCGACGCCAGGGAGGTCTTCCACGCCACGCCCCTCTCCTACGCCATGGTCAACCTCCGCCCGCTCCTCCCGGGTAATAAATAACACTCCCTGCTCTAGTGCTCTCTCCTCGCTTCGCCTTTGCCGATGCGGTGCTTGGTCGGTTGGTTGCTGTGCCCTGTCCGCCGCCACTCTAGTTTGAGCTCCGCTCACTGCACCATAGCGTTTTCTTTTTGTCTGCAAGGGGTGGGGGAAATAGTCATCGCGAGAGAAAAGGGGGAAATTTTCCAGCTTTCTTGGGGAAATGTGGCTGATAAAAATAGATTGATCAAACAGTAAGTCCCAAGTGCTGATTTTTATTAATGTACTGAGATTCTGAGAACCATTGCTCACCTCCCTTCTAGCCAATTCAGCCAGGCTCCAATGTACCACCTGTACGATTAGGGATTGTTTCGGTATGCAACGATTGCGGGCAATGCATTCTGCTTGGCTTGGAATTTGAACTAAATTCCTTGCAATCTGGTGGTACTTATCTAGTCCCTGCCTACCAGACAATCTGTTACAGTTCCATTCTAGATTGTCTCCTGATGAATGAAACCTGACACCAGTGACTAAAACTTGTCTTCGACATGGCATTTAGCCTTTGTAAAGCTTGAAACCCTCATTGCATTTCATTTTATCAGTCAGTGTTCTGCAGCTTTTTTTTTGGGTAATTCTGCAGCTTTGTCTTAACCATGTTAATCTTTCTTATGCAGGTCATATCCTTTTATTTCAGTAAAGTTGGTGCTATACTTTCTTCGAAGCTATTTTTTGGACAGCTTTTACCACTCACGTGACTTTGTCTCTGCGGATTGCTGGGACCTTGGTAAGGTTCATGAAGAGCACTCAAACAAATGCAATCATATGAAATAAACCGAGCAGTAGAAGTTTCTGTGAAACCTTTTCATTGGTTCTCTTCTTCTTACACCTGTTTTCAGCTGTTATAGAGGATGACATCAGACATTGAAGTTTTATTTGACTTAGTGGCAGTTTTATTTGACTCTATGTTTCATACATCACATATTCAGGAAAGCGTGTATTGCGTTATGTTTTCCTTGACAATAGATACATGTTCTTGTGTGCCCCAAGCGTGAAGTGAAAAGATTGGCTGATCTAAGTTCCAATGAGACTAGTGATTTATGGGTTACTGCGAAGGAAGTTGGTGTACGTCTTGAACAGTACCACAAAGCATCTTCACTGACCTTTGCTATTCAGGTGTGGCCTGAGCTTTAATTTTACTGTTGTAGTGACTAGTGAGCCCATCCTTTCAGTACTTGGTAGCCCAAATTTTTACAATATAAAAGAGTGTCCTATTTGGATATCTAAAATGTGAATATGATGAACATTGTGGAAAAAATCATATGTATTTATACTATGTCATTTTTAGCTATGCTAACACCTTTTTGGTCTTTCTAATATTCATATGTTTGATTAGCTTTTTATGGACTTCTCTTTCTTGCTATATATTCTACGGATGATGAACATAAAGTTTCTTATTAACGTGTGATTTTTCTTATCAGGATGGTCCTCAAGCTGGCCAAACAGTTCCACATGTCCACATTCATGTCATCCCAAGGAAGAAAGGGGATTTCGAGAAAAATGATGAAATATATGACGCGGTTGGCGGCATAGTTCTCCATCAATCTGGTTATTTTGTTATGAAATCTGATCGAATGAAGCTTACCCTTTTCCTTGCTAATTAGATTGATGTGAAAGAGAAAGAATTGAAGGAGAAGCTTGACCTGGACATTGAGAGGAAGGATAGAAGCATGGAAGAAATGGCTCATGAGGCCAACGAGTACCGCGCTCTTTTCTCCTAGAATTACATCTAATATAGTAGTTAGTTTCTAAGTTGAGCTGACTGTTTGCCATAAATAAGCCTTGGTACTTCTTGTTCTCCATTGTTGCAATCTAGTTATCATTTTGCTGACATGGTGATGGAGTGATTGTGTTCAATGAACTGAAATGGTGGTATGTTACGTACTATGGAGTAATAGTCATCTATTGTAAGGATTGCATTCTTACTTATTAGCAACTAGTTTTAATATACAACAGAGCGTCAGCTGCTGGATGAAGTATATCTTTACTGCAAATCTTCCCTTTATGGAATGTAAGACAGGATGCACCATTTTCTGTTATCAAATCTAGGAAGACATTAGTGATCGGCTGTAGGCTATAACTCAGACTTACAAATCACAACTAGTGTAGAAAAATACTATGGTCATTTGATATTTTGGCTAAACCATTTTTTGAAGCCCAAACCCTACAAAAAAAAGGAAAGAAAGGAAAAGTTACTTTTCAGGATTAAGTAGAAAATCTGTGATGCCTTACAGAATCATATAACCTTTGTACTGCATATCTATACTTTCAATTTAACCACTTAATGAATTGAGATTGCCTCCACCTTTCAAATTGCAATATTCTGTTCATATTAGTTCTACTTCAGGAAGTATATTGTAGTTAGATCTGCCCCAACAATCCTTTCAGTGAAAAGTTTTTGTCTTCCGTATGCTTTTGAGTCTGAAACGACAAAATTTACGTAGGTAAACAGACACCGTTAAACAAAATGGATTAGGACAGAAAGATGTGTGTGTAGTTCTTTCGGGGTGAGCTAAAGTTTTATTCCTATTGCCGACTATCCATTATGTTTGTCCTTTGGAGAATCCTGGCCAGCAGTGGCCTTTTCACTGAATAAGTTGCTTATTAGCATGATGCTTCTTTTCCCATGCCTGTGTCCATACATCAAAAGTTAAGCTGATTCGTGAATTCAAGAACTCTGACGATCTCTGGCTGAATTGGTTAAATTTTATTCCATGGCTCCGTGCTGATGGGTCTGATTGTAAGCTCTTGACTACCCAAATGTTCTGTTTGAGAATCATGCTGATCTTTTCAGCTTTATATCCTTGTCCTTTTTGAAAATCATTGAATATCATTTGCACTTTGTTATTGTCTTCTTGTACTGTAATTTTTTTTGTTGTCTAGAGAGGATATGGCCCGTTGATCCCAATTGACGCGAAATAAGAATGTAAAGAGGGCACTGGTTTTGCTTAGTCTTGAATTTTAACACTTGAGCTTGCTTTACGCATATGTGAAGGCATCTCTTATAACTGGTTAGATCTTAGACCCTGCTTTTACTGATTTGCATCTTGGATTTGATTACCTTTAGTCGTTTTCATCCTTTCATTGTGCCTTGTTCGGTATCAGGATCACTTTGCTCCCAAGGGATGCCCCAAGCTGGAGCCCATTGTCCTTCGGCAGCATGATAGGATGCCATGGACTGAACAACTGGTGAGCTTGTTTTTGCCAGAGCCCTGAAGTGCATTCTGGGACACGCTTGCAGCTCCCTTAGCATACGATGAAAATTCACATATTGCAACTGGGACGTTTCTGTATGTACCTAGGTGGGGCAAGTTGGTATGCCGTTATCTTAAGACATTGCCGCTGTACTAGGGCAACCTCCAAGGCTGCAACAAGGAATTTCTGGTTATAATCGTGCGCTTGCCCTGGAGTACTTGACATGTATGCCAACAAGTGGCTGTTTGTGTGGTGAGAATCTAGGCTATTGTTTGGTGGCGTTGTTGAAAATGATCCTGGTCCCTGGAACAAAAAGGACCCTCTGAGATAGGTGATGTTCTGATGGAGATGCAATTGCAGTAGTTGGCTAGAATTTTAGTGCTTCAGGTATCCACTAGGCCTTAGCAAATGCACGCCGTCTTCTCGTCCTCTGCAACCTGACTGAGGTCATATTATGTCATTATGCGTACCAATATTAAATCAGAATCTTCTATACTTTTTTTTAAAGTCTTCGAAGCGATTTTGCAGTGACGCAAAACGGGTTAGGGAGGAGTCGCTGCTGCCTTGATCTCTTCTGGCTCTCTGCTACTGCTACAACTACGGTTTACACTGTCAATGATATCTCAGTCGTCTCACCATGACGTACTACACCTCTACTACTGTGAAGAACACACCATTGGCGTGTACGGTTTGTGACAAATCCTATCCATGACAACTACGATCGCCATGATCGTCACCACGTCGACGCCCGGCCGGACAGTGAGGCTGAACACGTCGTCTCCGAGCGTCGCCACCGGTCTCGAGGCCACGCCGGCGTTCTTCCGGGATATCCTCGCCGCCTCCTTGCCGTCGCTGCCACGGCGGATCTTGCAGCTCCTCTTCGAGAAGGAGCCCTCGATCCGGTAGCCCGGAGCAGCAACTGAGCCCGGGTGTTTGCAGCCAAGGCCAGAGGATGACGATGATGATGCAGCAGTGCCAGCAGCTGACATGTGGACCTCTGCTTCGTCGCTGCCTCGCAGAGCTGAGCACCTGCTCATCGTGAAGACTTGCTGCTGTTGTGACGACGTGGGAGACGGCTTCTTGTCGATGCCTTCGTCAGTTGCTGTGTAGCAATTCCAGCGATCGTGCAGGCTCAGAAGCTGTGACAATATAATTTTCACCAGGGTTAATTAGTAGCTGTGGTTTTGCTTAGTCAAAAACTGATTGCGGAAAGGACAGTAAAAACCGATATAGGATCATTCTCGTGCGTGCCGTCTTGCAAGTTGCAAGGAAAAAAGGTTTTTGTTGGAATAAGATAATAAGATACCAATATAAATATAAGTGACAACAGAATAAGGCCTTTGTATATGATTCTTTTTCCTTGTGAAAGCATTTTTGTTTGCTTGTTTTTGTAGGCGATTGCATTAATTTTTCCTCCGATTTGTCCTACTTGGTGGTCCCTAAATCTTCTCCGAGGTCATCAAATCTTTGAATCAATATGGAGGTACTAGTGCAGTGAACAAAATTAGGGTAAATGCATTTCATCTGATGACGACCTAAAAGGCGCTGTCGTTTTAGGAGAGAGGGGAAAAATAAATGTGAAAGCGTGAATACTAAAGGAGATGGCAAAATGTAAAGGTGACATTTGTGATTACAAAATGTGGACTCTAAATTCTCTGATCCAGTCTTTGGTCAAGGTTTAAGGATCGGTAATAAATTACATATGTTTTCTACTACAGTATATCATCAATTCCAAGAAATTAATTAACAGGCAAGGGAAGAATATTGTAAAGAATAAACAGGGAGTATAGAAACTCAAGAACAATCAGGGGATGTGTATTGTGTTGTTGTATGTATAAACAAGATTGTCAGTTGTTTAATTTAGACGTCCATCAAAGCAGTAGAAACTGATTCTTTAAAGTTGAGGAAAAATGCATGTATCTCCCAGACAAGCAGAAAGTCATTTGCTATCCCTATCTAGATGAATGATGATGATGCAGAAATGATATATGTGGTGAGTAGTAATTAATAATCACCTGGGGCCTGAGGGACAGGAGCGGCGTGCCCTGTCCATCCATGAGCAGGACCTCGCCGGCGCAGAGCTTCCTCCGCCGGGAGTAGTTGTCGACGCGGAACGCCAGCCTGCCGGTGTCGTCGTAGACGCAGAAGCCATCGGTGCCCTGAAACCCCATGCTGGACCTCTTCCAGACGGTGTACACCACCGGGATATTTGCCGGCGCCGCCCGACGAGCACGGGCGCCGCCGCGGCCGGCATCGGACGGGTGTATCCTATTGCTCATGGTTTTTTGCTGGTCTGAGAAGGAAAAGAAGGTGAGATATTGAGATGGAAATGCAAGGAAGAAGGAAGGTACGTGTGCTCGGGAGAGAGAAGGCGGCAGAGAAGGGAAGTACAGTTTTGACGTGAGGGAGCAGGCAGGCCGGACAGGCGTCTGAAACTGAAAGGTGTGGCCACACAAACTGAGTCACGGTCACAATTTATTCTCATGGCGTACGTATACGGATATATGCTTGTTGGAATGAATCTTGGATGCCTACCTTGCAATGCATGCCGGATAACGCATCTGATAATGACGGCGACGAAATGGGATGCATCCTGTTGGTGCAAATGGTCGTTGGAGTACGACTCTGCCCTCCCTGTTCAAATACCAGTTTCTACAGTTTTAGATACGCACAAATGTATTCAACGGCGATATTTGTAAGCATCTATCAGGAAGAGCACTACTCACGTGTCGTGTAGCCTTGAGGAAGAAATGACTATTTGACTCAAACAAAAAACGATTACAACAAATGCATGATGTCCACGTATGTATCATTTTGTAATCTCGAAAAATAATTTGACTAACGTAATACTATTTATTTTGATGCAAAGGCCATCACTGCCACTCTTCTATACTAATACATGTTGGGCAGCGATTTACTGCCGTCCGCTTCAAAAATAAATTGACGTACAATCACCTTTTTTTTGGGGGGAAATAATTGCAAGATTCACTTGCAAGACAGGATATTTTTCAAATACTCGTATGCATCTCAATTTCCAAAGGTTCATATATCACCTATATTTAGAAGTTTTGAAATTCTCACGATTCTCATCGATCAATCCTTATGCGGTCCATGACAATCACAGGTATATAGGTGAATCTAAAAATATGTAGAAGTTGCAACCATGAGGAATTGACATGTGGGTATTTTTTTTCTTTTGTGAAATGTAAGTGTGTATATAATATAATAGCCCCATCATAGGATCAAGATTTTAATTTTTTTATATTTTTTGGTTCATAGCATAAACACCAAATTTTGTGGAGTTTCAGCTGAAATTAAAATTAACAAGGTGTGTCTTTCATTAATAAAAATCAAATTCTAGATAATATAGTAATTTTGGTCATGACCAAATCCATGAATTTCATGAAATTCGGCTGAAAATTTGAACACTTCCCATGACTTGCAAGTAGTGTTTTTTTTTTCATTTTTTTCCTCTCAATTCCCTGAAGGCGTAAGAGCGAATCGATGGGCCTCACTTTAGAATTTCCAGGAGCCGGTGGGCTGACAGCACCAGGCAGCACACCAAAGTATTAGTGGGCAGTGGCCCAGTCCCAACTCCCCAAATTTGCTGTAAAGCAGGTCCTTGGTTTCTAGAAAAAGCCCTGTTCTTTGCTCAAAAGAAAAGAAAAGAAAAGAAAAAAGGCCTGTTCAATAAGGCCCGGTATTTTTCCACGGCGGCCGCCGCCGCGCTCCGGGAGGAGCTCGGCCATGGCACCGATCGAGCCGCCATGTTCCTCTGGTCAGTTACCGGCATGGGCGGTTGTCTCAGTGCATTCCACCTACAGTTATCCATCCGTATTCTCAACTCCAAGATTTTGCCAAAGCTCCTGCGTTTTGGTTACCACTGCACCGCCACTAGTATTGCTCATCTTGTACAATGAAATGGACTGTGGTACTTGTTTTGGCGATGGAAAATGGTGCTATCAGAATTCTTTGAGTACTGAACATGTCATGCTCTTTTTGCAGTACATTCTCTTGTCCATATTGCCTACCTTACCTGATGAAGAATTGTAAATCTTCAGAGATGTAGTGCGACATGCCGAGAGAACAATCAAGTGAGCATTCGTGTTTCTTCGCCTTCAATTCGGTGGGAACAACCAACTTCTCTATACTGCCAAATATAGGTGAGGTCACCGGTCAGATCTTGAATATATTTTTTTTTCAGGCAATCTCTTTTTAGGATTCAGCACATTTTGGTCACTTTCGTCTTTTGCATTGTCCTTGGCTCTTTGTCATACATGCTACTTATTTCACAAGTTGCATCTAGGTGTAAACCATTAACAATATATTTAGGATGATACATTGATACTTCCCTACAAACAATGGGTAGCAGCTCATGCCAGAGTTGGTAGCTAGTTGAGTAACAAACATAGCAAAGTTGCAACTAGGACAATAGGTTCAGCTCCCTATTGTAACCATTATTTTTTCCCTTTCTTTTCTGTTTGTCCTAGGCATATTGGGATAGCATCTTTCTTCTGAGCATAAGAAAACTCCCCCAGGAACTTTCCCTGAAAGTTAGGGATTACATATTTTCAGAAGAAGTTAGGGATTGCATCCTGCATTATGGAATTGCAGTGTGTACTCAAAGTCTGTAATAACAATAATGTTAGATTCCAATTGAATTCCGAGTTTGTATCTTTTTTTTTCATTAAAGGAGTTAGAACATGTTTTGTGTTGGCTCCAGTCAGTTGACATCTGTAGTGAGCAACTACAATCCCTAGCTACCTGTTCGCACCCAAAATTGGCAGTTGCCTATCAGGTCGAGGGCAACCGGTCAGACCGGTTCTGGAAAGCGGTCAGACCGGTTCCCCTGTAGCCGATCTGGCAACAGCCAAACCGGTCTGACCGGTTTGCCAAAGCGGTCTGACCGGTTTACTCCGAGTTGGAGTAGAATTAGGAGTCCTAGTCGTTTCCAAATTGTAAAAGGATTCCTTGTGGGGCAAGACCTCCCCACCCTATAAATATAAAGGGCCGTGGCCGGTTGAGAGTTATCATCCAATCGATCAAACATTATCTTTCTACTTTTTATCTTCAAACCCTAGCTTTTCCAACCCCTTTGCTTTCCTTGTTTGTCTCGACGGCGTTCAAGGAGGTTCTGAGTGGCCTGACCGATCTCAGAGCAACCCTAGGCGCGCCATCTCCGACGGGGTCCCTCCCGAGGTGGCGATTCTAGGTTCATCCCGAAGCTCCCAACAGAAACCGGTCTGACCGGATCCCTAAACAGGTCTGACCGGTTTGGGCGGGGCTACGGCGAGTTCATCGTTTCGTTCGTTGCGCGATTCGGCGCTCGTGTGTGTTGACCAGAAAAAGTGTCAACATACTTTTGGCAACATACTTCTGGTTTTCAAAGACCGTTCGATCTAAGCTCCAGGCAAGATGGGATCTCGATGTGATCTTGATATGGATAACATCATCACGGCTTCATTGGAAGATCTTACTCCGGAGGAGCAGAAGAAATTTGAGGCGCTACAAGAATTCATGAAGACACAATTTTTGGCTGGCGTCAAGAAAGATCGTCATGGCAAGGTGGCGAGATTGAAAGAATTTGAGCTACCGGCGATCAAGTTAAACGACGATCAAGTTGAGGTAATACCCACTGTAAGTAAATCACAGAAATCTCCTTCTACTACTGTTCCTAAAAATAGTGTAGAAAGTGATGAATTGCTTGCCTCATATATTGCTCGTTTAGAACGTTTAGAGGATCTTGAGAAAGATAGGACTACTACTTGCTTTAACAATAATGAAACTAGTAGTAGCGTTCCTAAAATTAATACTAGTGGGGGAGTTTTTCCTAGCTTGTCACCCATACCTAATGTTAACACTGAAAAATATATGTATGGTATGCCACCTGAATTTGCCATTGGTCAATCCCTGCCGTTCCAACCGACTGGGCCAAACATGGCCAAACCGGTCAGACCGGATCAGGGAACCGGTCAGACCGGTCTGACCAATGCGCTTGAATTAGTGCATGAGCAACCTATGCCGCTTTCTGTTTTGCCTGATCCAATGGTTTATGCTCACACTAATACTTTGGGTACTTCTAAGCCTCAATTTAGTACAACAATTAACACATCTGCTCAAAGAAACGTTATACCTGATGATGTGTTTGAAAGTTATAGGCTAGCTCAAGCTAAGATTGCTCCCTACTTGAATAAGATGAATTTGGAAAGTGTGCAACCACAACAGCCAAATAATCCTAACTGGGCTGAATTTAACAAATTTAGAGAAGATTTGGCTAATGTGGTACAAACTAAACTTGGTGTTGATATTGGTAACACAAATTTATATCAAAAACCATATGATGCTGAGTTTGATAATTTTCCTCTTCCACGTGGTTGGCGTATGCCTGATTTGATTAAATTTAGTGGAGATGATGACCGAACCACGTGGGAACATATTAGTCAATACATAGCTCAACTGGGAGAAGCGGGTACATATAATGCTTTTAAAGTGCGTTTATTTTCTTTATCTTTAACTGGTACCGCTTTTGCTTGGTTTTCTTCGCTTGCTCCTGGTTCTATTATATCTTGGGATATGTTAGAGCGTAAATTTCATGATCACTTTTATAGTGGGAGCTTGCAATTGAAATTAACAGACTTGACATCGGTTAGGCAAAGTAGAGATGAAACTGTTTCTGCTTACATTAAGAGATTTAAAGAAACTAAGAACCGTTGTTTCAATTTGTCAATCACTGATATGGACCTTGCTGATATTTGCTTAAAGGGTTTAAGGTCGTCCATAAGAGATAGAATAGAGGGTTCTGATTTTCTTTCGGTTGCATAAGTTCAAATTAGGGCTTTAGTTGTTGAAAACCGAATGAATAAGGAAAAAGAAAGAGATACTTCTAGATCACGTCGTTCTAATGTTCATATGATTGATTATGAGTCTGATGATTCAAGTGATAGTGATAAAGAAGTACTTGCTGCTGAATTTGTATGGCCCTCTAAAGAAAAAACTTACTCTTGTACATCACTTAAGCCGGTTAGCAAAGGTCGGCAAGAAGAAGTTAAGTTTACATTTGATGTTTCCAAGTGTGATCGTATTTTTGATGAATTGCTTAAGTCTGGAAATATTAAATTATCTCATAAATTACCTCCACTCGAGGAATTGAAAAGGCGTGCATATTGCAAGTTTCATAATACTTATTCTCATGCCACTAATGATTGCAATGTGTTTCGTCGACAGGTTCAATCAGCCATAAATGAAGGTCGTTTGACGTTTCATGAGATGCAAGTGGACAAAACTCCTTTCCCTGTCAATACTATGGATTTACAGCAGCCTAAGGTCTTAGTTCGGCCACATCAAGCCGAAGCAACCAAAGGGAAGAATGTTGTGATTGGTGAAGCAAAACCTGATTTGAGGGGAAAAGAATTGATTCGAGAAGTTGCATGTGAGACAACTTCAGATGGTAGGGAGACATTCAAGGTTACTGTGAGAGCCTCTGGACATGGGGGGCAAGGGTCGACCGTTCCTACCGAGCAGAGACCGTTTGAGCCTGTACAGGACAAACCGGTCAGACCGGTTGGGGAAAGCGGTCAGACCGGTTTTCCCCAGGGCCGTCCAAAGATGATTAAACCAAGCCATCCAGAGATTGGAAACTGGAAGCTCAATGTTGCAAAGAATCAGGGGAGTACTCTTAGGTCAAAGGTCACCTTTGATATGCTATTTGACAAGTACTCCAAACAAAAGGCCGTTACAAGCGATTGGCCAGTAAAAAAGAGAATGAGAGTGCCTTCACATCAAGAAGAATGTTCTCAGCCAAAGAGAAATTTTACTCCGCAATGGGAGGCATCAAGTTCATATCCACCTCGTCCAATTTATGATGATAATGGAGTAATGTGGGTGCCGTATCAGCAGCCTTTCCAACATGGATGGGGAGGACCGCGAAGGCCAGCATTAAACAGAATATCAAGGCCTGGACAGGACCGTTTGGCACTTTGCCAATCCGGTCAGGGTCGCCAGACCCAACCGGTCAGACCGGTTTCACAAACCGGTCAGACCGGTTTCCCTGAGAAATCGGCAACACCTCCTATGAAGCAAGCTTACAAGCCAAAACAGCGTGAGGAGGTGCATAAGATGGATATTGACCCAGAGAGGACTACAAATCAAGATGTTATTCAGATTGGGTTGATGAACGTTCCCCTTGGAGATGGTGGCAAAGGACCGATTGTCATAGACAATAAGGTTGAGACACCTATTCAGAAGGGATCTGTTTCTGATAATGATCATGAGGCCAGTGGAAGTAGTTCTAACTCCAAATACTTTTTGCCAAGATGGTGTCCTCCCGGTTTATCTCGTACTCAAAGGAGGAAGCTTCAGCACTTGAGGTTTCAGGAGATGAAGGAGAAAGAGCTAGAGAAGCAGAGAGACGAAACATTCAACAAGTAAAGGCCCATGATTCCACAAGGGAAAGAGTGGAGAGCCAAGACCAGCTCCCAGACAGAACCGGTCAGACCGGTTCAGGAGTCGGTCAGACCGGTTGAACCGGTCAGACCGGTTGACGAAAGCGGTCAGACCGTTTTGCTCGATGCGCCGCCCGGTTTTTATTCTCCTATTTCTTTGGTTTGTGATGGCAAGTTATCATCGGTATCTACTTCAGAGGACGATGAATAACTTGTTGATTATGGTTCTTCTCCTGAGCGCATGAATTTTGAGCTTAATGTAATTCATATGTCTATGGATGGTTATGTGTTATCAGAGGAAAGCATCGCTTATCTTGATTTCGGGCCAAAGGAAGCTATTTTCCAGAAGCCTAAAGCTACTGAAAGTCATCTGAAGGCTTTGTACATGAAGGGTCATATCAATGGGAAGCCTATCTCTCGCATGCTAGTGGATGGAGGGGCGATAGTCAACTTGATGCCGTATTCTCTGTTCAAGAAGCTGGGAGGTTCAGATGAAGAGTTGATCAAGACCAACATGACCATCAGCGGCGTTGGAGGAGGTGAACCTATGGGCGCCAAGGGAGTTGCTTCTATGGAGCTCACTATTGGAAGCAAGACTTTGGCTACCGCATTCTTCGTCGCTGAGACACAAGGTAACTACAATTTAATCCTTGGTCGTGATTGGATTCATGCAAATCAATGTGTGCCTTCTACTTTGCATCAATTTTTAATTCAATGGATAGATGATAAAGTAGAGGTCGTTCATGGAGATACGTCGGCTTGTGTTGAAGTGGCCGATAGTTCTACTATGGATGATCATGAGAATCTTAAGTGTTTATCTGGTTTAGATTTATCTGATTGTGAGATCATTGGTTGCACCAAGGATGGCTTTGCTACTGCTGTTATGAGGCCGATCGGAGATCTGGCTATACCATCTCTTATGATTTGATGGATCCGAATCTAGAGTGGTTACAGCAGAGGCGTGAGCACTATCGGGCGCATAAGAACGATATGTGTGAGGCCATTGAAGATTTTGATGATTTAAGCAAGTTAGGACAAGGATTTACGTCGGCTGATCCTCTAGAGGAGGTAGATATTGGTGATGGTACTATACCTAGGCCGACATTTGTAAACAAAAATCTTGATCCTTTGTTTAAATCCGAGTTAATAAAGTTATTAAAGGAGTATGTTGATTGTTTTGCATGGAATTATAATGAAATGCCTGGTTTAAGTCGTGATTTAGTTGTACATCGTTTACCCATTAAACCTGGTTTTAGGCCTTTTAAACAATCTCGCAGAAACTTTAATCCTGATATTTATGACCGAGTGAAAGAAGAGATCAATCGGTTGCTAGATGCTAAATTTATTAGGCCTTGTCGATATGCTAATTGGATCTCTAATATTGTGCCTGTTGAAAAGAAAGGAACAAAAAAGCTTCGTGTTTGAATTGATTTTAGAGATCTTAATAGAGCTACTCCTAAAGATGAATATCCTATGCCTATAGCCGATTTTCTTGTTAGTGCTGCATCTGGACATAGAATTCTTAGCTTTCTTGATGGTAATGCTGGTTATAATCAAATATTTATGGCCGAAGAGGATATAGCCAAAACGGCCTTTCTATGTCCGGGTTTTGTTGGTCTATTTGAGTGGGTAGTGATGACTTTTGGTTTGAAGAATGCTGGTGCCACATATCAAAGGGCTATGAATTTGATTTTTCATGACTTGCTTGGCATTATAGTAGAAGTTTATATCGATGATATTGTTGTCAAATCGGCTGGAGTAGATTCTCATTTGGCTGATTTAAGGCTTGCATTTGAAAGAATGCGTCGATATAAATTGAAGATGAATCCACTCAAATGTGCTTTTGGTGTATCGGCTGGAAAGTTCTTGGGATTTGTTGTGCATGAAAAGGGCATAGAAATAGATCCTAAAAAGATTGAAGCTATTAACAATGTAAAGGCTCCTACTTGCAAGAAAGATTTGCAAAGGTTTTTGGGCAAAGTAAATTACTTGAGGAGATTTATTTGTAATTTGTCCGGGAAGGTGAATGCCTTTACTCCTTTACTTCGGTTGAAGAATGACATTGGTTTCACTTGGGGGGCAAAACAACAAGAGGCATTTGATAAGATCAAGCAATATTTATCTTCGCCACCCGTCCTTCAAGCGTCTAAGAGTGGAGTTCCATTCAAGTTGTATGCGTCGGCGGAAGAAAATGTCATTGGAGGTGTTTTGACTCAAGAAACCGAAGGAAAGGAACATGTGGTTGCATATGAGAGTAGAAGATTATTGGATGCCGAAATAAGGTACACCTTTATTGAAAAGTTATGTTTATCATTATATCATACTTGTACCAAGTTGAGGCATTATCTTTTACCAAGTACTTGTATAGTAGCATGTCAAACCGACATAATTAAATACATGTTGCACAAACCAATTTTGAGTGGTAGAGTCGGCAAATGGGCTTATGCTTTGGTTGAATATGATTTGCGTTGTGAGCCATTAACTTCAATGAAAGGTCAAATAGTGGCCGACTTTATTGTTGGACATAGAGTAGATAAGCAACTTGATTTAAATGTCGGTTATGTTACTTTTACCCCATGGAAGTTGCATTTTGATGGATCGGTTTGCAAAAGTGGTTGTGGTATTGGAATTGTTATTACTTCTCCACATGGGGCTGTTTTTGAAGCACTTAACCGATTAGATCATAAATGTACTAATAACCAAGTCGAGTATGAAGTTCTTCTATTCGGATTGGGAATTTTGCATGACATGGGAGTGAAGCATGTGGAAGCTTATGGTGATTCTTTACTGGTGGTACAACAAGTTTCTAAGGTATGTCAATGCTTAGATGGATTTTTGAATGCCTATCTCGATAGATGCATTGATATTATATCTTGTTTAAATGAGTTTGTAATTCATCATGTACCACGAGAAAGAAATCCAAAGGCGAATGCTCTGGCTCAACAAGCATCTGGTTATAACGTTCAGAAAAGAAATTTTCAAGAACAAAGACCGATGTTTTTAGAAGCCGAGTGTTCTGTTCTGGAGGAACCGGTCGCACCGCTTCCTCAGACCGGTCTGACCGGTTCAACCGGTCTGACCGCTTTAGAGAACCGGTCTGACCGGTTGCCTGGTGAAAATGCTGCTTCGGCTGTTGTTTGCAATCAAGACGAAGTAGATGATTGGAGAAAGCCTTTGGTTAATTATTTACAAAATCCTAGCAGTACAGTTGACAGAAAAATTCGACGATGGGCTCTCAGGTTCGTTTTGGATGGTGATGAGTTATATCGTCGGACTATTGATGGTTTGCTTCTAAAATGTTTGGGTCCTGACCAAGCTAGGTTGGCTATGGCAGAGGTTCATGAAGGAATTTGTGGTACTCATCAATCGGCTCCCAAGATGAAGTGGCTCCTTAGGCGAGCTTGTTTCTATTGGCCCAATATGATAGCCGATTGTTTTAAATACTACAAAGGATGTGAGGAGTGTCAGAAACATGGGGATATTCAGTTGGTACCTGCAGCATTGATGCATCCAATTATTAAGCCTTGGCCTTTCCGAGGATGGGGTTTAGATTTTGTTGGCAAGATTCATCCTCCTTCGACGAAGGGTCATTGTTTTGTGATTGTAGCGACTGATTATTTTACCAAATGGACGGAAGCGGTTCCTTTGAAGAATATGACGCATAGAGAAGTGATTGAGTTTATTAGAGAAAATATTATACATAGGTTTGGTATTCCACAAACTTTGACTACGGATCAAGGGACTTCATTCATATCCAAAGAGGTGCGTGAATTTGTTAATTCCTATGGTATTAAACTTCTCAATTCATCTCCATATTATGCTCAAGCCAATGGTCAAGCTGAGACTAGCAACAAGACCTTGATAAAGCTCATCAAGAAGAAGGTAGAAGATCATCCTAAAAGATGGCATGAGGTATTATCTGAAGCTTTATGGGCTCATCGTATTTCTAAACATGGTGCTACTAAAGTTACTCCGTTTGAGCTTGTGTATGGTCAAGAGGCCGTTTTGACTGTAGAGGTGAATCTTGGCGCATATAGACTTGCAAAGCAAAATAATCTTGATGTTGATACATATTATGCTTTGATGATGGATAATATTGATGAAGTGACCGACAAGCGTTTGGAAGCTTTAGAAGAGATTGAAAAAGATAAGAGACGAATGGCGAGAGCATACAACAAGAAAGTGAAATTCAAATCTTTTCAAGTAGGTGATTTGGTTTGGAAAACAATCTTGCCCATTGGATTGAAAAGCAACAAGTTTGGCAAGTGGTCTCCAAGTTGGGAGGGTCCTTTCAAGATTGTGAAGGTTTGTTCAGGAAATTCCTATATGGTAGAGACCTTGCAAGGACAGCAGCTGCCTAGAGCTCTCAATGGGAGATACTTGAAGAAATTTTATCCAAGTGTTTGGCAAAGTGCTTGATAAGGATATGGCCGATTTATGGTTGAAAATCGCCCTTAGGATAAAATGGCCGGTGAATTCTGTAACATCGACCTTAGCATATTTTCTAGTGCATAAAATTTACTAGAAAACAGGGGGGCATATGTTCGCACCCAAAATTGGCAGTTGCCTATCAGGTCGAGGGCAACCGGTCAGACCGGTTCTGGAAAGCGGTCAGACCGGTTTTCCTGTAGCCGATCTGGCAACAGCCAAAGCGGTCTGACCGGTTTGCCAAAGCGGTCTGACCGGTTTACTCCGAGTTGGAGTAGAATTAGGAGTCCTAGTCGTTTCCAAATTGTAAAAGGATTCCTTGTGGGGCAAGACCTCCCCACCCTATAAATATAAAGGGCCGTGGCCGGTTGAGAGTTATCATCCAATCGATCAAACATTATCTTTCTACTTTTTATCTTCAAACCCTAGCTTTTCCAACCCCTTTGCTTTCCTTGTTTGTCTCGACGGCGTTCAAGGAGGTTCTGAGTGGCCTGACCGATCTCAGAGCAACCCTAGGCGCGCCATCTCCGACGGGGTCCCTCCCGAGGTGGCGATTCTAGGTTCATCCCGAAGCTCCCGACAGAAACCGGTCTGACCGGATCCCTAAACCGGTCTGACCGGTTTGGGCGGGGCTACGGCGAGTTCATCGTTTCGTTCGTTGCGCGATTCGGCGCTCGTGTGTGTTGACCAGAAAAAGTGTCAACACTACCTTTCTTAGTCTACTGCCTCAGCACCTCATTTCCCTTTCAGCGTCTAATTTGATGAGTTAAAATAGGCCTTCAGCACCATGAACTATGAAGAACACATCAAAGGTTTGTATGGCCTCTGGCAGATCCGGTCCATAATGACAACGAAAGCCATGATCATCGTGCAATCGGCATTTGGCATGATGGTAAGGCTGAACACGTCTTCACCGAGTGTAACTGACTCCGATGTTGATCTGGCCTTTTTCGTAGTTATCCGAGCCACCTCCTCACCGTTGCTGTTTCGGATCTTGCAGCTTCTCCTCCAGAAGCTACCTTGTACATTAAAGCTTGGAACTTGGGCACCATGAGCTGATGAGGTGGTACATCCTAATACTGACATAAACACTTCTGCTTCGTCAGTGCTTTGTACAAGTGAGCATTTCCTCATCGAGAAGAGCTGTTGCCGCCTGGAGGATTTCTTGTCACCGGTACTGGTTTCTTCTGATGCTCTATAACAATTCCACTGATCACGCATGCTGAGAATCTGCCACAGAAATAGGGGGGCATTGTTAGTACGTGTCATATTGGTCAAAACTATGGTGCAAAGAAAAATTAACCGGGGAGCCTGTGACATGTATTACAACGCTGCAATATATTTTATTTTAGCTGCTATTGTCGTATTTGTATGGCAAACTACAACTGTACGTAAGCCTGTGACATGTATTACAAAGCGTCAAGAGAAAAACTATGTAGTATGTACTATGAGAAACAAAGCATCTTGCGCGTAAGCTTTTTGGACTATAGCCTTTGTTTTTCCAGTACAGTGCTACAGGGCCTTGTTGCAGTATCTGTTTGAGATCTTGCAGTTGTCTGCACTTTGCGTAGGTGCACTTTGCCGAGAAGGAAACCATACTGTTATATTTGTCGAATCTCTTTGCAAGACAAAAAAAGTTGGTTTTGTTCAAAGAAAAGAAAGTATAATGGGTGCTGCAGAAATAGTAATCTATACAATGTGGATTTCAACACGTACAATTCCTAACGACGCACAATTAGTTGCAAATTACGAAACCAGAATCACAGTATGTACCTGTGGACGGAGTGCCAGGAGGGGCGCGCCTTGGCCGTCCATGAGCAGGAGCTCACCGGCGAAGAGCCTGCGGCGACGCGAGTAATTGTCGACGCGGAAGGCTAGGGTGCCGGCGGCGTCGTAGACAGAGAAGCCATCGGTGCCCTGGAAGCCCATGCTTGACCTCTTCCACACCGTGTACACCGCCGGCTGGAGACGATCATCATCTGCGGCGGCGGAGCAGCTGTGGTGAAGAGCGGCGTGGGCGTCGGAAGGGTGTACCCGCGTGGCGGCGGCGGCGTTGGGGCTCGACCGCGGAGGCACCGGGTGCATCGCCGCCGGCCGTCTGCTTAATTTGGTTGGGCTGCAGCTCGATGGAGATGGAGTAGTTCGTCGTGCTCGAGTATATGTATTCAGGCCGGACGGACCAAAAATGTCCAGCTGCTTTCTGGTCGGCATGCCGGCCCGTACCATATATATGGACTTACGCAGCAGGACGCTCACCTTTTCTTTCAATTCACAGCTGACAAAACATACTCTGCTAATAATATGTAGTAATGCAGTACAGTTTGTGAGCGGCAAGTGTGCAGCTGAGCTGAGTGGAATCCCACCTTTATGCCATCTGCTGTGTGCTCTTTCCTTCATTCGCGCGTGATGCAAATGAAGCAGCGTAGTAGTTTTAGAGACGAACCTTCCAATACTAGGAAAGGGGCCAAATAAAAGGGAATAATCAGATGATCCTTATTATCTGTTTCATGTGAAATTCTTTTTTTTTAGAAATGAAAAGCTTTATTGATCTTAGACAATTACATCAAGATGATACAATTATGTAAGATCCAACCCGGCCTCTGCATGACTAAGATGCACACAGCCTATGAAAAAGAAAAAAAATAAAAAAGAGCACCATGACCTAAAGATCATGTCGCAGCAAACTACCACAAGTGACTTCATCTTCTTCCGCTTCACAAACCAAAGCAGCTCTTGGACTATGAAGTAGGCTCCCGATGCAACGCCTCCAACGAGGAAACGGCACGCGCACGTGTCGACATTGCAGTGACCCAACCAATTAAGATCAGATCAAATGTTTTCACAAGGGAGTAATTCATTTTAATCCAAACAATGCCTTCAACAAGGTCACTGCCAGGTTCAACCAGTTAAGGTCAGACCTATGAATTTCTTCCCGGAACCGATGAATCAGTAACAATTACCACCACGACAAAGTCACACCGTGTTGCTTCCCCCTTCTTACCAGGCCAATGCTTCCATATAGACCATATCTGACCCACTTTAATTTCATGTGAAATTCTAAAGGGATGGTATATACTAGTGCTTGGAACAATTTTATTTGTAAATCAATTCAAACAGCCAGTTAATTTGGTAGTATGCCGCTGCACTATATGTAAATCAATACTAGCTATATGCATGCATCCATGTTCATCGATTGATCTTATTATTGGGCGTTTAGTTTAATTAGCTAGAACCTCAATTATTCCCTACAGCACGCTGGTATTAAGAGGAGAATGGTGTATGATTGCTCGTGCGAGTGAGAGTTCTGAAGAGCTTCCAATATTGCCTTCATGTGGTGATGAGCTCCAGCTGCATGCAGGGCGAAGCAAAGTGGACGAGGAGCCCATGATCAGACGATGTACGTGGTCGCCATCAGAGCGCGTGTTGCTGCTTTTTGTGCGCTGCGTGATGGATATATCTTTCGGCATCTACATACCTACCTAGCTCTCTACTTGCATTGTTGCGCAGAATCAAACTGCATGCCTGCTATACATAGCTATTGGCTAACGCGTGCAGATGCAGTCAACCAGACAACATCCTGACAGACAACAATTAGGCACCGGAGCCATTCTATTCTCTATATAATATAACATGTATACACCTCACCTACTGATGATGTGAGTGTGACGGACCGATTACAATTTACACACACCAGGTGGGTCCCACAGGACGAGCGAATCATCTTTTCGCAACTACCACTCTATAGATGCTCATAGGCAGCCTCATATATCATCTGATGATATAGAGAGTACAAACGTACGTGTAGGAAAGCTCTCACTCATTGATGAAACTATTAGCATGCAGTTCCACCATTTACCTAGTTTTTTTTTGTTCGAGGAACCATTTACACAAATGTCATCAGGTATTTTGATGCATCCGGCCATGACGCACCCGGCCCAGGCAGGGGTGGCCGAGGCCCAACGAGGGTTCCCGGAGCCCAACAGTTCCTTCGGCACACCCACTTGGGGAGAGGCTCAGTCGCCCCAAAAGACTAGTTCGATGGGGGAAGAGTGGCTCTCCATTTTAAGGTGGCTTCCTCCCCCTTCGCTTAGCGAGGTGGGACAATTCGGTCATGCACTGCCGCCTACACTGTCGTGCGCCTGGCCTGTTTGCCGCCTACACTGTCGTGCGCCTGGCCAAACCCACTTGGGCTGCCGCCTACACTGTCGTGCGCCTAGCCCGTCGGCCGCCTACACTGTCGTGCGCCTGGCCAAATGCGATGTCCTCATCATATTTCCTTGCACCTGAAAGATAAAAATTGTACAGCATGAGATGGTAATTTCCTTTCCAGTTTGTCAAGAGCAATCAATATGCATGATCAACATTTACATGAAACATGCTTGCGTCAAAGACTGATCAGCTGGTTTTTATCATATATAAGCAACACATCATCTCATTGATGTTTTTTTTCTTTAATCAACTCGTATGACGTTCCATTCAGTTCTAGCTTACTCTTACTAGTTCTTCAGCAGAAGAAATAAAGAGTATAGTAGTGTGGCAACTTACAAGTTAAACAGGAAAAAAAAAGCTGGATAAATTTATCTGCCAAACTAAATGAATTGCAGCCTGCTTGCATGTGCATTGCCAGAAAAAATATACATTAAGGAAAATACGACAGGGACCCGTGATGCAACTCGTATACAAAATCATGCATCTCGTGAATCCTTGCAAAATTAACACAAAAATCCTCACGAGATGCACTGTGATATTCTGTCAGGTCAATAAGAAATGGGCATGCGTGCATGATTATTAGTCAGGCTCAAGCACATTATTATATTACTGCATGATTAATCACCCTCCATTGTTCACTCTGGAGCTACCCTAGAAACAAAACAAACACCAAAATGTAACAACAACTGATGACAAGATTAGGTGCGATTCTTAGCCAGATTTCTGATTACCCACTTCCACTCTAGCTTTCACACTCTGACCCTAATCATGGTCAATAATCTAATGGTGGTAGAGTTAATAGTGGGTTTGGTGTCCTTGCTTATTATGAGTCGAACAAAGGATAGCATCATGCGTGAAGGATGAATAATAAGCATATTTTGCAAGTTGCTATTTAATTTTGATGGTAATCTCTTGCAAGTTGGATGTACTATTTATATACTACTGTTGCTTAAATCACTAAAATCATGTGCATGTTTTGTTGGTTCATGGATCGAGTGGTGTTATTTGGCTAGGTGGCTTGGAAAATCAAATTTAGTGCATCAAAAAAGTATTGAAAGCACCTCTTTGATATGCCATTTATATGCTTATATGATTAAGCTTTTTTGTTTTTTTTATGATCCTAAAATGACGAGCTAGATGATGACTAACTTGTGAATTGTAAGATGCCCATGTGGAGATCACACTTGCTTTGCCGCTTATTTGAGTGAAGGAGACTAGCTTGATTATCCTGTGCCGGTCTGCCTGATTAATTACTTAAACTAACTTGGGGGGGGGGGGGGGGGGGGGGGGGGGGGTGGGATGAGCGAGCCAAGCAGAGATATGCATACATAAGCATGACATGCTACTTGATATTCAGTCGATGATGGGTAAAAGAATGCAGGGTTTGTTTGCATCTACACGTCTGCAAAAACTGATTTAGGACATACATGCGAATACTGCTTACTGATTAGAAGCATTACCTACCTGCTGTACCTGACGACACGAGCAACTCGAGTTCTGTCACCTCTGACTAACGTGGTGTTGCATCTATGGTTTCCTTAGGCTTAATGCGCAGCTATTATTTGAGGCACAGTAGAATAAGTTACTTAGGATTCCAAATCAAAATGTCTAACGTATTATTATACTGAGCTATATATGCACCAGCTATTCGATTTAACCTTTTTTTTATCCTAGCTACCTTGTTAAGTTCTGGTTCGTTTTCTAGTTGAGCAAACATTTTGTTCCTTTTTCCCAACTTTTTCTTGCTAATCTTGTTGCCATTTTACAGGATTTGTTGGTAAAAAATTCTTTAGCACCATGTTGCCTAATTTGTGCAGTTATAAATACAACCGACACTCTGTTTAAAAAGAAATCCCGTTTCAAAACAAATACAACCGACACGGAAAACTGTCTTAAAAATATGAAAAGACCGCTAATGAGTACAAGACAACTGGGTTGTATTAAGTTTTGTCCTTCTCCTTGATCCTTCTGATGTTTTTGGTACAAAGTTCTCTCATGCACGGAATAGGATATGTTCTTTCGGCAATATACGCCAAATATCTTGTTAATCTTTTTTCTTTATGAGGATTCCAAAAGATCTTAACAGATAAACAGCCATGAATGGAATAAGAGGAGTACTATCCGTCTTCAATGTGAACACTCAACTTTCTATGCAGTACCAAAGATAGCTGAAGGACCTGAAGTCACTAGTTAACTTCTCTTTCAGGACTCGACAAGCATTGGTACCATAATAATGCAGTGAATTGATATGGGAATAACTGGTTGCAGTTACAACTTACAACTCATACAGTTGACTCTCGAGTTGCATTGTTAGTTATGACATTACATATTGTCCAAAATTCCCTTCTCAGAGAACTAAAATCATGATTGCCTACAAGTTATATCTGCGTAATTTTGACAAATTAGGTCTTAATCAGTTGCTTCCAATTTGCAGCTGTCTCGCGAACTATATTTTCTATCTGTTTTTTCTTGGTTAAATCGCTGTGCTCTGTTTGCTTCAGTGATCATGCATAGTAGTCAGAAAAGGGCTTCAACACCAAGGACTATGAGGTGCAGATCATTGGTGTGTACAGCCTCCAACAGATTCGGTCCAAAACAACGACAAAAGCCATGATCATCGTGCAATCCACGTTTGGTTGGATCACGAGGCTGAACACGTCGTCACCAAGTGTCAAAGAACCCGTTGAGGCTTCAGCCTTCTTCCTTACTATCCTTGCCACCTCCTCCCCATCGCTGTTGCGGATCTTGCAGCTTCTTCTTCTGAAGGAGCCCTCTATCCAGAAGCTGGGACCTTGGCCAGTATTGTCTGATGCAGTGCTACATCTTGACATGGACACTTCTGCTTCATGACCTTTCTGCAATATCGAGCACTTCCTTATTGTGAAGAGTTGATGTGATCTTGTCCTCCTGTCTTGGCTTTCTTCTGATGCTTTATAGCAATTCCATTGGTCGTGCATGCTAAAAATCTGTTGCCCAAAAGTTGTTAGCTTTTGCTGGGAGTCAGAGATCCAATATTTGTGTTCATCTGCTGTACACTTGTAACTTGGGAGAAAATTAATTCTGTCAAAAGGAAGTGATGAAACCAACACTTAATTTTGAATTCACTTTTACATTGGGTTTAGTCAGACTACAGTGAACTTTTAAGAAAGCAACCGAGTCTAGCAGGAGGCCATAGCGAAGAAGACTAGCAAGGTAGCATTTTGACTGTTCTGAGAACATTTGGTATTTTGCTAGGTGCATATTTCTTATGGAGTGATCAATCTGACAGAATTTGCTGTAAAAAGTTGTTGGGTCTGAATCTTTTGGTGATGACAATATGAGATACCAAATGTTTGCAGTACTAGGAGAAATAGACTATATAGAAAAAATAGTACATCTGATTTGGCGAGAACTGTTCTAGGAAATAATGAAGAAGGTTAGAGAGATCAATCAACTCTCGCTGAAAAGCCAGAATATGTATTCTAGATTTTTTAGAATTGTTGTTCTAGATGCTAGTGCAAAAGAATGAAGCACTGGATGGCCATTTCCCTATCTGGAAAAGAATAACCTGATGTACATCTACATTAGAAAGGACTAGTTGCAACTACAGTAAGATTAATCCATCATCGATGATGACAATTACATATAGGATTATTACACTATGGAATGCCTCAAACTAGATAGTACTAGATCGATGAACATCTGAATATCATGATGGATCGTACGTTGGACTGGATGTCATGCACAATTGCACATCAGGGCGTAGGCTTAAAAAGAAATTCGCAACTACTGATACGATGGATGGATCAGCGTACCTGTGGCCTGAAGGCGAGGAGAGGCGCGCCTTGGCCATCCATGAGCAGGAGCTCGCCGGCGAATAGCTTGTGGCGGCGCGAGTAGTTGTCGACGCGGAAGGCGAGCGCTCCGGCGGCGTCGTAGACGGAGAAGCCGTCGGTGCCCTGGAAGCCCATGCTGGACCTCTTCCACACCGTGTAGCACTGCAGGGCCGCCGCCGATGATGCTGGCGCGCGGTGGGGAAGCTGCAGAGCCGGCGGCGGCGGCGTCTCGGAGGGGTGGATCCGGCTCATCGTGGTGATGCTGGATCGATCGGGGAAGGCCGCCGCCGTCATCGAAGAAGCGTTGGCCGGCGCATCGATCCCCTCTTTTTATAGGCAGGCATATACGGTGTGGTGACTCGTGACTCGATCATGTGTCACTACTGCTGGTGTGTACTAGTTTGCGTACGGACGATCGACATGCCTCAGGCGTCGTGAGTGTGTAGCTGCGTGGCATCGCACATTTCTGATTGTGTTGTCTTGTGTACGTGCATGAGCTAGCCAGGATCAAGATTCCCATGCCATACCTGCTACAGGCTGTAGGCACGTACTAGTCCATAATTAACGAAGTTTATTTATAAGATAACTATTTACAGAATTAATTACTCCATAAACCAAAACATTTCATCATTAACTAAAGTCGGTTCCAATTCCTAACCATCCAAATTGAAAGAGATCCGATACTACGTACAGCCTACGGACTTGCTTTTGGCTACTTCAACCCTGGAATTCTAGACACAAATGACACTTGTGATCCCAGCAATTCTAGACACAAATGACACTTGTAATCCATCGTTGCTCCAGTCGTTAATTGGGAGTGTTAACATGTCATTACATCCCCTAAGCACGCTGTCCTGCTGCCCAGCAGAGATGCTAGAAGCAATCGCTTGGATTGATAATTACCCGGGCAAGCGTTTAAAGCCTAAGATCGATGCGGCAATACTTGATAGTATTGTCTCGGGGGTTCCCTTTAGTTGGGTGGGGCAGTGAGAAGCAGAGACCCTGAGATGTCAGCGCCACGTTTTAAATAGCGCGCTATGAAAAATGGCATCAGTCATTTCTGAACGCTATTGGACGCTATAGCGGCAGCTATGCACCGTAGCGCCATGCTGCTGCTGCCGCTATAGCGCCGTTATATAGGAAACATAAAAACATGTTATATTCATATATATATATATATATAATATCCATGAGTTCATAGTGCATACAAATACAATCCATAGCCATACATCCATGAAGGCATAAAAGCACCAGATAGGGTAGAGTTTGGGCCAGGTTGTTTTCTTTTTTCTTTTTTTTGATCAACATATGGGCCGGCCTAATCAAATGACAATAGCGCCAGAATAGCGCTATGGTGCTATTCCAGGATAGCGGCGCTATAGCACGAATAGCGCAAAAAAGTGCAATTGTGTCGCGGCGTTTCAATTAGCACGCTATAGCGGCGCTGTTTAAAACCTGGTGTCAGCGTCATGCGTCCGTGCGTGGTGCATTCCAGCTTCTCCTTGCTCGCGTCAAAACAGCAGTCAGAAACAGGAGGCTGCTTTACCATGATTCTTTAATTTTATTACTTGCTCCAGGCCACCAAGACTTGACTCCCGGCGGGCACCTTTAGTTCCTCGGCCTTTTGCTTGCTCTTGAGAAAAGCACGTCCTGACATCATCCAACAATTTGTGTATAAACAAGCAATTTTCAGATTCTTCACTTGAACGCGTGATTTCATCGGTCAAGAAAACGATTGTTTTTTTTACAACCAGTCTACTGCTTATTATATGTCTGATATATGCGGACATTCAATTTCCTTCAGCAACTTGCAGGTGCCAAATTTGAGCAGCATGGTACTGATACGTGTTACTGTTTAGTATTTTTTTTCCATCCGACGATGTTACAAGTGAACCTCCTTGCTTTAGATCTTTAGCTCACCATTATATCTGCATATATGAAATTTTGGGTACGTACAATTAGAGATCCTGCCTGATTTCTTAAAATTTGTATCTTAGTTGCCTCCAAGTTCACGTGCGTGGAAATTAACACTACACATTTGTAAATCCATGTCTTTAATTATGAATTAGTTAGGTTTCTTCCACAAATGTAGTAAGTTATTGCAACAAGTGTACCAGCAGCTGCTGATCCCAGCAAATGGCCCAAACGAGTGAAGATGCCTGCTGGCATGCATGAAGAGACACGGACTCGTCAATATTATGTAAGAAGACAATCATCTCCGAATCTTTATTTTGCCCAGATGCATGTACGCACTGTGTTTAGCACTAACTAGCTCTCAGTGATCGCTACGCAATGCCCAATGAGAAACCAACAAGGTTTGTTGAGTCTTAAACTATCAAGGCTAATCACTCTGGAGTCAGAAATAATACGCCACAAAATCCAGTCCACACGTTGCTAACAATGGTGACAATATTAGGTTGGAGAAGTTAATCAATTTCTTTGTTCCCTATATTTCCTAATGTTTTTCCTGTGTCCAAATAACTAGGCGACACATAACATTTAAGAATCACATCAAGTATGCATCCATCAGATCACTAGTGTGTATGTAATTAAGGAAAAAATGGTCCATTTTGGGAGGAAGGACATTTACCCCTTTTTTTGCAAAGCATAGTAAGAATGTAGACACTCGCATACACACATATAACTCTATTATTATAATCATCTCTAAGAGACTGAGCCGACTGATCTGGTGACCGAGTTATCATGGGCATCTCATGCTGGCATGCATGCTCCAGCTTCCGTCTTCCTTGTGCTGTTGTTGTCTGTAAGTCTGAAATTGGACCATTCAATTGCTTCTTGGATTTTCAGAGGGCAAACACAATCAGCACAACGTGTTTTCACAGAAATTCAGGAGGAGTCTAGACTATGGATGCGCGCAAGAGCTAAAGCTTTAGGAGTAATAGTCGATGATTCATACCGCGAGTAATCAATCTTTGTTTTTCTTTTTTCAGTTTCCTTTATTTTGTGGGCAGTCTGCCTACATAACGATGCAACCAGCGCATCTTGTGCTAAACCCTCTAATCTCTTGGTATTAATATAAGCCGGGTAACCGGATCTTTAAAAAAAATTGCTTCTTGGATTACCACAATTGGCTGTTGCGCCGTATTCCTAGCGTTGCGCTCAACTGGACTTTACCACTTAACAGACGACGAATCAGCTGGCTGCGCTTTAACTTATATGGGCTCCGAAATTGGGCTATCGCGGAAATTGGGTCCATCAACGACCCTCTCTTGGGCTAGCTATAGTACATGTGCCTGACAGACAAACAGAGCATCTGGTCACCAAAAGAACAAAAAACAGAGCATCTTTCCCTCCAAAAAAAAAAGAGCATCTTGTAGTTGGTCTGTGACTTGATTTGTGTGTGCTTAACTTTAATCCTGCAAGCCGAATGAGTGACCTCACGTGAGCTCCAGATACTCTCCAACTGGAGTAGGTTTTGGACCTGTACTATAGCTAGCGCACTTGAGTTTTTTTAGAGCAGAGGCCTCTCTCTCGACCCTGCTTTATATTGAAAGCGTATTGTTTTGCTGGGGTTACCAGCTTACGAACCAAACACAAGCACAGATAACCCTTACGCCAAAAGCACAAATTAGTTTGTTTCCACCTCACTCTAAACCATCCTCTCACACTAAGATCACAAAGTTCAGCAAAAAGGTTCTACTAGGACAAACATAACGTCAAAGACAGATACGGAATCAAATCCCCCCCACTTCAGCGCACTTGAGTTCAGATGCCAGTCGATTACACTTACACAATGCAATATACCAATTACTAAGCATGAGCATGCACAATTAGTGGCCATCTATATATTTGGAACGCACACGCACTGTCAGCTGCAAATCAAAAGTATATCCTCCATATGACAACAAGTTAGGCCGCCGACTCTGACAGTACAAAATATACTTTTCCTTGCAAGAAGAGTCAGAGTCAGGTAGCCGCCGAGACTGGAGGAAAATCAACGAACAGGCCGGTCGGAGCGCACAAACCCAGCCTCTCTATAATCTCAGACAGGAAAGAAATGAATGAGGAAGGAAAGGATCGATCAGGAGGGCTGGGTGCAGTTGGTGTCGCCGCAGCCGCAGGTGTGGGCCGTGAAGGCGCAGGTGCCGTAGGGCTTCCCCGGGATGTCGCAGTCGATGGAGTAGCAGCAGCTCGTGTCCACGCAGCTGCTCGCGTTCGACGTCGAGCAGCACCGGCACCCCTCGCAAAGCTCGAACGGCTCACACCCCGCCGCCTCTGCCTCTGTCGTCGCCGCCGGCAGCGCCATGGACCGGTACACCACGCTCCGCACCGGCACGTACTCCGACAGCGACGATGATGCTGGTGTCCCGCTCTGCTTCTGCTTGCCGCCGCCAAACTGGACGCTGCTGGATCCTCCTGCTTGTTCCATCACTTGAGAGAATTAGCTAGAACTGAATCGATCGATAACTCATGGTCGATGCATGATCCGATCCACCAACGGATGGCCACAGATATATAATTGAGCAACGTACCTTGAACTTGGAGGGACGACGTGATGAGGAGGAGGGCGAGAGCAGTGAGGCAGATCATGCAGGCGGCACTGCTGCGATTGGCCACGGAGAACAAATAATTTGGTTTGTTGTTGGTGAGGTTTGAGATAATGAGATCGTGGAATGAAAGAGGGAGGGAGAAAGGGTGCGAGTGGTCAATTTATAGCTACGGAGTGGAGTGGACTATGGGTGCCACGATGAAAGCATCCATCCAGAGATGTGACGATGCAACTATACTCCATATATGACTAAATAAATTCCAACTTTATTATCACACAATATGCCAAATTCAAACTTCATTACCGTAAAGGTGCCAAAATTGCAAGTTTTATCTTTGGAAGACATCAAGAGGCGAGCATTTGTCAAATGGTATTCGCCACCAAATTTTCCCCTCCTCCGGAACTCAAATAAGAGTGCCCAGCCCCCAGGAATGAAACTTCTGGAACTCAAAATGAAGGACATTCCTAAGATTCACGAATTAGAATAATAGAAAGAAAAAGGGAGAATTTCAGAAAGTTGCGCGCTCGACCTGTTGTGCTTGCCAGCTAATGAAAGCGATTGAGATGTCTCTGACAGTAAAGCGACTATAACGAAACTATGGATCTTAGGTATGACTTCCAGATTATATTGCGCCAAGAAAAGCAAGATAAAAAAGAGCCTTTTTTACAGTCATAACTTCAAGATATAGCAGGAGGTAGCAAAATCATAACTTGGATTTTGGTATCTAGAATAATAGAAGTATTAGCAGCAGCTGCTGCCGTGCTTCGCTGCTGTCTGGCTCTGCTGTGAGGCACGGCCCCTTGCATCCCTGCGCAACGCCGTGGTGCAGCATGCCGCAGGGGGCTCGAGCACGTGGAGTAAGGAAGTGCCAACGTAAGCTCAGTAGCTCCGACGGTGGATGTTTATGTGCATGTATGTGTTCTAATTTCAGGAACTACCTTGTTCCAATTTCATCCTATCAACTACGACGGTTACTTATGCTAATTTTATCCAATTGCATGTGGATGTGTTAGGCGTCGAGGATTTAAAAAGTTGGAGATGGAGAAGGGCTGGAGTTCTCGAGCGGCGGTGGCCCCTCCTATTTTCAAGTGAGAGCGGAAGAGAGGCACTGTCACACGGGAGAGGGATGAGATGCGGTCAGGCCTGACGTCTTGATCCAATCGTATAGACAAGGCAGAGGGGCAGACTTGTCTGTTTACTAGGTCTGGAAAAATTAAAAGAAGTGAAACAAAGAAAAGACGAACAAAATCCTATGAATCGAAACATTTTTGTGAGTTGAGTGTTAAATTTTAAAAGGCATGCAAACTGAGGGTTATAAGCAGTGAGGCTTACGAATCTGATGTCAAATATCAAAATTTCTCGGTGCAATATCGTTCGAAAATCTCATCTTTCCTTTCCCTTTTCTGTTCTTGGAATTTTCTGTTTCTTCTATATTTATTTGGCCTTGTTTAGTTCCCAAATTTGGTGTACTAAATTTGAGAGTTTGGGGTCTCTTCGTAATCATTACGCCACTGTAGCATTTCGTTTACATGTTCAAAAAATTGTCCAAAAATTGATTAATTAGGCTCAAAATGTTCGTCTCGCAGAGTACAACAAAACTGTACAATTAGTTTTTGAAACTAAACAAGGCCAACAACCTCTCCATAATGCTAGGTAAATATGAAGATTTTCCTCATTTGTATAATATAAAAAAAAACACCTTTTTTAGATGGAAACTAACAGCCTCTCTAAACTAGTCTCTCTATTTTTGTGGACCCCGCCTGTCAACCTTATCTTCTTCTCCCAACCGCACGCCGCCGCCCCCCTGACGCGAGTTCCCCCCCCCCCCCCCCCCCCCCCCCGCTCGGCGTGAGCTGCTGAGGCACAAGCACCGCGGCTGGACGCCGGCCATGATCCGGTCGGCGCTCATGGCGACCGCGGTGACGCTCGACAACCACGGCCGGGACATCGCAGACAACAGCCGCAACAGTAGCGGCGTCACGACCCCCAGCTACTCATCCGCCGGGACGACCGACGGCGGCGGCGGCGAGCGGCTGCAGCTCATCGTCTTCTACCACGGCGGCACGTTCGTCACGGAGTCTGCCTTCTCGCCGACGTACCACCGCTACCTGAACGCGCCAGAGCACCGCCTCCCGACGGGCTACGACGATGCGTGGGCGGCGCTCCGGTCCGGTGGACGCTCGCGAGTGCGTGGCCTCCCCGCCGGGCATCTCCTCGCCGCTGCACACCTCCTCGCCGCCGCGCGTGGCCTTCCCGCCGGGCACCTCCTCGCCGCCGCGCACCTCCCTGCCGCCGCGCACCTCCTCGCGGCGCGCGTGGCCTCCCGGCCGATCTAGCATCGGAGCATCCTCGCAATCCAGATCTAGAAGAGCTCGGTTATCCTCGGGCGATAATCATGTCGCAGCAGGCTCGACCCCTCAGCCTGAGGAGGTCCCCGCGGCTGATCAGGATGAAGAAGATGGGCGCGTCGGATCAGGATCGGATCCTGGCGCTCAAGAAGGAGAGGAAGGCTCTCATCCAGATCCAGAAGGAGAGGATTGTTCGCGAGGGTAATCTCGAGGAATACTTGGCGGGGGCGGCGACATATGATAGGGATAGGCAGCAAGGGACCACCGGATCAAACCAGCCGCAGGATTGCAAGGCGACCGCGGCGGAGGGGTCCGGAAACAAGAGGAAGAAGAAGGTGATCAAGGAGGGTGACAAGAGGAAGACGAAGGTGGTCAAGAGAAGGGTGCCTCAGAAGGCTATCGATTACATGATACTGAATCGCCACAGCCGCAAGCCCTACCCATGGATCCGTGCAGAGCACTTGGGCAAGCGTCCTGAGAGTTTCCGCGAATCGTATTACGAAGCAGTGGCTATGGCTAACAATCTCATGGAGTATGAGGAGGCCATTGTCAAGCAGTTCCGTGACAAGGGCTACGCCTACGACTATTTTGAGGTCACCGACGACGAGGAAGAGAATGACAGCGACCAGGACACCGACGACGAGGAAGAGAATGACAGCGACCAGGACAACTAGAACAGGAAGCAAATGGGGTTAATTATTTGCATGTAGTCTCCGGATGAGTCCAGCTACCCAAAACTAAGTCGGAGTACCATTTTGTGTGATCCACAAGTGTCTGCTCATTGCTGTGGTGTAATAACTGTCTTGGTGTTGTCATGTTCGTAGTAGTGATTCCCATGTTATATAGTCATGATGTTTTTGTCACAATTCACACCTTGCCACTGGTGATACTTATGCTATTTATTAAACCTACTAGTATGATGGATGTGTTTTATGCTAGTGAAGAACCGGATTGCAAGTGCTGCTTATTGTAACAACACTGGTCTTAAGATTTCTGGTCTTACACACTCCTAACCAAAACAATACCTTTTGCCATTAGCTGTTGTGTTTCTGTAGGTTCGGTTTCTTTCACAATTCTATCCAATTGTAATGTCAGAATCTGTCCTGTTCTCAGTTCATGCTAATCGATTTGCCCTTTACATGCCAACCACGGACGGGTGAGAGTTATCTATTACTGCATTGCCAAGGCAAACGATTTTATTGTCTTCTATTAATTTCTTTGAGTATACTATATTGATTAATCTACCATATGAATTTGGATGTAGTAATGAACAAATTGAAAGTTATTGCCTGTTGTCTAACAGACCATCGGGATGCATGTTTGATATGATTCCGTTATTGCATATTTGTTGGAATATCAGTGACTGTTTTGCAGAACCTCATTGCTTGATGACATTATTTGGAATAGTCTGAAAGAATTGGAGTGATGGGTCTTTGTACTGAAATTTGTTGACTCAGTCCATTACAAGATTTGCACTTGTTTCCATCTGTGCAGCAATTTAACAACAATCGCCTTAGTGTCCTGCACTCCTGCTTCACCAGGCTGATAGCAGTTGCACGGTTGTGCTGCAACCCACTGGCTTCACGGTTCCAGTTGCACTTCAAGTTTTCAACCATGGAACCAGCTTCTACGCGGTTTCCATCTTGTGGGGATTTGTATCAACTGGAGCTTGTTGGTTTGTAGCTTCTATTGATCAGGTAAATCTCAAGAACAATACAGTTGCATACTTATGTGTATTTGCTTACAGTTCATTATAGTACAGGTGCTGCCATTGTGCATTGCTTTGTGCTGCTGAAGTGTCTTAGGAATTAGGAACAGCTGTGGGGGAGATGATGCAGTGTACGCAGTTGAAGAAAGAAGTTTAACTGATCAAAAGAGACCCCTATCAGTAAGTCAGTGCAAAAGTTAAATGCTTTCAGAATATCATTAATGCCATGAGTTAGCTTTTTTTTTAAAAAAAGAAAAAGAGAGAATAAAGACATGAGTTAAGAATACCCCCTTTGTTCTGCTCTTAGGTGTGTGGTGAATTTATTATCATCCAATTCATCTATTTAGTCATTCAAAAGCAAAAACATATATGATAGCAATTGCATGGCAGCTCACTTATCCTAAAAGGAAAATAAGACGAATTGGACATACTTGTAACAGATTTTTTTATGTGCCCATTTTGTTGTTTCTGTTGTCAGTAGAAGTTGTATGTGTCTATCAGATTTTTCACTTTTTGGAACTTAGTCAATGTCCTGTTCAAGGATTTTGTTCACTACAATGAAATCATATTTATACGAGATACAGCCAATGGATTCAAGGGGCTCTCTTGGGACCCACATTTACTGTCAGAGAGATGCAGATTTCAAATATCAAGGCTTGATTACTTGAATGGGCACCCGGTATTATTTTCCATAATATGGTTTCTAATGTCACTGGTCTATATATCATCAAAACTTTTTTTTATTGTTGAGAACTTAATTTTCAAAATCAGCACCTGTTGAACAAAAAGTAGGCACAAGTAGGCAAACTCTGAAACATGGAGCATGTATCTTAAGATAGTGATATCACTGAATCTTACTTAACTACACATCCCAGTGCTTGTAAGGTTACAGTAAATTGGTAACGTGTTAGTTTGTTTCTGTATATCATAATGCTTGAAAGCACAAAGTATTCATTTCTGTTGAGATTTGATTTGTCCATTCGTTTGTGCAGGTTGACCATCATGCCCGGGACAGTGCTGATCCTGCTTGCTGGGCGCTTCATGGGGAAGAGAGTGGTTCCTCAAGCAACTCAAGTCAGACCTCCTCATATCTGGTATGCTGCCCCTCTACTTGTGTGAACTGTGTGATGCCATGCTGGCTGGTGTGCTTTGCCCTCAAATCACATTCGATTGACCGAGTAGTGTGGATGCATGGTTAGTTTCGTATGTGGTTCCTAATCAGTGATCTATAATGTTGCCTATACTGTGAGCCTGAGTCAGTTTTGTAGAGAGGCACGGTTTGGGGGAAACACCACACCCATAACAGGGGGGTGACCTCTTGTATATATAGCCAATATGGCTTGGAGTACAAGAATACAATCAAGTATACATAGTAAGCCTATCAGCTATACAAGGAAAGCTACAATCAATATGATTAGCTATACAATTCCTAATACCCGCCCGCAGTCGCAGCGGGAGGAGTGCGGACGCAAAGACTGGATCGAAACTCGGTGAAGAGCTGAACCGGAAGACCCTTCGTCATGATGTCTGCAAACTGGTGGGAGGACAGGACATGAAGAACTCGAGACTGTCCCAAGGCCACCCTCTCGCGGACGAAGTGTATGTCAATCTCAATATGCTTCGTGCGCCGATGGTGGACAGGGTTGGCTGTCATGTAGACAGCACTGACGTTGTCACAGTAGACAACAGTAGCGGAGTCCAGAGGAACGTGGAGCTCCTGGAGAAGCTGGCGAAGCCAGCAGCACTCGGCAAAAGCATGGGTGACGGCTCGATACTCAGCCTCAACGCTAGACCGAGACACCGCGGTCTGGCGCTTGGAGGACCAAGAGATCAAGTTGTCGCCAAGAAAGACGCGGAAGCCGGAAGTAGAGCGTCGAGAGTCCGAACACCCCGCCCAGTCCGGATCGGAGTAGGCGGTGAGGGACTGGACAAGACCAGTGCCGATGTGGAGGCCGAAGGAGAGTGTGCCCTTCACATAGCGCAGAATGCGCTTGACCAGCGCGAGATGGGGCTCGCGGGGGTCATGCATGAAGAGGCACACCTGCTGGACAGCATACGCCAAGTCGGGACGAGTCAGCGTGAGGTACTGGAGAGCACCGACTAAACTCCGATAGTCGGAGCTGTCGGAGGCGGAGAGCTGGGCGCCGTCTGTCGCCGATAGCTTGGCATGAGTGTCAACAGAAGTCGCTGTAGAGTGACACTCAGCCATGCCGGCGCGCTGGAGAAGGTCGACGGCGTACTGTCGCTGAGACAGGAAGAGGCCGTCAGTGGAACGACTGACGGAGATGCCGAGGAAGTGGTGCAGGTCGCCGAGGTCCGTCATGGCAAACTCCGACGCAAGTCGGGCCATGATGGACTGAAGGAGCGTCGAGGACGAGGCAGTGAGGATGATGTCGTCGACGTAGAGCAGCAAGTAGGAAACACTGTCACCCTCTTTGTTAGGAAGAGGGAGGTGTCGGAGGTCGAGGCGACGAAGCCGAGCTGACGAAGGAAGGAGGCGAACCGCTGGTACCACGCTCTGGGCGCCTGCTTAAGCCCATATAGGGATTTGAGCAGGAGACAGACGTGATCTGGAGCGGCGGGGTCGACGAAGCCAGGTGGCTGTTGGCAGTAGACGGTCTCGGCGAGATGACCGTGGAGGAAGGCGTTCTTCACATCGAGCTGGTGAATCGGCCAGGCGCGGGATGCGGCTATGCTGAGAACAGCCCGTATGGTCGCCGGTTTGACCACCGGACTGAAGGTCTCATCGTAGTCGATGCCGTGCTGCTGGGAGAAGCCACAGATGACCCAACGCGCCTTGTGACGAGCAAGAGTCTCATCGGAATGGTACTTATGCTTGAAGATCCACTTCCCGGAGACGACGTTGGCGCCAGGCGGGTGAGGTACGAGGCGTCAAGTGCCGTTGTCGATCAGCGCCTTGTACTCGTCCGCCATGGCCGCGCGCCAGTTCGGATCAGCCAGACCACTGCGGTAGTTGCTGGGAATCGGGGAGGCGGCCGAGGCCACCGCCGTCATCCCAACGTAGCGAACCGGCGCAATGGCACCGGACTGAGTGCGTGTCACCGGCCGGCTCGACGTTGGTGGTGGCGAAACGGAGCCCGGCGAGGCTGGCGGCGAAGACGAAGCGGTGGACGAAGATGGCGAGGCGGCGTCAACGAGGGGCGCCACGTCCCGCACAGCCACCTGCTGCACAGGGGGGCGCCAAGTTCACCGGTGGCACAGCCGCCTGCTGTGCCGGAGGGCGCGGCCGCCGGCTGTAAACGTGCAGGATAGCACGAGGATTAGCCGGCGGTGGCGCAGGGGGTGCTGGAGAAGCCGGCGCTGGTGGTGCTGGAGGAGCCGGCGCCGGCGCGCCTGAAGAACAGGACCGCGCACGAGGATGGTGGGATCGTCGTCCTCGGAGGCGGTTGGCGAAGGCCGTGGTCGCTCAACGTCACGCAGTGACGGAGCTGCTGCAGGGTTAGGCGCAGATAGAAAATCCAATTCCGAAGGAGAAGACGGAGTGGCGGAGAAGGGAAAAACGGACTCGTCAAAAACCACATGACGCGAGATGATGATGCGTTTAGTGACAAGATCGAGACAGCGATAGCCCTTATGAGATGAGGGATACCCCAAAAAAACGCAAGCTATAGAGCGAGGAGCGAGCTTATGTGGGGCAGTGGCAGAAAGATTGGGGTAGCACAGACATCCGAAGACACGGAGCTGATCGTAGTCCGGAGTGGTGCCATAGAGAAGGGTGAAGGGAATGGCGTTGTTCACAGATGAACAGGGCCGGCGGTTAAGCAGATAGGTGGCACTGGCGAGAGCTTCAGCCCAGTAGCGCGGAGGCATGTGGGCGTGAATGAGAAGGGTGCGACTGATGTTATTCAGTGTACGAAGAATGCACTCGGCTTTCCCATTCTGCTGAGACGTGTAAGGACACGATAGCCGAAGGAGAATCCCGTGGGAGAAGAAACTCGTCAACATGCGGTTAACAAACTCAGTGTCATTGTCAGCCTGAAAGGACTTGACAGGGACGCCGAACTGGGTGTGTATATAAGCGCAAAAGTCAGTGATGGTAGATGCTACGTAAGATTTGCGAACTAGAGGAAACGTCCAACAAAAATGAGAATAATCATCTAGCAAAACCAAATAATACTGGCACCCGGAGATGCTGACCACAGGAGATGTCCAGACATCACAATGAATAAGATGAAACGGCATAATACTACGAGTTTGTGAACGAGCAAAAGGTAACCGCACGTGTTTGCCAAGCTGACAAGAATGACAGAGTGACTGCGCTACTATATTACAAGTAATGAAGGAATTATTTCTAAGAGTGTCGACGACGGAGGATGCAGGATGACCGAGCCGGGCGTGCCAAACGGTGGTGGTGATGGCGAGTGTGGCGAGCGGCGAGGTAGTGGTGGCGGGCAGCGTGTAGAGGTCGTCGGCACTATCGCAGCGAAGCATCACACGACGACTCGGAATATCCTTAACAGAGAAACCAAGGGCGTCAAATTCAATCAAACAGTTATTGTTGCGAGTAAATTGACGTACGGAAAGAAGATTACGAATCAAGGAGGGTACTACTAGAACATCGCGAAGCGCAAAATTAGATGAACTAGTAGGAATGACAGAAGAACCACGGCAAGTAACAGGTAAAGTATGACTGTTGCCAACAGTAATGGAAGAAGTGGATGGTGGAAGACGGGAGAGGAGTATACCATCCGTAGACGACGTGAGTGGAGGCGCCGGAGTCCATCACCCAGCCCTGGTTCTGGAAGGAGAGCTGGTTCAGGGCTGCAATCAGCCCAGCCTGATCCCTAGTATGAGGTTGGGCCGACATCTGCACAGGCGCGAAGGCAGTGTGCGCCTGGGCCATTGGTCCGGGGCCCAGCAGGCCCGGAGAAGGAGCTCGCCACCCGCCCGTGCTGCCAGCGCCTGCACCCGGCTGCTGGCCCATCCCGCTGGCTGTGGGCCGTAGGGGTTGAAACACACCCAAGGCCCAGCCGGGCGGAAGGGCTGTTGCGGGGCGCCAGGCGGGCACCAGGCCTTCTTCTTCTTCCCGCCGCCGCCGCCGGCGTGACTGCCGCCGCCCTTGCCGTAGCCGCCGCCACCACCGCCGCCGCCGCCGCTACCAGATGCGCCTGGAGCAGAGTTGGGCGAGGGAGGCCTGCAGCCGCCGGGGCCGGAGCAGGCAGAGGCGGCCGTCGTCTTGGCCTCGTTGGCGAGGCGGAGTTCCTTCAGCTTGAGGAGGTCGAGAGCAGCGGTGAAGTCGGGGAGGACCACGGCGTTGGCGATGTCGTCGGCGGTCCCAGAGAAGGGCCGGTTGACGCCGCGGAGGAGGCTGAGGACGAGCTGGGAGTCGTCCACGGGCTGGCCGACGTCCCGCGGGACGGCGGCCTTCTTCTTCACCCGCTCAGCAAAGTCGTCGATGCTGGAATCCCCCTGAGTCATGGAGTGGAACTCATGGAGGTGGAAGATGGCACGCTGGGCTTTGTTGGCGCGGAAGAGGCCCTCAATGGCGAGCCAGAGCTGACGGGCGGACTGGTCGTCGCCGTCGACGGCGAGGCTGAGGACGGAGTCGTCAACGGACCCGAAGATCCAGCTGCGCACGCAGCAGTCCTCCTGATCCCAGATGGGATCCGCCGGGCGTGGGGGAGAAGAGCCGTCGATGTGATGGCGGAGCATGAACTTGCCGCAGAGGGACTTGAAGGTCGACGCCCAGCGCGAGTAATTGGAAGATTTCATCTCCAATTTGATCGGCACATGGGAGTTGACGTTGATCGTGGCGTAGGAGGGCACCACGAAGTGATGGGCGACCGCCTGGGTACCGGCAGGCATGCTGCTGGAGCCTATTGCCGGCATGGAGGGTGCGCCGAGGGCCGGCGAGGATGGCATGCCGAGCGCCGGCGCAGAGGGATCACCAGTGAGGCCTGACATGGTGATCAGGGAGGGGCGGCGCCGGAGGAGGCCGGCGGCGCTGGGTTTTGGCGATCAGATTGATCTGATCGTGAAAAGAGGAGGGTGGGCAGCGGAAGGAGGAAAGAGTTAGTCTCTATACCATGTAGAGAGGCACGGTTTGGGGGAAACACCACACCCATAACAGGGGGGTGACCTCTTGTATATATAGCCAATATGGCTTGGAGTACAAGAATACAATCAAGTATACATAGTGAGCCTATCAGCTATACAAGGAAAGCTACAATCAATATGATTAGCTATACAATTCCTAATAAGTTTGTCTTAAGCTGGTTAGCTTAATATGTAGTGTACCTTCACTAGATTTTAGTCGATGCATGTAGACGGCATTTTCCATCTATCCTTTTTAATTTATGTTTCTGTAGCTGTTTTATCTCTTAAGAGACCACATCGCATTACCATAGAACGACTTGTGCTAATATAAAGATCATTTAGCAACTACTGTCCATTTTCTTGAATAGACGAATTGACTGTTGGAGAATCCATTTTTGGACTCTGGGACTTGTGTATATGCCGGTTTTCTGTATGTGTGATGTGATACGAGCATGGGTTGTCATTGATGGCACTGTCAGTTAGATAGATAAAACATTCTAGATATAGTTTACATAGTTTGTCTTCAGATAGATAGAAATAAATAAAACATTCTAGATATAGTTTACATAGTTTGTCTTCAGATAGATAGAAATAAATAAAACATTCTAGATATAGGTTACATAGTTTGTCTTCAGATAGATAGAAATAAATAAAACATTCTAGATATAGGTTACATAGTTTGTCTTAGTTGGCACACTATCTACATGGTGTCATTGAACTGCTGGAAACATTTTGGTTTATGAGGTTTAAACAATGGAAATAGAAACTCACTTCTTTGTAAAAGTTGCTTAGTAGTTGAACAAATTGTCGACAGCTATGTTGGACAGGAAGGAAATTAATAATGCTAGTATAGTTATGTAAACCATTGTGTTCTTGCAGCTTCTTAAGCTGCATGCATGCCTCCATTCATACGAACATGCAGATGAGTTGATTTTTCCTGTCATGTTCCACTTGATAATGTAGCCTTAGTTTTTTAATGTTTCTTTTTGCCCTTCAGGGCCTTACAAGATCAGTGGATTGCCTATCCGCTGGAGTGAATTCCTTCATTGCCACTGGAATTTATATGGATTCCCTCAATGCCATTAGAATTTCTCGCTTCCCTTGACTGCCATTGTTTCAAATTCTCAATTCCTTGGTTGCCATTACCTTTAGAATCTGTTAATTTACCATTAGGTTGGTCTATTACGTTGTCGCTCGCCTGATGCTTTTTGGGCGTGTGAGTGTCTGGCATGCGGCGGGGAGAAGATACCAAAGAGAGTGGATGCGGGCCAAGCTGTTAGTGGATGCAGTTTAACAGATTTTAACGGGAATGACAACCAGGGAATTGAGAATTTGAAACAATGGCAGTCAAGGGAAGCAAGAAATTTCAATGGCATTGAAGGGATCTATATAAATTCCAGTGGCAATGAGAGAATTCACTCCCACTGGAGTGAACCCGACCTATGTCATTGCTACATCCGCCAAGCTTGGCAGCATGATCACTGTTGATGCTTCGTGGGCTCTGGTAGTCTGGTTAATCTGCTGTCAACGCTATTCTTGAGTCATTCTTAGATTCCATTTGCCATTTTCTTTCCACTACAAAGGCTTATTAAGCGGGTTGAGGTAACATCTTAAAGGCTTGTCATTATCTACACTTGTTTTTTGTTGTTAAGTTTCTCCTGGACCTTATATTTATAAAATGCTAATGGCTGTGGTGCACAAATATTGATGACAGACATTGAAAATGCCAATGATGAGGCGAATGAACTGAGGACATGAGGCAGATACAACATGCAATAGTAAATTTGTAAAGTTGTACAGGTCTTTTCTTCTTCTTAGAAACAGGATGAGCTTGAGGTGGAGCTGGACGTCCGAAGGCAGAATAACTGCCTTTGACCTCTTTGCGTGCTCCTGTTGCGCCTTATTTCATCGAGGCAGACTTAACTCCAGTCAGAGCTGGCACTGTTTTGATTTTTAAGATCTTGTTTGGTTGGGATCTGGACAATTTGCCTAGGTGAAAACGTTGCCTGGGGATGGCCTCAGAACTTAACCTGGTCAGGCAAGAACGGAAGGCAAGAAGGCAAGAACGGACTTGTTTTGTTAGATCGCATTTGGCAATTTGCCTGGGTGAAAACGTTGCCTGGGGATGGCCTCAGAACCTCCATCTTCATCCATTGGATGTCCGAGCTTGTGCAAGAAAAAGTTATTTGCCCCCAACAACAGATAAAATTCAACACAATGGTCAAACTAAAAGCTTTTTTTTCTTCTCCGACACATGTCCACGGTGTGTTTTGCCGGCTCGGCAAGAAGATTGACTGCTTTTTTTTTCTCCTACACGTCCACCTAGACTCCGCACAGTGCGGGAAGCCTACGGCACTGGGTACGCCCTTTTACATGTCCACGGTATGTTTTGTCGGCTCCGCAATAAGATTGACTGCTTCTTTCGATGTGTCTGGAGTCCTTGAATGTGCTACGAGTCACAACAATATGCCGGAGATTATTCAGTTTCAATTGGAAGGACTTATGGCATGCCAAGGCATAAGGGAAGCACAGGCTTTTTGGATGGTTGCTGGTGCAGGAAAAAATCCTAACGGCTGACAAGCTCATGGCTAGGCACTGGCCGTGTGATCCAATCTGTTCCCTATGCGATCAAGTACCGGAGTCAGCTGCTCATCTATGCTTGCATTGTGTCTATGCCCAGGAAGTCTGGCTCCTGGTTTCTTCGGCAACTGGAGGTCTGGTCATTGCTCCCTCAAGGACAACGACTGTGGAAGATTGGTGGAATGGTGCTCTGCAGCAAGGTTTGGGGAAGGAGGCGCGAATCAAGCAAGTCTCTATTATGCTCTACACAGTCGGGAACTTATGGAAAGAGATGAACCGAAGGATTTTTGACGGAGTTGCAGCCCCACCGCCAAGTATCCTTGTGCTGATTAAGGAGGAAATGCAACTTCGTGCAGCTGCCTGTGGGCAGATTGAGAATTATTTTGTTCAATCCATGATTACCCCCTTTGAGTGCTGTGCTATTTTCTGTTATGTAATATCAACCTTGTAACATTTCGCTTGCTTCTCCTTAATGAATCGGCAGCGCTCCTGCCTTGATTTTCAAAAAAAAAATTCAGATCACAACCTTTTTGGTACTTGCATCTACATGCGTGGACCGTATCTCACCTGTACCCTACCAAAAATCAGGAAAAATCTCTAGAAGCCGTGAAATCCAGGCATATTTGTGGTTGCTAATTCAACTCAGTTTCGTTTTCAGTCATTAACAACGATTCATTTTCTTCCATTTATAGCGCTTTGCACAGCACCAGCGATGAAAACATACTCCCGGCAAAGCTTTAATCAGATGAAACACACCGCTCTCCATAAAAACAAGAGCCCTGAGTAAGTAACACATGCGCTGGTCGGACCTTCTACAACAAAGCTGAATTTACAACATTTCTAAGGGCAGGCACCACGGTATCAGTGAACACGAGAGGTTGCTATGTCGCCAATCTCTCCAACTGTCGGTTTAGCTACAGCTAAAGTGTCATCTCTGCCTGAAGTTTGGTCAGTTCACTCAAATCATTGGCCTGTTTGGAAGAGGATGTCGCTTTCGCTAATGGTTCCACGGGCACAGATTGCCTCGCCGGTGGTTCAGGCAACTCTTCCTCCTCCAGGTCTTCTAACTCCGCCTCTAGCTCATCCTGTTGTTAAAACGTAACAAGAGATATGACTTGCAAGCCACTTTTACTTGACTGGAGTTTGGATTCTATGAGTTTATACACGTTTTAACCCAGTACAAAGGTAAGGGAAACATTACCTCGTCAAAATCGGCAGAAGCGCCAACTGGCGTCGCGAGTGCTTCCTGTATCTGCTTCATATTTTCTGTCTGCTCGTTCACCTCGTCAATGGCATTTTCAATGTCATCAACATCCCTGTACATGAATTACCGCACAGTTCGTCCAAGCACCAGTTATTACCATTTTAATCTACATGACAGCCAATTGGGCTAACTTCACGAGGTACACAAAGTCACAAACTCAACAATGGAACAGACATATATTAAATCAAGAATATTTTTCGTTGTGTTATGAGAAAATGTAGAAAATGAAACATTTTCAGATATAGTGTGTTACAGCTTAATGAGCCATCGTAATGGAAACAGGAGAGAAAATGGAATCTTACAGTGATTGCTGAATAGCTTTGACTGCAGACGATCCGGAGCGCAAAGCATCAACAGTGTCAGTAGTGGCCTTTGCGCTTTCAAGCATTATGATCTACAAAATCAAGTTCCTATCAGTTTATTCCAACCTTTTAGAAGCTCTGGGATGTGTGATCAAGATTCAAGATTGAAATTGTGTACATTTATTTTTCATTACCTGATCATGAACTCGCAATTGAAAGTTTGACAGCTGCTCAATCTGTGTCTCGTACAGCTTCTTTTTCTTTAAACACTGAATTGCAGCTGCAACAATCAATAAGAAGTTTCACTACAATAATTAGAAAAGCTGAAAAGCAACACAAGCTTAAGATGTTTCTTTTTCTTTACTCTTGCTTACCATTCTTGTTCTTCGATTTTGTATAGTCCTTAGCCTTTTCGATTTCCACCGAACACTTTTTCTGAAGGAAACGCTCTTTCTTCTCCAGCATGTCTAGAGTCTACACATATGAATAGTACAAAAAATCAAAAATACACCACTATGAGTGGTATATCTAAGATAGCAAGTTAATATCTTGGCACCGCAGACATAATTTGCTGATTTGTCTGGCAATTGCTTATGATGGATATTGAGCGGCATGATAAGATAACAAAACAGATATATCCGTAATGTCAGCATCAAATAGTCCTTAATATTGATAAGTTGCTGAACAAAATTTGACTAGGATTGAAAATACAGCTGACCATCTTGAATGTCGCTGATTATATTCTTCGACACACATCCTCCCTAAAGGGTCAACAACTAGGACAGGCTGGCAGCTTTTAACTAGAAGGGACTTCTTCCTCTCTTTTATTTCAAACATGAGGACTTCTAGTCTCTGTTGTATTCTTCCACTCTTTATCTTCTGAAAATCCATTGAATTCAGAAACACACATGTTTACATTACAGCATTCAACCGAAGATGGATAGGCTTGTTTCATGACATTGGTTTTAGCATATACTTCGACAATGCTGTTTTCCAACTTTCGAGAGAAAAAAAAAATGAAATAGGCCAGGGAGTTCTTCTGGCATACTCTTAAGAAGGGGAGTGCGTACCATTCTAAGAAAAAATGACTTTATTTATTTTACAGGTGATCAGTTGGCACATCTAAATTCTTTTTGTATGAGAACATATTAAATCTCCATGACCTCAGGGAGATTTGATATAACTTCTTGTGTTTCATGACCTGTGATGCCCCTAATACAGCTCTATCTTGCCAACAGAAGAAGTTGTAGGACTCCTTATGGAACACAAACGGATCAAGATTAAAGATCAGGAACATATAAGAAAATCGAAGAATTAGGTGCAAAAGGGATGACAGACCTCATGGAGCCGATCCAACGTGGGTATGGCAGAGGAGGCTGCCTCCTTCTTCTTGCTCTTAGTCTTTGGCAGCAGTTTCTTCAGCATCTTCTTGTCAGTCCTTGCTGATTCTCAATCTCGTTTGATGATGGCCTGTGTATGAAGGCACTCTCAAGGGTGAAGGGGAAAGTAAGGGAACAGGTTATTAGAATAGATTCCTTGAGAATAGTAGGGAAAAAATGTAGGGGCGACCATTAGTATGTAATGGGAGACAGAAGGACCTGTGACCTGTCTGCTCGCGAAAAAGAAGAAAGCAAATTTCCATGGTGTCACTATCTTAAGATACATGCTCCATGCTTGACAGTTCGCCTACTTATGGTTATTTTTTGTTCAGTAGGTGGTGTTGATATTGAAATATAAGTATTGAAGGAGAAAATCAAGTTTTGTTGATACAAGTATGGACCACTCAGAATAAAACCTTTTTTCTGAAAAAGAATATCCCGATGCTCATTTAGATAATCAAGTCTTGAAAACATGCATCCAAAGAGAATCTTGTATTCACTAGATGTAACTCATACGAAAACATTTTTTTACACTGAACAAATTACATGGACATGATATTGACGGAAGTATTCGAAAAGGTGGCCATTACCAACCGCAAAAGACTTCTACTTAGAACAAAAATAACAGGATTGGCATATGAAAAGAAATCTGTCGCAGGTATGTTGGATTAGGTTGGCCTTGCAACCTATATAATTTGGCACCTTACTGTTGTCAGCATCTATATGGGCAGTTAACAACTGTGAATCCTACGTCATACCACTTGATGCTTCTTACTTGAGAACAAAGTGGCAAAGAAATTCTAAATCATCTCATATTCCTTTTAGGACAAGCAGCTGAGCTGCCATGCATCTCATATTCATCTATGTTTAGCCTTTCGAGTGAGTAAACAGATGAAATGCTACCATGCTCTTGCCCTTCCTGTTTCCCTAAAAAAAAAAGAAATGCTACCATGCGAAGTTCACTATACAGTTAAGTGCAGAATAAAACTCTATTCTTAACCTGTGCCTTTATTCTGCTGAAAGCATCAAACTTTTGGGAGTAAGCTAATTTCAGTTCCCATTCTCTCTGTAACCGCGAAAATCGGGATATGAAATCTACAGTATACAGATGTCCCTCCCTTCCTAGAGTACTTCCAACAGCGCAAAGAGACCTCGCCAGAATAATCACCAGGTATACTACATCGGACTGGAAATGCACACGTAGGTATAACATCATTCCCCACGGACCTGATCTGATGAATAGAAGCTGCAGATCCTGAATCTCCAGCTGAGCCAAATCCCCGACGCAGGTGGGAGGCTGCCCAAACATAAATCGACTCAATAATTGGAGCATCTGGTGTTGTCACACACGCAGGGGCAAAGAAGACTGACCACCTAGCCGAGCAGCCTCACCCGCCCTCTCTCTAGATCCTGCGGGGTCGGGCCGGGCGGCCAGCACTTGGCTGCCTGGGAGTGGAACCACGCAGAAGCTGGTCGGTCGGTCGCAGTGGTTGAAGTGGAGGGGCGGTGGGCGGTGGCGCTGGCTGGCTGAAGCTAGTGCCTGACGGCTGCCGCCTGCTGGGGAATTTTTGCTGGGGGAGGGAGACGGAGGAGACGGGCACGAATGCAAAGCCAATCTCGTGATGGACTGGACGGGCACTTAGGCTGCATAAAACGTGAAGGCCCAAAATCCTCCATGGGCCGGCCGGCCTTGATACATCATGAAGGGACGAGCAAACTTACAGCCCATATGTGTGTGTACTCATCATCAGAAAATAATGATAAATCTCCTCAAAGAAATCAGAAAATAATGATAAAGGATTTATGCAGAAAATAGTAAAATATGCATATGCTTTCTTTGGTGATGAAACAGTTCATAACCGACCCGTCTACAAATATGACTTATACACTGTAAAGCATGAACAGATAACTCATTATCAGATTCTAGAAGATCATGGCAAAAGGCAACACATTTGATATTGCGTCAACAAGAGTTACGGCAAAAAGTACTCATTTGAATCAGATAGACCATTTTAGAGATCACGAATCTTAACAAAGAAGAGTAACGTAACTTAGCGATCACCAGTAGTAGCAAATAAGACACGAGAAGATCGATGATTACAGTATAGTAAATAATCCTTCTCGATCTAGTTCTCCTCTCGGATGTCGTCGCTGTGATTCTCTTCCTCGTCGTCGGTGACCTCAAAATAGTCGTAGGCGTAGCCCTTGTCACGGAACTGCTTGACAATGGCCTCCTCATACTCCATGAGATTGTTAGCCATAGCCACTGCTTCGTAATACGATTCGCGGAAACTCTCAGGATGCTTGCCCAAGTGCTCTGCACGGATCCATGGGTAGGGCTTGCGGCTGTGGCGATTCAGTATCATGTAATCGATAGCCTTCTGAGGCACCCTTCTCTTGACCACCTTCGTCTTCCTCTTGTCACCCTCCTTGATCACCTTCTTCTTCCTCTTGTTTCCGGACCCCTCCGCCGCGGTCGCCTTGCAATCCTGCGGCGGGTTTGATCCGGTGGTCCCTTGCTGCCTATCCCTATCATATGTCGCCGCCCCCGCCAAGTATTCCTCGAGATTACCCTCGCGAACAATCCTCTCCTTCTGGATCTGGATGAGAGCCTTCCTCTCCTTCTTGAGCGCCAGGATCCGATCCTGATCCGACGCGCCCATCTTCTTCATCCTGATCAGCCGCGGGGACCTCCTCAGGCTGAGGGGTCGAGCCTGCTGCGACATGATTATCGCCCGAGGATAACCGAGCTCTTCTAGATCTGGATTGCGAGGATGCTCCGATGCTAGATCGGCCGGGTTGGATACATACGTACGGAGGCGCACAACATCGGTTAGTTTCGGAAGAACGTACGTCGCCATTTTGTTCTCGTTGAGATTGGGTTTGGGCCACTGCCGATGCACAAGCAAAGAACGGTCCGATGGTAGCCCACCAGCCCATCTAATAAAAAAAATCAACAGATTGATTATCCGGATGCAAAAATATCATGATAATCCAAAGTCTCATGCATAAAACAACACCAGGATGAAGGAACAATCATGTGTAGGCGGCTTCATTCCATCAGCAACACAAGATGCAGCAACGGATAAAAACAGTTAGGTAATTCCTGATGTCATCACACGCAAACAAAAGTACAGCTCACACGTACATGATACTTTGCATTGTAAATTGTTAACGCGCGTCGTTTAATTTGCCTCGGTACGTTCCGGCCCTGATTAATTAATTAATTACTAGCAAGAACGCACGTGTGACACGCACGTTTAATAGAAAATACTATCATCGTGTAATTTAAAAAGTGCGGCCGTTTAAACCGTGATGAGTCGTAACGTTTTATTATTTCTTTAAAAGTGTGACTAAAGAGTCTGACGAAAATCATGGGTTCGAAAAAAATTCTACTGTGGCTGATTTGTGGGTCCGTCGGTCTTGCCGGCGGCGGCAGCCGCGACGATGGCGCCATGGACGAGACGGGAGCGACGGGCGGGTAGAGCGACGCTGGGAGCGGGCGGAGCTCGACAACGGACACGAACAGCATGCCGCGGCCGGTGTTGACGAGGCACGCCGGCGCCCAGCCGGCCCACGCCACGAACGCCAGCGCCTCATACGTGACTCCAGTGTCATCGCTGGCGGACACGGAGGCCGTGACCCAGCGGTTGGCCACTTGGCCCCCAGGTGCAGGTCGAACTCCACCGTCGAGCTGTTCTTGCCCAGAAGGTCATCCACACCGCCCCGGCCACCATCAGCAACGCGTAGCAGCTGCGCACGCCGGAGGGGAAGCTCCGGAGCGTCCGCTGGCGGGTGTTCAAGTCTCCCAGCGGCTCGTAGGCCACCACAATGTTCTCGCCGGCGTCGACGTACGCGCCGTCGGAGACGTAGACGAAGCCAGTGTACTTGTCCGTGTACCCGCTGTAGACGGCGTCCGGACCGCAGTAGATGCTTACGGAGCCTGCCAGCCGCCGGCGAGCTGCTCCGTGACCGACTCCGTCGCGTCCCTCGGCGTCGAACACCGGACCGGGCGGCGAGGAAGACGATTCGACGAAACACTGACCGAGCGGGGGAGCGCGTCAGGAGCCGAGCGATGTGCTGTCTCACGTGCGGAGCCGGACGTGGAGCCGAGCAGATGAGCCGTCTCTCGCATGCGGAGCCAGACCTGGAGCACGCGTCGTCAGATTGCAGTTGAGCGGTGATCCGCGCGGGGGCGCACCCTGTCGCGCGTGCGCCCCCGGCGCACTGCATTTTCTTCCCCAAATTGATTAGCACGGACTGTGAACTGACAGATTCCAACATATTACAATTGAACAGCAGTATAAAAGAAACCAAACATCGATAAACTGAACAGCTCATGGCAAGAAACACTCGATCATTTGGGCCACTACGGTTACAATCATCAGCAATTGCAATCTGGTGATTCATTAGCATAAAACACACCCATCAAACTAGCTTGTTTTTAATTAATAGCATGAGTATCACCGGTGGTAAGGTGTGAATTGAGACAATAACATCAGGACGATAAATAAACGCAGGAATCACGTACTAGTAGGAGACGATGATTACACCATGCATATTAATGAGCAGGAGACACTTGTGTTGTGGATCTCTCACAACAGATGGTACTCCAACTGATGATCTGAGCAGGTTTGGGTAGCTGGATCCTGCGTACAGATTACTTGCAAATAATTAACCCCGTTTGCTTCAATTCCGCCTGTTCTAGTTCTCTTGGCCGTTGTCCTTCCCCGCCTCATTGTCGTTGACCTCCGTATAGTCCTCCGCATAGCCCTTTTCACGGAACTGCTTGACGATGGCCTGATAGTACTCGGAGAATTTGTTAGAGATAGCCGCACGTTCCTCACGTACTTGGCGGAATCTCTTAGAACGCTTGCGCAGCTTCTCTGGTGGGAGATCATTGTAGGGCTTGCGGTGATTCAGTATCATGTAATAGACGACATCCTCCGGCACCTCGCTCTTGAGCACCTTCTACCTCTTCGTCTTACCATTAGTCGTCCCTCCCGGCTTGACCACCTCCGCCGCCGCCGCCGCCTTTGCGGCCGCTGGTGGCTGGACCACCGCCGGCGCCAGGGCCTCCGCCGCCGCCCGGGCCTTGCGATCCCTCTCCAACATGGCCTCCCTCCCTGCCATGTACTCCTCGAGACAACCCTCCTTAGCTAACCTCTCCATCCGGCGATTGATGAGAGCCTTCACCTCTCTCTTGAGCATCAGGATCAGATCCTGCTCCGACGCGCACATCTCCATCCTGATCAGCCGCGGCGACCTCCTGAGGTCAAGGTCACAGTCACAGCTCGCCATCGCCCGCGATCGAGCCCCCAACCTCTCACCCTCCGTCACGTACGTATGTATGGTTCCCGCGCGCGATCGAGCAGACCCTACATGAGAGATGGATGGAAACGAACGAAACAGATGGATGGAAGAATCAAAACAAGGATGATGATTAATCGGATCTTCTGTACGTTTTGCTTGGTGTCGGTGACCGTCAATGCGCTTTCAATAATAATATGTAAGTGCCCGTGCGTTGCTACGGGTACGATACATGGAGCAAAGATAAATAGATCACACGAAAATTCAATTTTGATGATTGTAGGGTCGCACCGAAGTCTATGAAAGCTAATACTTTTGTTTTTCACGAAGGCATAGATGGTGGCCACAAAACCGTGGTTGATTCTACTACATATGCTATGATTCTATTAATTTCTTTATAGGCAAGCTATTAATTGAATGGCATAGTTGCAGACCAAGGAGTGATGGCATAATTATGGCATGAGAGAAGTAACTGCAGAACTAATCATGAAATGTTTTATAACCAACATGTTTAAACTGCACTGAAGTTATCATCAGGGTTACAAGTGTCAAAAAATACCACGAACACACCAATCAAATAAATTAAAATTCAAGGAGACATACTTTGTGTGCATGAGTTTGCAGCATATGTAAAACCCTCATACTGTGCTGAAGATGGTGATTGTACTGCAGTGGTGATGATAATAGCAGCTTGCATGTCTGCCGAGAGATTAACTTCACAGGAGGAAGCTGAGGAAATAAACTTCACAGAGAGGCTCAGCAAAGCCCATTTGACCAAAATTAAAGGCAACGAGAGATCGCGACATGATTGTCGAGAAGAGGAAATATGCGGACGCTGAAGGACGAGCAGCACGAAGGGCGAGCAGCACGGACAGGTATAGGACGCCGGCCTCCTACCGCCGCCTCTAACTCCATCACTGGGATGCGATAATATCAAATTCAGAGATCGATAATATTGTATCAATACAGGCAAAGAAATCACTCAAACCACAACGGTTACAATTAAAATCACCCTTCACTATCCCCTTAAGCTACACCACTTAAGCCATTTCAGCGACACAAGTTAGTCTGATAAAAAATACAATCTGAATTCCCACTATGGCAACCTAAAAAGTTCAAAAGTCAATGATTGCCCTACATTTTAGGGCAATCTGATGGCGAGCGTTGGACCAGAGAATAACCCACCGGTAGTTCAACCCGGCGGCGGCAATCGGATGGCGAGCGTTGGACCAGAGACAACTCCAGCGGCAGTTCCAGCGGACACCGATCAGACAACACCCAAGGCACCAGGTACATGTGCACTCCTTCAAGGTAGCAGAGATTTAAAATGCAATTGGATGCATCTACCGGTTACAGCAAAAAGCATATTAACTGCAATTGCATCATCAGCATGATGGCAATTTCTTACATCTAATTCCTCAAGCACCTCCTGGCAAAGCAACTTGTTGGCACCAGAGATAGCAGCACCGAAGTCTGCTAACCTTGTGTAATTAAAATTACCAATGTGCTGAAATAGAGCAATGGAGTTCAAAATTCATAGTTGATAATACGAAATCCAATGGCATCCAGAAAAATAGAAATGCATACCATCAATTTTATTGACAGTTTGGCATTACTGGTAGGGTATATAAAAAAAGCAGGCAATAAAATGCATGTTTTATACTCCTGGTAGTCCTATTCCAGTGTTCAGCAGGGTACTTTAGTGCCCTGTCTATGATCCATTCTCACAAACTAAACAATGTGGTTACACAATGCACACCCTGCCTAATACTGGATCAAGCATGAGCAGCAAAGATGAAAGCAGGGTACTTTAGTGCCCTGTCTATGATCCATTCTCAGAAACTAAACAATGTGGTTACACAATGCACACCCTGCCTAATATTGGATCAAGCATGAGCAGCAAAGATGAACAGAACTACCTTTAGCTGGTCAACTTCAACTGCCAGTGGATCCTCTTCGACCTGCAAAATGCTCATTTCTCACCTGGTAGCTCCTACATGAGGTAGCCCTTCAACAGCCAGAGCAGCAAACACCTGGAGATTTTAGATTTCTTTATACTCAGATTTCTCTATACAAGGTCTACATTTAGATCCTTGCATCCTGTACCTTAGTGCTCTCTACAAGTCTCAATCTAGATCTGATAATCCATCAAGGCCTTGGCAGCAGTGGATGGGAACCTGATTGAGGTAAGAGTATAAGACTACCATCCAACTTCTTACCTGAAACAATCAAGAACAGGTTGAGTTTCCCCTCATGCTCCCATCAGCAAAAAATGCAGAAGAATAAGAAATGTCAAACCATGGAATTCATATAGCATACACAGTACAAGGCCAACACCAGCCCCTTAACCATATACTTGGTCAGCGCTAGCAGAGAAGCATGGGATGCAGATTCACAACAAGCTCCCGCAACCACCATAAGATCATCCTGGATCTGCACCATGGCCACCACCTTCGCCATCTTCCACGCTCCGCTGAAGACTCTTGTGCCTATATGACCAGTGATATTTCAATTTTCAGTTTAACTGTAAATAGCTTCTCAAAATATGTTGGTATGGTTTATTTCACAGAAACATGTTATCTGTGCCACAACATGCCCTTTTCGTCTTAAATATGAATGGTATAAATTACTTGAACAGTAGAAAGCACTGGTTATTTGTATGCCAACATCATTTTGGTCTTTAGACATGGGTTCTAAATTGCCCAACCAGTAGAAGATGTGAACACAAAAAAACTTTATTGTATCAATCCAAGTTACTCGTCTTAGGACCTCCTTTTTGTCCTAGGCATGTCTATCACATGAGAATTTTCTACCAAAACTCTTCTCTCTAGCCATTTGGTCATCATTAAAGAAAACAAAAATATAGGGAAACTGGTAGACTAACAAGTTTAATACTTTAAATTAAAAAAGGAAAACAAAAGCACACCTAGCCTAATGAAAAAATGATGCTATCTCCAAGAGGATAGTCTGAACACTGGAACCAGCCATGCAACCTTCTGATCATCGTATAGAGTATAGACAAAGAATGTACCTTCAGAAGAAGCCCTTCTGAAGACATGAGTCCATGCAATTTGAACATAAATGGGTCTCCTTACACATGTAGAAAGTGTTAGCCGGATCAACATAGGTATTACTGCTGCAGCAGAAAAAAGCTCATAGTACTCTGGCACACCTAAAGTATAAGCAACTCATGTGACATTGCTATGTATGTTTCCATTAGTGTCTGATTTGGCTGATCCTAATGCCCGCAGATGACACTTATGATAATGAACTAAAACTATGATTCATTTACTGATTTGCGTACATTAGAAATAGAAACCAAATAGTCCCCCACAATATTGGAGAGCAAGCAAACTGAATGCATTTGTGCGTGCTTCCTCCTGGACAACAGGGCTTTCTCCATATCTGGAGGAAACCACAATAGAAAGCATCAATTTCTCCACTCCTATGCAAGACAAACAATCAGGAGAGGTTCATCTGGGGTGCTTCTCATTGCTGAGAGGAAGATAATAGATAAAAAAACATTATTTTTATTCTTATCTTGATCACTTCATTTCTTACTTAAATCTCCTCCAACAGATTTTTGTGATGGCGACCCTTACGAAAATTCACAATGCAATAAAATAGAACTGATAAGGGATATGATTCTAATAACCATGCTACTGCACTCTGTGACACCGTCTCACTTTGCAGTTGCCAGAAGTATTGTTAAACACCCAATACATCAGCTTGCTTTTGCTTTAGTATATCTACCACTGCATGAAAATTAGGACAACAAGGCATATCTAGATGTGCTTCAGAGGCCTTAAGATCATTAAGTGTCATTTCTGCAATAAGACCAGTAATATTTTAACAATGCCCAAATGCAGCTCATAATACAGTTACCTATGTATACAATATTCCAAGTGCAGTGTTTGAAAATATTCCAAAGGCACCCAGGAACTCTGAATGTTACAATTTTGGTGGACAACAATATCAAATTGGAGGGGGATTTCACCAAACATGTATCTTGCAACTATGATTCTTTTTTCTTGACGCAAATATGCAGATCAGTGGTGACCATTATTATGTAAACGTGTGGATCAATTTAAATAACGGATGAACCATCAATTCAGTAAGTCTGATCTGGCAAAAAATATATCAATATCAGGCCAGCAATTACGTGAAATTCTCATGTGTTCAAATGACAAAAATTCATGAACCAAAGTGAAGCATATGTAAGATGACCATTGTGCCCTAAAGGTAAAACTTCTCATAACAGAAGCAAGTAATCAGATATGCATGCAAGCTGTGACGTTGTGCCCAAAATATCTTATATGACACCAGCTAGTTGTCAAAAAGTCTAGAGAAGCATACAAATATATACAGTGCTTTATGTACTTAAATTCGTTTGGAAAATTCAGCCGCACTGACAAACAAGGCCAAGTGAAATGTCAAAGGTTGAAATGCAGTTCTGATAGAGGGTCGCATATCACAGCAATGTCAGTTCATCTGTACATACAGACCTCTGTCAAGTCATGTTGAGGATCCTATGGAGGCGATTGGAGCCCTCACTGCTGGTTTGCTCAAGAACAAATAAGTTATACATTGAGGCCATTATATATTTATATAGGTATTTTCAGTGCAAAACCAAAAATGCTATACATTAAGAGAATAGAAATCAACACAATGAGTTTAGACCTTACAAGAATCTAAAAAAATTTACAGAATCTAACCAGGTGTACACAAAAGAGAACTTGAAAATTCTTCTGAGTCGTACCCACAGATAATATATATACAGCTACGATTTTATTAAATCATAACAAAAAACGATGAACATCGAATCATTTTTACAGAGACACCTCTCTCTTCATCCCAGTCCACAACTCACCTCTGAATTTTTACAGAGACGAAGAGGGGTGGATCTTGGCGGGGCTGGGTGTTTAGGGTTTACCTGGAGGGCGGGTCTTGGTGCTCTCCGTGTCTGGGCGGGGGCGCAGGCGTCGGGGTGGGGATCTGGTGCGAATGCAGTAGCGGCGTTGTGGCTTTGTTGGAGATCCCCGGCGTCCTAGCGGCGGTGTCCTGGCGGCGGCGTCCTGGCGTCGGTGGCCTGACGGCGTGGTGGCGGCGGGGATCCAAGCGGCGTCTGCGACGGAGAGGGGCGGGCGAGGGATGCAAATTATTACACGACGAGCTCGCCATCGGATCGGATTCGGAAGGACGTACGAGATTAGGCTTGGACCATTGTATATACCGATGCAAACACAGAAGAAAAAAGGACGGCCCATCTAAACAAAGATTTTTTATTATGGGCGGCATCTGGACAGGGGACAGCCCGCTCGACTTCTCGCTGCCGCTGCTCCTCTTCCAGATCAAGCTGTCGTTCCCGGTGTTCCTGGGCGCCACCGCCTTCTCCGTGCTGGCGCGCAACATCGCCCAGCTCAAGCTCGCCGGCACCGACGTCGGGCAGCTCTCCATCTCGGCGTCACTCATCAACGACACCTTCGCCTGGGGAGGGCTCACCGTCGCCACCGCGCTCGCGCACGTGCGCTACGGCGTCGTCCCGTGCCTCTGGACCATCGGCTCCGGCTTCCTCATCGTCGGCGCCAGCTACCTCGTCGTCCGGCCGATGCTGCTGCAGCTGGCGCGGCGGGTCTCCGAGGGGGAGGTGGTCACCGAGCTGCAGGAGTGCTCGGTGCTCGTCGGCGTCATGGTGGCAGCGCTCGTGGCCGACGCCGGCGGCACGCACGCCATCTTCGGCGCCTTCGTGTTCGGCCTCGCCGTGCCCAACGGGCCCGTCGGCGTGGCCATTGTCGAGAAGGTGGAGGACCTCGTGGTGGGCACGCTGCTGCCGCTCTTCTTCGCCATGAGCGGCCTCCGCACCGACACCGCCAAGATCACCAGCGTCCCCGCGGCGGTGCTGCTCATGGCGGCCGCGCTCGCCGCGGCGGTCCTTAAGGTCGTCGCGGCGGTGAGCGTCGCCGGTGCGTTCGGCATGCCGCTGCACGACGGCGCCTCCATCGGGCTGCTGCTCAACACCAAGGGCGTCATCGAGCTCGTCATCCTCAACATCGGCAAGAACAAGCGAATCATGAGTGACCAGTCGTTCACGGTGCTGGTGTTCATGTCGGCGCTGATCACGGCGCTGGTGACGCCGCTCATGGCCGTCGTCGTGAAGCCGGCGCGCCGCCTCGTGTTCTACAAGCGCCGCACCATCGCGTGGCCGCCGAACCCCGACGCCGAGTTCCACGTCCTCACCTGCGTGCACATGCCGCGCGACGTGCCAGCGCTGCTCACCCTCCTCGATGTGGCGTCGCCGTCGGAGCGGTCGCCGGTGGCCGTGCAGGCGCTGCACCTGATCGAGTTCGTCGGGCGGTCGTCGCGATGCTCCTGATCAACGCCTCGGCGCCGTCCTCCTCCTACGAGGAGCACTCGGCGCACGGCGGGTGCAGCCAGGTGGAGCTCCAGTTCAAGCACATCGCGCACGCGTTCATGGCGTACGAGGAGAGCGCGGCCGCCGGCGGCGTGTCGGCGCGGACGGTGGCGGCGGTGTCGCCGTACGCGACGATGCACGACGACGTGACGTCGGCGGCGGAGGACCGGCACGCGGCGCTGATCGTGCTGCCGTTCCACAAGCACCGGTCGGTGGACGGCGGGCTGGAGGTGTTCCACCCGGCGATCCAGCCGCTCAACCAGACCATCCAGCGCTTCTCGCCGTGCACGGTGGGGGTGCTCGTGGACCGCGGCCTCGGCGGCGGCGTGCCCGGCGCCGGGTGCCGCGTGGCGGCGCTCTTCTTCGGCGGCCGTGACGACCGGGAGGTGGTGGCGCTGGCCACCCGCATGGTGCGCAACCCGGCCGTCGTCGACCTCACCGTGCTTCGCTTCGTCCAGAAGGGCGGCGGCGGCGGCGGCAGCTTCACGGGGAGCGAGTTCGACGCGCTCAAGGAGCGCAAGGCCGACGACGCATGCCTCAGGGAGTTCCTCGACAGGGCGCACGCCATGAGCGCCGGCGGCGGCGGCGGCGCCGGGGTGGAGTACAGGGAGCGGGGGGTGTTCGACGCGAGCGAGATGGTGGCGCAGGTGCAGGAGGTGGAGGCGCTGGGGAAGGACTTGTTCGTGGTGGGGAAGGTGCCGGGGTTGCCGGGGCTCACGGCGGGGATGGCGGAGTGGAGCGAGTGCCCGGAGCTGGGGCCGATCGGGGACCTGCTGGCGTCGAGGGATTTCCAAACCATGGCGTCGGTGCTCGTGCTGCAGTCGTACGCGAGGCCGGCGGCAGGGGGGATCGCGGCGGAGCTTGGCATGGGCGGCGGAGATGGCGTCGCCGCGGCGGGAAGGCCGCCACGGCCGGATCATCATGCCCGGAGGAATAGCATCGGGAACCGGATCTAGAGCACGGACGGTTAGGATAGGTCGTGCTCATAGTTCTTGGAGGCTGTTACTACTCCGTCCTACTTAGCTTGCACGCAAGTTCATTGAATGGAAAATGTCAGTTTGTACAGAATCAAGTCATTACAAAGTTAGATTACAAATGTCGTTGTTATAAGCGAGATCGATACGATATGATTCAGTTTTCCTACTTGCTCTAGTTCCCCATACTGTCCTGCTGCAGCCAAGCAAATTATCGATTCATTTTCATGTGTCAGAGATGAACATCCAAACGCCTGGATTTAGCCTCTCATTTCTTTTTCTTTTTTGAGACAGCCTTTCTCTCATTTCTGAAGTCTGAATTACTAATTAGAAAAGGATTAGAAAAACAAGACATCGCTGGGGTAATAAATTATGCTGGGCCTCGTTTCCTTCATCGTCCTGGGCTTCTTGGAGACTCACTGCTGGGCTTGGTTCAAAAGCACTGGGCTGGGCTGCAGTACAATGAACAAGCCCACCAGTAGCAATTTTCTACTGCACTTGTCTCGCCGGTGGCCTCAATTTAATTAATCCACACCAAAATAATTTTTGACAGATAAAAAAGGTTTTTTCCCGTCAAATTGAGCACTGGCAATGGTAAGTGATCATGAGGATTGAGTAGCTCACTGACTTGATGCTCAGCGCAGACCTTTTGTTCCCTCTTGAGATGAAACGGGTCGGAGTAATCTGTGACTGAAAACGGTTTTTTTATAAGGAAAAATGGAGTTACTTGTACCATGCATTCCCAGTCCAAGGTAGGCTGTGGCCTTGGATACCCATCGGCAAACGCTCCGTTGATGTGTCCAATGAGCTGACCAAGCACGCGGTGAGAGATGCATAAACGTAGTGCTTCATCTTCTTCGATCTCGTAACCAGTAGATCGAGCCCGGTACATGTGTGCGGGAATCATGGCGTACTTTTGCAGCTGAGGCCTTTTCTGCCAGCTCTCGTGTGTGTGTAGGCTGTAGCTTTCTCTTCCTTCCTCCATGGATTTCAGCATGTCGTCCTCGATCGATATGACAACTCACAAGGAGAGAACATTATTTACCTGTACTGAGTACTTCACATGAATGACGAGCGTGGTCACATTGTAAGATAGACATATGGATGGATGGATGATCGATCGATCTGTAACAACATGCATGCGTTTATATGGTCCCGGAAGGTACGTCCGGTATAGCAGCAAAAGCTGCTACATTTCGTCTTATATGTACGTTGGTCTGACTGACACTCTCTATCTCTCTACTAAAGGCACTCTAGTTTTCTTCATCACATCGACGAACTAAGCAACTAACTGCATATTATTAGCAGGCAGATAGGGGTTAGCAACATTTGAGAGCTGACATGCATTCTGCGTACTGCCACTTGCGTTCCTGTTCAACATGTATTAGAAACTAATGCCTCGGAATTTTTTTAAATAATATTTGAAAACACTAAATTGATTGTATAACAATATTTTTTTGCAAACGACATTATACATGATTTAAGATTAAATTTGAAAATAGAAACACTAACACTACGTTTGGATGTAGACATTCGACGTTGGAATTGAGAATTGGCATTGTAACCTCTCAATGCAACTGTTTGGATGTCGTGGAATTGAGAATTAGAAATCACGTTCAATACCGAGCGGTATTCAACACGGGCTCCACCCCTTGCCCTCGATACCGAGGTCATCCCCTCGGTTTTTGCTGGAATCCATCCCGTCATTGCGCGGCTCTCTGTCTCGACCTCTTTCCTCCTCTACGGTGGCCTGCGCCGGCCCACCGGCGGCGAGCCGCGCGGAGCCCTCCCCTGCCTCCCCCGCGCCGCCGCTTGCTCCGCCGCGCCGCCCTCCCCGCGCCGCAGCTTCCTCGCCCGCACCACTCCCTCCACCACGCCTCCGCTGCCTCCCCGCGCCGCAGCTTCCTCGCCCGCGCCGCTCCCTCCGCCGCGCCGCTGCTCCCTTCCCGGGTGAGATGGATGAAGGATCGAAACGGCGACCAGAGAGGGGGGAGTGAATGGGAGCCGATAAAAATTTCTCTCAAAAGAGCAACTCCGGCCTATATCCCAAAAACACTTCCGACGCGTCCAACTCACTTTCTCGCCAAGTCCACAAAGCCACTGGAGTGGTTTTGGACGTAGGAACAAGTCTCAACTAGAAACACACAGTGGAAACAACAAACAACCTAAAACACTAGCTGGAGACAAAGAAAAGAGAATCAGCAGGAAAGTCCGGAAACTCCACACATAAGTCCGGAAACTCCGCACAAGTCCGGAAACTCCACACAAATGTCCGGAAACTCCGCACTAGTTTGGAGACTCCACACTAATGTCCAGAAACTCCACACATAAGTCCGGAAACTTCACACAAGTTCGAAAACTCCACACAAATGTCCGGAAACTCCGCACTTCCGGAAACTCCACACTTTTATCCGGAAACTCCACACTTTTCAGAGCAGCCACAGGAATCCGCGGGCACACCCTCTCAAATCCATCACCGGATCTCCCAAACGGCTAGAGCTCTTGAGACGAAACTTTGAGGAGATGATTAGCACTCCAAGGAGATGCTATGCCCCAAAAATCTCGGCCTCTAACTCCCTACAAACCGAGAAATCGCGGATCACACGAAACAACACCTTCCCACGAGTTCATCCCAAAAACGTCAAATCGAGACCGATTCCCGGCGATTGAGGGGGCAAGATCATCCACAAAGAGGCGCAAGGCACTCACCCATGATCCCCCTCAAACAAATCCGAAGTCAAACGGTCTAGAAACGACGAATCGAGACAAACACGAAAATAGCACAAAAAGGAACTCGGGAAGAAACAAAGAGATTCAACTAGCACTTGATTTCATTCCAACACACAAAGGTCAGATTCTATACAAGGCTAGCAACCTCCCAAACATCCTCCCGCTAAGATCAACATGAAGCACGGGCTAGCCTATAGAAGCAAGAAAGAAATGAACTAGGGTTTCCAAGCGATAACTTGTCATCCCCTACACCTCCTATTTATATTGTCCTGGTGGGGGCTAATGACCAAACTACCCTCACATTCTAAAACTAAGATACACACCCTCAGGGGCACTTTTGGAATGTGAAGATATTTCCTCCGGCTGGGCACGCCGTCCATCCGGCCTTGCTTCCCTCCGACGCAAGCTCCCGGATCCCGCCACGTGTCCACCGCTTCGAAGCTTCCCGAACGCGCCCGGATCACCGTCTCCGTCACGTTGGGCCTTCGGGCTCGGTTTTGAGGCCCAAACCGAGAAACCCTCCTCCGATGGTTTTGTGGCCCAACCATCAAACCCCGCGTACAAGCTTCGGTTGTTAGCCGCTACCTTGCACCGGCTCCAAGTCCACGACTTCATCTTGCTCTTCTTGCACCATGTTGACTGCACTTGATCCTGTCTGGCCACCGGGTCCCTCGAACCAAGCCTACTTGTCTCTCCACACCTTGGAGGCCACTCTGGCTAAGACCTTTCGCACTTGTTATTCACCTGCACCAACGCAAACCAAGTCGCACCAACACCTGCAGTACTAGGCCAAGAGTCAGTCCACACAACGTTGTCAATCACTCATCACACTGAGAAGCGACCATCCATCGGTCCTCGGACACACATGGTCCTCAATGGAGACACCGGAGAGAAGGAGATTACGATGGTTAATTTCCAATATCACGGCATACACGTCCAAACACAGATTTGGCATTTGCCCTCCCTTGAATTCTATCTGGCAAATCTATTCACGTCCAAACAATAGCTTTGGTATTGAACCAATGTCAATGCCTAGGCTGATTTGTTATTGGACCCAATTCAATACCAAGACCTTCAATATCTACATCCAAACGGAGCCTAAGTTAATTGCATGGCAATATTCTTTTGCAAACAATATTATACATAAAAATATGTTCATTTTGTTGTGAAAGAACAACTCTTAGATGATTGATCATCTATGTATTTCTATTGTACGAATTTTGTAGCATTGTACTCGTAAATAAAGACCATGGATACTATTGGTAATAGAAGACCGGTGGATGATATCTACCGTGCGAATTTTGTAGCATTACACTCGCAAAGACCATTGATGATATTGGTCATAGAAGATCTATGGATGACATAAATGGATAGTCCTAGTGGATGAATGACGTGGCAAGCTTGCATGTTGAGAGAAATCTGAAGTGGGCGCCAAAACTAAGTTTTGTGTGACGATAACAACCACAGAGGAAATTATATTCGAAAGAAAAGAAAGATAATGTAGGAAATAAGTAAAACTACTACTGTAAGTAGAATTGCATAAACCTAGACGTTGGCTACCCAACAATACAGAAAAGCTGGTCAGAAAAGGTATATTTAAGACTGTCCAATCTAAACGAAGGCTGGCATGTGGCTCTAAACGAGACGAGACAAACACGCCACTACTACAGATGTGTACAAATATAGAGCAGCTTGCATCGGGAGACATGGTGCACGCAGTGTCACATGGGGCAGGTACGCTGGATATAGTGAGATACTGTTGCCCAGGGGAAGTATACAAGGAGAAAGTTGCAGAGGAGAGAACTCCTATCAATGCAAGGTGTATGGTGTGTGGAATGAGGCAACGGACAAGCGGAACACGATGGATGCAGCATTGATCGATGCATTGCACAGTTAAAAACAATCCGTGATTAAATAATGGACACGCTTGCATGCCTCGAAAGTCGTATGGATGTGGATTGCCGTTCATGACCAAAAACAACCATATGCTTGTAGATCTACTATAGCCTGTATAAATTTTGTTACGGTAGTATACAGTACATATATTTCTGGAGGACTAGCAAAAGCCAGGGTAAAAGCTAGGCTATCAAGTTTTTTTTTAAAAAAAGATCAAGGTGAAAAATTAAAGGGAGTAGTGACCGTAAAGAAAGTTTGATTGATGGAGTTGCTTTGCATGTATTCAGCCTTCAGGCCTTGAAGGAGGCAGGAAAAAGGAGGTCAATAATATGGTCATGATGTTTGCAATCATCTACGGGCAAAGATACACAGGTAGGGAACTAGGGATCGATCGGATGAAAGATTGATATGCTTGTGTTATGTCACGGCTTGCTCGCGCAGCAGCACACAGTAAGCATGACTGCTAGCTTGTGACTGCATGCCTGCGTACTATATCCTACATCCTATCCTATTCTTCGTATATACTCCCTCGGTCCCATAATATAAGGGATGGATGGTTCAAATTTTGTACCAAAACATAAGGTTCTGGAGGGATAAGACAAAACTAAATGAGGTTGGTGGATAGGTGGAGAGTTGTTGGGTAGTGTAAAACGAGGGGTATAGAGATAATTTTCTCTCACTGTTATTTTTTGAGTTTGAGCCGTCCAGGACCTTATATTTTGGGACTGAGGGAGTACATCTCGTCATCTCGATCGATCATTTCAGATCGATGTGTGTACAGTAAATTTTAATCATGCATTCTCTCTATTCCTCAGTCTTTTACTTGTAGCAAATACACAGAAACTCTTCGGTCGTCCGGTATGTTGAAGACATGTAGGTGATTCCAAGAACAGAAGAATTAAGATCCATGTGTAGTTTGGATCGAGAAGCAACAAGTGGCCGGCCGGCGGACATGCATGAAATACCAACAACCTGGTACTGTGCGGGTTCTACTGCTAGTCATGATTATGTAGCCCCAAGCTTCAGCTTTTACTGCTTGTCTCCCCGGGATAATCGGTATTCTGTCCGAGATCAGGGTGTAATCGAGAAGGACATTTGTGTCGCATGCATTCTTCTCATCCCCGGCCCGTCTAGTCTGGATCGGAGTAATCTATTGTATTGAGGTTCTATCCATTCATGCATGCATGATCCATTCAGGTAATACTTTTTTGGGGTTTTCTGTAGCGGGAGAATAATGCATGGGCCATATATATGCGCGGAGGGACCCGTACGTACTGGGAGCAGTGAGCCTAGTTAGCAAGTGTCACGTGAATGGCTAGACTACACGACATGCCCGTTGCCACACGCGCAGCCTTACTTGCAGGAAAGGCAGGCATGCATGCAGCTGATCGATGCGATGCAGAGCCAACAAGCCAGCAGCCGCGCATGTCTTCTCCGGTCACTGCCATTGTCATGCCATACGCATGCATGCAGGCTACAGATCGAGGCTCGAGCTGCTGCCTGAAGCTATCTCCAGTAATCCACTGATCGAGAACGCAAGGATTGCAAATGAATCCTGTGTAAATGCTACAAGAATGCATAAAACGAGAGTGAGCGCGCGAAAGGGGACGACACGGTCGATCGTCGTCTCATCATCTCTGCAGTATATGTAGCAACAAAACGTACGATGTCCAGGTCCACTTGTTATTATCGATCCCAACCTAGCTGCTGCTACTGTACGTACCTTCGCAGAATGCCAAAATCATCCGGGCCAAGCTGCTGCTACTGTATCTGCTTGCATTCAGAATTTTCACTTGTGATCCGTCCCCTACTACAGCGCACAGTACGTCGTCGGACTTGCATGCCAACAAATAAACAAATACCCGTGACGATCACTGCAAGAGTGGCTTGTTTCGTAGCTTACAGCAAGCTTGCTGCAGCTGATCATACCGATTGTTGCATCGCATTTGCCCGGCCTTTTACTTTGCTTCTTTGTATTCTACCGGGCATTGCGCATGTCCACCGTTCATTCCTTATCCGTCACCACGTCAAAGACCCTACTGCATACTCTCTGGTCCAGTGGTCCCACCACCCCTGCTCGGCTGATTGCATTGCCCAACGTGCATGTTTCTTGTTTGCCTTCAACTCCATTTTATTCCTAAACTATAAGATGATCATTTCAATTCTTAAACTTTTCTTTCGCGTTCAACCTTGCCCCTTGTCTACATGGCACGCGCCACGCTGTTGTGCATTTATGCTCCACGCTGGATTGAACGGTTTTAGCCTTTTGACGATTGTTTCATCTTATTGTTTACTGTTATAAACTTATGATTATTTAAGAGTACATTGGTTATAAATTCAACTATGTAATAAAAGTTAAACATGTTGGCTAAGTTATTGACCAAAGATTGTAAAGTTTAAATATTGATATATCTACGCGCTTTATAAATAAAAATGGAGGAAATAGTTACTATAACGCTCCCTTTCACTCGTAACCTTAGTTATTGTAAGCCAACGATTTTCTCAATATGCATGGTTGAAGTCCTTCTACATATGTCGTGGTAGACAAGAGTGAGGACAATGTGATTGCCATATATTCAAGCCCAAAGCATTAACAAGAACACGCGAACACACTACACAAGCACAAATTTAGCTTCCATGACATGATCAACCGGCAAGTGTTCGTCGACGGACAAGGGATTGCTATGGACTACGTACATTTTCCCAAATATATAAATCCATTTGATCATGTTCTAATTTATTTTTTCTACTTTTCACCGTCAATATATAAAACTTCCAATATGTCAATAAAATAAGGTTGATGCTAATTATTCATCATAAAACATACTTGTACATTTTTATAGAAAAATTTAAAATTTTATATTTATATATATATATAACTCTTAATATTCGAAATTTTGTATTTATACAAACATAGTCTAGTGCTACCCATTGGTTTTGAGCAGACGCAAACGTTTATAATTTTGTAGAGAATAAGTTATTGAAAATGTTAAGTTAAACGTGTCAATGTGGTACCCGCATCATCTAGAATCATGTCTCATTTTTATTTCCGCTGACTAGTGAGTAGTGACAGACTGACAGGAAAAGTGCAAGCTTTGGGTGCTCATGGAAATCCGAGTCGCTTTTTTCATGGCACGTTCGTAGCGTACCCCGTAGACTGTACTGTAGGATCCTTTGATGATGGCCCTCGAGCAACGTGCCTCTGATGCAATCAAGTCAAACGCAGAAATGCTCACCGTACCAAAAAGGCTACTTTGCAGATGCATTCTTCTTGTGTTGACTTACGCTCGTCCTTCTTGTGTTCTTGAGTACGTATCACATGCATGATCAATCGAATTACGGGGGCGAGTGTTTATGACCTGTCTAATAAGAGAAGGGGTACGCGCGGTAGTCTTACACAGTTACGCCAAACCTAGATACTTTAGAAATCATCACAATGTGAACAGGTCTTATTTCAAAGAAATATTGTACTTCCTCCGTTCCAAATTATAAGTCGTTTTGGCAAATCTAGATTCATAGTTAGTAGTATGTATTTACATATATACTTATGTCTAGATACATACTACTAACTATAAATCATGAAATGTCAAAACGACTATAAATCGGAACGGAGGGAGTAGTTCATAAACACTGTATTCGATCCATTTTAGAGAAGCTAAGGAATAAAGTTCTCCACGGAAAATTCCCTCCGTTTAAATTTTATGTTTGTTGAGGATGGCTTTAACTTTATATTTGTTTTTGAGCTCATTACTACTTACTAAGTATCAACGGAAGATTCTTTCGAAGCCTTCCCGGCAACATAATGAACTAGAAAAATGATAGAAACATATTCCGTAGTTTTCTTGCTTTTAAAAAAAGCAGTACACATCCGACCATTGATTGAGGTAGTATTTTTCATCGTTTGCTAAACCATGAAAGATGATGTTTCGCATTAGGAAGAATGCAGGTACAAACTGATGCAATTGTAGTACCTAGAGTGGCAGAACCTGATGAAGCGTTTACTCATGTCCATAACTTTACGTTAGGTGAAGTGTTTAAATACCACTTTCATTCAGAATTCAGACCGAAGAGTTAACACTTGTCCAGAGAATGGTTGAAGACTTGAAGGTGCGCGTTCCACAGACAGGTACAGTCCTGAGCATTGAGCTTCGTTCTGCAGTCTGGAAAATGAAGAGGACCCCGGCAGGCAAAACTCCACAAGTCCAGATTACAGTGTGGTGCAGTAGACGACGACACATGCACCATGTGTTAGCATTAATTCACAGTCCTGATCAAATTTAATTAGTGCGTGTCCTGCTACTGTATTTCACTGTGTTGATTGTGGAAGAGCAACACTGTACATGAGGCGCCATACCAGTGAGCAACAGAGAAGATCTTGATTGCAATGTTGTGATAGGGGCAAAAACCCGTGATATTCAATCACGGACTACGGAATCGAGCACTGTTTGGTACTACTACAAATCGAGCACTGTTGGTCTGTTCCCTTGTGATGCATGCATGCATGCACAATTGGACGGACAGCTGCTGGTCTTGTCCGTTTAGTAAAATCGGGGTCCCAGAACAGAACAGAATCCAAATGGAAAATTATGGACAAGATTACAAAGGAATTGAGCTGATGAAGCGGGACAGCCCAGAGTGCCTGCTGCGTGCCTGTAGCCTGTAGCCCTCTCTGTGGGGAAGGAGACCATCATGGCAGCGGCAGAGAAGAGGTGCACAGTAATTGTAAATTGTACAGTAATTGAGCTGCCTGCCCTGCCCGCGGCGCCGCCCGCGCACCCATGAACCCAGTGGACAGTGAGTGAGATTGCAGGCTTGCAGCGGCTTGTCTGAGCGGAGCGAGCTCGTCGTCTCTCGATGCTCTCAGCAGAGTCGTCTCAGACGAGCAGCGTGGCTGCAGCTTCAGCCAAGTTAATGGCGGCAGAGGCCAGAGGGAAGCAGTGTAGCTGCTCAGCTCAGACCTCAGGCAGCACGCCGATTCAGCCACATCACCAATAGTACGTACGCCCACGAGCCAAACTTGCACGGGCTTGTCCATTTGCCTGGCAAAAGCGTGATCCTCTTTGTTGTCTCCGTGGCCATGGCCGGCCGTGCGTGGAAATGGAAGCATGCACATGAGGAAGCACGCAGTGCAGTGAGAACTGAGTGAGTGAGAAGAACGGCGCAAGCGCAAGTGACGAAAAGGTACTACTCCGAGGGCAAGAAAAGGCGAGACCCTTTTTTCGCATCCCGGCAAGGGAAGCAGAAACTAGGCCACACATGCATCTGCATGCAAGTGAAGACACCCCTGGAAAGCCGGCCGGGGTCCAATCCACGATGCACTCACCGGCAGGTGTACTGCTACTCTACTAGTGCTAACACTTGACTGATGATAAACATAATCCCGGAGCTAGGCCGAGAGTCAAGGCTCAAAATCCGACTTGTGTAAACTACACTAATGCAAACATAAACATCCTCGTCAAAATTGGACTTGTAGGTGTGTCAACGTTGAGAGGTATACATACATATATATATTGTGGGATCTGAAGTAGGATCGGAGCGAATGGCACATGATGGTACTGACTGGATCGGAGAAGGCAGGGTCCACGTCCACGCATGCATTTGCAAATCCATCCATCAATCGACGTGCCGACGGGGGTCCAGCAAAGCACCACCAGCGTGCCGTGCCATCGGCTGACCGCGGAACAAACTGTAACCATCAGCAATCCAGCATGATATATTATTGCACCTTTCCAAGTCCCCACAGACAAAACATTGCCAATGCTTACTTTGGTGGTACAGTGTTCTATTTTTCTCCAGTTTCGACTTTCAGTGTGCAAGTCAGCCATGGTTTTTCTTTTTGGCCAAATAAACCCAGGCGTTGACTCGATCTAATAAAAATAGAATGGGATAACGTCGGAGGGTAGATGTTTCATCAATGTGCGCCATTGCATGGTTTGTTTTGTAATAAAAAAACTTGTTAATTTGTATCTCAAAAATGTTCAATCGGCTCTGTAAGTCTGCCGTTACATTATTCATGGTAAATGCTTGAACTTGAAGTGGTGATCATATTAGGCAACAACCTCTCGATCATACCGTTTTCTCGATCGTGAGACAAAAGAATGGTCGAAAAACACTTTGTAAAGACGAAAGAGATCCAAGAGATGACGACTACACAGGAGGCGACAGCAAAATATATAAAGCCGAAAGAACCGGGCCGGGGGAGCTCGGTTGCCGCTCGCAACGGCAACGGCACGCACCCCCGTATTCCCATGCCGACGAGACGATGACGACGGAGGCTTGGCCTTGGCCATCACGCTGACAGCGAAACGGTGACAAACAAAGCCGGCCAACGATGGAGACTGCCGCCACCAGATCGATCAGAGAGAATATATCTCATTGCCTTGCCTATAGCTGCTGCATATACACTCATCTATCGCCATGCATTTCGTGGCTCACTGCACGCCGACCGTATCTGAGAGGCAATGCATGCAAGAGAGTTGGTGATGATCTATTCATCAGCCATATATGTCATGGTCAAAACAAGAATACGTGGCCAAAGCAGCTCAACACCAGACTTGCTAAAAAGCCCCGTAGACAACAACATCTCGACCTCCTGCGTACACTAGTGTCGCGGCGTGCAAATCTGGTGGATGAGTAGCTAGGATATGATTCTCCCCAAGGCTGACATCACCAACGTTTCAGTACACGAGAACTATTCAACAACTTCAGTCAAAGACATCGCCTAGTGATGCAACCACTTATTAGCTTTAACTTAACAAAAAGTAACATGCAAAAGAAATTTTACGAATGGCCTTTTGTGGGTTGGGGATTTTTTCTTAAAAAAACAGCTAGTAGCAACTACATCTAATCTCACATAAGTTCATTTATATTTGTCTACTCCCTTCGTCCCTAAATAACTGTCGTCGTTGGTTTCCGTGCCACAACTTTCATTCGATTTATAGAAAATACGTGCAATATTTTAATCTTCAAATAAATTTATTAAAAAACTAGATTCAAATATCTATCTAATGATATTTATTATGTACTGTAAATATTAATATACATTTTTATATATTTGGTCAAAGATGTTTCTTGGGAAGCGAAACGAACATGCCTGTTACAGTCTAGCACTACACAAGACAACCGCGCAAGTTCAAGAACCACATGAAATCTTTTTGTTAATATGCATTTTTACATTTCGTCATCATAAATAAAATGGAGAACCTTGACACAATATTGATAGTCCGGTGTCGATGGGGAGCTATGTTTTAGGCTCTCGATGAACCTTTGTCTTTCCATTCCAACGGTATTTCATCATTTTATTTTCTTAGTCCTTTATTGAAAGGGACATGGAGGGCTTTAGGTATGAACCACAAGGAATTGAAGTAGTAGACCGCGCACGATAAGGACTCATAAAAGGTTAAGTGGGGAGGGGAGATTAGTGAGGCAAATTAAGGAGACCTAGAAGATGGTGTGTGCCTGTGTGGTCGTGTGGATGCAAGGAGAAGATAAGTTGTGTTACTGAGAAGATTTAGAAGGAGAAGGCTGTGAACAGTAGTTTCAACCCGTAAATATGTCTATATATTACATAATATTTCATTATTAATTAATGGAACCACATAAATATGCATATGAATTGTCCACATATGTCATTATGGAAACAAATAACCCTAAATATATTATGAATTACTTAATTGTACTATTACTATATGAAAAAAATCAAACTATACATATATAATGTTTTAAATTTGTCATTTTTCTCAAATAAATAAGAACACATTCTAAATGAACATATAGCCAAGACATCGGAAGACCTGATGTATCCAAGAGAAGAGATGACAAAAATAAAGTAAAAAAATGAAACTCTAAATCTCCAATAAACTGCTATACTAATATCCCTTTGTGGTATATTTAAGTCACATAAAAAACAGCTTCTTACATACTCCCTCCATCCCTGCCCTTAGACGCAACCCGTCTGTAGAACCTCGAACTGTGCGTACAGACAGATGTATAGACAGATCATACAGCCCATAGACACGGAGGCTGTCTGTAAGCTGTTTAATGCTTTGCATGGAGTTTAGATCAACTACAAATGCATCTGTGTACACTATTGTGTGGCTATTTGATTGAATAATATGAAGCACCATTCACATCAGAAAAAACTGACGCACTTTCCTTTTAAAAAAGTAACTGCTGCATCACAGATAGGATTACGTTTCACATTCACTTTCCTTCTAAAAAGGAACTGACGCCTATGGATGGAAAATGGTAAGCAAAAATCCGAATTATCCGACATCTGTATCTGAAAAAACATCAATATGAATATCCGTATCCGTATCCGACTTAAATATGGACGCTAAAGTGGTTATATCCGAATCCGTTTAGCAAAAACGAATTCGGATTCGGATATCCGGATTGTTGGCGGATACGGATATGAAAGCAAAAAATATCCGCATCCGCCCGCCAACGCGCCAGTGGGCCACCGTGAAAATTTTAGCCCCCGCCCTCGCGGAGTCGCGCGCTCTCTGCCATCCCGCGTTCCCGCGCGCGCCAACGCCGCGCGCGCAAATTAATCCTCGCGCCGCGTTATCTCCCCCAGTCAGCCATTCCTTCTCCATTCACATCCAAAAATTCCACAGCTCACGAAACCCCAACCCTAACCCTAGCTCCTCGGCGGCGGCGCGTCCACGGCGACGGCGTCCCCACGGCGGCGGCTCCGGTGAGCTTGCTCTGCTCCGCGCCCCCGAGTTCACTCTCACTCGTTGGGGCCGTGGCGCTGAGAGTCTCGCGGGCTCGCGGCAAGGGTTCATCCCCCACCTGCTGCGACTTGGTCGAGAATACGGTGGTGCTGTACTGGCCGATTTGAGGTGCCCACGGCTTGAAGGCCTAACGAGCGACGCCGGCTTCTCCTACTTGCTGCTTCCCCTCCAAATCTGCACTCCGACGGGTGAAGATTGACCCATCTGCAGGCGGCAGCTCCATCTCCAGTACAGGAACCAAGAAAGGTGTCTTTTCTGCTCTTGCTCTTATCGAATGAATGCTTCTTGGGAAATGGGAATAGCATCAATGTGCCTGAATCTTGCAAAGTTGCTAGTGTTTAATGGAACATTTCTGGTGATTGCTGAACATGAAAATACAAATAGGTGTTTGCTGCGGCCTGCAGGAATTGACTGCTCTTATTCTTAGTTTCTTTTTGTTGGCAATATGTTTCTCAAATTAGCTGCTACAGGATTGTTAAATTCATAAATTGACATATCTCGTTGACTTGAAATTAGCTTGCACAACTGCACAAGCACAAGGTAGTTATAGCCTTATAGGACCATGGTTTTATGTTGTTTTAGACTTCCTGATCTGAACGATACTTGTCAATTACAGAGGTAGGAGGCGAAGGACTAGCGAAGCAGAACAATAGCCATGGTTTCAAAACGCACAAGGCCATCGAGAAACAAGCAGGTACATCCATCCTTTGTTAATTTTTATTTAGTGAAACTTTTTTATTTAGTCCATTTGACAATTCATTTCACTTTAGATATTGTTTATGTTCGGGCTGGCAGGGTACAAAAAGTCCACAATTTTTTCATGCAGTCCATGAACTTTAATTAGTTGTACACATATTAAATGTAAATTAATGTGATTATCAAATTGTTTCTTACAGACTATGGAATCACCTGTAAATGCAAGTGAGATAGAGACAGAGCCTGATATAGAGGCTACTGGTGAAGCTGGTGCTCAGTCCCCAATAGGAAGAAGTTTGCCCACTAAAGTCAAGGCTTCAAAAAAGAAAACTTCACCGATTTGGAAGCATTTCGATGAAGTACTTGTTGAAGAAACGATCGACGACGTAGCTGTCATGAAGAATATGGCGGAATGCAACTACTGTGGAGAGGTTATTTATGCCCCAAGTAAGCAAGGTACCACACGTCTATGGAATCACTATCGTGCATATCATGATGATGAAAATGACAAAAAACAGAAACCTGTCATTAGAAAATTAAATGGACTTGACTGGAAGTATGATGAGGCAACTAGTATAAGAAAATACCATCCGGCAATTATTATGCATGAGTATCCATTTAGCTTCTCTGAGCATGAGTATACAAATGACTTCATTAGATCTTTGTGTCCAATATTTCCAATAACAAGTCGCAAGACTATTAGGACTAGGATAATGGACATTTTTCATGATGAGAAAAAGAAGCTATTTGACTATTTGGCCTCTAATAAGTGTCGCTTCAGCTGCACCATGGATGGATGGACTTCTAATCAGAATAAGGGTTATTTGTGTGTGACTTGTCATTTCATTGATGATGACTGGAAATTACAGAAAAGAATTATAAATTTTATGCATCTCCGAGGAAGTCATAGAGGAGCTGATTTGAGTGTTGCATATATGCAAAATATGGGCTCATGGAACCTTGATCATAAATTATTTGCATTGACCTTAGATAATGCATCTTCAAATAATGTTTGTGTGGACACAATCATTTCAAGTCTTAAGAATTATGGTTCTTTGCACTGTGGTGGCAAGTTCTTTCATGTGCGTTGTGCTGCCCATATTATTAATCTCATCGCTAGGGATGGTGTGAACACAATTTCAACCTTTGTTGCAAACATTCGTGCAATAGTCCTTATTGTCAAGGGCTCACCACAGCAACAAGAGAAATTTTTAAAGCATGCTTCTGACTTAGGAATAGCAAAAAGAGGTCTTTCTTTAGATGTGGCTACTAGGTGGAATTCAACCTACTTAATGCTAGCAGATGCTCTTCACTTCAAATTGGTTATTCAAAGGCTTATTCTACTCAATCCTGATAAATATGGTCCACATACTCCTACACCAGATGACTGGGAGAATGCTGCTATCCTGTGCAAGTGCTTAGAGATCTTTTATGAGGCCACAAAGCTTCTCTCTGGATCTTATTATCCAATAGCAAACCTATTCTTTTCAGAATTTTGTGAAATTAACCTCAAGCTTATTGAGTGGAACAAAAGCAAGAACAAATTCATTGTTTCTATGGCAAAATCCATGAAGGAGAAATTTGACAAGTATTGGGGGGTGAGCAATGTTGCTCTAGCAGTTGCATGCTTCTTAGATCCTAGATACAAGATGAAGGTGGTTGAATTTTACTACAGTGAGATGTCAGATGACTATGGATATAATGATATGTATGAATTCAAAAAAATAGTGCAGAAGCTTTATGATTCATATGCCTCCAAGTATGCTAGTCCTGAAACAAGCCCTAGACAAAGAACTTAACCTAGAACTGCTAGAACTTCTCAGTGCTATGTGGACTTAAATGAGGAGCCCAAAAGAAAACGATTGAGTATGTTTCTAAGGGACAATGCCGAAGAAGACCGTGAGGTGTCTGACTATGAAAAGTATTGCAATGAACCATTGTTGAGTTGGAAAGAAGGTGATTACTTTGACATATTGAGCTGGTGGAAAACCCATGCTGTTAGGTATCCTATCCTTGCTCAAATGGCAAGGGATGTATTGGCTATTCCTGCGACAACGATGGCATCTGAATCTGCTTTTAGTCTTGGAGGAAGAATTGTTCACAAATACCGTAGCCGATTGGACCCCCAAGTTGTTGAGGCACTTGTTTGCAGCAAAGATTGGATAAGGGCGTCAAGGGAAGGTAATTGTGCTTGTTATACTTCTTGGTACTGTATTTGTATGTTTAGTTGAGGGATTAGCCACGGCTGATTTCACCATGAATTTTGTACATTTATTTTAGATCAAAGTGGTGTATCTTCAATTCTTGATGATTTGGCTGGCCTTAGTGTAAATGATGATAAAGTCGAACATGATGAAGGTATATGTCAATTTAGCTATATATATACATGCTGTTTTAGTTCTAGATGCCCGGATTTATTTCTTTATACATATAATCATTTGTGTTGTAGGTGCTCCTATTGATGATGATTACAACATGATGGACTTGGAAGAGGAAGACAATTAAGATTACTCTTGCTTTAGGTGACTTTTTGTCTTTTGTATCAGATCTGATTTGTTTACACTAGATCAAAATTTCTGCTGTTTACATGGGCTCTTGTTCCCTATAATATCTGTTTCTTGCATTATTAAAGTTTCTGACCTTTTTTATTCAGTCCACATGACAATTCCATTTTATTCTTTGTGTTCAAATTGGCAAGGTTTAGAAAGTTCATTAATCTGTGCAAAAATATGTACATGTGCGTTACTAATAAATCATCATTTTTTAGGCGAGCAGAGGTGCTTGGCTTGGTGCTTACCACTGTTCTTCTGCGCACTCCTGCCGTCGGCCACCAAATCCTAATGTTGCTTGGCTAGAAGTGTTTCGTTCAGTTTTATTTCACCATGAGTATCATGTGCTTTGATGTAATATTTTACGGCAATGGTCACACCGTTGTTGTTAGGCTTTATTTTACTTCAATTTGATACTGTACGAGTAAATTTATGTTTAATTTGATCTATGTAGTGCTTTGATTTTAATTGCTTCGACAATCTATGAATTTGTATTGGCATCTTATTGGTCAGGTTAAATTTTAGGATATTTACTTCGAGTTACGCTGAATAAATATCCGATCCGAATCCGAATCCGAGCATCCGTTTTACATCCGAATCCGAGAAAATTCGTATCCGTATCCGTATTCGAATTAAAATATGGTAAAACGTGCTATCCGAATCCGTTTCCATGCGAATCCGATCCGTTTCCATCCTTACTGACGCCACATGCTTGAAATCCACATTAACATTCAAAAAAGAAACCGGACATGCAGAAATAGGCACATAAGAAAACAGCAATGTAATAGTTCTTCTGGTATTGTACTCTGCTACATGGTAGTATTCCATGTCATGGCTGCACTGCCCATGCAAAAAGAAAATAACAGTAAGATAACCTCATAATCAGCAAACTGCAATTAGAACAAAATCAAGAAAATAAGTACAAATTTAAGTACCTTCGATCTCCCAGCTAACTGGTCCTTTGAACAAAAGCTCCTGATACAACTTGTAGATGAGTTTGAGTTCGAAATCTGGAAGATACAGGGCATTGAACATGTCAGGTTCGGAGGATTCATATGCACTGGGAGTAGAACTGGAACTCTGCTTTATTCGGGAAGACTAGCCAATTTTACTTGTAGTTTTAGAACAAACAGGACCAACATATGGCCACAGCCAACAGACTGTGTTTTCACAAGTAAATCCAACAGACCGTAGATAGTGAAAAGGAACTGAAATATAAACAGGCACTAGGCAGGACAGCTAGCAGATCAATTTGCAAACTGAAATAAAGCTATCATGCTGCCTTGAATCAACCAAAAATAAAATGGGCATTGAACTACTACATGAGAGGGGAAATAGAAATAAAGATGCAAGCGCATACATATACTTATAGCATTCAGAAAAAGCACACAATATAGGATCAATTTTCTGAGAATTACTATCAGACATGTATCAAACATAAAATGGGCACTGAACTACTATATTACCTGATCAATCACTTTCAGGGAAAATGGACTTCTCAAGCTTCTGCATCATTCTAACTCGTTGCGCCTTTTCCTCATCAGACATTGAACTAATATCTTGTGAGGCGAGGTTGTTATAAGTCTCCATCATCTTTATCTCTTTGTCAAACTTCTTTCCTTCTTTGTAATCTTGTGCTGTCAGTTGAGCAATTCTTGTGGCCTCTAGCTTATCAGAAGCTATCTTCTCCTGTCTGTCTAACATCTTCATGCGCTTGTCATTGTTTGTCTCCTGGAATATGCTATACCTCTCAAATTTATCTAGCTCAATAGGAGACTCCTTTGATTGACCATCATCACTACTGTTGGAGCCCTTGCCTTTTTTAGCTGCTAGAGCAGCCATTTTAGCTTTCTTCTGCCCAATTGGTCGATCTGGCATCTTATCACAAGTGTCGTCATTTTCGTCAGAATCTCCTTCCAGGTGAAATGATTTCCTTTTACGTGCATTCATCAGGTTGTCATTGTATGTTTTCCACTTTGGCACGTCTCGACATATTTTCCAAACCTTCTCAAGCATAAAGGGTCCAACAACATCTTTGTTATCTTTGTTGTCACTCAAATAGAACCCGTGTGCTGCCTCCATCCACTGCTCATTTGAATATCCGCTTGTAAATACTCTACGAGCCTTTACGTAAGCACATTCAAAGAGGTTTGTAAACCTGTTAACTTTGTGCCATCTATCCTTGCATTGCTTCAGAGTTCTACTTCGATGTGCAGGGGTAGTCTTGTTGTACATTTCGCAAACCTCATTCCAATACTGGACACCACCCTTATCTGCTCCACAAGTAGAGTCAGTTGAATGTTCTATCCAAGCACTCATCAATCTAACTTCCTCGTCCACATTCCACATTATCCTCTTCTCTGTTCTTGCACTGTCATTGCCGTGAACAAGTTCCACTTCGGGTGGTGAACCAGCATTGATAGCCTCGTTCAGTGCACCAACCAAATGAGAGTTCTGTGCTTCACTTTGAAAATAACTCATGAAACCACCGGGTGGACGTACATCTTGGCCCCTGCAAGAAATAATACAAGGTTCTCATAAAACAGCAGTGGACTGTGCAATTACAATCAGAAAATGATAACATCAGTGGACCAGCACAGAATGAGAAGTACATCTTGTGTCAGAACATAAGTCACTCAAATAAAACTTATGTGCTGCCTCAAGACACATACAGCAAGCCATTAATATGTCAGCAGGGGAGAGCATCAAACAATGATTCTAATTGCAGTATACACATACAAAAAAAAGGCATACAAACTTCACAAATCCATGAAAGTGATCATGCCAACATCTGGATTTCCCTCCAGATTTCTAAATCATCATAGTGGAAACTTCAGTTGTGGGGGCAGAGTATCATGTAGTTCCATCTAGTTCTTCAGCTAAACTCAATGTAAGGTCATTTTGCAAATTGAAGAGTGCTTTCTATGGTTATATCCTTTGTCTTCAGATAGCATTCATTCTCAAATAGCAGTGCTAATCAGTGAATAAAGGAACAGGGCAATTCATTCACAGATGTAGCAGTAAAACTAAATCTAAACATACAAAAAAAAGCAATCACTCAAAGATTACCAGGCTCCAGGAGAAGAGGGATCAACGCTGGCCGCATCAAAAGATGGTGGAGGGAAGTGAAATCCTATGGACGCCGACGGGCTGCCGGGGAAGCCACCTCCGGCCATGGAGAAAGCTGCCGTCACCGGGAGGGTGGTCGGTGCCGCTGAGCCGCCACCGAGTCCGCGAGCACAGGGCGGCGGTGGTAGCCCGACGCCTCATGGACCAAGACCACGACCGAACGGGGCACCCCCACCCGCCGCCGCCGCCGCAGCCGCAGCCGCCGCCGCCCCACCGCGGCCTAGGGTTCGGCCAGGAGCCGCCGCCGACGCCGGATCCAACGCTGGCGATCCGTTCTTCCTCCGCAATGCACCGCCTTGGGACATTCCGCTGCACCGACTTGGGAAGAAGGGGAAAGGCGGCTGGCGGCCGAGCTAGCTGCGCCGTGCTGGGGAAGAATGGGATCTGGCGGGCGACGAGGTTTGGCGGGGAGAGGCGGACCGCGGGAAGGGGATTGGCGGGGAGGGAGCGCAGCGCGGGAAGGGGCTTGGCGGGGAGGGAGCGCAGTGCGATTTGGAGGGGGAGGCGGAGCGGATCCCGCCGGCAACGGCGCCTGGCGACGGGCGTCGTACAGCCCGGTGGCTCGGCATCGACTGAGCTTGGGGGAACGGGACAAGGCCGTCGCTCGGTCTAGCGACGCCGAGCCTGTCGCTGCGCTCCCTCGGGGTGTTTTTCGCAAAATTGCCGCTGTAGCGACGGGCTGTACATGCCCTTAATAACCATCGTCCGGAAAGCGTGTCTGCGAGGATACACAAATTTCTAGGGACAATTATTTAGGGACGGAGGGAGTAACCGAGTAATGTGAAAAGCGGAACCGAAGGATGAGCAAAAAATTCAACAGCAAAGAAAAGAAACAACTCCATCTGCTGTATATTATAAAATTACATTGGGTTTGAATATATGAAAATAGAAATTAGTGAAAATCTTGCTTTTTATCAGAATAGAAATTAGTATTTATTTTTTTGTTTACGATGAAACTACATTGTTAAAATAGAAATTAGTGAAAACCTTGCTTGTTATCAGAATAGAAATTACTATTTATTTTTTTGTTTACGACGATACTACATTGTTAAGGGGGTGTTTGGTTCCGGGACTAAAATTTTTAGTCCCGTCACATCGAATGCAAGAATGCTAATTAGAAGTATTAAATATAGATTAATTACAAAATGCATTACATAAGCCAGGACTAATTTACGATACGAATCTATTAAGTCTAATTAGTCCATGATTAGACAATATAATGCTACAGTAATAATTTGATAATTATGTACTAATTATATGTTAATTAGTCTTGTTAGGTTCGTCTTGCGGAGTAGATATGACTTATATAATTAGTTTATATTTAATGCTATTAATTATCACTTATTTGAGGGACTAAACTTTAGTCCCTAGGATCCAAACCCAGCCTAAGATAGAGTGGTAGCAAAAGTGTCGATAAGAAAAAAAAATGATGTAAGCACGGAGCCCGAGGGAGAGGCAAACAAATCCTAACTCCTCCAACTACTGCCGCGGCTCCATAAATTAGGCCCCTTGCTAACCCAAAGCAAGCCCCTTGTGCTTGTTCGTCTCCCGGCGGCGTCTTCCTCTTTACTCCTCCGTCTTGTGCAGTTGTGCTCCTTCCTACTCCACTCATCAATCTCCTCCTCACTTCTCACCTCAGCACACTAGCTTGGACTGCATCTCGCGCCGCGCCGCGCGCCGCCAAAACACACGCTGGCCGGGCTCTCCCACCCCCCACTCTGAGCTGCTGATCGCCATGCGCGCGGCGGCTTCCTCTTGGCGTTTGTAGATGGGCTCCTCCTCCCTCCTCCTCTTCCCCTCGTCCTCCTCCGCCGCATCCACGGCCTCCCCTTATTCCCATGCCACCACCTCCACTTCCCACTCCTTATTGCCGCCGCTCCCCTCCCCTCACCTCCCCTCCTCCTCCGACCAACACCAACACCATTCCCTCCTCCACTACCTCCACCACCTAGACCACCAATCCGCCATGGTCCGCAAGCGCCCCCCGCCGCCCGACATGGACCTCCCACCGCCGCGCCGCCACGTCACGGGCGACCTCTCCGACGTCACCGCCGCCGCCGCTGGTGCTGGTGCGCCGCCGCACCAGTCGGCCGCCGCCAGCGCGCAGCTGCCCGCGCTCCCCACCCAGCTCCACCTCCCCGCGTTCCAGCACCAGCACCAGCAGCATCAGCACCACGCGGTGGTGGATGTCCCCCACGCGACCCCGGCGGCGGCGGCGCACCACCACCAGCAGCAGCAGCAACAGGCGGCGGGCGACGTGTCCACGACGGCGTGGGTGGACGGCATCATCCGCGACATCATCGGCAGCAGCGGCGGCGCGGGGGTCTCCATCACCCAGCTTATCCACAACGTCCGCGAGATCATCCACCCCTGCAACCCCGGCCTCGCCTCCCTCCTCGAGCTCCGCCTCCGCTCCCTCCTCACCGCCGACCCCGCACCTCCTCCGCCGCTCCCGCATCCTCCTCCGGCTCATCTCCTGCACACCGCCCCGCCGCCCGCCGCCGCCGCCCAAGCGGTGGCCGCCCTCCCTCCTCCTCCCCAACTTCCAGACAAGCAGCGCCGCCACGAGCCCCAGCATCAGGAGGAGCCCACCAATCCGTCGCCGCCGTCGCCCAAGCCCCCCACCGCGGAGGAGGCCGCGGCCGCAGCCGCCGCAGCCGCCGCCCAGGCCGCCGCGGCGGCCAAGGAGAGAAAGGAAGAGCAGCGGCGGAAGCAGCGCGACGAGGAGGGGCTCCACCTGCTGACGCTTCTCCTGCAGTGCGCCGAGTCCGTGAACGCCGACAACCTCGACGACGCGCACCAGACGCTGCTGGAGATCGCCGAGCTCGCCACGCCCTTCGGCACCTCCACGCAGCGCGTCGCCGCCTACTTCGCCGAGGCCATGTCGGCGCGCCTCGTCAGCTCCTGCCTCGGCCTCTACGCGCCGCTCCCGCCGGCGTCCCCCGCCGCCGCGCGCCTCCACGGCCGCGTCGCCGCCGCGTTCCAGGTGTTCAACGGCATCAGCCCCTTCGTCAAGTTCTCGCACTTCACGGCGAACCAGGCCATCCAGGAGGCCTTCGAGAGGGAGGACCGGGTCCACATCATCGACCTCGACATCATGCAGGGGTTGCAGTGGCCGGGCCTCTTCCACATCCTCGCCTCCCGCCCCGGCGGCCCGCCCAGGGTCAGGCTCACCGGACTCGGAGCGTCCATGGAGGCGCTGGAGGCGACGGGGAAGAGGCTCTCCGACTTCGCCGACACGCTGGGGCTGCCCTTCGAGTTCTGCGCCGTCGCGGAGAAGGCCGGCAATGTTGACCCGGAGAAGCTCGGCGTCACGCGGCGGGAGGCCGTCGCCGTCCACTGGCTCCACCACTCGCTCTACGACGTCACAGGCTCCGACTCCAACACGCTCTGGCTCATCAAAAGGTAGGAGTTGGATGCGGCTCCATTTCCATTGCTTCCATGTCAAATCTTTCTACCATCATTACTACTTTTCAGCAAACACTTTATTTGTTAACCAATGTCACATTGCTAAAGAACGTCAGGCATCAGTCGCAGTACATCCAGTACACCAACACAACACCGGTTTATACTAGTATAAAAAAATTAAAAAAATTGCGTTTTGGAGCTCCAAAAGGTTACTAGTCATGATGGCCAACTTTCTAGGCTAAAAAGGTTGCATCTTTGCAATGCTTTTGAGATGATCTCTTCCATGGTCTTTGGTGATCCCAGAAACACAAAAGATGCCGTTTGAATTTGGTTAGTGGATCACTAGGAGCAGCTGAAACTTCTTGTCATCATGACCAACTTTCCATGCTAAAAGGTTTAAACTTTCTAGTTCCAAGTGCCAGAATCATGATTACTGGATGGAATAATTGTCATCTTCTACTAACCATCGTCATTTCTTAACAGATCGCCAAGCCCAAGCTAAGCTCTAAAGCTTAGCAAAGGTGTTAGCTTTTATCTCTCTCACCTCTACCATTTGATTGACTGCCACACTTCTGTCACTAGCATGTACTTTAGGGGAAACATGAGTTAAACTGCAATGTCCTTGATTTGATGCATCATTAGAATGCTAAGTGTTGCTGCCTCAATCTTGTCCTTGCCTGCAGCATCTAATTAATGACTAATGGCCACGAAATGCTCGTACTGATGCTGTCTGTACGTCTCCGTGGACCACGGATTTGCAGGCTGGCTCCCAAGGTGGTGACAATGGTGGAGCAGGACCTCAGCCACTCAGGCTCCTTCCTGGCACGCTTCGTTGAGGCCATCCACTACTACTCGGCGCTCTTCGACTCCCTGGACGCCAGCTACGGCGAGGACAGCCCAGAGCGCCATGTCGTGGAGCAGCAGCTCCTGTCAAGGGAAATCCGCAACGTCCTCGCCGTGGGCGGGCCAGCGCGCACCGGCGACGTCAAGTTCGGGAGCTGGCGCGAGAAGCTCGCGCAGTCGGGGTTCCGCTCGGCGTCGCTTGCCGGCAGCGCCGCCGCACAGGCATCGCTGCTGCTGGGGATGTTCCCCTCCGATGGGTACACGCTCGTGGAGGAGAATGGTGCTCTGAAGCTCGGGTGGAAGGATCTTTGCCTGCTCACTGCATCTGCCTGGCGCCCAATTCAGACCCCATGCCGTTAAAAGTCAGAGCAATTTTTACAGAGAGAATGCGTTACTATTACCACTAGAGCTTACTTGGGGTTCTTGCCCAGATCTTTTGCCTGATTAGCTAGCTGCTCATTTCGGTCAATTCTGAGATTAGGAAAATGGGAACATTTCTGATCACTAATTGCTAGTAGATGTCTTCACAGTGATAGTTACTGATGTAAGCTTAGTTTAGTTTCATGGTAGATTTTGTTCAGCGGTCGATCATCTTCACCAGTCTTTACAATCAGTCCCCAATTTCTCATCTTTATTAATTTCTAATCTAGATCTCAGTACAATGTCTGGCGCTCTTTTCCTATGTTAAGTTTAGCTGTAAACTCTTGCTCAGAAGGTGGAGGCACTTCCAGGAAAGTGTTCTCTTTTTGTCCAGAAAACACTAGAAGTTGGGAAGTTCAAGCAGTTCAACACAAGCCATGCTTCTTTTTTGGGTGAAGAAACTGCTAGGGATTTGTTTACCTAAGATATGTGGCTGGATCAATGGCATCATAAATCCATGTTTGATCACTGTAAGTCATGTTTAATAGTGCCTGCTGATTCTTGCCTTCTGGGTAATTACCTCATCTAGCTAAATCTTATCTTATGTTGCTCCATCATTACATTGTCAAGGTCATCTTTCTTTACTGGACTTCACCCATGCTTGTGTGGATATGCTTGGTTACTTTTAATATCGTTTTCACCTTTTCCACCATGAAGTCATTAGCATGTCAATTCTTCCTTCCTGGACACCTTGACTAATTGGCTTCTGATTTAATCAGTACGGGTAACCCCTCCTGTTTTGTCAGAAAAAAAAAACTAATTGGCTTCTGCATGATGATTGACGAATGAGATTTGATCCGTGTCTTCTCCACTAAACTAATGCAGGTCAGGTTGCAGTAGTGAGGATTATTTTTGTGTGTATTATTTTGTTAGTTCACCATCCCCGTCAGGCAATCCCACTTCACCAGTGGCGTTAATTATTTTTTGCTTCATATTCTTGGGGTGTCACTTCAATCAAACTGGTGTTTTGTTGCTTTGTTTGTTTTAAATTTGTTGAGAATGAAAGTGGGGCAGGAAGAAAGTGTTGTCTGTTGCAGTCGCAGTACCTGCCTTGTTACATTAGCTTGCTTCCTATTCACATTTCCAAACTGGGTTATCAGCCAGTCTTGTAAGAAGCCATCACCTTCAAGGCTTCATCAAAGCCATCTGCCCCACCTCTCATGCCCGTTCCAGGATTGTCCTACTCCTAGTCCTACCCCCTGATAACATGTTCCATGCTCATTATGGAGGGCTGGATATGAGAGAGTTGCTGAGGGAGGCAAAGCACAGTCCTTTGGGAGAGAAATGAAACTTGCTGCCTCTCTTGCCATTGGCAATCCGCAATTGCCATTGCCATGATGGGGCATGGGTCTCTCCACTCCTAATACAAACTTTTTATGCTCTGCTCTCCCTATCTTTTGCTGTCCCAGGGGCCCAGTGTTACTCGCAATGAGAAGTCCTTTTCTCGCAGCAGAAGCCGTGCCCTGTTGTCTCTTGTTCTCTTGTAGAAAGGTACTCGTACCAGTAGTGCCTACTGGCTTTGGCTTGGCAGGTCAGCAGGTTGGAAAGCTTGTTGCTGCTTCAGCTCAGCCTTGGACCTGCAAAAGCTAGGCTGATTTTGGGGGATGATGATGATAGTCGGGGCGTGGTTGTTGGACGTGATAAACCCGTTCGGGGAAGATCTAGTAGCTGCAATAATGCAGTGGTTTCGTTTGCTGATGGAGATGGTTGCATCCCGTACCATACCATGTGCTGCTTTTAGTAATCAGAGAGAAAGAGCTCCATTGGAGAATACATGGATTTCTTGACCTCACTTGAGTGTTTTTCTGTTTTCTGACATGGCATGGCAACACCCAATTTTGTTTTGTCAATTTCCCTTCGACCAACCCTCTCATTTTCTTCATCTCTGGTAAGCTCGCACACGGTCGATCGGCGTCGCTGCTGCTTGGCATGTTCGCCACTTCGCCTCCGGCGGGTTCACGCTCGTGGAGGAGAATGACGCTCTCAAGCTGGATGGAAGGATCTTTGCCTGCTCACTGCATCTGCTTGGCGCCCAATTCAGACCCCGCGCCGAGCAAATTTACAGAGTTAAAGCATTACTACTATTACTATTAGATCTTACTTGAGGTTCTTGCCCAGATCTTTTGCCTGCTTAGGTAGCTGCTCAATTTTGTCAGTTCTGAGATTAGGAAATGGAAACATTTCCTCTTTTCTGATCACTGATTGCTAGATGTCTTCACCGTCATATTTACTGATATAAGCTTAGTTTCATGGTAGATTTTGTTCAGCTGTCGATCATCTCCACCAATCTGGCCAATCAGTCCTAATTTTCATCTTCATGTGCTAATAATCCCTGTTGATTCATTATAAAAAGATCCCTTGACCATAAAGTACATTACCGGGTGCTCTTTTTGTGGGTTAGTTTAGATTCTTGCTGAGAAGATGGGAGGCACTTTTACAGAAGTGTTCCTAATTTCTCCAGAAATGAGCAGAAGTTGAATCTTGCATGAGGCGTTGTTATCTTTAGTGGAGTTCACCTTTTTTGTTTGGATATGCATTGTTTACTTTTAACATCAGTTTCACCTTTTCTTCCATGAGGTCATCAGCTTGTCAATTCTTGTTTCCTGGACATTTTGACCAATTAGCCATAGGGGCCAAGTCATGCCATTTGCAGGATTATCCTCTGATAACATGCTGCTTGCTCATTATGGAGTGGGCATTGAGAGAGGTTGACGGAGGCAAACAAACCCAAAGAATCCCTAGAGAGCAGACAGAAATGGACTTGTTGCCATGATTGGGGATGGCTCCTCCTTTATCCTACAAAGCCTCTGTGCCCTGTTCTCCCTCTCTTTTCCTGTCCCAGGGCCCAGCATTTCTTCCAAATGACCAGTCCTTTTTCTCACAGCAGAAACCGCACCCTGTTGTCTCTTGTTCTCTTGGAGGAGATACTACACGAGGTCAGCAGCATGGGGAGACACTGGTCTCTCTAACCCTTTGTTGCTCAGCTCAAGTGCTCAACTCAGCCTTGGGCTTGCAGAAAAGCTGTGAATGGTTTTTTGGGGGAATGATTATGATAGTGGGGCGTGGTTGTTGGACATGCCCAAACCATTCGGGGAAGAGTTGCCAAAACATTCCCAGTCCTTTGTATCTCAAAAAACATTCCCAGTCCTGCTCTCCTCTCCTGCGGCAATGAAGAATGGCTGAGCCCAACCCCGGCGTTGCGTCCCCATCTTTTCACGCATACAGGCTGAAGCTTATTGGCCCACCAGGCCGGCCCTTTCTTCCGTAATCCACGAGAGCCTGTTTTGTTCATCGTTTTGAGGGCACGCCTATATTGTTTCTTTTCCATCTCTCAAGAAAAGAAATTCTCAAAAGAAAAAGGAAAAATTATTATTATATTTTAGCCACGGAAAAATGGCTGTGCAGCCTGCCTACCTGCCGCCGTGGACTGCACGTCGCCTAGCTTCAAGGCACCAAGAATCATCATCACATCAAACACGTGCCACATCTACTGTTGTAGCGATGTGGGCGTCATACTGTATCCCTTCCATTTTCTTTTTTCCTACGTATTTTTTAATTTCCACGAGCGATTAACCGCCTATATAAATGCAACAAAGAGAAGAAGAAGGTCGCCATCCTGTCCGGCCCACCAAGGCCGCCATTTTACCACTAGACGACCAGTCGGGCGAGCGAGCTTTCCGGCCAGCGCCCCGCTGCCGCTCCTCCACCAACACCATGTCCTTGTGCCGCGCGGCCGCCTCCCGCCTCCTGCTCCGCCGCTCGCCGCCCCTCTCCCTTTCCCGGCCCCCGCCCACCACCGCCTCCTCCTCCTACGCGCTCCTCCTCCACGCGCGCCACTTCTCCCCGCCCCCGCCGCACCCCGCTCCGTCGGCCGAGGTCACCCCCGCCGAGGCGCGCCGGCTCGTGCGCCTCGTCGGCGTCGAGGCGCTCAAGCGCCGCCTGCGCGACGGCCGGGAGGAGGTGGTCGGCTACGGCGAGCTCCTCGACGCCTGCGTTGAGGCCGGCGCCGCGCGGACGCACGCCGAGGCCGAGGCGCTCGCGCGGGCCATGGATGACGCCGGCGTCGTGCTGCTCTTCAGGGACAAGGCCTACCTCCACCCGGAGAAGGTCACATTTCCAAGCATTTCGGTTACTACTTGCTTTATTTAAGTCACCTGCATCTCTTTATTAGCCCTACGAAACAGCTTTGCCGCTCTCGTCACGGTTTTGTTCTGGATTCAGATTCCCATTTACCGGCCTGTTTCAGTTACAAATGGAAGTTATAGTAATCCATAAATTCCCTCCACCATAAAAACAAAAATCCATTCAAATTCCTAGAGCAATAAATTACCCTGCTCGGCTGTTCGAGATGAACTAGTCATCCAATTGCATTTTTAGGTCCTGTTTGCGCAATGGCGCTCTTGCATCAGTTACCAAAATACTGAGGAAAAGAATAGTGTCGGGTGTAATTACAATCACGATGTAACATAGGTCAAGATGCACATTGAATTCTCAGGAATGCGCGGATGCAGTTAGCTGAACTACCATAGGATCAACATGTAGATTTAATTACGGTAATGTAAAGATTCAATGTAGGATGGTTATATGTTCACATTACTAGTCTAGTGCTTGCAATTCCATTGTATAGCCTCCGGTCCTCCTCAACCGTTGTTTGTTCTTCACCTACCCTGGTCAGAACAGACCATGTAGTGATCTCAGAAGAAAAGTGGAATCTTGTTTGTGTCGTCCATGGCAATAAAAGTATCTAAGCATCCACCTGTGATAAAGGTGCTACTTTATTCTTTGAGTGTAAGCGTAGACACTACATCAATAAAGGCTAAAATTTTATCCAACAAGGATTGCATCATCAGCGTGAGATTTTTTTTTCTGTTGCTTTCAGCTGTGGCCTATAGGAAAGCAACAGTTTTGCAATTCTTGACAGTGAAAATAATGCATATACTCCTATTTAGTAAGAGTCGATGGTTTTCCTTACTCCGTAGGTCCCAAGACGGGCAAACAGAGTCTTGGTGTAATTTTCTGACTGGATCTTGTACTGGTTGATTGTTGACCTTTATAGGTGGTGGACCTGATAAGAAGAGCTGTGCCCCTCGCGCTCGGACCAGAGAATGACCCGAGGAAAGAGGAGTTCAAGCAGCTCCAGGAAAAGAAGGAAGGGATTGACAAGCTTGCACACAAGCAAGTTCGGCGTATCCTATGGTCTGGACTAGGTTTCTTCATGTGCCAAGTGGGTCTCTTCTTCCGCCTCACATTCTGGGAATTGTCATGGGACGTGATGGAGCCGATCGCCTTTTTCACCACTGCCTCTGGCCTGCTTGTTGGCTACGCCTATTTCCTCATTACCTCAAGGGACCCGACGTATCAGGACTTCATGGAGAGGCTGTTTTTGTCGAGGCAGAGAAAGCTTTGCGCCGCACAGAGGTTTGATATGGAGAGGTACCTGGAGTTGCAGAAGCACTGTAGGTGTCCCCTGGTAGGCCATCACCCTAATGGTCCCAAGCTTCATGGCTTGTGACACCACAGGAACTAAAGTTTATTCTCTGTTACCTGAAGCTTCACAGTGCACTCTCTAGGTCGTAGAACGGGCACTGTTTACGTGATAGTTCGAGATAGCAATGTGGTCCTGACATAGTGCATGGATCATATTAGAGTTGCCCTTTAGCTACATATCAGAGGTGAATAGTGAACCCAACTGAATGTTCAGACCTTGCTGATATATCCTGTGTATTTTGACAGATTGTTTTGAGGACCCTAACATGCTGAGCTATGACGGCATATGTTCCAGGCATGGCCACTAAGAATACAAGATGACAGTTATGCAAGTCTCAAAGAATACTGTTTCTTTTTTTTTTGTTACATGTGCTTTGTCGCCGGACATAATCCAAATTCTGTTAGGCACATCCATCTGAATTCTCATTCGTTCAGAGAACCAAATGAGATTCGTACAACAAAAAGATCCTAAACCAAAAAATGAATGCCATTGAACAGAACAAACAACCATCCATTAGCGTCAATGGGATATCAGAACCCCACAATAATAATAGCAAGCCTTATGGCAAAGAATTTCATGCGACTACTTACTAATTCACGCATCATTTGTTCCCTGTACATGATGTGCCACAGTTAACATTTGCCTTAGTATTGCTCTTGTACAGTGAGCAAAAGAATAACATCAAACATTTTATACAAAATCTGAGCAGCAAGGGAACTGCAGTTTTGCAATTCCAAGCCACGAATGAAAAAGGTCGTCCAACCGCGTACAAACGGGTGAAAGAATCGACCCCTATCTTGATCAGTCCTTTTGGAATTCGAGTATTATCTCCATAGGGTGTATTTGGGTCATCTGCAGGGCTCGAGCGATCATCTGTTCATCACAACCTTGTTGTTAGAGCAAGTCCATGAGGCCTGTGGTTCAAATGCCCAAAAGTGTGTTTGGTGCATTTCATGTCACTGCTAATTAGTGAATGTTGCATTCCGTCATAAACTTCTCCCCTGTCGTCAAGTACTTCCTCCAGTAGCTTTTATAATCGTGTATTCCCAAATCAAGCCAAGGTTTCATGACACCATTGTAGTGTAGAGTAGCAGCCTTTTCTATATCGTCTCGACCAATTCCATAATCATGTCCAAGGCCTGACTGAACCCATCTGTCTTCCAAAGGGTATATCAGGTCTTGAAAGGCAAGTATACTAACAGGGAGTGTTTTCAGTCGCTGTGATGTCAGCCTCTCCTTTTGCAACTATAAAAAAGGCATATGTAGTGCATCAGAAGATGGCATATGTAAGATAAGCAGACCATTAGAAAAAGGGTAATTCCCAATATGCCACTGTGAAATTTCACGGTTCCCTTTGGGCCCACATGTCACTGAGACACCAGTGGCATGTAAGGGAACTTCAGAACTTTTAGTAGCACAGGAGGAATTTGTCTGGAAAAGGAAGATAACACTAGAGCTACTACAAGGAAAAAAAATTCTTAAGAAAAGCACTGAAAACTCAATGTGAATCCTTTAGATAGGACTGAGGGGAATGGTGAGTTCTACTGACCTTTTGGAGTGATTGATCATATAAACTGGTGACGCGGAGGTCCCTCCATTTTCCCAATTCAATGACATTCAGACCAGACAACCACACACATGCATCGGAGTTGAAACTATGTTCAGCAATATAAGATCTCAAGTGTCCTAATGTAACTCCACAGAACTGGACAGCACCGATCACTTTACCATCCATATCAAGGTTCCACAGGGATGACAAGTCTTTCTGGACAATCAAATCATCATCCAGAACAACAACTCTATTCAAGCTAGGAAGAAGGTCTGGCAACAGGAAATGTGAATGGCCAAAAACAGATATGTACTCAGTTTTTATCTGCCTCTGGGAAGGTTCAGAATAATTACGGATTGTAATACGGAATTCCTCTGAAGGCCATAATTGTTGTGTCTCAAGTGAATCTGCATCCGTTGGGAGCTTCTGATGATCCTCAATGTTAGTTACAAGCACAGTAGCCTCCAAGTATGAATTTCTGTCAAACCAATGCTTCATCGCATAAAAATTTTGCGCATCAGTGAACAAATGGAAAACAATGCTGCCAGAATCCTGAAATGTGTTATAGTACATGAGTTAGCAATTAGACGGATATATCAAAACCTTTCTGTTATTTCAGAGTAACAGTATACCTGGGAGTTCAAAACTGTTGAATTAATAGTCGTTGAAACTGCAAGTACATTTCTGGAAAATATTACATAGTGATGGAAGGTAGGACTTTCAAGCTTCTGATTATTTAGTTGGTCCATGTGAATTGATCCAGATTTGAAATATTCTAATGTCAATCGCATGTTCAAGCAATGGTGAGTTTTCGGCATAGTCAGGACACCAAGATGATACAGATGTGCACTCTGCCTTTTATGGAAATAAGCTTCATCTTCAGTTATATCAAGTAACTGCCTAAGTTTCCGTTCGACATTAGAGCATCCTACTTCACAAGACTTGGCTCTCTCAATTGTGTGCTCCATTTTCTCTTGCTTCTTTGCAAATCTGAAAAGATCAAGCAGCCATTACTTCAGAAACAATTCGAGGACAGAATAAACAAATGTAAACTGCAATGCAATACTTTATAAAATAAGTCACATGCATCATAATGGTCTATGCTACATTCTTCATTGCTTGAGGAAAACCAGATGTCAATTGAAACAAGAAACCAAGCCATGTTAGTAAATTGCTCTAACAATATATTAATCATTTGTTAAGCGGAAAAAGGTTTAAAAAACAAAAAAAATCATATAAGATTTTAATCTAAGATGATACTAACATTGGTGGCAGATCCGCATCCGTGATGGTGTCACTCAGCATGCGTTCATGTTCTTGAATGCTTTGCTTCAGTTCACGTGTAAATCTTTCATGCTGCTTTAATTTTGCAATACTAGGATAATGAGCTCTTGCAATAAAAAGTTGATCTTTGAGCCTCTTCACTGTAGCATCTTTCATAACTTCCCTATGCTCAGTAGACCAGAGGCAGTAACTTCCATATTCATGTTCACAAGACTTAGGATTCCCCTCATGCTCTCTCTCTTGACCATGGTTCGTTTTCCCATTTACAGCAATATCCTGTCGCAAAACAATTTCAGAATCCTCTGGTACATAAGTAAAGTAGTTATGAAGGATTCCTAATTGAAAAAAATGGGCCTTAAATTATAAGCACAGATCACCGCAGGAATACAGGAACCGCATCCTGCACCAACATCTACAAAGCTGCATGCCAACATTTTAACTAACTACAATTGGCTTTCACATGGGTTTTCTGAAGCCTTAAAGAACTAATGATGAACACATATATACATATACGTTCTTACATTATAAAATATTAAATGCAACACCAATTTCACAACTAAGGAATTTTACAAATAAGGAATACTTGATCAATACGAATTTAAATTTTTTGTTAAAGCCTCATATGCTAAACTGAGCTCAAATTTTTTGTGCGAGTTGCCCTCAAGTCTATCCCACTGCTATTCGAATGCGGAAAATGCAGGGTTGCAGACAACTTAAACAACTAAAAAAATGCAGGCAGATAAAGAGATTTTGATACCTTTGATCTAGAGGACAGGTCCTTCCATTGATATCTTTTGGGCAAATGAGGTCCTGAAACACCACTGGATACAGTAAGATGGATACTGGCAGTGCCTTTTTCTTGACCAAAGAAACTAGCAATGTTTTTCTGTTTGCATGCTCCTAATGCTCACCGTTAATTTTGAAGGTGTCATTATTCAGATCAATTAAAGAGAAAGCACTCTTTAGCTTTGCTTTTGATTTGGTAGCAAGATTCTTAGATTTTGATCTAGTAGATATGTCAGTCGAAATCCCGTTAGATCCAGATGTCTTCTTTTTGGAAACATCCTGCATACAAAGTTAAAAAAAAGGAGGTTAGTCAAAGGTTGAAAAGAAAACATCTGACATTTTAGTACAGCAGGCTCTTGATGACTGTATTGTTCTGGGTAAGCGAGGAAACATCAGCGTGGCAAAGCGGTTCATCTAGATAGCTAATTGTGCACTAGTTTCCAGATATTTGAGGAAAGTTTCATCAGCAATATTGGACACACCACATACAGCCGGTTGATCTATTTTGATATCATTACTCACTAGTGATATAACATGCTTAGCGCAACACTCTGAATTCAGAGGTTGTGTAAGAATATTTTGTGCTTGCTCTTTAATTCAGCTATGGATTTGCACTTTTGCAGAAAGGTGGTTACAGAATATTGAAAAGGCCGATCAATTGTTTGAAGAAGAAAAGAAAAAGGCAAGCAATGGAAGAGGAATCCTGCAATGGAATTCTAGAAGGTACAACAAGAGAGCATCTTGCCAGCAACAGCAGTTTTGGGTACATTTTTATCGGAGGAATGGCAAGGCATGATGAAAGAAACAATATTGGGTTGCCACCTACAAGAATAGCAAGCAACTTCAGAATGGAGACAATACTGGGTTTCCACCTACAAGAGTAGCAAGCGGGCGTCACAGCACGCAGGTGCAGACGTCCGAATAACACGCACGCACACGCGGAGCGCATGAACGCACTAAATCCTTAGACGCGAGTAATTCAATTTATCATTTTCCGCGAAAACATCTGAAAAAAAAAAATCACCACCATACGATTCTCGTCCTCGCTGACATAAATTTTTACGGGTCTCGCCGAGATATGACAGCGAAGGGCGGTACAGTAGTGTGAATGCGTAAGCACTGTAGCAGCGGTGGTAGTTGAACTTGAATGGGAATGGTAGAAGTACCTTGAGCAGCTTGTGTTTCATGGCGCCCCCATTCTCCAGATGCTGCTTATTACCGCGCGCCCCAGGACCGGCCAACTCCTGATTACGAAGCAGAAAAAAATTAATCAGAAGATGAATGATGAAGTATGGTACTCCGAAAATGCAGTAGAATTTGCTGCCGCAAGAAAAAGCTACTTACAGTGCTGATGACGACCGCAGCGTGCTCCTCCGATCCATATCCTGCGGGGAGCAGAGCAGCAGCACGGTTAGAGAACAAGCAAGACAGCTCTCACAGATCCGAGGCGAGGGGAGGTAATCTCGTGCCACACCGTACCGGGGCGGTGGAGACCGAGGAGGAAGACAAGCGGGAGCAGGATGGAGCAGACGACGAGGGCCGGCACGGCGGCGGCGAGGGCGGTGCAGCGGCGCTTGGGCGGCAGAAACAGGCCACCGGGAGAGGAGGAATGCTGCTGCTGCTGGTGCCCCTTCTTCATCAGGAGCTCCTATACTACACTCCACTGTCGCTTGTGCTCTGCCTCTGCTCCGCGTCCGCTCCCAGTGTGCGCCAGCTGCTGCTGCTGCTGCTGCTGCTTGGCGTCGGTAGTGGAGTAATTACTTGCGCATTAAGCTCCAGGAAACAAGGAAAGCAAGCGGTTTTCTTCCTTTCTCTCTTGCTTTCGTCCTCCTCGGGCGGGGCGCGTTCAAGCCCGCCTCTCTTTCTCTCTGCTCTGTTCTGCCTAGCAAGCACACCACCGCTACGCTGGATGAGTACACAGCAGGCAGGCAGGGTTGGAGTGGCCGAGTAGAGAGTGTAGGTGCTGGAGTGTGCAGCTGCGCCTGCGGGGTGAAAGAAACTCAGGGGACCCCTCACTTCATGGATGGCCCAAAACCCCTGCTTTTGCAGTTTTGCTTTGGACGCGTCTATCTCTCTCCCTTCGTCTTGACAGAAAACAAGTGGACCAGTAGCCTGGTGTGCTCTGTCCGCCGGGGCCAGCTTGTGTGCGGAAAATATACAGAAAGAAACTGCTCCTCGAGCTCTTGATGCAATTTTTTAAATTCCTTTCTTTTCTATCGCTCCTCAATAACGAAAATGGAGTATTTGGCACAGTGGCTCTGCTTGTTACGGGCAGTCATGATGTATGAAAAACAATGATCTTTACATACTATGCGGCGTACCTGCCCTGTACCCTAAACCCTAAATACCTATGGATTGTCTGTAAATAAAGAATAAAGAATGCTTATTTTTCTGTTTGTCTTTTCTCTCTTCATAATGGCTGCTATTTTATAAAACATGGGGCCTAGCTTACTGTTTTTGCTTTTATCTTTAGACATTGTGAAAGTTGCATAAGGGCCTCTCCAATGTGTGGTCCTAGGGTGTTCCTCTACAATAAATGTATGCATGGAACCTGGTTCTAGACATTGTGCGGCTGGTTCTATGAAAGACCAAGTTCTATCTATAGGACCAGCTCCTAGGCAATATAATAGAGAGAATGGGAGAGAGAAAAAGAGAGGGAAGAGAGATATGAGTCATGTTCATAGATCTACCCCGGGTCTATACATTGAAGCCAATTCAACAGGAGATGTCAAATCATTATGAGACCCATCTATAGAACCAGGGGTGGTCCTATACATTGGAGACGCCCTAACAACTAGAGACATTTATATAAGTCCCATCTATATGGACCACTTGATCTTTATATATTGCCTTTGTCCTCAAGACTCAAGATAAAAGGGTTCAGGGTTTTCGTTACTGATTACTCCCTCACTTGCGTGGAAATGATAGAATAAGTTTATATCAAAGTAATATTCTTTTTTTTGCGAAAGAAAAGTAATTTTCATATTGATAGACTTCTGCTATGTTGTTATAAGTATGTTTATAATAAAAATTTGATGAGTCAATATTATATTTTTAGAGGCCACCTCAATCAATGTCTACATCGTCACTGATTCGTCAATCGCCACTGAACGTTATGGACAAGCTAGGTTTAGGGGTGGGTTGCTCTTCTTTCGAGTGACATGTTTCTATCCTTCCCTTTCATTTCCACGTAAGAAACGGAAAGCAACGGAGATGACATGAGGGAAAACTGAACAGGGAGGGATAGAGGTAATAGCAGTCTGAATTACTACTGACTGACCATGATGGCCATCTCATTCTCACCACAGGACGGATCAATCTCGGGATGGCCCCACACTTCTATACGGTGCCCATTGCTTTTGTATGGCCTGCTCGACCGATCGGATCCAATTTTATTATTTTTCATGGTCCTCTTCTTCACTGTTGGCTTCACATGCCGCATCCATTGCATCTACTGCCCGTGGAGGATTTGTTGGGTACCTACTAGCATTACTGTTCAGCGCCAGCTGCTGCTCGCCGCCAAAAGTTTTAAGGCAATTTCATCGTTATATTTAGGAGAAAAAAAGATGTGACGGGAAAAGATGAACAAATATATGGCTCTGCTCTGCTTATTAGTCTGACAGATTAGATAGAGTTGTGCAAGTTTAATTCAGGCGGTGTTCACTTCCAAAAATCCCTCAAAACTTTCTCTCTCCAAACTTCACTATTCACTATTTACTATCACATCAAATCTCTCTCCTCGTGCATGGGGCACTAAACGTAGGTAAATAAAAAAACTAATTACATAGTTTTGATGTACATGACGAGACGAATCTTTTGAGCCTAGTTAGGTCATGATAGGACAATGTTTACCACAAACAAACGAAAAGTGCTACAGTGCGCTGCAGTGTCCGATGTGACATTTTTACCAAACTTTCACCCCTCTTTTCAAGGAAGTGAACACCCCCTCAGTCTACCTGGAAACTAATACTACAGTATACACTAAACAAAAGCTGCGAGTAGAACACGATCTATCATCTGCACGCTTTGCACGCATATCATGGACCAGGTCATCTTGTCCACACATGCACATGATGTATATTCAAGGCTAGTGTCAGACCAGTGAGTCAGTCAGTCAGGCGTTTTACTCTCTCTCTCGCGCGCATCAGACAGGTGAAATCCTAGTACGTCTGAGACCATCAAGATTCTAATTAATTTTCTACTGCGGGAGCAACTCCCTTGCTACACGCTTACACAGTTGACGACAGCAGTATCTGTATTATATAGCATACTGGTTGCTGATCCGGCGGAGGCCATTCCTGTGGTTCTTGACAAATTAACCAACATCCTGCACGCATTTGCGCTTCACGCACGTGCCTGCACAACAATCAGCCACCGGGCGAATCCATCAGATTTTCGTCACTAGCTACTGCAAACCATATATATGCAATGCAACTCGCTTATATTTTTTACAACTATTCATGGAGGCGATTTGCATTGTTTCTTGTTGGGCTGTTGGCAGCAGATTCACAGTGCAGCTGACTTAATAATCGCGATGCCATCTAATCTTGCATGCATCGCCCACACCTGGCCGCACAATGCAGCAGGATCGCACTAACAAATACTAGTCCAGTACAACGAAGATGGATGGGCCTGGGATCCGATCATGTGGGGGCCAAGCCGGCCTCCCCCAGCCAGTCTTCTTTTCAATCGTGTCTTGCTATCAAGATCAACATAGCTGGAGGTTGGTGCCAGAATTAAGCACATCACGGTCAGTATTCACTCTAGTCGCCTCGTCAAAAGCTTCAACGGTGCATTGCCGTACCGTGACGTCGCCGCTGTTGTCCTTCTGACCAAGCGGTAAAAAAACAGCATCTACTTGTTAGTTGTGATACTTACACTGTTGCCTCCGAATACGTTTCATTCTACCATACAGCATGGTAGGAGGAAGTACTTGTTGCAACAATACAGCGGGACGCAGAAAGAAACTGAGCCAAATGCAACAATCCCTTAAGAAAATAATACATATTGTTCAAAGGAAATAAAAAGGAATGCAGTTTAAGGTACTGCAAAACGGAGCATCCGAGGCGGCTGAAAGCCTCTCTGTTCAACAAGAGGATCAGACACAGCCACACAGGCTTGGGATTGATATGCACACTCATCAGGCAGTGGACCATCTATCACGTTCGCGCAAGGCACTGCAAACATGCATGTCCAAAAGCCAGATCAGATGCGAAGCGCACAAACCTGAGAAACGTACACTTTTTAGAGGAATCAAATGCCCATGCCCTACTCCATTGTGCAGCACCGGAATGTTCCTTCTATTATACACATCTTTTAACACCCAATTCACACACAGTCGAGTAGCGGGCCACAGGCACATGCTGGGAGCAAGATGGGCACCAACTGAGCGTGCAAACAACTTCAATCCCTGCCACTATGCATCACAACTAGGGTTCCATCATCATTTCATTTATTTCTTCTTCCTCAGGGTCAAAAGCCAAAACTAGAGGTATGTAGGCGTACATCCATAGCATTCCTTTGAAGCAAAAGCACCCTTAACCCCATATATACAAAGCTCTTCGGGTAGGCCTGGGCCCAACAAAAATGCAAGCTTCAAAGTTTTCATCGAATGTTTCCGTGATTTATGATGGCCCGCTTTGTCACACAATGAGAAAAAGGAAGGCAAAGCATCATGAAAGCAAAGATATGGCCACCTGCTTTACCTTACCACTTCACTTATCATCATAACTATTCTCATTCTTTTCTGACACAGGAATCCTTTTCTTTAACCTTCAGAGTGTTACAGTAATGCTAACTAAAAAAGAAGAGTTACAGTAATGCCTAGCATGATAATTTCAATTCCAGATTACATCGAATTGGTATATGCATAGTGACACTTTGCCTGTAATGAGCATTGCACATTATACAAAAGGCGCATATTTGATATGGTGAATTTGTGATACATATTCAGATGGCTAGATGGTGCCGACAGGAAACTAGAAGCGCCTGTATGTCAGTTTAGTAACAACATAAAATTTCCATTTTCCCTACAGATACATATGCTCCTGCACCATGGCCAAACAACACACACAGTAACTATTGATGGCAGTGGGATGACATGTTTGGCCCAAGTAATGAGAAACCAAATTCAGAATAGCACCAACTATTGACAGCATCAGGAAAAGAAAAGGAGATGGGATGTTCCATGTTGGGAGACACACTGTTGGTTGCATCTGCTAGACAGCTACAAAGAGCAAACCTGTAACGAGAGCATCAACATTGCAATTTGCAAATGTGTTATGGCCACTGGCCATGATAGGGGATAAACACCACCGAGAGGATAGCCGGATGGATACGGCTGTTAGGGATGAGAGGCTAGATCATAGATGAGAGGGACGAACACTATATGAGAACTAGATTGTTTGTTTCTTTCTTCCTTGCTTGATTCCTTTGATACAACTCCTCTCATTATACAGAGAGGTTGACTAGACCCTAAACAATAGACTACCAATCTGGTACTATTATCTCTAACTAACCCTAACTAATCCCGTGGTACTGTTCATGGGTACTGTAGCACGGCGGGGTACTGTTCACGCCGGCCCACCAAAGACCCACCTGGCCTAAGGCCTAGCCCATAACACTTCACCCCTCCTTTCGAGCAGCTCGTCCTCGAGCTGCAGACAGACTTTGACATGCACACGCAGGTGCAAAAACTACCTAAAACGACTCGGAAATAAGCCTTTTACATCTCGGCAATATTTCTTTATTTATAAAAAATAAATTTCTTCCCTATCCATCTATCAGGGGATGTAGGAGGACCCCATCCTAAAGCGCGAAGAGATAAAAGGTCCTGGTTCCTGTGATCTCCTGCCATTACCGGATGATGTCTATGTTGATCTCCCAAAAAGTGGCAGGGCTTCATGTCAGGCAGCACCATGCTGTCGAGGACTCCCGTCGGGGCTGACGACCCGGAAGCCTGTGATATGCGCGGATGCACGGCCTCTTCCATGCTCTGTTTGGAAAGCAAGGCGACGCCATAGACCAACTGGCCGTCCAGATCATCGATGCTGCAGCCGCTAAGGCGTGGCAGTAACGGTGATGGCAGATCAGCAGCTTTGAGTGGAACTGGATCCATGGCCGGATCAGCAGCAGGTGTGGAGGAAGGATCAGCGGCGCTGTCGGCAGGATCGACAGCGGATTCAGCCGAGGCGTCGGTGAGCACACCCTCCTGACGCTCAAGGCGTGTCAGGCGATTCATGATGCCTTGCAGGATCGTTGTGAGCTTGTCGTTGTTGGCCGATTGCTTAGCACGGTCGGCTTCAATGTCTTGGCGCAGGAGCTTGAGCGCCTCTCCTTGCTCCTTGATCGCCGCAGTTTGCTCCTTGATCGCCGCAGTTTGCTCCTCGAGCAACTTCTTAACTTGATCCAGATCAGAGGGAGATCCCATGGAGGAAGAAGTCCTGGATGCTGATACCAAGTTGTTATGGCCACTGGCCATGATAGGGGATAAACACCACCGAGAGGATAGCCGGATGGATACGGCTGTTAGGGATGAGAGGCTAGATCATAGATGAGAGGGACGAACACTATATGAGAACTAGATTGTTTGTTTCTTTCTTCCTTGCTTGATTCCTTTGATACAACTCCTCTCATTATACAGAGAGGTTGACTAGACCCTAAACAATAGACTACCAATCTGGTACTATTATCTCTAACTAACCCTAACTAATCCCGTGGTACTGTTCATGGGTACTGTAGCACGGCGGGGTACTGTTCACGCCGGCCCACCAAAGACCCACCTGGCCTAAGGCCTAGCCCATAACAAAATGCTGCAGCATCTGGTTCTGGTCTGATAAAAATTTGATATCACTCGTCAGTGGATCAGTAATGAATCTGGAAGGAGAACAAAGAAGGGACATTTAATGTCTGAGCACCACTTTTGACAAACGTAACTGTATATTAAAACCCATCAACCGCAGACTGTAAGGTACCTCTTATCACGACTAAATGGTGACATCTGAATCCTTATCTGAAGGGCAATAGTGATCTTGAAGATTTTCAGATGTTTCCATCTTGCCTTGCATGCTTCCATCAGCTGAGAAAAGAATAGTAAAGTTGTATTTGTAGTCATACTCTAAAGATTAAACTATGTCTGCCATATATCCTCCTAAAAGAACTAATTTTTGCGTCTGCAAAGACTGGAAATTTCACAGGCGTGTTCATAATGACTGAAAGGTTTTTTCACATGAGAAATGGAAACTAACCTTCTGTCTTATTCATCCCAGTATTTTTGGATTTGGAGCCTTTCCTTCGATCATCTCGAGATGGCTTGCTGTATAGATCCTTGTATTTTTCAAGCAAAGCTTTCTTTTCTTCTAGTAGTCCAAGCATTTCGTATGCATCTTCAACTTTCCGAATAATATCTCTGCTTGGAGGTTTACGACCACATGCTTCTAGTTCTTTGAAGAGCTAATTCATCAGAAAAGGCAGGGAAATTCGTTCATAAAAGTTGTGGTGTCACTTGAGAAATACGTAAAACATAATCTAAATCGGATCATAAGTGACAGAGTTCAGGTTCAAACCTTCACGAGCCTTTCTAGCTTATTATTTCTGTAATAGATAGCCAGCATAAGATGGCAGAAACGCCAAGGAACTGAATGCAGGTCATGTGCTATTTTCTTCTGCCAGATTTTATGTGCTTCCTCAGCTCTATTATCCTTCTCAAGTGCACACACTAATTGCTCATATGTTCTCATTGTATTTCCTTGCCCTTTGCTTAGCATCCATTTTATCACCTGAGTTTAGTCAGAAAAAAATTACTTCACAGTACATAGAAGACAAACACGGTAATTAGAAGATACAAATACCTGGACAATTCTATGCCATTGTTCCTCCTTTTCAAGAGCTGAAAGTGCTTGCTTTAGTGAAGCCAATGGAAAATCCTGCTCAAAGGCAACCCAAGCATCAAGAGTGCTGTAAATAACTTCTCTTGAATCTTCAAGGCCAATGAGCTGCAGTTAGATAATGTAGTACTCAGTAATTTTGTTGCACTGGGCAATATCACCTAAATGACCGCAGTAAAAAAATTCTTCTTGAAAAATTTCAATGTGCACAAGTGACTGCATCCACGTTGAACAAGAATGAAGGTGATAATATGTGCACCCAGGTCAATATTTTATACGTGGAGGATACAGTCCTATTTTTCATTCAAAGAAGAGCCGACAGGTGCTAGCATAATCTACTTTCCTAGAACAACATTTCATCATATAACAAATTAGCTGCTATCTTTCTTCTACCTGAATCAAGAAAATAATGTGAAATGTGAACTAACTACTATACAGGTGAAAGAAAACTGTATACAATTTAAATCTGGTAAATTAAAAAAATGAATTACATGCATGCTAAAAGCTCTTGTCAGTGTATCTTTCATTGTCAGTTATAGTTTTCAAAATGTTTGTAAACACATTATTAGTGGTCATCATCATCATTTGAAAAACATAAACAATATCAATACTATCTGTACATACAGTGTTGACAAGAAATTTCCTTTTCTCCGCCGAAGACAGATTTTTTCCAATAGGCCCTTGTTCCAATTCCCTTGTGCTCTTTCGTATGCGATCAATAATTATATCAGTATCCTGTAAGAGAAAGAGTAAATTCTTTAATCCACACCTTATATAATGCCACGGTTTTGAAGCTAAACAAATCCCCCAACCTCAAGAATCATAAATGCTCACATGGAAGCAACCCGGAAATGTGCAAAAATAATTCTATGCAATCAGTGCATCCCAGTGGAAACACTGACAGATTTCATCTAGTTTGAATATCGACTAGGCTATTCGACATGCTGAGCAAATAAAATAATATAGTATTTCTGAATAGTGAACAACAAGAAAGAAAGACTGGCAACACGAGTTAATTTCAAGATATATAGAAATATTTCAATACAGAATAAATTGTGATAGCATCGTGTGTGGGGTACCTTTGCGGGCGTAGTTGGTTCTAACTCCTTTTGCAGATATACTCCACCTTTGGTAAGGTTGTAGGAAGTAGAGAAATCTCTGGCAGCATGCTTGTTACACCAACCAGATATGGGCTAAACGGAAGATCCAGAGGTGCAGATAGTTTAGGACTACACAAAATTAAGGAAGAGCAACTTCTTTCTTATCTTAGGATACAGACGAGTGTACCTCTATATCGGAACTCCAAAACCTGCACAATGTAGATAAAAAGAAAAAGTTTATCAAACACTATCTCCTTGAGAAATAATAAACCATGAAGCAAGTAAAAGGGAATGCAAAGCTTAGGAACTTGCAATTTATAGTTCGACAATGAAATATTTAGAAATGTAATTTCCACCCTCATCGACATAAACACTTGCCAACAAAAAAGGACTAATTTTTTATCAATAACCGGGAATACTTTAGTCTCAGAAAACACAACTCGATTTCCTCAAGGGAAAAAAGGAAAAGAAAAAAAACCACATTGCTTTGTAAACTCTGAACACCCACAATAGCATCAATGCATAAGCTACTCGTTTCAACAACTAGTAAAGAGTAGTACTAGGTAGCTAATTGCATTTTAGTTGGACCATCCAAGAGAACTATGAAACAAGCAGGAGTGCCAAAATTCGAAACAAGAATAAGCAAGAAAAGCTAAGGAGAAATTCCAAGTGTCTCTTATACTGTCACATTGGCAACTCTATTCATCACTTCAAAACATTATAGTGCGAAGAGGTAAACGGAAACAGAGCCCTGTCCGCCAAGCTCGGCACGAAGCAGCAATCTTTTTGCGATTAAAGGTGAACTGGCTGTTCGACACCGCTACTGCGGCTCGGTAAGTGGTAGAAGTGGTGGGAGACAAGCATGGTGATTTGAAGGAAGGGAAAAAAAGGCGGGGGTTATACAGTAATGGTAGGGGACTGGGCAACGAAAGAGAAGGGACTCACCGGTGGAGGGGGGCGAGGCCGCAGACTGCGTGGCCGGTGGCGGGCAGGCGGTGAAACGCGAAGAGGGATCGCCGGAGATGGCCGAGCATGGCGACGGCGGCGTGCGGCGGCGGAAAGCACAGGCACGTCGGGTGCTGTGGGAGCGGAGCAGGCCAAGGCAGAAACAATCCGTGTGGGCTGGGATCTCTTCGTGAAAGAAATAGGTGTTAAGAATCGGATCCCTGGCGCGGTTTCTCAGTCCCAATCCAAGAACAATGGCGTGAGAAGATACAGAATAGATCCCGTTTATCTTCTCATCACAAGCACAAGGAACACACCAACACAGATATAGTGGAGCTTCGGACCTCTTTCTCATTAGTCATAGATGAATACAAGGTTGTTGATTATATAGATGTGGGGGAACCTTCAGAGGTATATCAGATATAAGCCCACAATTATCTCTTAATTAGGGATTTCTTAACACCTTCCACAACAAGAAGGCAGGTGTTGTTGGTGGGCCGATGGGCCGTAGTAGAGCAGATGATATATGTCCAAGCTGAGCCGAGCCGAGCAGTATGGACTATGGAGGGAAAAAGTCCATCCCACAATCCTCATCTATCGGCGTCGTCCGCTTTTAGACCCTCAACCGCAAAACCAGATGCTCGGGGCACGCGAACTATTGAAACCGTCCACTTTTCAATCCTCGGTGGTTTTGATGGCTGTTTTGGCCTACATGGCGCCTACGTGACGCCACGTAGGCATGTCCTCTCCCCTCCCCTACCCCTCCACTCTATCCTCTCTCCTCCCCGCCACTGCCCCCTCCTCCTCCCCCGCACCGCCGCCGCCGCCCTCGACTTTCCCGCGCCGCCCGCCGTCCTTCCCCGCCCTCGCTTCCCCCGCGCCGCCCACCGCCTCTACCGTCCTCGCCTTCCCCGCGTCTGGCTCCCCCCACACGGACGGCGACGAAGACGGCGAAGCCTCCACGGCGGCCTCACCATCGACCAGGCTCCACGCAGAGGAGATGGCTAGCATGGTGGTGCGGCGGCTGGCGCGACGCGTGGCGGTCGGAGGAGCCGACGCGGTGGTGCGGCTGTGGGCGCGACACGCGGTGGTGCGGCTGCGGATCGAGGCGGCGAGCGGGCGGCGTCTCGCGCGCCGTCCCGGCAAAACATCCGGAGGGGTCGAGCATGCGGCGGCGGGCGGCCGCGGGGCGGGCGGCGCATCGCCATCCCCGTCCTCCCTGTCCTCCTCCCCCGCCTCCACGGTGCCGGCCCCTTTCTCCCCACGAGCTGCTCACGGTGACGGTGGCGAGGAGGCCCCGGCGGTGGCGAGGAGCGGTGTTGGTGGCGCCGCCGTGAGGCTCCACGGCGGCAGCAGCCGGGGAGGCCCGGCTCGCGGCGGGCGGCGGCGGTGACCTTGCGGCGGGGCGGGGGCGGGTGCGGGGGCGGCGCCGAGCGCGCGGCGGTGACTCCGACGTGCGGCGGGGCGGGGGCGGCTCCGAGCACGCGCTCTATGTCCGCGTCCTCGTCCCATCCGTCCACGCCGTCGACCCATCTCTCCATGGCAGCGGCGGCGGCGAGCCGACGTTGGACCGCCTGTGCGGCAGCGGCGGCGGCGACTCCGCGACGGCGGCTTCCTGCGCGACGGGGCTTGCGGCGGCGCGGGGCGTCCTTGCCACCGTCACCACGTCGGGGTTGGGGAACGAGGTGAGGAGTCTAGAGCAGAGCAGGGCTGACGTGGCGACACATATGCGAAAACCACCTCAAAAACTGCCGAGGGGGTGACTCGGACGGTTTTGATAGTTCGTGGGTGTTGAATATCTGGTTTTGGGGATGAGGGTTAAAATTCGGACGACGTCGATAGTTGAGGGTTATGGAATAGACTTTTTCCACTATAGAGTGACAAGTGAAGTGGACGATGGCGAGCTGACCGGCCCGCCCCAATGCCCCACGGTCGCCGCTCGCTTGGTCGGTCGCGCTGCCCGAGCAGAGGCAGAGCAGCCACCAGCTGGGCCTGCTTGCCGCGCTAACCGCTGAGCCCCCAGCTCCGGCCGCGATGCCTTGCCTGGGATGTCCCTGAGGCCTTGTTCAGGCCTGCTTGGTTCCCTGCCAAAATCATCTTGGCTTGTCAATATTTTAGCAAGTCAAAATATAGGTAGAAAACATGCCAGCATTTTGGCAAGTTTAATGTGAGGGAGTGCCAATATTTTTTGGTAGCAAACCAAATAGTGACCAAATAATTGGCTTACCAAAATCTCAGTATGCCAAAATTAGGCACTCAACCAAGCAGGCTCTTAGTTTCCAAATTGGGAGTCTAGAGTCTCTTCGTAATCATTGCACAACTGTAGTATTTCGTTTGTATGTGCGAAAAATTGTCCAAAAATTGATTAATTAGGCTTAAAATATTCGTCTCGCAGAGTACAACAAAACTGTTCAATTAGTTTTTCATTTCATCTACATTTAATACTCCATGCATATTATGATATTTTGATGTGATAGAGAATCTTCTTTTTGCATAGTAAATTTGAGAGTTGATTTTTGAACTAAACAAGGCCCGAGAGAGAGAAGAAGAGAGTCAACGGGAGAGAGAACAACAGATGTGGATCATCTGATGGAGGTGGGCTGACAAATATCCATGCCAACTTACAGTGTAGTCCCTAATAAAGATGGAAAGAACAAAAAAGGTCCTTTAGACAGGAGAGAAGGACATCAAATGAAATAAAAAATTACATTAGGGCACAACTCATAATGTTTTAAATGGTAAATCAGGAATTTCCTTTTTTAATAAAAACTGTTCCTCTGGATCGTAATAATTCTCTTATAACATTAATACGATTCACTAGTTGTTGAAATTGTTCTCGGTTTTGTGTATTTATTTTGACATTGTTATCGATTTGAGTTACCGACGGTTATCGACATGTTTTCTATCTGATGGTTTCGTTTCCGATGTATCGACATTCCCGTTATCGTTATCATTTCCGTTTTGTTTCCAAGTAAAAATAATATGATTACGAAATGATAATGAATATTTTTGATGTTTCCAACTGATTTCATCCCTATCCGTATGGACTATAGAGTGAGCACAAGCATCGTTGCATAGCCAGAATCGCCAAACGGATGTTGATGTACTATTTGCCTTGTCGAACCAATGTAATGAAGTACTAGAACACAATGCTGAATCCATTTGTCGCTGTTTGGAGTACGTGTTGATGGCTAGAATCCGAAGTAAAATATTCTTACACCGGCTACTTAGTCTTGTTTCTTCCTTGGATGTTCCGATCAACGTAACGTCGCTGCACCGGCAGCTGATTGACAGTGACAAGAGATGATAATGACAACCCAATTAATTAATTAATAATAACTGATATTCAACTGGGCGGCCGCCCAGGTGGTCTACGTCGGCATAAATATTTTCAAGCGTCCGATCGCGATCCAACCGCTAGGGATGCAGCAGTGGCCGCGGTCTTTTTACATTTACACCCTCGTACTTTCAGGAAATCAAACCCGAGGTCCATAATCTATCTGTCGGCTCGGTAGTGGGCAGAAGCTTCTCGACACCATCCGTTCCTATCCCATCGCCCCACGTCGCTCCCTCTGGCTCGTGCCTCCCTCTCCCTCTCCCTCTCCTCCGCGCCACTCCCCTCCGCCGGCCCCCTCCGCCCGTCCCAACGCAACCTCCGCCGCCGCGTCGCGTCGCGCCGCTGGCGCCCCTCCGCCTCGCCCAAAGCGCTGCGGACGGCTCCCCTTCCGCCTCTCCGGTGCCGGGCGGTAAGCGCGGGCGAGGAGGAGGCGGAGGTCGGCAGCCGGTGCAGCGGCGTCCGCGGAGAAGGAGGGCAGGGAGGAGGCGGCGGGTTGGCTCGGCGGTGGGCGGCGGCAACTAGCGCGGGGCCAGCACGGTGGGCGCCTGCGCGCGGAGGATCCGCGGAGGACGGCGGCGCGGGCACACCCGTCCTGCCGGCGATGCTTGCGGCGGCGCGGGGCTGCGGGCGTCCGGCCGAGCGGCGGCGCCCCGAAGCGCCCGTCTTCCGTGGGTGAATAATTGCCCGTGGAAAAAATCTCCTGGTGTGAAGCATCAATCGCGCCGCCGCCGGCCCCTCCCGAGTAAAAAAAAAATGACTCCGCCGCTCCGTACGTCGCCCAGGCATCGTTCCTCCGCCGCCGCTCCCGCTTCTACTTTGCCCCGACCACCTCTTCCCCATGGTGCTCCACCGACGCCCCTTCTGGCACGGCCTTGCCACGGCACGGCGGCTGTCGCTCCACCCGCCGCCTGCCTTCCTGTCCGTGGCGTGCCGGCTCTCCTGGTCTAGCCTAGTGCGAGCCGCCCCAGCAGGCCGTCTTCCTCCTACGGTGGGTCGCTCCCCCCGGCCTTGCGTGCGCCGAGTCTGGTGATGCATCGCCTCTACCGGCACTCTCAGTTGGTTGCCTGCTCGAGCACCCGTCGTCTCTCCCTCCACAGCAGTCCGCGCTCTCCAGGTGCCGTTCTTCCTCCTCGAGTCCTGGGTCCAGCCCTTCACTCCCGAGGTTCTCTTACTCCTTCAATTGGATGCATCTATTGATCTATTTGGTTGACAGTTCAGCTTTTTTTCAATTTGTATTTCATCTACGTCGATTGTGGTTCGATTCCCCCCTTTCCTTCTGCTACACACCACCTGCTTGTTGTATTGCCTGCACAAAAGGTAGAACGTCCTGTTTTCTTGGTGTCCTGTTTTGTATTGCCCTAATACCAGTGCCCATATTTTCAGCATTTGCATACTTGATTTCTGCAATCTGTCACTTCTTGAGTCACAAGAACGGCAGTAAAAGGTGGATGAGTGACTGCAGCTAGGTCGGCAGTGTGCAAAATTGCCGTGTGTGGATATGCAAAGGTAGCTGCTACAACATCGATGCACTCCCTCCTTGTCATCTGCTAGATACAGAAAGATTGCTGGGTGGAGATGAGCTGTTGCAACATCGATGCCCTCCTGCATTGCCATCTAGAGATAAAAAGATTGCTTAATTAGGTATGTTCATCTCTCTCATGTTATGTGAGCGCTCACAACCTGTTTGGCTAATTGACCAAGAAAGTGTCTATTTGTTTCAATAGAATGATAAATTGTGGCACATTACTTATTTTTCTTAACTTATGAACTCATTCAGCTATCCTTCTCCGCAAAGTGAAATAGTGCAAGACCCAATATTACGGCTTCCAGTGTGTGCATGTTAGACACTACACATGTGTCAGTAAACAGGCATTGACCATCTGTCTATCTCTAATTAACAGGTCATCCTGTTCATGTGATTTGAGTTATTGTAAAACACAATATCCTTGTATTTACATATTGTTCCCCTGTTCTTATTTCAATCACTGAAGTAAAATGGATTTGTAATGTAAAAAACAAATCTAAAATTAAGCAACCACAGAATCAGTGATTCAAAATGGTCTTACCTAATTTGTTTGGCCAGTTTCTAATTTCTATAGTTGTAGATTTCTTGGGGTTTTACCTGTTCAAAATATGCTAATTTCAGTTGCTATTCAAGTCATGCTTCATTATGCTGCTCCTATAAATAGCTGACGCATGGTCAGTTATAATGTGTATTCCGTTGTGTGGATATAATGCAGGTTCTAAAAGTTTAGTTATATAGGTGTTTCTGAGATATAATTTAGTTGTGGAATATAACATAATTATTCAACTGCAGATACAAGTATTCAATTGAAGATACAGCTGCAGATTCTTGGAATTCAGTATCTTCAAAATTGCCTATTTTCTTCCCTTTTGTAATGTAACATTATATAATTCATCATAGTACATTGTTATGTGTTGTTTGACTTTAGCAGGCCAGTTTGGACAAATCATGAAATTTCACAAGTGTTTCATGTGTATTGTTTGACCTATGCCTCAAATCCTGAAAAACAAAATTGTTCACCTAGCTTTTGACCCATCTGTTACCATTTTCTGCCTAACTTTAGTTGTCATGTTCCACCTCATGATTGTCACATAATATAACAGATCAGAAATGGTAGCTAGCTATTCTCACTACCTCACTCTAGTAGACATGGGCTGAGCTTTCTTTGCTGCCAAATGCTAACTGTTGTACTACCTTTTGATTCCCAAATCGGTTGAAGGACTGACAAAATCATTCAATACTAGGTTTACTTTCTATAATATTTAACTGTTTATAGCCTCAGTCGTCTTTGATGATTTTGGGATAAGTATTTTTGTGATTTTGCAACAATAGTATCTGTGCAGTCTTAAATTGAGTCCAACCATAATGAAAAGAAATTTTTCATAGGCACACTTTTGTCAGGCCGTATTTTGTTATATACACTTCTTAATACAATTAACCACATTCTAACATACCATTTGGGTCACCAAAGTCTTCTCATTTGCTATTGCCTTTTAGTTTAAGTGGATGTTACTCTAATAATATCTTCTTTTTATGGTATTGAGAAGAACTGGCCTGGGTGATGACATGTCTGTACTATTGGCTAGGCTACAAAAAGAATGTACGTACGGAGAGAAGCACCATAGTCTAAGACTCATTCCATTCCTTAATCTATAATTTAAAATATAATTGGTTTATATGATTAATGAAATTGACGCTCGAAGTTCCTTTAGAAAAATGAGATGGTAAGTTATGTTGCAATACAAGTTTACTCAGCAAGTGAGTTTCTTTGTCGAAATTCCGTAGTCGGCGCGCGCGCGCGCGCAAATCACTAGTCAAAACGAATTAATCTCGATACTATCCATAGATTATTGTAAGAAGAGGAATGGCTACATATATATGTATAGCTAGACTAGCGCTGCCGTCCACAGCAGCTTGCATTGCTTCTGCCATCCAACTCGATCGTCGATCTCAATTGTTGCCCACGATGCCTAGAAGAGGGTGTCGCCGGAGCAGGTGGACTTGGTCCTGGCTGCCAAGCCCACGATGCGGACCACCACCAGGCTCCCCGGGCCGGAGGAGCTGCAGCAGCAGGGCAGACAGATATCCGAGGAGCCAATCTGCTTGGGTGGACGAGGTCTTCAGGTGCAACAACCGCATCTTGCGCAGTATCCAGGACGACTACCACAAAAGGATACGTCGAGGTCCAGGTCGACATCCCCGACGACGAGGCAAGCTGAATAATGTCAGCAACCAGGTCGACATTCGATGGTAAATCAATGGCTCTCGTCATTGGTTGAGATATCAGGTCGTTCTCACCCGCCGTGTTCCACGCGTCAGCTATCTATTGTCTCTCGATAAAATATCTCGTCTCTCGAACCCTCCACTCCCTTTGCCCCCCATTCTTACCGTCCATTTCTTCTCCACCCGACGCCACTGTGCAACCCATATTCGAGATTTTTACTGTTGCTGTCTCCTCCCTCGCATCTTCGTGGCCACCCAGGAGGACGGCGCAGAAGCGTGGTGGATGGTGGCGAAGCCTCGCGAAGCACTGCGTCACCCAGAAAAAAATCTCCCTTCGTCCACGCCTCCGCTCCGACTTGCCTCCTCGCCTCTTTCCCCGCCGCCGGCCCTTTTCCCCGGCGCAGCCCCCTCCCCTCCCCCACCGGCGCCCCCTCTGCTCCGCATGGAGCCGAGGAGACAAGCCCTGCACCGCCGCCATGGCCTTCGTGGCCTCTTCGCCGTCCCCGTCGCCCATATCAGTTTCCCGCGGCGGCGGAGCTAGGTCGGAGGTCTCCGGCCGGGGCGGCGGATCCGTCTTCAAGGAGCTGCGGCAGCTCCGCATCGAGCTGCCCTCGGGCGCAAGGGCAGCGGAGGACGACCGCGAGCGGCGGCGGCAGGCCCCGGGCGCCGCGCGGGCAGCCGCAGGCAGTAGAGGACGCACGGCGCGTGGCCAGTGCGCGGGCGATGCGCGGTGAGCAGCGCACGGCGTGCTTGGCACTGCACTGAGTCTGTCAGTGACACAACATAAGCAGCGTCGGCGTGATGGATGTATACGTGGACCGCATGCATGCAAATGGATGCAGATCGAGATGTATCGATCGTTGCTTGCTTTTGTACGCACTGTACATGTGAAATGCATGCGTCTGTTCTCATCGTCACTGCAAGGTACGTATGTGACACCTTATTCTAGCTTCCTCGCTCTCCGGCCTTTTTGCCACATCGATCGATGATCTGAACGTGTGTACATGCCTCGCTTGCTTGTCGATATGGCGGGCGATGATAGGCATGGATGATAGACGATGTCTCTGTCCTAGGAAAGCTAAGGGTGGCGGGATGATGAGCGACCAAATAATTGTGGCTTCCTAGCTTCCTCTCTTGCGTGACCTACCGTCGATGATCGACCTCATCAACACGCAGCCAATCAAGTGCGTGCGTGCTGTAACAAGGACCACGTCGCTTTTGACAAGCTAGCTTGCATGATATGTCAGCAGCACACAGATCATCAAAAGGCCATTCGTGCAATGTTATTATATAATTAACGAAGCGATCGAGCTTGTCAAAAGTATAAGGCGGACACACCTTTATATCTGAAATGACAACAGACGGTACAGTACTATTCGTCGCTTTCGTAAATTTCGTCACTCGGGCCGTCATCAGCCGGGTCCATTAATTTGTACACGCACGCGCGCGCACACACACAGGCGTCGAGTTCTTGACCCTTCCAACGATACATCCCTCTCTGGAGCCACGCGCACCGTGCCCTCTACGTGTTCGCCACTAGTCGCATATATGCCGTTTCAAGTTTGGCAGCTAGCTAGCTAGCTAGCGTTTTCTTGGCTGCTCTAGCTTTTCTAGTTACGACGTACACAGGGGCGGATAGGATCTGGAAGCCTAGGACCAGCCAAAGAAAGTAATGTATCGTCTACACTGAGCCTTAAATAGCTACAGTGTAGAGAAATAATCGGCCCAGCGTCTAGGACCGTGGCCATAGTGACCCTAGACGCTTGTCCACCACTGGATGTACACACTGACCATGGAACCGTACCAATTCATCTCAAATATATTCTCATATCATACTAAGTACCTAGAAGCACAACCATTTCGTTCAGTGCGTGTGCGTGACTAAATAACCAGCTAGGGGAAACACTATATAACTTTTTTTTTGCGAAAGCGAAACAATATATAATATATGCTCGCCAAACGAGAGACTTTATTTTTTTAACCCCGCAAGAGGAACACAAACTGAAACCAGTGTGCGCCTTCAGTCCAGCAGATTTCTAAACCTCCTCCTCCTTTTTTTTATTGAGGGCATATTGCTAAATCTTCTTCATGAAAGTTGTTGTGCTCATGTCCCTTGAGCATCTATCTAGTCAAAATAATGTCATCTTCAGGCAAAACCATTTTTCAACAGATGTGGCAAAAATTATCTTCAAGCATGAATTTTCCATGAGTATCCATAAAGTAATTAAAGACGTACATTTTTTCCGGATATCGGCCATGTTTGGCTGTGTTGGTCAAATTTTTTTCTCTAGAGAATCCTGCATGCATGGAGTATTAAATAAAGTCTATTTGTAAAATCTTTTTAAGGATAGGTGTGACTCTGCGCGACGAATTTAATGAGCCTAATTAACCCATGATTTACTACAGTGCTACAGGAACCATCCTCTAATCATACGATCAAATGTCTCATTAGATAGATCTCGTGAATCAACAGGGGGTTTTATACGTAGTTTTATAAACTGACTTTATTTAATATCCTTAGTTAAGTGGTAAAACGTGTGTATAAAATTTTTTACCCCCAACAAAACACCCCCATAGACCATAGTGGAATGTCAAGATCTTATTGCATACTTTCCCATTTCGACGAGCATATATAGAGGCGTATGGTCATGTATTGTTTTTTCTTCTGGTACCTAGAACAAACAAGCATAAAACATCAATACCAAAAATAAATTTAGAATTGAGGGGGCGCATGGTTTCGAGTTCGACGAGGTGGACCCCTATATATGGATGAACCTCATGAAAACAAAGGGCCAGTCAAAGGCCACGAGCACCTAGCTAGCTGCAACTGCAAAGCTGCCAATGTCACATATAATTGGCGTCAAGGTTAGGTCGACACGTGGTGCGGAAGACGTCGTCGTCCTCGTCGTCTTCGTCCTATCGAACCATTCTTTTGCTTTCATTATCCACGTTCTTCCCCCCTTGCACACGGGTACCTTACGTGGATCCACGCCGATAACTACGTGATCAACAAGGACAAATTAGTCATATGCAAGCACTCCATTAGCTCGAAAACTACTCCCCGCCCAATTGTTTTGTGTGTTTGACGCCGCATACTCTGAAGAATGCATTAACTTAAGGTAATTACAGTACTCGATAGTGATTAAGTAGGTGTGAAAAGGATGCAGTCGCGTAGCAGGCTGAGTTATATTGACGCATGGCATATGCCAATTGTCCATTGTGCCCTTGTACGTCATCCTAATCCATAGTCCACCCAATGCACGCTCTGACGAGCAAGAAGACAAGGGCTTGGCCTCTATAAAACGGAGTCCCAGACCCTCCACCTCAAAAATTTCAAGACTCATGCTTGCCTTCTAAGCACTACTAGATAGTTATCATCTCATCTCCTCCTTGCTTGAGGCTCTCCACAGTAGTCAACATAAACTGTGTGTGTTGACAGTAGAGGTAGCTAGCATTAGCAATCCATTAGCACCTACAGAAACAGCGATCACCATTGTTTATCACCATGTCGAGCTCCAGCAGTAGGCTCCCCAATCTTCCAGCTGGGTTCCGGTTCCACCCCACTGATGAGGAGCTCATCGTTCACTACCTCATGAACCAGGCCTCCTCCATCCCATGCCCTGTCCCTATCATCGCTGAGGTCAACATTTACCAGTGCAACCCTTGGGATCTTCCTGGTAATTAATTGCTGCTATATATCTGACAGTAGCACCACAATCGTAGTTTATACTGACACAGCTTTCAAACGATTTCTTCAGCAAGTTCAGTTTCTGAACCTGACAAAAATTTCCCCATATTCCTCTGTTTTCAGCGAAAGCTTTGTTTGGCGAGAACGAGTGGTATTTCTTCAGCCCGAGGGATCGCAAGTACCCGAATGGCGCCCGCCCGAACCGTGCTGCCGGATCGGGATACTGGAAGGCCACCGGCACTGACAAAGCCATCCTGTCAACTCCGACGAGTGAGAACATTGGGGTCAAGAAGGCCCTTGTGTTCTATGGGGGTAAGCCACCCAAGGGTGTCAAGACTGATTGGATCATGCACGAGTACCGCCTCACTGGAGCTAACAAAACCACGAAGCGCAGGGGATCTTCCATGAGGGTGAGATAAATTTCCCAATATTCTTTTGCAGTTACTTGCACGGCTTGCTGATGACGTACCTATGGTGTTTGCTGAATTGTTAATTTGTCGTGGTTGATTTCAGCTGGACGACTGGGTCCTCTGCAGGATCCACAAGAAGAGCAACAATTTTCAGTTCATTGATCAGGAGCAGGAGGGCTCAACTGTGGAGGAAGAATCCCTCAACAACAACATCAATATTGCAAGTGCAGTCTCCCCCAAGTCTGAAGAAGCTAATGATCATGACCATCAGTTCCATGAGACGACCATGACGATGAGCAAGTCGCTCTCGATCACTGATCTCCTCAACACCATCGACTGCTCAGCTCTGTCGCAGCTCCTCGATGGCCCAGCTGAACCTGAGCCACCGTTAATCTACACAACAACACAGACACAGCAATCACTTAACTATAACAACAACGTAAACAACAGCCACTTCAATTTTCCACAAGTAGACGCATGTTCAGATTTTGTTGCGCCTAATTGCAACGGTCTGAAAAGGAAGCGAGTGATGACCATGGATGGTGCTGAGTCCTTCGATGATGGCAGCAGTAGTTTCAGTAGAAAACTGAAGCTGCCAAGTGATTCAAGGAGCAGCCACGGCCATTTTGGCAGCACGAGCAGCTACTGCAACCAGCAGCTTGTGGACACAAATGGCTTTCAGTACAGCAGCCTGCTGAACTATCCATTCCTCGAGATGCAGTAGTATTATGTGTGTGCTACTATTGCACCGAGATCTTGATCTGAATTCATACAGATGAAATTAAACTTCAATTGGGTCAAACAAACAGAGCTGAGGGGGATGGTCAATTTGAACGTCTCGTTTATACAGCAGACTGGATTCTTGCTACATGTGACCGGAAGTCGGGAAAAATTCAACATTTCTCGAGCATTTCGTTTTCATTTTTTTTCATGTAAAAGATTGTAAATTAGGGGTCGAGGTGTACTACTGAAAGTCACGTGTGGATCAATGAAGGATGACCACGTTTCTTGTACTATATGTGTGTTTGACATGTGCCGTTGGTATCCTTATCCATTTAGAGAGGGTTTAGATCCTACTGGAATATACCTTGGCTGTTTCCCGCTGATCCCGTTGTAGCTACGGATGGATCCGAGAGTACAACACATGCATGCGTAGGCCTTGTCCTTCTGCCGTTGATGCTGCTAATAAGGTTATCTTGACGTGTATCTTAGTCATACTACTCCGATCCATACGCGTGGTCGATCTCTTCTTCAGTTATTCCACATCACATCATTCTTTTGCTCATTTTCGGCGGCGGCGCACGTTGCTCGAATACCACTTGCATTGGTTATATATATATATATATATAAGCATGCATGGTTGGTGATGGTCCACATATGACATGCGCCATCAGCAATTAGATAATCCCTTAGTTGATTAATCCTACCCCATTTGGTTAAGAAAGTCTCCTCATTGGAGACAGCCATTTGTTTATGCGTCCTATAGCTTGTAGCTATCTCCTTTCACACGATCGATCGAACATTAATTTACCTGCAGGACAAGAAGATAATGCAAACAATGCAGCTATAACTTTTGACGGTCTACGCCTCTACAAACTAATCATCCATGCTTAGAAGCAATCACCAAGAAATTAAACTAGTGCAGCATGAAGTCACATGTTATAGAGCCTAAGCATATGGGAGTACGATTGGGGCTTGATTCTGTATTAATCTATGTGCTTGGAAAGGAGTGTCTAAAAAGAGGTGATGACCGATGAGAGTAGATAAGAGAAGAGAGTAATAAGTTCATATCTGCTGGTTGCATGAAGTCATGCCCTAAGACATATCATAGATTATCTCGCTCTAAGCATGCTCACGAAAATCTTTGAAAATTCAAAGTTTTTTGGAGCTTACGAGGATCTTTGAATTGCGCCTGTTGTACGTCAAAAGGCTAATAAAGACTACCTTATCCACTATATATGACACGCATGAGCGGTTGATTCCTTTTCTAGAATGAGCTAGACATTACCATTAATAATTGGTTGCTTTGAGTGGCATGAACTGATGTAGCTGTCCTGATCCTGATTCATCTTGGAGTAATCATGACGATCGAGTTCCTAATGTAATTGGTACTGGTATCTTTGATGAACAATCACATGCTAAAATGGCGCTCTAGAGAGTAACCCGGGCCAAAATTTATATGGGCCATAAATCCCATCAGCACAGCTCTAGGCCACAAATGGGCTGTTTGGGCCGAAAAGTGTGTGGACAAATCGAACCACGGGCTAAAAGACCTTCGCGTGTTGAAGAAATCAACGTCCAAAGATGAGTCGACCAACTCCAGAAGAAATTCTTCCTCTCTCAAAAAAAAAAGAAAAAAGAAAAATAAAAATCTTCTTCAAAACGCATATCCTCGGTTCCGTCATTTGACCTGGCCCTGTATACAGTCCTTTCTCTTCTTTGACTGAAAATCTGTATTGTGGAACAGGCATCATATAGAGGGTAATCATTTCACATAAAGTTACACAACACATGTGGTTTTTCGATCTTTTTAACTACGTGCACATATACCTGCATGGAAAAGTACAACATGACACTTACACCTACCTAAAATATTGTTGGATTACTCCCTCCATACTCATAAAACAAGTCGTTTAGGACAACGAATTTTGACTTCTTAATTTTTATAAAAATATTTATTAAAAACTGACATATGTATACTTGTATGAAATTAAGTACTGTGCAAGACAAATCTATTCATATAGTTTTCACATTTTCAAACTCAACAACTTATTATTCATGATTTATATTCCCAATGTTTGACTGGAATCTTGTCCAAAACGACTTGCTTTATGGATATGGAGGGAATATATTCCAATTCTAGTAGCTAGGTTTATATATATTCAGTAGGACAATCTTGCCAAAGAAAAAACACACGGTCATCTTCTTCCCTCTCGCAATTTGTTTATGTGTCAAGATGATGTTTCACCTTTTTGTACTTCACAGGTGAATCAAGTCAGCAAAAACTGTGCCAAATTTCGACAAACCGTACGGATGGGCTTTTCATCAACTTTCCAATAGCTAGCCTAGCTGCATGGGTCAAGATCGGCTTTGAACGCCGGTTGGCCGCCAAATCACCGGCCGGCGTCGGGAGCCAGCCAGTGAGCCGCCTGATCATCATTTTAGCACTCTGTTCTGGAGGTAGCATGGTCGCATGGATGCACGTGCCCTAGACGGCTAGACGTGAGGCTCTTTTACATTGCCTTATACTACCATATAGTAGTACATGATATAAAGGAAATTCAAGTATGGATAATTTAGTAATTTGCTGCTCCACACGTGCTCTCCGTTCTGCCCCCTAGTCCGGCACGATCGACCAACAGCGAACTTCCGATGTCCTTCATCAGTTCCCTCCCCGTCTAATCCCTGTCGTAGGCGACAAAATTCCGATGAACGCCGGCGCTCAGGCGGCGGCTTGCCAAGATCCCACGAAGGGAGAGGGCATGTGATAATCACGGCAATAAAATTTGATCTGCTGGCCATTGGAAACAACCGTCCGATGTTTATATACTAGTCCTTTTAATCAGTGGTATAGGGCACCGTCTTTTAAGCCTTGTTTAGATGTTAGAATTAGGATGTTGAATTTGGGAGTAAGATGTCACTTTATAATTATTGTGCTACTGTAGCATTTCGTTTGTATTTGTGAAAAATTATCCAAAAATTAATTAATTAGGCTCAAAATATTCGTCTCGCAGAGTACAACTGTCGGTGTCGGAAATGGCCGACACTCTCTACACCGCACAGAAATGCGCTGTGTCTCGTCCCTTGATGGTCGATGCGGAAGCTAACACAAGGACACGGGTTTATCCTGGTTCCGGCCACGGGGCCGTACGTCCAGCAGAGGCGTGCTCGCGCACTTGTATTAGCTTTGCACCGGGGTGCTTGTAGAGGGGAGCTACAAGTGGATGCGGGAGAGGAGAGACGTTCTCCAAGTCCCTGGTTTGTGGTGAGAGTGATTGAGCCTGGTGCCGATATCGGGTGTGTGTTGCTACGTGTTCGTGTCTCAGCGTGAGCCAAGGCGTGCGAACTGTCTCCCTCTACAGGGCTCCTGTCTCTCCCTTTTATAGTTCAAGGGGGAGAAGGATTACAGTCGTGGGCACAGTGCGTACTACAGTGCGAGCTACAATGCGATCTGTACGGTGTATCTTGCAGAGGGGGCGTGCTTGCTTCAGGCGTATCCCTCCCCTGCAGTTTAGTTGAGAATGTCTTTAGGTCCTGTCCGTTGGTACGGCGCTTCTTTGCATCCGTCATGTCAAAGCCTCGAGGGGTCGCTCGGTGCCGCCTCGAGGCGGCAAGACTATCGCTCGGTCCCTCGCTCGAGGGGGGGGGGGGGGGCTCCGTGCCGCTTCGAGGGGTCGCTTGCCGTGGGCACGAGGCTAGCGTGGCGTAGGCCGCAGCCTAGTGTCAGACGCCTTTACCAGTCATGATGACCAGGAGAATATGGCCTGCCCCGCTGGGCCGGTACGGCCGGCTTTTGCCCTGGCGACGGTGTCAGGCCATATTCGTACGGGGCGGCCACCGCCCGAGTGGCCCGATAATCTTCTGTATTCGTCATGGGGGGCCCCTTCCGTTGAGGACGGGGGCAGGTGATGTAGGTGTGCAGCCTACCGTTGCCACAGTGTACGCTCCGTCGCCCGGAGACGTGGTTGGCAAGGGTTAGGAGACCCTTTGCTTGCCTTGCCGGACCGGCAACGCCGTTTGACCAGGGCTCGCCCCCCCGGTCATTGGTGGTTTCTTGTTGGTGGGGTCCCCTAGACCCGCTCGAGGACGTTTCGGCGTGGGAGGCGACGGGGGGGCCTCGGTGAAGCTGTGCGGAAATACGATTGGAGTCAGTGACACCAAGGGTACAGTGCCGCGCATGCCCCGCGCGGCTCTCGCCTGTCCGCGTTGCAGGGGACACGGTGCTCTCAGATCTTGTCAGAGGCGACGTGCAAGGAGGATTTCTCTTTTGACTTCGGCGCCCAGTGCGGGAGTTGGGATCGCCGGTTCCTGCGCCACTGATGAGGCGCTTACTCGAGGGGTCGAGATGAGCTCGAGCGAGGCGGAGCGGGGGTCTGTGGCTCGAGGGGGAGGCGTGGTACCCTCGAGCGAGGCGGAGTTTTGGGCGCGAATGCGTCGTACCCTCGCGGGCCATTGTCGGGCCTAGATGGCCGGTAGCGGGCCGCATGATTTTGCTGGCGCGGGTCCATGTGTTTGCGGGAGGTAGTCTTTGTTGTGCGTTTTTTAGGGTGGTTACCATGATGATTAAGGGACCCCTAATTATGGTCCCTGACAACAACAAAACTGTACAATTAGTTTTTGATTTTATCTACATTTAATACTTCTCGCATGTTATGATATTTTGATGTAATGGAGAATTATTTTTTTTCTATTTGGGAGTTGTTTTTTGAAACTAAACGAGACCTTAGAATCCCATGCTGGCCACAGACGCTGAGAGCCTGATCGAGACGACCTCACAAATTTGGATTGTCCCATCCCAGCCGCGTTCCGGCCATTCCATGCATGGTGGTGGTGTGAACAGCCGTCATTCGATAATTCAGGGATCTCTGATCATTCAACCTGCCATTCGATAGATCTATATGTCAGTCATATGTTTGTCAGCAACTACCAACTAATTTCATTTGCCCACCTGCATTTTTTATAATGTGTACATGCACAGTGGTTGATCAAATACGAAAAAAACATGCATATATAACTACGTATGTATCCATCGGCGCGGGCTGTACACCAAAGAAATGGAAGAGAAATTGACCTGGCATATATAGAAAATATCTAGCACCAATTGGCAAAGACCGGATCCGCCCATGTATATGTCTATGAATGCGCACTGATGGCGACGTGCTCAATTTGTCAAAAGGGATGGCAATTACCAAGAAACAGAGAACCCCAGATGCAACCTCTAATATGTGAGGAAAGTTCTAAATTTTAAACATTTCTGTCTCTATGTGGCCTGAACAAACTCATCCGTCCAAAACTAAAATTTCTATTATGGATATGGAAAAATAATAAGGTGAACCAAAATAAAATTACTGGCCTAAAATCTGTGGGATTTTTATCCTTTGGATCTTCAATCGACGGTTGAGATCATTTTCAATCTATATAAAATACAGCTGGTATAAATCGATACATAGAGAAAACAAACTTATTATTGGTACAAAAATGGGCAAAACCTGAAGGTCAATTTTCCTCAATCCATCTAAGCATACCATTTCTGCTAGCCAGGCCACTAGATTCAATTCTAAGGCCAGTCTCAGTGGGGGTTTCATGGGAGTTTCATGACATTAAATGTGCTGATGTGGCAGAGGAGAGAGAGCGAAGAGTTTCATGGGATGTGAGAGGAGTTTCATCACCATGAAACTCATCTGGCACAGTTACCTAGTTTTTTGTCTAGGTAACCGTGTGATGAAATCCTGCACTGAGACTGGCCTAATCAGCTGCAAGGGGAAGAATTTAATAGATTTATCATTAGAATTGAATCTTCTGTTAAAATCAGAAAGCATCAAGTAAACTATATACTCATATGTTTTACAGCAAGGTTAATCATTACAAAACAAAAAAAAAGGTCATGTGGCCTACCTTAGAAGCCTTCTGACAGTTAGTAGTCCCCTAGCTGTAAATAGCTGTCACTCACACCACCATAAATAAAAAACAGAATTTTAAAAGCAGAATAAGTTACCATACACTGTGCCTCTTATGACACCTCTTAATTCTGATTAGACCTACTCCTAATTGATACATTTTTTATGCTGTCCTAATCAAAATCGAGTGAAGAACTGAAGACGTACTTCCTTACTAGGCAAGCCGAGGCTGGGCTCCTTCCAGAGGAAGATCAGGTCTCACGCGTCTCTCACGTAACTATAAAACTTGGTTTACTCCTCTCTTTCTCCCCTTTCTATTGATCCCCCACCTTTCTTGTGTTCACAAGCTTCCTTCCTCTAGCAAGCTTATTAGCTTCTCTCTGCTTTTCCCCTCTGAGATCCCTGCTGTTCCTAGTCAAGCGCTTGCTGCAGTCCATAGGGTTTCCAAGAGATCGATCATGGTGGAGCGGGGTGTGAAATCAGAGCAAGGAGGCAGCTTGTTCCTCCCTCCCGGATTCAGGTTCCATCCCACAGACGAGGAGATCATCACGAGCTACCTCCTGCAGAAGTTCATGAACCCTAGCTTCGACCCGCGAGCCATCGGGGAGGTGAACCTCAACAAGTGCGAGCCATGGGATCTCCCAAGTAAGTCGATCATGTAACCTATGCTTCCTTGTTCTTCGATCAGTTGCTCCACCGCGCAAACATTTTAGGATTTATTTGAGCTAATTTGATTGATGTTATCCGGCCTCCATGTTAATTGATATATGAACCACAGGCAAGGCGAAGATGGGGGAGAAGGAATGGTACTTCTTCGTGCACAAGGACATGAAATACCCGACGGGGATGCGCACCAACCGCGCCACAAAGGAGGGCTACTGGAAGGCCACCGGCAAGGACAGGGAGATCTTCAAGGCGTCAGCTTCTGCCGATGGAGGCCGCCGTGAGCTGGTAGGGATGAAGAAGACGCTGGTGTTCTACATGGGCAGGGCCCCCAAGGGATCCAAGACCAACTGGGTGATGCACGAGTTCCGCCTCGAGGGCAAGTCCAAGAACAACAACAGCAACCTACGCTTCGATCCCAAGGTATATACGTGTTCAAATACTTGTACTACCCGTGTTGCAAAAATGATTTGCTACTTTTTTCATCAGCTTGTTAACATGAGAGTTAACTGAATTCCAATTCTGTTTTGTGTTCACTGTTCAGCATGAATGGGTCGTGTGCAAGGTGCACCACAAGAATGGGGAAGCGAAGAAGAAGCCCGCCGAGGAGTACTCTGCCGGGACGCCCAACGTCAGCTCATCAGTCGTTTCAGATGACGCCGTCGAAGGAGGCGATGAGTTTCTCGACTCGTTGATCATCAATCCCACCGCCTACTTCAACTCCGGTGCCAGCAGTTTGCCCGTTTCTTCAACCGCCGCGGGAGTTACGACGAGTAGCTTCGTCGACCTTCCTACTGACTACAGTTTCAACGACACAAGAAGCATCATCAACAACCTGCACCAGGTGGCAGCCGCCAATTCAGCAACTCCACCAAGCAGCACTAGCAGTTACAGCTCCTCGTGGAACATGCTTCATCACGCAGACCATGATTATTATCAGGCAATGGGAAGCTACAACCTGCATCACCAGGCAATGGTGGCGAAAGCTCTAGGAGGGGGCGCCACTATTTCTCCAAATTTCGCTGGTGGTTTGCCGAGTTCGTCGGTGACAGGAATTGTGCAGCAGAATTCACTGGGCATGCCGCAGCAGAAGCTGGGGAACTACAGGGAAAGTTATGTCACTAATCTTACAAGTAGTGCTGCTGGTGCTTCTACCATTGGACCAGCTGCTAAGAATTTAGGTGATGGGCTAGTGCGCTACTAAACAGATGATAGGGCCACTATACAGAATTTAGCTAGTGATGATCGTTGTAGTTATTTTGTGGCAGTTTTTTGTCGGTTGCTTAATTGATTCAGTTAGTTCTTCGGACACAGAGAGATCATATATAGTGTTTGTTTTAGGGGTTATAGAAATTTACAGGAAAAATATAATGTTTGTTTGTTGGTGAGAATTATCTCCTTGTGTATGGTGCTGATGTTTTTATGCATGACACATACTATAACTTGCTACAGAGAGAGATATATGCATTATATCTTCTTTTATTATGTACCACCACCGATTCTCCTTTTGAAACCTGGTACTACATACATTTGATTGGTAGACTATGAGAAAGAACATGCCACCTCATCAGTTTGGCACTAACTAAAGACGAAGGCGCGCGCTCTTGTAATCTTGGCGCTCAAGTCAGGATCGGCAGTGATCTCGATGTCTACAGCTTGGTGCAAGCTAAGTCTGTCAGAGACGGTGCGGCCCCGATGGATTGGATTCATCAGAAAAATCACGTGCCGCCAGCTAGGTCGGTACAGCAAGTTGGACGGCGCATATGCATGCAGAGTCCACATGGTGACGTCACGTTCCATTAGCTTTACAGAAATGAAGGAGCGACCAACAACAGAAAGCGCGTGTAGCTATATAGATGTTACTCATGCCAGCGTGCGCTGCTAGTAGTAACCAATGCATGCCAGCGTATTATCCCTCTCTTGCAACTGCATTCATCAACGGTCATGCATGTGACTTGCTTGACACTTCAGCTGATCGATCATTTGTCTTCTCTGGCCGAGTAGCTGTTTGTGCTGAGACTCAGAAACAATATATAACTTTGCCAATTTTCAACAGTTTTCTTTGGTACAGATGGATATGCATAAATATGTGTTTACACAGCGCAGATTATCATGTGCAAGTTACACGATAATAATGATCATTCATCTTAAATCATTCAACAATAATCTGTAATGCCTGAATATAATTAAAGAGACGCATAAATAATAAAACTAACTCAGAGCTGTTAACTATGATTGCCGGGAAAGCAGTATCAACTGAAGTTAAGTTTCCAAACCCAAGGCATCCAGCTTGTACATGACAGATGGAGCATGCATGGTTGAAAAGTGTGCACACTGAGAGTAAAAGATTAATGGTAATCACCTTTTCTACCAGCAACTCTCTGCAACAAAAGCCGGTGCAAGTTCCATCGTCGCTGTGTATCCCATCCATTTTCACGTGCTACTGTGCTAGCAGTATGCATGCCACGTAGTACTAGTAGGGCATGGTCCTTTACTCCTTTTAGCATCAGCATCTGTCATGCATCTCCTTTGGTGACATGCATACCTTCAATAATTTTTGGAAGAATTCCGCGTCGATCTGAATTTCTATAATGTTCTTTCTTGCAAGTCATGTCTTGCAGGATACTCTTCCGGCATGCATGGTTCCTCAGAACCTAACATGCGCTGATCTGGCAGCCTGCGTATGGCCAAAATGTCGTCGTCAGCACCGACCATACGAAAATCTAGAGCGAGTACGTGCATGTTGCCTTCAACAATTTTGCTCCCATTTCTCTCTGCACGTCATTTTCAGACCAGTATCAAACCGGCCGGTATCTATCAATCATAGATAGTAAGCATGGGATGATGTATCTAGATCATCAATCTCTTGGCGTGTACATGCTACACGGTCGAGTATTTCTATCCAGTGTGTTGCGTATTGAACAAGTGGCAGAAGAAGCTGGATATATGAGGATGCTGGTCAACAAAATAAAGAGACAGAAAGTCGCGCAACAGCAAGGAAAGGGCATGCAAAAGTGCAAAACAAAAAGGGCAAGGGAAGACTCTTTCATGCTTTCATCTCAGTGCTCCATGTGCTACAGCTGATGGTGAGATGTAATGCTAAATCATCGGCAGCGGCTTGTACTAGTAGTATCCTTAGTTCGTCGTAATTTACTTGCAATTGTAATGCATTTCGTTTGCACCAAATTTGCTAGCTCATATGAGCATGATTACATATCTATCCGGTTAACAAGTGGTTAGCTAATTTCCTCCTTTTTATATCAATCATCACTGAGAAAAAGTAATATAGGCCCTTTTGGTTTGCTACAGATCAATTCATAGTTGTACAACTTGAGTTTGCATTTACCTCCATATTAACGAGGAAAAAGAAAGCATTTTATATGTGCAGGTGCCACAAATTTCCAGGTGCTTGAGTTCTAAGCCAAAGCCAGACAGGACCCCCACAGCATAAAGGACAAGTTGACCCCAGAGAAAGACTCGAAAGCATTTTAGAAGCAGAATTATTGTTGTGTTAAGTGATCACTTGCGCGATAAGCTCGCCATGACAGTAACCTCACAAGTGAAAGCTACAAAAGTGTCTTTTAATGGTGTCCTAATCAGCCAAGTTGCTAGATATCGACAGAAATGGTCGAAATGGTCTAATAGTACTTGTTGATTGATTCGTTACCAAGTAACGAAATGTGGGGTCCACACGGGATCCTGAATAGTAACTAGCCAGACAATAAGCAAACATCTTCGTCAGGGATAAGGATCAATGCATTGCAGTCTCACCATAGATGTTAACAGCATAACCAGACACAATTCACAGTATCAGTTGAGGCACAAGATGTAAATAGACGTCACACATGTTTAAAGTATAGTACCTTCTGATCTCAAAGAAATAACAAGATTTCATTTTTATTTTGATCCACAGTGCCATCTTATTGGGTACCTGAATTTCAGGTTATTCACAGAAAACACTGGAGGCAATGCTATCTCTGGTACAGCACAAGCCGCCTCGCTCATGTATTTGCTTGCTATTATAGCTCATCTAGATTTCCGTAGACACATGAGAAGTAATATTACACAAAAAATTGAGCACGTTGTAAATAACGGTTGCCCAATAAAATACACAAGGCAATTCAGGACAGGAAACTAACAATATCCACAGTGCAGACCAACAAACATCGGTCTTTTAACTCCTTGCGCCTCACCAAGCTCCCATATCCTGTGTTAAACTGTCATTAAGATTCCTGGGGAGCTTCGAACCTCGAGGGAGTATCAATTCCCATCATACACATCAGTCCTGATATCAAGATGATAAGAAACACTATGCCCTGCACATAGTAGTTAAGTGTGAGAAAATAATGCAAGACATGGTACACCGGCATACAATCATTTTACAGGAGAGCACACATTTCAGAATAGAGATAGCCAGTAGGGAAACAGAATACAAGTAACAACTTACAACAAAAGTTCCTTCCAGAAGACTTGATTTGACTAAGCACTCCCCATCACATTTGCCCAAACCAGCTTTACTAGTATTGGTCTTCTCGGCAAGATACCTGCCTAATGGCAGGTCGGAAGTTTTTTCCAGTAAACCAGATGGTTGAGAAGCATAAAGAATAGTAAATTTAGCTCCAGACTTCTTCAGCATGTTGACCATCTCAGAAAGCAACTCTCCTGCAGTGACGTAGTACTAAATTAGCCTTCAGCTGTGCAGTTATTAAAAGTAAAGGAGCAATGCTAGTAGTCTTATCCTAACCTTCTGATTTTGCAGGGTCTAAATCCTCGAAACCACCACTGCAGATGACAACCAGATCGGTCTGTCCACTTGGGTTGTTTCCCACACGTGACATCACTAGGTCCTGTGATGTACATCTTGTCATGTACAGAACAAATATAGCACCGAAGAACAAAAAAAATATATAACTTACACGAATAGAGTCTATGCTGCGATGTTTCTTCAGATCTTGACCAGTTACAGCACATGTGTCTGTGTAGGTGACACGATTTGTTTCAAAACCACTCTTACAATTCTCAGCAAAGCCAGACAGCAACAAATTCTCCAATTTTTCATCATCTGTCATGGAAACATAAGGGAATGCCATGGAAAACTCTGAACTTGTGAAGGAGTGCTGCAGGAAGCATATAATTATAAGCCATTGAAATCCAATGCTTCAGTTAAACAGTAACAGTGAGAGTGAGGGGGAGGGAGGAATGAGTCCCTATGATTACCTTCAATGTATCTGCTAAAGCTGGATCAACTTGCTTATCTTTAGATATGTCTGATGATTGTAGCTAAGGAAAAAGGAACAAGTCAATGGTTGGTGAAAAGTGAAACCTGAAGCAATTGCTGTCTTAGTAATAACTTCATCATATACAATGTTGAATTTGCTAGTTTTATGGCTTCATGGAAATAGCAAAGCACTATTTATGTCAACTTTTAGTTTCAATTTTCTGAACAAGCACTGCTTCAGTTTTCAAAAGTATTGAATTCAAACAATATTTGCACAAGGAGATAATTTAGAAGTGGTAAAAATAGATGAGTATCAAATAAGTACCTTTGAGCCAAGAAAAACAATGGCAACATCAACATTCTTCTGAGCATCCTCCTTTGAACACTATGAATGAAATCAGAAATCACAACATCAGGGAACTGACTAAACCTGTTTCAATCCAAGAGCTGACAAATCAAAAGAAGTTCATGAGAGCTCAAGTTTCACCAATGGGGATACTTACCATCAAGTCGGACCATCCACCTTCCTCAAGAACAGACTTAGCTAAACTCTTTGGCGACACCGTCTGATAGTGGACTACTTCCTTAGCATTATCGGAACGGAAACTGGATGGTAAAGGTTGATGGAATGTTAGTAAATTCGAGAGTAGTGAACTGACATGTGCTTCCTAAAACTAATAATTTGAAGATACAGGAAATATTTGAGATGAGCTAGTAAGTTTGGCTCAAGTCAGCAACTAAGTGAACTGATAAGACAAAAAGGTTGAGGAAGGTATCACCGGATCTGTTAAGCTAAGCCACTGAACTCATGTCACGGAGTAAGACTGATTAGGAACAGCAGAGCATAGGAATAGTATTGCATCCACGATCAGAATAAGAAACCAGGTGTGGCATACTGACATGTAACCTAGGTAGAAAGTGTTCAGTGTTTAAGACGTATTACTTGTGCAAAAATCTCTGATAAAAGAAACTCTGCATTGCTAAGAACTAGTCATTGTTCTGTTTAATTGACTTCGTGGCTTCAAATTCCATTGCAATTTAGAGGCTAAAAGTGGTCCGATAAAAAATTAAGAGCCCAAAAGTAACCCCAGTTCATACTCCAGGTACCAAAATTAGGGCATACAGTATTTTCAAGTATGGGCCATAGTATCCCACAACGTGCACTATGCGACATCAAAATACAAAAATTTCCTTAAATCTTTCAACTTTTGAGAAGTGCATTCATTTTTTGTTTTCCCTAGGCCTAAAGTATTAGTGTTGATTTTCAATCAAAACATTGAACATGCTTTTCCAAAATTAAATGAAAAAATCATCTGATACAATATGAAAATGTACAAATCAATCTGCCCTAACCAGCTGTTTCCTCCCAATGAGATGTTCTATGGAATAGAAGCCGACAGGCAAAGTAGGGCATTCTAACACATGAGCTAATTATCCCATTGGTTGGACCATCTTCTAGTTAGCAATGTATTTAACAAGGCTAAAATAACGAACAAACTGCAAATGAAGGAACCATTCCATGAATACATGTGTGTCATGACAATTGTTGGTACGCTGATGCACAATCATTATCTACTTTCTAAGTGAAGCAGAACAACCGAAACCCCCAACATTAACACCACGCATCTTATCTAGCACGAGATCTCAAGGTAGGGACGGAAAAGATAAGCTCAACGAGTTACCCACCCGTAGTTCTTGGGCGCCCAGAGGAACGCAGGCGCCACCACCGTCGCCGCCGAGGCCACCTGCGCGGCGACCAGCAACACCGCCAGCACCGCCCACGCCGCCGCCATCTGAACGAATCGAATCCAGCCGATCGCCAAAATAGATGCAAAAAATTTGAGGAAAATTGACGAAACAAAAACTCGATCCGGACAATTGAGCTCAGAGATCTCGGAAAAATCTTACCTTTCGGCGGAGGAGGGGATCAAAGATTGGGAATTTGTGCTGCCTCGCTCGGTTTGGTTCCTCTTCTCTGGGTCGCCGTGGCCGCGATCTGAATCGGTATCGGCGTATCGCTGATTCTGGAGGCGAAGGGGGCCAGCACGTTGTTTGTTGCAACCATGCTTAACTCCTGAGGCTGACGTGTGGACCCAGATATCAGAGGCTGTCTTACGTGTCCTGAGGCTGACGTGCGGGCCCAGATATCAGAGGGCGTTGATGTAGAGTTTATATATACTGCAGCAGCGTCACTCTCAAAAGAAAAAAAATGGCCAGGTGGTAGATGTAAAATCATATGCTGTACGGTGCACCGTGCACACGGTGACACAGAGATGAAGACGCAGCGAGTAGCAGCAGATGACAATTCGGAACGATTGGCTGTGAAGCCAGGTGTGGGATTGTGCACAGGACAAACAGCACAGCCTGACTCTTATCTGCAATGATCCACACATAACTGAATCGAAAGCAACAGACCAATTCATTTCGCAAGCAAAAGCAAGGGCTCTCGAGCCCATCCCCTCCATTTCCTCCCCTGCTGCTCCCAGCAACGCCTGATCCGATGGAAGCTGCAGCGGCCACTACAACCTCCCTGGTCCTCTTCTCCACTGCTCCCAGGAGATCATCGTCACTAACGAGCTTGCCTTCCCCCTCGTTGCTTCGAGCTCCTTGCAACAGCTGCTCCGTCGTCTCCACTGCAAAGCAGCAGAGTCTGGTTTGCCTGGCTGTGCCATGGCTGAACAGCAAGAGGAGCAGCACCCTGAGGTGTTATTCCAGCCTCGCTGATGGCCCATCGACCGCTGGTTCTTCAGTAAGATGGGTTCTTGATCCTGCAGGTTTGCTACAGCCTACTACATCACTGATTCCTGCATTTGTTTTCATAGTAGATCGAAAAGTATGTCCTGTACATCTGCAATTTACCACTAGTTGCGGTCCTAAACATTCTTCTCGTATACTTTACCAGCTAGTATATATCAGCTTATTGTTCTTCCAGAGTGTTGTCAGTAGTTTCTCGAAAAAACCATGTGTTTCTCGAAAAAAAGAGTGTTGTCAGTATTCAATGGCCATGGCCTGCATTTGCCGCATGCCTTCGCCCCGCTGAAACGGTTATACTTGGAAAGGTTGCCGCATAACAATACTCGCTCAGATGCACTTTGCATTGTCAATTTCAGGCGACGGCGATTGGCGCCACATCGGCTACAAAGTTGCACGCCCCGGCGCGTTTGAGATCGCCTCCGTATGTGCTGTTTGTTCGTCATCGTCATCCTCTTTGTAGATTGTACACTGAACAACTAACTGCCAAACGTTACTGAACACCTTTTTTTGAATATAAGTTAGGCCTGTTTAGTTCTAAAAATCAACTCCCAAATACACTATACAAAAAGAAGATTCTCCATCACATCAAAACTAGCAAGGTGGCCCGCGTAAATTTACGCGGGTAGCTAGTTATTTGATTTCTTTTAACTTAAATACAATTTTATTTAAATATCCGTTGTTATATTATCAATACGGTTTGTTCAAGTGTGCCCAAACTAACGTATCATTTTTTATCATCATGTATGTGCCACATGATATGAAACAATATTTGACATTAATTCTTTGATCAAATTATAATTTTCTTATTTATTTAATTTAAAATTTAACTATTTATTTATTCTCTTTAAGGATTAATATAGATTGTTAGATCTTACAAAAAAATAGTGTGTATTATTTTTATTTCAATTAATATGGTAATAAGATTATATTATTAAGATTAACTCCATCAATACCTCTCAAAACATACTCTCAAAATATTAAAAATATTAAAAATAGGTAGGGACTTCCCCTGCCGACTTCGGTAAAAAAAAACACAGACTCTCCAAATACTAAATGGAGGCTACCTTTATTTTTTAAGGGCCACAAAAATGCTACAACTCTAGCAATAGCCCTCATAAATATAAGGCTTTCTATAGACCTGGAAGCCTCCCATAGGGGGGTAAAGTAGAGGCCGGCTGGAGTTTAACTTTTTTCTGGACCCTCTAAACTCGGGAGAGGGGCTTGTTGGGTCTGCCGGAGTGCACCTTTTTTTACCCTCTAAACTTTGGACAGATGCTTGTTGTGTTTGTTGGAGTACAACTTTTTTTAGACCCTCTAAACTTTAGATAGGGGTTTGTTTGGTCTGATGAAGTTGCTCTAAGATAATGGATTGTGTGATCTAACATTGAGGTAGTGATCGTGGGTAAGTGAATAAAGTAATTCATATAACTTTACATATACAAAATGTTACTTGCTGACATGAGATACTCCATTCCTCAACGGATATGCGAACTACCTTGATGAACTTGCAACAGCGTAACACGTTATGATTAGATTAAAGTAGAAACCTTCCACAAAACATAATGCTGTTTGGATCGACTCCCTCCACAAATCAGCGGTATGATTGGTAGCCTAGCTTACTGCACAAATCAATTATCAGAATGCCATAGCATAAAGGAAAGCTTAAGGACGGAGAAAAATCAAATATAGAGGGTAATTAATCACACATGAAAATATTATCCGAGAAAATATTATGAGAAAAATAATTCTACTTTGCTAGTTATGCAATAAGAACTTAGGCTGCAGTAAACAATGGGTGACTATCACGGTTATGGATTAATCTTTTGCCTTTCTCCTCCTCCGGTAAAAGATGGAGTAATATATAGACATGGCTGATGCCTGATCTAATGAATGATCGACAATAGTTTACAGTTGCATGATTATATCGGACATTAAGAGAAGCATTTCTTTGCCCATGCTGTTGTTACTTAACTTCTATGTCAACACATGTGCATGGCAAGCGCGTCCATCATCAAAGTTGTACGACACCTCAGTTTTTTCACTTTGTTTTTCCTGAATCTCCTCCTTATTACACTAACTCGTTAACGAAGACCATCAAACGGGTTCGAGTGTAGTCAAACAATTTGATAATCTTCTACTTGCGTTAGCAAAGACACTGAGTGCCGAGTGTGGCCATGGTGCTCAATCCCGGCAATGATTCGCTTACTTCGAACAGGGAGAATTGTTCTCTCCTGCTGTGCTCATAACCTCGTTGAACGCCCTAAATCCGAGCACCTCTCATGAGGTACACGTGCAGATCGACGTGTTGTCCTCCGCTCATTGTTGAACATTGCCTCTTATATAGTGGAACGTGGTAGGACACATAAGGCTTCAGTCTGTCCCCACTCGTCGTACTCTATTATCATCCTCTAAAATAAATATTCTTGTCTAGTCATTGAGATTCTCCTTTCTATATCAATTTCTTGTGCACCCGTTATTCTATATATCTCATAGTCTATACCAACTACCAACACGTGAGCCCTCCCATCTCTTTTTATCCTTTTCTTTCACTGGCGCCATCACTCCCCCCACCACTCTATCTCTCTCCCTTTATCTCCCCCCTTTCTCTAGCGGTGGTGGCGGCGGCGAGGGGTGCCATTCTCCTCGGTCGGCAGCCTTCAGCCTTGAAGGTCTCTCGTTACGCGCGCAGCGGACAAATGCCGAACTCCGAAGGCACGCGAGCGGCTCCTGCGGCGGTGATGGGGATGGACGATCGCGCGGCGACTGCTAGGACTCTCGCGGCGACTGCGAGGACTCCCGCGGCGACCACGGACGGCCGCGAGGTGGCGGTGGAGGGCTCTCACGGCGGCGACGATGGGGATGGACAATCATGCGGCGACTGCGAGGACTCCCGTGGCGGCCACGGACGAACGCATTGCAGCCTCGGACGGTCGAACGACTGCGCCGGCGGAGGTCTCCCGCGGCGGCCTCGGACGGCCGCACGACGGCGGCGGAGGGCTCCCGCGCCGGCTGCGCTGAAGGCCTTTGGCCATGCGCGGAACGGACGGGCCTCGAATTCCGAAGGCGCGCGAGCGGCTCCTGTGGCGGCGACGGCGGCGGACGATTGCTCGACGACTGCGAGGACTCCCGCGGCAACCACGAACGGCCGCGCGGCGGAGGTGGAGGGCTCCCACGGCGGCGACGATGACGAAGGATCATGCGATGAATGCGAGGACTCCTGCGGCGACCACGAACAGCCGCACGACAGCCTTGGATGGCCGCACGACGGCGGCGGTGGAGGTCTCCCGCGGCGGCTTCGGACGGCCGCACGGTGGCAGCGGAAGGCTCCCACGACGGCGGACGATCGCGCAACGACTGCGAGGAGTCCAGCTATGGCCACGGACAGCCGCGCGACGGCGGTGGAGGGCTCTTGAGGCGGACGATCACGCGGCGACTGCGAGGACTCCCGCGGCGGCCACGGATGGACGGGCTGTGGCAGTGGAGGGCTCCGGCGGCGGCCTCGAACGGCCGCACAACGACGGCAGCGATGGTCTCCCACGGCGGCCTCGGACGGCCGCACGACGACGACGGAGGGCTCCCGCGGCGGCTGCGCTGAAGGCCTTTGGCTGCGCGCGGAGCGGACGGACCCGGAAGTTGAAGGCGTGCGAGCGGCTCCCGTGGCGGCGACGGCGGCGGACAATCGCGTGCCCTCTGCGAGGACTCCCGCAGCGCCCACGGACGGCCGCGCGACGGCGGTGGAGGTCTCCCACGGCGGCCTCGGACGGCCATACGTCGGCGGCGGAGGGGTGGCTCCGAAATAATATATCTCATATTATTTATTTTTATTTATCTATTTATTAATCATATTTGTTCTAGATTTATTGAATTAATGTGGATCGTTAGATCTTCATAAAATCCGACGGTATATATTCTTTTCTTTTTTTGAATTAACGGAATAACATGGACCGTTTGTTGACACCAAAAAATTAGCACCAGGAAGAGGATGACATGTGAGCCGGATTTGGTGGAAGGATGCCATTCGGCTAAAGGGCTTTCTCTGAAGCATTCGGCAGAGATGCTCTGCGGTCGGGAACGCGTCGCCATTCGGTTAAGGGGTTTTCTCTGAAGCGTTCGGCAGAGATACTCTGCGGTCGGGAATGCGTCATCATTCGGCAGAGGCATTGTTCCGCAGGCGAAGAATGGTAGCGTTCGGGAAGACATGATGACGTGGATCAATATAAGGAAAAAGGCCGGTTCGAACAAGGAACGCAATATGGGCACGAAGATTCGTCATTTATTTTTAGAAACAAGTATTATAGTCGTGTCCGACTAGGAGTTATATCAAAACCTGGGTATAAATATGAACCCATGGCAATTGTAAAAGGGACCAATCGAATCAATCATACAACAAACCGGCCCCGTGCCAACATCGAGTCCTTTAGTCGAGTCGTCGAGTTCTTCGAGAGGAGTCATCGATCCGTCGACCTCCGTAAGTACCGGCAACCTTGTATCATGCTTAGTATCATGCGGTGGATTTAAGCCTTGATGCAAGTAGTCTTGTTACCATGCTTAGTATCATCCGGTGGATTTAAGTTGTGGTCTCAAGAAGGTTCCTCTGTTAGGTCATGAGCCATGCGGTGGGCTAAGATCTAGTATGGACCAAGTTATCGGCTCTGTTAGATTTCGGCAAGATCTAACAGATTCATTAAGTTACCCCGTGTTGCTTCGTTTTTACTCTGTGCTTAATTCATGCAACACTCCTTTGCCCAATCTAGGTCGGTTAGAATCGGCTCTGCTTCACGATGCGATGACTCATCCCCTCATAGCCGAATCCGAAACCGACCTAGGTTGCCACGCGTCGCGGGTTCGAACTTGTTGGTATCGTGTAGATCTTGACAGAACCGGGTATCATGCGGTAGATGCAGGTTTTTGGGTCGTCTTAGAGCTAATCATCCGGTGGATTAGAATTCGATTCGATCTGATAGATTTATCTTTATCGATTAAGTTTGTTCTTTCGCCGCGGACCCCGATTCGGCTAAGCAGCCGCATTCGGCAGTGCTCTCACGAGTGAACGTGTTCGTGGGTTTGCAAGTGGACAATGAATGCTTTTAGCCTTTCACGATTAGATTGTATCATGCGGTGGATTGATTTAATCTGATTGGTGGTGTGGCCTCAAACGAGTTGTATCATGCGGTGGATTAACTTGTTTGTTGCCATGCTTGACGGGTGCTGCTTTCGGCCTATGTATTCTTGTTTACTGCGGATTTATGGTCATGCTTTCGCCCTTTTATTTATCAATTATGCTTTGTTTCTCGTTAATCGGCTATGAGTATGCGTTACAATGTTCATTCGGTTGAAAGCCGATTTTTCGTCATGCTTACGTCACGCATTCGGCAGTGCGCTCCCTGCGTGCCTTGCCGATTGCCGAATGAGGCTTTAACTGCCGACAGATAGCTTACATGCTTCTACTGATCTTACGTCATGCTGATGTTGTGCGTTCGGCAGTGTGATTCTTACATGCTTCTACCGGCTGCCGAATGATATTCTGAGTAACGACAGATAGCTTGTCCGTAGCTATATGTCTCTCGAGATTGGCTTCAATGCCGCAAATATGGAACTGTCTGGTCTCACCCGGCATGTTCCAGGTTTTGATCTAAACGTTTTTGTCCCTTTGTTAGTTTTCAGGCAAACTGACTGGCACGCTTCCGGATTCAAAAGCCCGGGCCACGTGTGAAGCCAGCTAATTCGGCTTGCTGTGTGCTTGGCGTGAGGTGCGGATTTTACGTCAACACACTTTTTGGCACGCCCGGTGGGACTCTTCAAGTTTACAAGATGCCTGAGTTGAGCGACATCATGGACGTTACTTTGGAAGAATTGTCTGAAGAACATCAACAGATGGTAAAGGCTGCTGCTGACCAATTCATTAACAAATGTTTACTATCTTTCGCCAAGAACAGGAGTGGTGCACCGTTTCTCAAGTCCGATTTGCCAAGAGTTCTCCTTCCTGGGCAGTCTGATTTTACTAAAGAAGAAGAGAGGGAGAGATTCTCGGGCTTGTTATACAAAGCTTTGGGGGAAGCAATGACCAATCACAATGCTGCGTTCTTGAACAGTTTTCGACATATAATGGTAAGCATTTTTGGTCAGCATGTGGATAAACCCTTCGAGCAGATACATGGGCAATTGGGTGGCCCGACATACTTCAATGTTCAAGCACCAGTTCAGAAACCACATGGTAAAGGAAATGCTGATGGAACTGGAGGTTCTGGTACTAAAGATACAAATGGACAACCGATTCGGCAAGATCCTCAGCCTGCACTGCCGAAAACTCGCACATACGGTGATATGGCATTCGGCACCACAGGGAATCCGCCTGCTTCTGCTTACAAGATATCTCCCTTGAACAACAGACTGCAGAGGGATTTATATGGAAACGGATATTCAGAGTTTATGGATTACAATGCTATCGACGCTCTCCCGAATCCTGGGTATGTTGGTACTGCAGGCATGCTTGCTGGGAGACCAGGGAATCAAGATACCAGTATTGACCTCATGGTGCAAAAAATGACCGATGTTTTGCAAAATCAATTCGGTCTGAAGCCTAAAAATCAGGGGTACATGTACTCGTCTCCTTTCCCGGAATGGTACCAAAGGGTATCATTGCCGAATAGAGTCAAGGTGCCTACAGAGTTTACTAAATTCTCAGGACAAGATGATACTAGCACTGTGGAACATATAGCTCGATATCTGATGCAGCTTGGAGAAGCTTCGGCAGATGAGGCTTTCAGAATCAGATACTTTCCTTTGTCACTGACGGGTCCAGCTTTTACATGGTTTGCTTCTTTGCCTGCTCAGTCGATTTGTACTTGGAAAGACCTGGAGCAGAAATTCCATGCTCATTACTACATTGGCAGTACCGAGAAAAAGTTGGTTGATTTGACCAGCTTAAGGCAGAGGAATAATGAAACACCTACGGAGTTCCTCAGGAGATTTAGGGAAACAAAAAGCATGTGCTTTTCTCTGAACATACCTGATGACCAGCTGGCTGGTATGGCTGTAGCTGGCATGCTGCCTGCCATTCGGGAGAAGCTATTCGGGATGGAGTTTGATGATCTGGGCCAGTTGTCGCACAGATTGGCCTTGATGAGTAACCAGGCATATGGTTTCAAGAAAGATGCCAGATTTGCTAAAAATAATGATGTAGCTGACATCTATAACCAATTCCTTGAAAGAGCAGATCAAGAAGATGAGTATGAAGATAGCGAGGAGATAGCCGCAGCAGAGATAGTGTGGAGCAAAGAACCAGTTACAATGGCTCAAAGATGGATCAAACAGATGAAGGGAACATATGATTTTGATGTGACTAAGGCGGACAAATTGTTTGAGTTCCTGGTGAAAGAAGGCCGAATCAAATTGCCAGAGGGGCATTCTATGCTTCGGCCCGATGGAGTGAAAGATAAGAGGTACTGTGGGTTTCATGATAGAAATTCTCATTCCATTAATGAATGCAGAGTCTTTAGGATGAGGATTCAGAAAGCTATCCAGGAAGGACATCTGAAATTCGACAACAAGATGAAACTGGACAGTAACCCTTTCCCTCAGAATATGATCGGGTTCTCGGTTAATATGGTGAATGCTGTTCCATCTGGAGAAAAGGGAAGATTGAAAGTTTTAACCTCAAACAGGGCAAGACAGGATGGTTCAGTTGATCCCACTCGGCAGATCACAATTGAACAGATTCGCCAGAAAGATCTTCGGTTCCCGAATAGCCGATTTGAAGTGGGAGAATCCTTTAAACCTAGAGTTACTACACGTATTCTCCTCAACAAATGGCAGCGTCAGCAAGAAAAGGAGCGTTTTCAAAGGCGTGAATACGAGGAGGAGAAAAGAAGGCGCGAAGAAGAAAGGTTTGAGGAAGAACAAGAAGAGTATGCTCGAGAGCAGGAACGTGCGCATTGGGGGTGTGCATTCTTCAGACACTGTTGGAACGAAGGTTTGAAGCTTCCCACACGGAATAGTTGTCCTGAATGCAATAATAGGTATGATGAATATAGGCAGGGAACTGTCAATCGCCGATCTGTCCATGAAAGAATTGGCAGAGTGCATCCTAGTGATGATCGGCGTTTTAATGATCAACCAAGAAAGAGACACGCTGATTACAAGTGGTTTGATCGTGAAGAAGAAGAAGATCATGCTTATGTTTGGCAAGAAGGACAATGGTGCCCACCTGGTTTGAAGAAGAGCCAGAAGAGAAGAGTACAGCGCCTGAGGAATCGGGAATTGAAGCAAGCAAAGGTCAAGGTGAAATCAATATGGCTCCCAAAAGACAGGCCTGACGAACATGGTCATTCGGCTCCTACATGTATGGTATGTTTTCTGCCGAATGAATTCATGGCTCCAGCTAACCAAATTGTACAGGAAGAGATATTGTCCGATATAGATGATGCCGAACGATTTGGGTTAATGGCACAATTGATGTTGAACAAACAAGCTGTTTTTGAGAAGCCAGCCCAGAATCGGCACATGAAGCCACTGTACTTGAAGGGATATGTTAATGGCAAACCGTTGACCAAGATGTTTGTCGATGGAGGAGCTGCTGTCAATGTAATGCCATATACCACATTCAGGAAGCTTGGTATGGGCCCTAGAGATTTGACACCAACGAGCATAATTCTAAATGATTTTGCTGGAAATCCTTCGGACACCAAGGGATGCGTGCACGTTGATCTGATGATTGGGTCCAAGACTCTGCTTACGACTTTCTTTGTCATTGAGGGCAAAGGGGCATATAGCTTGCTGCTTGGAAGAGATTGGATTCATGCAAATTGTTGTATTCCATCTACTATGCATCAACAGCTTATTCAGTGGATAGATGATGAGGTGGAGATTGTCCAAGCAGATGATTCAATAAGCGTGGCAAATATGGAACCAGCTTTCTGGGAATATCAAGGCATAGATTGTTTCTCAGGCAAAGACTGGGGAGAAGGTCCTGTGGCACCAGCCAGCAGTGATCAGCAGCCGATCGAAGCAGTCGGCTCTCATAGTAATTTTTGATGGAAAATCCAATTGATGGAACTGATGGGAAATTAGGACGTGGATTTGTGTCGGCCGATAAATTGGAAGAAGTGGACATTGGAGATGGTGACAAGCCAAGGCCGACATTTATCAGTGCTAACTTGGATTCGGTTTTCAAAGAAAAGTTGGTGACATTGTTAAAAGAATACAAGGACTGCTTTGCTTGGGATTATTCGGAGATGCCCGGTCTAGACCGTTCTATTGTTGAGCATCGGTTGCCAATCAAACCTGGTTACAGGCCTTACAAGCAACCACCCCGGAAAATCTACAAGGAAGAAGTGTTGGCCGATGTGAAAAAGGAGATTGAAAGATTACTAGATGCAAATTTCATTCGGCCATGTAAATACGCGGATTGGATCTCTAATATCGTTCCTGTCTATAAGAAAAATGGAAAAATGAGGGTTTGCATAGATTTTAGAGATCTAAACAAGGCTACACCCATGGATGGATATCCAATGCCTATTGCCGATTCGTTGGTTGATGCTGCTGCTGGATACAAAGTGCTCAGTTTCATGGATGGTAATGCAGGATACAATCAGATTTTTATGGCATTGGAAGATATAGTAAAGACAGCTTTCAGGTGTCCTGGACACATAGGGTTGTTTGAGTGGGTTGTCATGACCTTTGGATTGAAAAATGCTGGTGCAACTTATCAAAGGGCTATGAATTATATTTTTCATGAGTTGATCGGCAAGATTGTGGAAATATATATTGATGATGTGGTGATCAAGTCATTGGATCATGAGTCCCATTTGGCCGACATAAGGAAAACTCTAGAATGCACCAGGAAACATGGGCTTAAAATGAACCCGAACAAGTGTGCTTTTGGAGTTTCGGCTGGAGAGTTTCTGGGATTTTTGATACATGAAGGAGGAATAGGAGTTGGTAAGAAAAGCATGAAGGCAATTGATGAAATTGTTCCTCCAACTAATCTTAAAGAGTTACAATCGCTGCTTGGCAAGATAAATTTTGTGAGAAGATTCATATCAAACTTGTCACAAAAGGTGTTGCCCTTTTCCTCACTGTTGAAAATAAAAAAGGATCAAAAGTTTGTATGGGGTGACGAACAACAGAAGGCTTTTGATGAAATAAAGGAGTACATGAAGAAGCCACCAGTATTGGTGCCTCCACAATTGAACAAGCCTTTCAAGTTGTACGTGGCGGCCGATGCCCAAACTATTGGATCGGCCCTCATTCAAGAATTTGAAGGGAACGAAAGAGTAGTTGCATACCTTAGCCGAAAGTTACTAGATCCAGAGACAAGGTATTCGGCTATAGAGAAGCTTTGCTTATGTGTTTATTACTCATGTACAAAATTTCGGCACTATTTGCTGAATGCCGAATGCGTTGTACATTCAAAATTTGATGTGATTAAGCACATGTTGTCAATACCAATTTTGAATGGAAGGATTGGCAAATGGATTTTGGCCTTATCTGAATTCGAATTAAGGTTTGAGTCAGCAAAGGCTGTCAAGGGGCAGATTATTGCTGACTTCATTACTGAACATCATGATACATCGATAAATTTGCTTAACATTGTTCCTTGGGTATTATTCTTCGATGGATCTTCATGCAACAAAGGTGGTGGAGCAGGTATCTTGTTAATTTCACCCAAAGGAGAAACATTTGAGTTTGCTGTTCCCATTCAATCTGCTGTTACTAACAATCAGGCTGAGTATGAGGCATTGCTCAAAGGGCTCCAATATTTGAAAGAAGCAAAGGCCATTGCAGTTGAAATTTTTGGAGATTCAGAATTGGTCATAAAACAATTGAATGGTGAATATGAGTGCAAAAGTGATACCTTGAGGAATTACTATGAAGAATGCAAAGAAATATTGAAGAGCTTTCGGTCAGTAATTTTACAACACATTCCTAGAGGGGATAATGGAGAGGCGAATAGATTGGCCCAAAGTGCATCAGGTTATAGAGAGCTTCAAGAAGTGTTTGCTAATGATGTATATGCTTTCGGGAGTAATCTGGCAGAAGATGATTGGAGGAAAGAAATTGCCGATTATTTGGAGAATCCATCCCAGAAAGTTTCGAGAAGACTCAGGTATAAAGCTATAAAGTTTGTTCTTCTTGATAAAGATTTATATTATAAATCCTTGGACGGGATATTATTACGTTGCTTAAATCAAGAAGAAGCAAAGAGGTTGATGAGTGAGGTGCATGACGGATTATGTGGAGCACATCAGTCAGCTTACCGAATGAAGTGGGTTATTAGAAGAACTGGGTACTATTGGCCTACAATGCTAGAAGATTGCTTTGAATATTATAAGGGATGCCGAGACTGTCAGAGATTTGGAAACATTCAGAGAGTTCCAGCATCGGCTTTGAATCCCATTATCAAGCCATGGCCATTCAGAGGATGGGGAATGGATTTGATTGGCCAAATAAATCCTCCATCTAGTAAGGGACATAAGTTCGTACTTGTGGCAACTGATTATTTTACTAAGTGGGTTGAGGCAGTTCCGTTGAGGAAAGTGACATCAGAAAATATGGTTGAGTTTGTCAAGGAACATATCATTTACAGATTCGGGATTCCTCAGACAATCACCACTGATCAAGGGACTCAATTTACATCTTCAGAATTCAAAGATTTTGCTGAAAGTATGGGGATAAAATTACTGAATTCTTCTCCTTATTATGCTCAAGCTAATGGTCAAGCAGAGGCTTCTAACAAAATTATGATCAAAATCATACAGAAGAAGATTGATCAAAAGCCAAGAAGGTGGCATTCGGTACTCAATGAAGCGTTGTGGGCTTACCGAATGGCTCCTCATGGGGCTACAAAAACATCTCCTTATGAATTAGTGTATGGACACCATGCTATCTTGCCGTGGGAGATGCAATCAGATTCGAGAAGGGTTAAATTACAAAAAGATTTGCGTTCTAAAGATTACAATGATCTGATGATGGATGAATTAGAAGATTTACATATGATTCGTCTCAGGGCCTTGGAGAATATTGAGAAGAACAAAATGCGAGTTGCTAAGTATTACAACAAGAAGGTGAAGGTTAAGCAATTTACAGAAGGTGATCTAGTTTGGAAAGCAATATTGCCGATTGGAACCAAATATGCAGCATTCGGCAAATGGTCTCCAAATTGGGAAGGTCCTTTCAGAGTAGTTAGATGCGTGCCTGGAAATGCATATATTTTGAAGACATTATTGGGAGAAGAATTTGCTTCTGCTATAAATGGAAGATATTTGAAGAGGTATTATCCCAGTATTGAAATCGATCGGTGATTGATATATTAAATTGCCGAACAGCCGATATTTGGGAAGAAATCGTCTTTAGAAGGAAATTGACAGAGACATTGGAGAAAAAGAAAAATGGCCAGTACTGAATGTATTGCCCTTAGCACAAAATATGTTACATCAAGAGTTCATGCAAAAGATAAGTTTTATTGCCGAAATTCCATAAATCCCTAGTACAAACTACTGAAAGAGCCTGTTCAAAACAGACTGGGGATGAATGGAATCGGCAATGGCAGCACCATGGCCATCAAGACGATCAATGGAGGCGTCAATATCATCGATGTCTTCTGGGTTGCTGTTGGCAAAACCAACCGGCATCCTGGAGTAGTCAGTGCCGGTGTGCGTCGACATAGCGACGAGACCCGTAGCAACGCCCAGGCGAACGCCATGGGAGGCCACCTCGTCGACACGGCTTGCCACCGCACCAAGGCGTACCTCGGGTGTGTCCCCTTGGGCGTTCACCTTGTTCGCCAGCTCCTCCACCAGCGCTTTCAGTCGATCAAGTTCAGCATCACGCGCTGCAAGGTTACAAGGGGATAACAGATTAATGTCATTTGGATGACGGGATTGAAATTGAGCAGATTGCAGGACTCACCATCAATAACTTCGAGCAACTGTTTGCGCTCGTGCTGCCATTCGAGGTCCGCAATCCCGGCTTGCTTGGAAATGACCTCCAGTTCGCGACGAGAGTCGTCACGCTCCGCCTTGAATCGGCGAGCATCGCCGTCTGAGTAGCGGGAGTCGTCCGATGAGAGAGATCGATTGGACGAACTCGAAGAGCTGGACGCCGCAGGAGCAGCGGCTGGAGTCGCAACTGGCGCACCAGCGGCGACAATCCATTGGATTACCCTGAGAAAACAAAGAGATTCGTCAAGGAGAGGGCAAATCTCGAGAAGAACAGAGAGAAGCAAGCAGACAATCTTTACCTCCGGCGAGCACCACCGCGACTCCCTTCGGCCTCATCGGCGGCCGGGCGCCTCCTGTTGTTGTCGGCCATTGGAAGTTTCTCGGAGTTACTGTGGATGGGGGAAAGAATGGCTTGGGCCGGTAAAAACTTGGAAGACGAAGAACTTGGTGAAAACTGTGGGCTGCCTGGGTGTTTATTTATAGAACCCGCAGAGGAGATCGTGGCGCGCATCCCAAAATTTCGGAAGGTGGAAAGCCCCACGAACCGAGCAGTTTCGGTGTCGTTTGGGATTCATGCCGAATCGGGTTCAGTTCTACTGAATTGGATTCGGCTGTGTTGTGTTAGGTCGTTTTTCGGGTCTAACACTGTTACGACTAAGCTTTGCCGAATGTGTGGTTCACAATAGAGCGAGGAAGAAAGCAAAAGATTGGTGAGACTACAAAGTCGGTAAGACATTCGGCTAATTAAATATTCAATACAACTACACACCCAAGTACTTGGAGATTACATCTTTAGCATCAGATATCATTCTATTAATGGTCTCCAAAAGATTTTTGCCTGCTTCTTGGGTTTTTATCAGAGCAGAGAGCTTCGTTTTAAGCTGTTTATCTTCAGTTAGAATTGCCGATGCTTCCTTCCGTATCCTCTCTGTCAGATCAGGGAGTTCGGCTAACTTCTTCTCGTCAGCTTCGATTTCGATTGACAGAGTCCTCAATTCGGCTTCTAGTTCAGCTTTTCTGGTCTTCTTCAGATCAAGTGCTGGCTGCAGTCTAGCTGACAATTCTTTATTACTCTGAGCTTGAATATACAGATCTTTCAAGGATTGCTTAGCTATGGCTCTTCTTTGTTCTAAAGCTGGTTGTAAAGATTGACTTTTCAGAACCTGTCTGACTGCAGCAAATTGTTGATCCAATTGAGAGATTGGTTCCAAAGAAGCTTGAATATCAACAGGAAGGTTTTGTTCAATGGGCTCAAGCATATCTCTCAGAAGATCAGCATCCTTGACTTGATCCTGGATGTCTTTGTGCAGAAAGGAGAAGATTTCCTTTAGTTTTGCCTGGGTTTCTTCTGATAAAGTCTGACTAGAAGAAATTTCCTCTGCTTGTTCGGCAACAAGATCATCCAAGGGAAATGAGTAGCTGGGTGATGAAGTTGTTTTCTCCTGGAAAAAGATATTGCCGAATTAATGATTATCCATTGAATAAAGAACTGGGGAGACTGGGTAATTATCTCTACCTTATTCCTGATCTCTTGGATGGAGAGAGAGGGCGGCTCAAGCTCAGGCAAAGATTCTTGTGTGTAATGCTGAGGAGAGCTTGGAAGGTTCTTTGGTGGGGATGAGGCTTCTGGCTGAGGTACATCAGGTAGAGCTGGAGCTGGTTCTTGATGAAAAGGGGAGCTCTCCGAAATTGGATCCATTGAAGCTTGCTCTGTGACTGAAAGAAAGTTAGTGCCGATGAAAAGAGTTTTAAAGGACAAGACGGTGAGAAATTTTACTAATCACTGAAGCGTCGGCAGGTCCTGTGCTAATGGCCAATTGCTGTGATTTGGCCTGAAATCATAAAGGAACAGAAATGAGCAGAATGAAATTAGCATTTTTACTCGAGGAGGGAGAAATTTGACCTGTGCAATTATTTTGCTGCTTGTTCTTTTCTTCTTTATAGATGAAGGGGCAGTTAGAGAAGAAATTTTTCTCTTGGCAGCAGGTGGTGCAGCAAGAGTTGGATCCAGATTGGCAGGCCTAGACATTATTTGAGCCAAAGAAGGAGAGTGATGCCCCAGAATAGATATCGGGCCTGCAGTGTTATATGCGATTGCTCTGGCCAGAGGGGCAGGGACTATGTCCTGCAGGATAACAAAGTTAAAAGTCGATGAAAAAGGATGTTATTGGAAAAACAGATGGATTATAAGCATATTTACCTCTGAATTCGGCTGATAGTCAGGCATCAAATCAAGGCAGAGAGGGTGAACTGGCACATTGAAGATATGATCATGGACTTCTTGCCACCAAAGAATAAAAGAAGGATGAGCAAGTGCTGTTGGCACAAAAGGTTCGATCTGGTAGATGGCTGCACAACACTTGTAATCAAAAATTCTTCTTGTTTCTGTGGAGTCTTTGATGATCTGCCTAGGCTTGAGGAATTCATGGAAGAATAATCTTGGGGGCACTTGGCCACATCCTAATTGCCTGGCTACTGTATTCGGCTGGTAATATTCATATGAACTTTGAACCAGCCTTCCTCCACAAAATTCGGCTGGTAAGATGCAAGGCCGAATAAAAGTGTTAAAAATTGTTGTGGACTCTGCATCTATACATCCAGTCTCGAAGCTGAATTCACAAGGAAAAGTGAGACTGTCATTGTCCATGTATAGGAACCAGAGGGGATTGGCAAAGCCTTTGAAGAAAAGTTCAAACAGTTCTCCAATGCTCTTGTTGATAGCAATAGTGGAGGCTGCTTCCCCATAGGTTTGACAGCCTTTGGTGCTCTGGGCTTCTGCTTCCTGGTAATTGACCGAGGGGAAGTGTCGGCTGTTGAGGTCAATGGAGACAATTTGGTGCATGTACAGTTGCAGCCACATTTGGACGAACCACCAGGGACCATTGACGCAGGAAATTTTCTTGTTGGTGTGCATCTGATAAATGGTTTGATGGAGCATGTGATAGACACTTCCCAAGAGATATTTCCCGAGAGGGATAAGTGTGCCTGCAGCCAAGTCTTCGGCCATTACTATGTGATTCAGAGTTGGCTCATTGGCTTTACCACAGAAAACAAATCTGCACAACCACATATTCAGAAAGGCCCTGTATTCAACGTCAGTCAGAGGACCATCATGCTTGTAAGTCTGGATGTATTTCTTATAGCCGACTCCAGTCTTCACCCCTGTCTGTTTGGAAGAACCTTTGTACCTGTATGGGTGTGTTATCCCTGTAATGTTCAGGCCGGTTATCATGTAGACATCGGCCAGGGTTGGAGTCATTGGTCCGTGACCAAAGAGAAAGGCATTCATACCATTGGACCAGAAGTGACAAGCTGCAATCAGGAGATTTTCATTCTTGGGTGTTTCGGCTAGAGATAGCTCCAAGCAATGAGAAATACGAAGACTGTCCCAATTCTGCGTCTGGGGGCTTTTATCTTCAAGAATCCTTTTGTACCAGTTTCTCCAGCCAGCGATTGGGGGCAGAGGCCAGTTCTTGAATGAATCTTGCCATTCGTGAGGTCTCGACAGTGAAGTTTTGAAAGGGATCCTCTGGGACTCGGCCGCAATAATTTCGGAGGGATCTGGATTCCCTGAGGGGCCGAGGAAGAAAGATGCGGATTGCTCCTCCGTAGGGGTCAAGATTTCAGTGGTCAGAGCCTATTGAGAACGGAAGAAGAGCGATTCGGGAATTCAAAATGCAGCTTGAAAAGAGTAATGCCGAATGTGATTGAAGAAAACGGAACTTACTTGAAGAATTTGATCCTGGTTCGCCATTTGAAGGTCGGAGCTTGAAAGATTCGACGAACTAGGGTTTGAGTTTGAGAACGCACTCTGAGGATTTGGGAGCGGAAGACGGGTGTCGAGCGGGCTCAGCCTGGAAATGTTGGGGATTCCTGGTCAATTCCGAGATAAAAGTATCCTTTATCCCGAAATTGAAGGGGCATGTGTTGACACCAAAAAATTAGCACCAGGAAGAGGATGACATGTGAGCCGGATTTGGTGGAAGGATGCCATTCGGCTAAAGGGCTTTCTCTGAAGCATTCGGCAGAGATGCTCTGCGGTCGGGAACGCGTCGCCATTCGGTTAAGGGGTTTTCTCTGAAGCGTTCGGCAGAGATACTCTGCGGTCGGGAATGCGTCATCATTCGGCAGAGGCATTGTTCCGCAGGCGAAGAATGGTAGCGTTCGGGAAGACATGATGACGTGGATCAATATAAGGAAAAAGGCCAGTTCGAACAAGGAACGCAATATGGGCACGAAGATTCGTCATTTATTTTTAGAAACAAGTATTATAGTCGTGTCCGACTAGGAGTTATATCAAAACCTGGGTATAAATATGAACCCATGGCAATTGTAAAAGGGACCAATCGAATCAATCATACAACAAACCGGCCCCGTGCCAACATCGAGTCCTTTAGTCGAGTCGTCGAGTTCTTCGAGAGGAGTCATCGATCCGTCGACCTCCGTAAGTACCGGCAACCTTGTATCATGCTTAGTATCATGCGGTGGATTTAAGCCTTGATGCAAGTAGTCTTGTTACCATGCTTAGTATCATCCGGTGGATTTAAGTTGTGGTCTCAAGAAGGTTCCTCTGTTAGGTCATGAGCCATGCGGTGGGCTAAGATCTAGTATGGACCAAGTTATCGGCTCTGTTAGATTTCGGCAAGATCTAACAGATTCATTAAGTTACCCCGTGTTGCTTCGTTTTTACTCTGTGCTTAATTCATGCAACACTCCTTTGCCCAATCTAGGTCGGTTAGAATCGGCTCTGCTTCACGATGCGATGACTCATCCCCTCATAGCCGAATCCGAAACCGACCTAGGTTGCCACGCGTCGCGGGTTCGAACTTGTTGGTATCGTGTAGATCTTGACAGAACCGGGTATCATGCGGTAGATGCAGGTTTTTGGGTCGTCTTAGAGCTAATCATCCGGTGGATTAGAATTCGATTCGATCTGATAGATTTATCTTTATCGATTAAGTTTGTTCTTTCGCCGCGGACCCCGATTCGGCTAAGCAGCCGCATTCGGCAGTGCTCTCACGAGTGAACGTGTTCGTGGGTTTGCAAGTGGACAATGAATGCTTTTAGCCTTTCACGATTAGATTGTATCATGCGGTGGATTGATTTAATCTGATTGGTGGTGTGGCCTCAAACGAGTTGTATCATGCGGTGGATTAACTTGTTTGTTGCCATGCTTGACGGGTGCTGCTTTCGGCCTATGTATTCTTGTTTACTGCGGATTTATGGTCATGCTTTCGCCCTTTTATTTATCAATTATGCTTTGTTTCTCGTTAATCGGCTATGAGTATGCGTTACAATGTTCATTCGGTTGAAAGCCGATTTTTCGTCATGCTTACGTCACGCATTCGGCAGTGCGCTCCCTGCGTGCCTTGCCGATTGCCGAATGAGGCTTTAACTGCCGACAGATAGCTTACATGCTTCTACTGATCTTACGTCATGCTGATGTTGTGCGTTCGGCAGTGTGATTCTTACATGCTTCTACCGGCTGCCGAATGATATTCTGAGTAACGACAGATAGCTTGTCCGTAGCTATATGTCTCTCGAGATTGGCTTCAATGCCGCAAATATGGAACTGTCTGGTCTCACCCGGCATGTTCCAGGTTTTGATCTAAACGTTTTTGTCCCTTTGTTAGTTTTCAGGCAAACTGACTGGCACGCTTCCGGATTCAAAAGCCCGGGCCACGTGTGAAGCCAGCTAATTCGGCTTGCTGTGTGCTTGGCGTGAGGTGCGGATTTTACGTCAACACCGTTAGATGTTCATAAAATCCGACGGCATATATTCTTCTCTTTTTTAGATTAACGTGGGATTTTCTAGGCCCTCTCGGCGAATCTGGTGGATCCTTTTGCTTCTATTGTAATAAGATAATAGATGTCATAACATGCATGGAGTATTAAATGTAGATGAAATAAAAAACTAATTGCACAGTTTTGTTGTACTCTGCGAGACGAACATTTTGAGCCTGATTAATCAATTTTTGGATAATTTTTCACAAATACAAACGAAATGCTACAGTAGCGAAATAATTATGAAGTGACATCTTACTCCCAAATTCAAGCTCCCAATTCTAACATCTAAACACCACCTCACTGAACACCTTGACGAAGAGAATTATGGTGTCCACATTGTCCAGGATGCCGTGACCGTTGGTCGGGTTGCTGACAAGGCTGACATCGTCCTCCCCGTTGCCACAGGTTAGTCGGTTCTTGCAGAAATCCAGTCACTAACTCTGTATGTGTGTACTCTTTTTTTTCTTTCCTTTTTGAACTCTGTATGTACTCTGTCAATTACTCAATTCAGCATGGAATCGATAAGCCATCGTGGATGTGAATCTGATGTAATTGGATGCCTTGCCAAGTTCAGGAGCCAGGACCAAACAAGCAACAATCTAATGTTCCGTTTCCTGCGTACATGCAGTTTCCGGCACGCATGCTCGGCTGGAGAAGAAAGATGGGAGGCTGTTCGTGACGGACATGGACAGCACCAACGGTACCTACATCAACGAGCGCCGGCTCAACCCTGGCTTCGCCATCCCCATTGACCCCGGCAGCCTACTCATCTTCGGTTTGCTCCATCGAATTCAATTCAATAGCTATTATTAGTGAAGAAAAGACTCTTTGGTTCTGAACTATGGATTTTGCATTTTGCATCGGTTGCAGGTGACATCCACTTGGCGATGTTTCGTGTGAGGAAGATGATAGTTGAGGTGCCCAGAGAGACTGATGATGCACCCCAACAAGAAACCAATGCCGAGGTAGTATCAGCTGCAGTTGAAGATACCACAAGCTAGCAAATTTCTGAAGCTTTCTACATTACCCGCTAGTAGTAGAATGAATGTTCTGAATGACCGCATAAATGCTATGTGGTATCTCTCAGAAGCTCCACAAAAGAGTGTCAGCCATCTGAAGCCAGAAGGAAAGGTGCAAACAAAAAGATAATAATTGTAATAGAAACATACATGGTCACTATGGCATCATTTTCACGGTGGATGAGCCTGATCTGCAGTACACGTGGAATATATGAGCGATGACAAAGCAATGTATCTCGGTTGATATATCACCGAAAGAAATGTGCATCATAACAAAGAACTCAGCAGAGAGCAATCTGCATCAGTTTTTTTTTTAAGGTCAATGAGAGGGGAGCGACGAATCCTTAGGTCAATGAGTTCATTTCAATGAGAGGGGTTTACATCAGAGGATAAATAAATATTTTACATTGCGGCAGTGAAAAAAGAGCACAAATTCTCGCTCACAATGGAACCACTCCTGGTCAGCCTGCACACCCCCACAGCATGGTCTCTTCTCTTCCCTGCCCAACTGTTTTGTCTCCCGCAGGGAGGCTGCTTGTTGCCTGAAGATCGCGCTGTTCCACTGTTTTCACGATTGCCAACAGCACAGCAGGATCAAAATGGTGAAATGCGCTTACTGGGCATGTGTGCAGAACCTCGCTGGCAGTCCGTACGGCAGCCTGGCAGCTCGACGCCGATGGACGTCCAGAAGGTCATGGCGAACGGACACTCAAACATAATGTGTGTATACGAACTTTTATCATTTTGATCCGTTTTCTTGTTCTGATGATAGCTAGATGACTAGATGAGGGCAATTGCACCCCATGCTGTCAGAGAAGGAAAACACATTGTGTCACTCGTCATAGCTTCACCTCAACCTGCCACTTTTTCTTTCCTGCAATGTATTGTAACTGACGACGTGTTTTGGTTATCTGCGCGACGCATCAGCTCATCTTGTGCATATAGCAGAAGAGGTTTGTTCTTAAATCTGAAATTTCCTATGTGAGAGACCAAGTTTGGATCTGACAAAGCAGAGTCGTGCGCTTGATGCGATTGACGGGCCCATGCCTCCATGGAGAATACACAGTGCAGTTGAGCATATTACTTCATACACGGTACTCCTATCAGGTAACAACTAACAATAGAAGTTTGGAGCAGCTCGTTTGAGCACAAGCAAGATGAAAGTAGAAAGCACTACCTAACTCAAAGCAGAGCTAAAAAAAAGTGAGTTACCCAACGTCAAATATTAGAGAATAGAGATAGTAATAATCTTTCATGGCAAAGCAGAGCTCAAGGAGGTCCCATAGCCTTTTGGGTTGCTCATATGATAAATCAACTTTTTTAAATTTGATTTCACAGGTACAACTTTCCTAGTACTTATAGCCTCAAGATCTTCATCTACTATTTCGCCCATGCAGGTCTTTGACCTTTGACTTAGAGGCTAATCAAGTACTCCCCAGTGCATTGGACCTGCAATAATAGGCAGGCACTTAAAAGTCAAAACTACATCCTCATTCAAATTATTCAATAAATCAATGAAGCAATACAAAACTTTCTCCTTTAATTTTTATCTGTTGTATATCTCCGTCGGCAGCAATGCAATTACTAAAGCAAACCAACGGTAACTACAACTCGTGGTGCATGCAGATATGAACTGCGTACTATTCTTTTTCTAAACGTGACAGCTCATTTTCCTCAAGTGATCAAAGAACGCCACATCTGTATCTTAAACTTAGGGTGCTCAACGGAAAAATTAATAAGCTCACAGAGGCTCTGACAACGAGTACACAACTGAATCGTGTAAAGCATTCTCAGATCCAGGAAAATAAGTAAACAGATAAAGCAATTTTGGCTTCACTTTAGTATTTAGGGTATGTCATTGCCGTGCATGTAGACGTTAAACTCTGTAGCTTGGTACACCGTGTAATCAAGGCATGCCGTAGGCAAAAGCACAATGGTATCGTGCTCTCCACACCAAAATGAATCAATACAAACAAGAAGCCCTCCTCAACAGAAATGGGCCCGGTCTACCAAAAAACAGAGTAGGCCCACTGGCACATGACCATTTTGTGTTAAGCAAAAAAGGAAAAAAACAGAAGGGAAGCAGAGAATTACCTTGCAATGCGATTTGTTTACTGGCAACAGGTTGACGTGCATACGCTGGTATGCGTTGGCAGCACATAACTGGCATGTCGCTTTTACGTGTATACTCGAGACCGTCGTTTTCGTTTCTCGAGAAACATCTTTGACCGAATATATAAAAATATATATTAATATTTATGGTACATAATACATATTATTAGATAGATATTTGAATCTAGTTTTTTAATAAATTTATTTGAAGATTAAAATGTTACACATATTTTCTACAAATCAAAGTCAAGATGTTTCTCGGGAAGCGAAAACGATAGTCTTTTTGGGACGGAGGGAGTATTGTAAGACCTGAATTAAAATTGGCAGCATTAATCAATCCGATTTTGAATCTGGATACCTATAAGTAAACACTTGCCCCGTATGAGCATAACTGCTCACGGATCTGGAACCATTTGCAAAGAAAAAAAAAGGAATTAGGAAAAGGGGGCTCTTGGCTATGCTATATAGGTTAAAATAGTAACATCTCGGACTCACCAGATGAAGCGCTAGCAGGCAGTCGCGTTAGAAAATAATCACACTCCGGATGTGGGAGATGAGGTGCCAGTCCTGCCCCTTTCCTCTCTCGCACCGCCTAGCCAGATCGGGGCAGGGCCGTGAGGTGCTTAATCCCCTCCGGCAAGGATTTGACGCCCGGGCAATTCGAGACGTATTTCAAGGGAGGTGACTGGGGAAGGCAAGTCAGCCCCGCCAACCCATCAATGCGGAGTTGGCGTAGAGAGCGGAGGTCTCCCAGACATTCGGGCAGTCGTTCAAGCGCATCGCATTGCACTATCTCGAGCTCCTGCAGGTGGCCCAGGCATTCGGGCAGTTGTGTGCATCGCACTCTTCTATCTTCAGCTGCTGGAGGGATGTGAGGCGACCCATTGTTTGGGGAAGAGTGGGCAGGACTCGATGGCCAACTCTTGCAGAGACCGGAGTTCCCCTAGCGACTCTGGCAGCGTTTGAATAGCAGAGCATGAGGCCACTTTCAGAGACCGGAGGGATGTGAGGCTCCGCAAGCTCTCTGGCACGGTCAGCACATCATCACAGAACCGAATCTCCAGTGACTCGAGCGCCGTCATGTGTTGCAGTAGCTCCCACCTACTTCCAGATTCTGATCCTGTCATCTTCAGGTGGCTGGACGAAGAGGACCCCTCGTATTGGCCCGGTGACTGCAGCAGTTGCTCGCTGCTCCCAGACAACCGCAAGCACTGTAGCGACGGAGGCAGGTACAACTTGACCTGCAACTTAGGACAATAGTATATATACAAATCCCGCAAGCAATTACCAACCTCGCCCGCAGCATACCTCCTCCATTGTAGGACCAACCTCTGTAAGTTTGTCTTCTGTTTCAAGCATGCCTTGTTTGCATCATCTGGATCCGTCAAATGCACAATGCTTCTGATAGTTAGCTCCTCACTATTCGTACCAATATTTGCAAGCTCAGAAATCCGTGCACATTTTTCATCTTCACCCACAACAAACAACTCCAACTTTTGCAGTCGACTAAGCTGTCCGATACCTACAGGCATGTCTCGCAAATTTCTACAATCTTTCAGGTTCAAAACCTCAAGCTTCTCCAAGTTGCCAATGCCTTCAGGCAATCTACCCGATTCTCACAAAGCTGAAGGTCCAAACACTCCAAATTTTTCAGTGTTATGATGCTTGATGGTAGCCTCTCAATTTTGGTGCTACCTAGTCTCAATACTCTTAGCTTTTCGTTTGTACCAATAGAGTTTGGCAATGCTGTAAGGTCCTTGCAATTGACAAGATCAATGATTGAAAGCATATGACATTCACCAATTGAATATGGTAAGCATTTTAGCTGTTCACAATGTGATAGGTTCAACGCTCTTAACTTCTGCAGCTTACCAATAGATTTTGGCAACATTGTGAGCTTCCGACGACACATGCAAAGATCAATGCTTGAAATCATTTGACAGTCACCAATTGAATCTGGCAAACACGTCAGCCTTTCACACTGCGATAGGTTCATAGTTCTTAACTTCTGCAGCTTACCAATGGAATTAGGCAACTCGAGAAGATTATAACATTTTAGGTGCAGAGCTTGTAGGCTCCAAAGATCTGAAATAGCTTCAGGGATTTCTTCACAATGCAGTGCTGAAATCTCAAGATATTTCAGATTTTTTATCTGCAATATGGTGGTGGGTAGTGCTGTTCTGTAGTTGGATTCCACAGTCGTCACACTGCGCAAATGTCTTGCTTTCTTCAGTGCCTTGCCAAAATTTACTTCATGAGAACCCTCATCAACATATATAGCACGTGCTTTTCGAAAAAGGTTTTTGGGTGATTGATTCATCATCTGTTCAGTTAAAGAAAAGTATTTGTAGCTCTTGGTGGAACTGGTAGCCTCATTTGGCACAACTAGTGAAATTTTGTCACCCAGGATGGACCGGCCAAGATCATGAACCAAATCATGCATTCTACATTCCACTCTCCCCCGATAGTTCTCTTCCACGTCTTGTAGAAAAGACATTTGCACAAGAGAATTGAAGTACTTTTCAGCAGTATACTCCAAGTAAGTAACACCAACCTCCACTGCAATCATATCATGGGCAATCCATTGGTCAATCAATTTTTCTTTATCAATCTTGTAACCTTTAGGGAACAGTGAACATATTGTGAAGCACGGCTTTAGATGTGATGGCAAATGAAAATAGCTCAACCTTAAGCGTTCAAATATCCCATTTTCTGCACCCCCTACATCTAATAAACTATTGTCTCTTATGGCTTCCCACTCTTCTTTCAGTTTCTTGTCACGGAGTACACATGCAAGAGCTATAATTGCTAGTGGCATCCCACCACATTTTTTCACAATCTCCTTCCCAACCTCTTTGAAATCAGAGGGAACATTTGCATGAAATCGGTGAATGAACAGTAGCCAACTGTCATCCGGAGTTAACAATGGTAGGTCAAATATGTCGGTTGATTCTGCAGCTTCTGCAACTCTTCTGCTGCGAGTAGTGAGTAAAATCTTGCTTGTTGCTGCGCCACTCTTTAAATGTACCAAGCATTGCTCCCGGAGTTGCTCCCATTGAGATCTGTCCTCTATCCAAACGTCATCCAGTACAAGTAGAAACCTTTTTCCAGTCAGCTCTTTTGATATTCTTTCACTCATATGATTCAAGGAATGGTGTTCAGATTTGTCACTGCTAACAGCTTCAAACAGCTTCTCAAAAAGCTTTTTGACATTAAATTCTTGTGACACAGGAATCCATAGTCTAAGTTCAAAAAGCTTCTTTACAGTGTCAGCATCATTGAAAACCAGTTTAGCCAAGGTAGTTTTCCCAGAGCCGCCAAGTCCAACAATGGAAAATATCTCGATTTCATGTTGGTCTTTAGTCTCTTCCAGTTTAGATATCATTTGATTCTTCTCTTGGTCTCTTCCAAGTACTGATGCCGCATCCACGTTGGGCAATGGCATCTCTACTGTTTTCTGGTTTGTATGGTGAACAGGATGGCCACCAGGTAAAGCGTTTTCAATTGCACTGTCACCAATTCTTTGTTTCAAAATCTCAGAAAATTTCTTCTTGATTTCCTTGATCTTGCTGGCTGCATTCCATCGAGACATGAGTAATTTTGATTTTTCCACAATACCACCATAGTGTTCAGATTTTTCAGCCGCTATCTGGAACTCATCCACAACATCATCAACATCATAAGCTAAATCTTCCAGGTTTTTGAGCCAACTAACGGAGGGATCATCTTGTATAGCTTTCTCACCAGCTGTTTGCAGCCAACAGTTGATCCGGTCAGATAGACCTTGGAGCTCCTGGAGATCCTTTTCCACACCCACTATGGAGCTGTACTTTTTTATGACCAGTGGAGCTAACTTGTTGCCCACAATCTTCAACGTTCCTGATACTGCAGCAGACAGTGCAGCAGCTTCCATACCCACCATGTTTGTTTGAGTGCTCTTTTATTCCCCAAGATTTCCTACAAATTGAATTCTGAAATTAGCAGCTAAGTTTTGTTACCTGAAAGAGTTTGCAAAGTCGCAACTAATTGGGGCTATAGTGCATTATTTGTGTCTATCTCTTTCCACTTCGATCAGTATGACTACTAGTGCCACGCCGACAAGGATCTGACAGAAGAGCAGAAAACAGTGGATAATAGTATGCGTATCTGACCTGCGAAATCAAGTGTAGTAGCTGTAGCCCTTGAGCTTCTTAGTCGGTGAAGAAGCTTCCTAATTTGCAGACAGACACTTGCGGCTTTCTCGTCCCTAGTATAATAAAGAGCGGCAGTGCATGAATCTTCGTTTCTTCTTCTCTTAGCTTAGTTTCGTTTTTCTTCTCTATGTTATTCCCCCCTTCATTTTTTAATTTGTATCGATGTTGTTATCACCCAAACACACACACACAGAGAACTATTTGTGCAAAAAATCCAAAATAAAATGCAGCGAAACTGAATAGATAACAAAACTTGAAAGAAGAAGAAATATTTGATTATTCGAAGATTTGCACACCACAGCGTCAAGTACTGAAGCGCCCTTGTAGTTATTATGATTTTTGACTTATTCAGTGTTCAGCCTTCAGTTTAGTACCTTAGATTAGTCGGAACAAAGGCCATGTTATCTGCCCAAGAAATTGCAAGAGAAAGCAGAAAGTCAAATGAGGAACCAGCAGCACGTACAGAACAAGGAACTGAAAGAAATAATAGCTCATCGTTAAAAGTAACGTTAAATACCTGGAGCTCAGACGATGCTACCTCCGTCTGTGGCATCTCCAAGCGTCGCCTCTCTTTTCCTCCTATGCAACAGTTGCAAATCAGAACTTTGAGGAGCTCCCACTGCTTTTGGTTGTGCCACCTCTGGATGCGGAGCCCCCTTTTCTCCTATGCGGTGTGTGCAAAACAGAGGTTCCTGATCCAGATGCACAATCCAGGTGCTAACTCAGCTTGAGCTTAGATCTGGATTTGCCAGGGATTAAGAGCTTCACTTGGTTGTTCTTAAAGCTTGTGAAGATTCCTTCCTTGTGAAATCACTATCAACTGCTGGCCAAGGGCAGCAGCAGCAGGGCATACAAAGCAGAGGTTCCTGGTCCGGGATGCACATGCAAGTGGTAGGATTTGTTAAGGCTTGTAAGATATTTGCAATTATTTCATAGTAATGTGTTGTGGTTGCAAATGTTGATGTGGTAGACAGATAAGAGATTAAGAAGCAGCCAAGGCCCAAGGGTGCATGACCAACTCTTAGAGTCTTGCTGAAGCGTCAAGAGAAGCAGGAAAAACGACTGCTGAACACACTTGCTAGGCAGGAATCGCCATATGGCCCGAGACTAAGTTTATTAGTTTTGGCAGATAATATATCTTGAGTTTGAGGAGTGTTCGAAGGAGGGCCTGTGTGATCACCTAGTTTATGGTGTTAGCCTTTTTTGAGTTTGAGGCGTGTTTGTTTTCTTGTAATAGAACCTTTGTAAGAGTTTGTATTCTCCTCCTTAAATAATACAGCAGTGCTCCTGTTTTACTTTTTTAAAAAAAAAATATTTTGACCGTGCCGTGTGTGGAGTCTATGATTTGCTGTATGTATCTTCCTCTACGTTTCTCTGCAAAGTAGTATGAGTAGTACACGCTTCTGCTTTGCCAAAGTAGTAGAGAAAAAAAATGAAAATAAAACGCATTGAATCGCTCGGAACATGGAAAAGAAAACTGCGTGTTTGCGTGACTTGTGGCTGTGGTACATACCATGGCAAACCTCCACACGCTTTTGGCGTTGACGCACATCACAGGCATGAAAGGAACACACAGTTGTTGAGTTTTGACAATGAAATGCCAACGACACCCAACCGCCCAACCGGTGGCACATTTCGTCGAACGGGTGGCGCGCAGATGTTACCGCGAACGACCAGCCGTCAGCAGTGCACTGCCCCTTGCTTGAGTGAGAGGCAGCTGCAGGCAGGGCCCACTAGCTGCAGGCCAAAGCTCATCGATCATATTCGTCCCGTTCTTTGGCCGGTGGCGGGTGGCTGACGTTGGTTTTTGCTGCTGGCTGGTTGTTGATTGGTGCTGGTTTCTGCTGTGAGAAAAACACTGTTCATTGGCTGAAAACCATCCAGACGAACAGGGCCATTACTGGAAGAAAGACAAAATATGATGCTGGCCGGTGGCAGAATAATAATTTCATCGAACGCTGGATGGTGCGCGCCGGCCGCCAGTTGATGCTCTGCCGTGTTAATGCACCACCAACAGAGACCGTAGTACAGTCTGATGATATACATCTCAAAGAAAAAAAACATGCATAGGTCGTATACTTGTGAAAGGATCGGAGTTGAATCTAGCAGCTGTGCTGAACTGATAACGCAGAGCTATGTGCTTGCTATCAGGCAGAGCAAGCAGAGTGCAACCAGTACATCTCTTCGTCGCAAAGCAGAGGTCAATGATGCTCGCTCCATAGACATCATGAGTCTATTCCAAAAGGATTTTCTAAAAAGAACAAGTTAAAAAAATCTAAATTTAAAGTTTTTCAAAGCCAAAACTTTATATTTTTCCATCCCGAGCAAGATCTTAGGAAAAGAAAAGCTCAATCAAAAAAGACTCACGAATTTCATGATCATGGCTCAATCAAAAGATTTTTTTTCAGATGTGGTAAGTCTTCGCCAAAAGATCTCAAAATGATCGACTCATGGATTTTATGACTTTGATCAAGAACACAAAAGATCTGATTCCCCGTCTCCACCCTCTACCGGAAGGACTTTGTTTTGCCGTGGTATTAAGTCAGCTTCCCTTTCTCTCTGAGTAAAAAAGGTCAAAGAAAAGCTGAACGTGGTTTATGGAGCTCTGGTCAGAGTTACAGAGAGAAATGGGATGCGATTGATAAAGCCCTACAGAGTAGAATGCGAAACGGGATGCGATCGATGACAATCTGCACTTCATGGCGGGCAAAGCCGCAAAGGAAAGGCAGCCCAGCCGAATGCGGAATTCGCAGAGTACAGACAGCTCAATTAGCTTCGCTACGACGGAAATTAAATAAACAGGAGCATCGACGGCACAAAAATTACGTTAGTCTACAATCGACTAAAACATAACCTCACGAAAGCACTGCTTCAGTTTCAGCCAATGGCACATCTGACGATGGAAACAAGCGGAAAGTAGCACATCCAAATGATAACACACACCATTGTAAATCTTGCAAAGGTCTGAATATCACTATGCACAGCTGATAGATACAAACCAATATGTCAGCCAGACACAAGCAGCCTGAGAATCCTAAAGCAAACAGAACACATTCACATGCCAACCAAACATCCAAGGCCATCCATGCTGCATCCATCACAAAAAGGAACTTGGCAGTAAAAAAACACTAGGTTTAATGTCTAAACTAGTTAAAGCAGCAGCTATAAAGTGAACCAGATAAGTAGCTCTATTAACATGCCAACCCAAATGAGAGTCTACACCATCCATGCCACATCTATACGAAAAAGGAACTTCCCTAAGCATGAAACAACCATCAAACAAAGGCGAGATACAAAGAAGTACATCAACAGCTGAGCAGAAGAACTGACCAATATGTTACTGAAAAAGAAGGTATGCTGTTCTAATGAAGAGTTATAAAACTAAACCAGCATAGAGAGGCAAACAATTAATTTCATTCAGCAAATAACTCACAACCACAGCAAGATAACACATTTGATGTGGAAACAAAAGGTTAAAGGAAGATAGACTTAAAATCTACCTTATTAGAAGACACATTACATATGCACCTAACATGTGAGAGATCACTCAGTATAACAAAACAAAACTACCCAGAATGAGAAACCTAAAATTGATCAGTAACACAAGTTGTCTAAAGTCAGATGATCCACTCCGCTGCGCAAGAATATAGCTTAACTAAGCAGAATGGCAAAAAGAATGAAACAGACTCGAGTAAAATTTAAATAGTAATCATTCATTGCACAAATATAAGGAAACCATTTCATAATTCCTGGACAAAACCATACTTCGGAAACTAGTCAAAATCCCTCACATCCATATCACAATGCCAAAACGGTTCGACACTAGGCTTATAAAGTTTTAAACATGAAGGTAAAACAACATCTAGATGTAGAACCAGATAGCTATCTCCATTGATAGGAGACGAAGCCAAGAACACACAGTGATCTGGCGAATTGTGATGCGGCAAGAAATCGCTCAACGGTAGGACTTCTGGAACCTGGCACGGGCACCACGACCACCGAACTTTTTGGGCTCGCACCTCCTGGGGTCGGCGACGAGGAGGGTGCGGTCGTAGCGGCCGAAGATGTCCTTCACCTCCTTCTTGGAGGCCTCGTCGACGTACTTCTGGAAGTAGGAGACGAGCGCCTTGGCGATGGCCTGGCGGATGGCGTAGATCTGCGACGTCTTCCCTCCGCCGCGGACGCGGATCCTCATGTCGATGGTGGAGAACCGGGAGCGGCCGGCCAGCAGGATGGGCTCGAACGCCTTGAGGCGGAGCCCCTCCGGGCGGATGAGCTCGATGGGCACCCCGTTCACCTTGATCAGCCCGCGCCCCGGCTTGGTGTAGGCCACGGCCACCGCCGTCTTCTTGCGGCCAAAGCACTGTACAGTGCCAGGGGTGGGGCGGTTGAGCACCGCGGCCATGGTTGCGGTGGTGGCTGCTTGGGATCGCGGCGGCGGAGGAGGAGGCGGCGGCGGCGCTAGGGTTCGCGGCTTGGGCAGGGGGGCGGCGGAGAGAGGGGGCGGAAAGGAGAGGTTTATATAGCCTGGAGGCGTTAGGGTTTTGAGTGATCTCCGCGGCTGTTACAATGACATGTGGGGCCTAAGCGAATGGTTGGGCCCGTGAGACAACGATGGGCCATACTGGGCCTTCGGAGGCCTAATTTGGCACGGCCCTCAGGTGTCTTTTGATAAAAGGCCATGGCGGGAGGAGGAAGAAGCTAGGGTTTCGGCCCTCGAACACTACTTGATCTTATCCGAGCTTGCCGTCCGGCGGCGCCGCCGGCGGCCGGAGTCGCCTCTCCCACGGCCGTGTTGCCCCCGCCGCCTACCTGGGCTTGTGGAATGGTGGCGCGGTTCCTTGGAGTAAAGAGGCGGCGACGGCGCTGTGGCTGCCGCCGGCGGCTCGCGATGACGACTGCCCGCGGTCGGAGCGCGCGCGATGATGGCCGCGCGGGTTCACCCCAACACAAATTTCTCCTTTCGATGATTTCCTTTCGGTTTATTTTTCCCTGGTAAATTTCAAACCGTATGATTTTGGCCAAGAAAAAAATGATCTTGTTTATGTGTTGTTTACTACTTAATCGATCTATGCTCTGAATGTCTGATTCTATTATATTTTACCTTCAGTTTTCAAAAAAAAAATATATATTTTACCTTCAGTTTTTCTTATGTCTGAATGTCTGGTTCTATTATATTTTGCCTTCAATTTTTCTTATGTTCATGGTCAACCGATTACCGCATTGAGTTAATGAGTTGTAAAGAAGTTTGCCCTTTGCTACCAATTTCTGTCTTATGGTTTATTTCAGTTGCATACTATCTGTTGTAATCCTTTAGATATAGTATTTCATAATATTACATCGATAGTCATGCTCATGCTTTTCATTTAGGATATGCACAAATTAGTCGGTTACATATCAGATGTAAAGGTGCAGGACTGTCGATTGACTACCATGCCACCACATTGCTTGAAAAATCAAGTTGGTTGTACCATTATGCGTTTTATCTTTTATGACGGGAGAAGGGGTTGAAAAATGATATGTTTGTCTTGTGTTGTTACAACAGAAGGCAGGCAAATTTTCAGTGTTTGCTGCCTGTAAATGTCACATTAGTATGCTGTCTGTTGAAGATTAGTAGCTTCCAGCTCATAACAAAGTCCTTCCATCAATGATCCAGCGCAAGGAATCGCATGTATCATCTTATCTCCTAACATTAGTATGATATGATTCGAAGATCAAGAAAGAAGGTCTTCTTTGGTGTCAGCCAGGAGGAGGAACCAGTTGTTTACAGCGGATCACCACTTAGCATGTGATGTTAGGTTGCTGCTACCACTGATGTAATTTTTCATTAATAAGATTGTCAGTTGGAAAACCGGTCATCTTCAAGTTGTATTTCTTCCTAATCTTAGTATAATGACTCCTGGATCTCAGGTATTTCCATGTTAGTCAGCAGCAGTGTCTTTGTTTGCAATCTAGTTATTCTAACCAAAATAATACTTAATTCAACATTTTTGCAGAGGAATCTAACTACCCTCAGTCTATTCTTTCAAGGGTGGTACTTTTGTGATTCATAATCCCTTTTATTGGGTTACCAAGTTCTTTTTCCAAATTCTATTATGATATTACCCATCCATTTAATCCAAGAATGTTTGAACTTCCGTTTTGTTGTTTCTCTGATGCATTAACAATGGATTTGTTCTTGGCTTGAAGCTTCACAGTATGTTGTAGTTCATGGAAATATTTTGGCAAATTCATACACTGTAGTCATGATTCTGGTGCTATATTCTTAGGCATTGATGGCTTTTTCTGTGAAGCAGGATGATCGACAGATCGAGGTTATTGCTGCCACAGAATGATGTTTCCGTTGAATGCAAGGAATTTGTGCATTTGTTAATGTCCCCGACCTGCAAAACTTGGAAGACACAAATTGTCCATATCTCTAAGTCTGAGATTTCTACCTGCTGTGTATTTCTTAACGCCAAAGTGCAGATTCAGGTGTGTTAGTAGCAGCGCCTCAGCGGACCAAGCTAGGGATGCGCTAAGGAATATGGCTGAAATCCATCCAAATCATCCAACCATTTTGGCTCCCGGTTACCACTACTGATCCATGCATGATGAACGACGACTTGTGATTCTGTTAGAATGTGCCAAAATTCTGTTTAGAAGGGTGTTGTGCTCTAACTGTAATTCTTGAGAAAAATCTCATAATACATGTTAATGCACTGATATAATACCTTTTACAAAGCTGAAAAATGAGGGTGTGTTCCTGCCTTCCAGAGCTAATTTTGAGTTGGATATATAGCATGTATGCATTTGAATTGTCCTAGCATCATCAAAACTATGAACCGTTTACAAAATGTCCACAGCTCTCAGTGAGATGCATGTCTGCCGTGTTGGTTATTCTGATTGATGTCAATTGCCTAAGTGCAGGTATATTCCATTTGTTTGTACAAATAGGTCGTATGTCAACAATTTCTTTGCTAAAAACAATCACTAGAATGAAAGCGTATTTGAGATTTTTCAAGACCTTGATTACATATCAAGACAAATTTCAATACCTTGTATCTCGACTTAATATATTGTGAAAGTCTGCAAGTATTTCCTCTTGGAACTCTTCTACTCCTCAAGGAAGCACAATTTGCGCTTCATGCTGCTTGCTGCCCTTGCCCCAAAGCGATACCCAGTTCTTCAGAAGCAAGCATTTATTTATTCACATACAACTAGCCAAATAAACGCCACACCTGATGCAACCACTGAAATTCAAGAATGAAGAGTGCAATACGTGGTTAACGCTGGCCTGAATTTCTTCAGAATGGGAAATGGTAAATTATGGCCCTAGTATATGCCAGCAGCAGAAAATGGCAACAGTTGCTGAATACGCAAGACAATATAATTTGATACATGACAGAAAAACTTTGTTTGATCCCACAATGTTCAAAAACAGAAAAACAATGTCCCTCTTTCATAATTATGTAATATGTAATGTTACAAAAACAACAAGACTTGACATGCAAGTATACACTTTCTGCTGGACCAGAAATCCTAAGCTATTCAGCTTTTGTATGGGACAACCAACAAACAACCTCGATGATGTTAGATTATAGTCTCTGCAACCGTGAAGAGCTGAGACTCTGTGTACTGTGTTAGATTAACCTACAGAAACGAGACAGATACACCCCCTTCCTGTCTATTTATGTCCTCTGTCAGATCTCGAAAACCTACTAGATCTATGAACCTTCAGCTGGATTGCTGGCACTCTTCTAGCCAATGCCTGCCAAATCATCTGGACTGCATCATCCTTTTGGGATGGATATTGATACTCGAAGTGTTTATCCACCTCTTTGAGCCTCTTCCACATCCTTGTCCATTGCTGCTTGCTTACACCACTAATCAGACTCATCAAGTAACCCTTTTTAACAGCATCAGACGAACGGACAAAGATGGAGAACTTTGAATAATCCAATACATCCTCATAAGCTAGCTCAATGTCGTCACTGATGATAACAGGGACACAGTGGCTCACTATAGCATCAAACAGGCGATTGGAAGAAGGGGTGTCCCCAGCAATGTTTAGGCAAAATTTTGACAAGTGCATTCCTTGGCTGGCTTTGCTGGCCCCATGGTCTTGGACACTTCCAAAGGAAAAGTAAACGTCCTTTTCATCTTTGAGCATATAATATAGCTCCTGCCGAATGCTCCCTCCCTGGGTATGGATGATGCAACATATTAGCTTATGAATTGGCAATTGTCACCAAACCACAGACATAATACGTTGAAAACTAGTACCATGAAAGTTCTTAAATAAGAAAATCACAACCAGCTGGTAGCAATCAGAACAGGTTCACACATATCTTTTTGGGCCAATAAATTTGTTTGTTTCCATAGATGCTTCATACTTGGCATATGTAAACGAATTTGGTTGATATCATTTATTAATGTCAAAGGACTGAAACAAAGGGCTTGGGTTAATCTATTAACCTCTGAAACTTAATATTTTGAGGAAACAAACAAAAACCGGGAGCCTTTCGGAAAAAGATGGAAGATCAAGAATGCTTTGTGTAAACTTCACTGAAGATTATCAAATTACAGAAACTTCATCTAGAGGTTCAAGCGTTCAAATAAGGTGATGGATGTAGATTAATAAAGAAAGAGCCTGTATGCATAAGCCTAAGTTAATGGTAGATATAAGATTCTGAAAAATACAAGCAGTAGAACCAAACAGCCCCATAATACTCCTAAATTTACTTTACTAGTAACTAGTACCAGCACAGGCTAGCAAAAATTGTGGAAATTTGTAATAGCAGTACCTTGTGCTATCAAAACACGTCAACATTTGAACTCACAAATTACATCACAATTCATGAACTTTGAAGAAACAGAATAATTATGAAACTCTGATGAAAAAGAATCATGTTTTTGCAGATTTATTTGGTATAAACTAGTTAAATGTGAATAACACCTAATCATGTCCACTACACTATATAGTCGTAAGCTAATTTCACCTAATTCCAAATTAGGCCACTCTAACTGTAAAGCTTGCTTGTTCCTAATGCCATTTATGTTTGTCAAGTTTTGGTAGAAAAAGGATGTCTCTTTGGCACAAAGACATTTTTTTTGTAGCAGTACTAGACTACTAGTCCTAGTAGAACGTTCAATACTTGATAGCTTCATAATGTATAGAACCAACAAAATTAACCACCAAACTACTAGTATGTTAATGTTGCAATGCACTGCGCCTGATTAGTAGTAAGCACAATTACCTCCTTCCTGTAAATGGCTCCGCGGAAGTACAACAACGTCGGCCGGTCATCAAACCCAGCCGAGTCATTGACAAACGTCTTGGCCATATGCTTGTACGGCGCAATGACATCCTTCTCCAAGCTGGCCACCCTGGGATGATACCTCCCGAAGTCTGACAGCACGAACACCGCCGGTGCCAGCGCCGCCCGGGCGTGCAGCAAGCTGTTGGGGTGGTGCGCGACGATGACGTGGTCGGCGCCACCGTACCTCTTCCACTCCGGCTGCGCGGCGAGGTACCTGACGAGCTTTTCCTGCAGGGCCTTGTCCCTGCCGACCTTCTCCGGCGGCACGGGGCGGGAGTGGCGGTTGTAGCTGAGGGAGGCGAAGAAGGGGACGAAGACGAGGTCGGCGTCCCGGGAGTCGGCGACCCGCACGGCGGCGCCGCAGGGGGCCGATGTAGAGGAGAGGAGGTCGAGCGCGAGCCAGTACTCGACGCTGTGCTGCTGGTTGAGCCCCCCGGGGTAGCGCGGCGAGGCGGCGTCGGTGGTGAGGTCCGGCCAGACGACAGAGCCGGGGGAGGGCGGGGACCAGCCGAGGATGCCGAAGTGGAACTCGGGCGGCATGTCGTACATGAAGACCTTGATGGCGGCGGCGCGGGGGTCGCATCGCGCGGCGCCGGCGGTCGAGTCGGAGCCGGAGGTTGGGTCGTCGGGGCGGCCGTTTTCGTCGAGGAAGGAGAGCTCCTTGCGGGCGCCGGTGGTGGCGTTGGGGGTCACGGGGACGGGCGCGGCGGTGGAGAAGGCGTGGGGTGGGACGGGGAGGCCGGTGTCGGCGGGGCGCCAGCGCGGGGCAACGGCGGCGAAGAGGAAGATGGTGGATGCGACGAGGACGGTGGCGGCGGCGAGCGGGAGGAGGAGGGTGCGGCGCCATGGGGGTGGGGTGGCTCGGGTCATGGCTGGATTGGAGATGGAGGAGGGGGCATGGCGTTGGTGTTGGCGGATCGATCTGATTCTCAATTTCTGATTGAGAAGTGTGGAGGAGTCGCCGCGACTGCGAATAGGAAGAAGAGCCCAAGCCAAGCCAAGGACGCGTGTGTCCGATGCATTCTTCTGCTTGTCTTCTAGAAGAATTTTGGATTATACTTTGGGCTTCGCGTGGCCCCATTGATGATGTGGGCCGTTAGCCCACAAGTAAAACATGGCCCAAGCATTGAGCAGCAGGGTCACAGCATAGCATTGGTGTGAGTGTGACCCTGCCTGAGGTGAAAGCCGCAATGTTGTGCCGTTTGCACGAGAGCCGCGTGTCCATCACATGCGAATGCTGCATGTTAGAGCTCTTCAATCTCAATATCTCATGTCTGCGCCGGTGGCTACTCGATCGATCTTCAACGTCTAGGCTCAATTCCTCACTACTTCTCGTATTGTAAACAGAGAAGAGATGGATTGACTGACGGAGGTTGCTCCCAGGCGGCCGGGTAACTAGAGTACAGGTGGCGCTGGTGTAGCATGCATGCAGATAGAAAGAGACCAGACAGATTACAACACTCTGTCTGAACCGGTCAGTCGTATCATACCCTGTTTTCATTTGCAGCCTGTACGTCTACAACTTGATCTGGCAAGCCAACCGAATCTATCTATTCTTAGCTCGCGTCTAACGGCGACGATCTATAAATCCCATCGCATCGCATGATATCTCTTCTTCCGATCCTATGTATGCTTGTTGCTCCCTTCTTCCACCCTTCATCGATCTCCTCGCCCGCACGACACTTGAGCTTTGCCTTGCCTCGATCAGCCAGTATCCATTATCAGGTTCTCACGACATGGCCAAAGCCAAGGCGTTGGCGTTGCTCCTCTGCTTCATCTTCCCTCTCGCGCTCGCCTCCGCCCAGGTATGCATGCAGTATACAGCTTATTTATTATTATTGTTCGCTTTGGTATTTTGTTGCTGTGAATCAAACATGCATGCTTAGCTTGGATTATTGGTGTGATGATGAAATGCAAATGCGAATGCTGAACAATATATAATGTACGTATCGTAATGCAGAGTGCGCGTCGGAGTGCGAGCGACGGTGCTCGAAGACGCACCACAAGAAGCCGTGCCTCTTCTTCTGCAACAAATGCTGCGCCAAATGCCTCTGCGTGCCGCCCGGCACCTACGGCAACAAGGACACCTGCCCCTGCTACAACAACTGGAAGACCAAGAGAGGAGGGCCCAAGTGCCCTTAATCTATTATTACGAGCTGTGTCTCGGCCCAGCCCGTTTTTTCCGTTCTGGGCCTGTAGGAAGAATAACATTGTTTCAGTTCAGGATGGATTTGAGACGATCATTATGTACTAGGAATTTTACTAGTCTGACTCTGATGAGCAGAACAGCTAGACTACTGAACGAGACGTCTTTCTTTCTTTCTTAATTATATAATCCCCTAGCCTGCTAGTCGTAATTCGCTTAATCTTCCCACACACGGGTTGCTTTCTTGTCATTAAAGAGTAAAGGTTCATTCGTCACTAGGATCAGTGATTGATCGCTACCAACTACAACCAATCAGGATTACATGAGTAACAGTTGACTTGTGAAATAAATCAGGCAGGATCAGATGCCATGCTATGATACTAGTCTGCTCCACTGCTGCACATTTCATATTGTCATAGGCAGCAGGCCCGGCACTAGCCAATTAGCCATTGAGCAGAGATGAACGATGCCTTTTGTCCTCGAAGGACAACCACACCATGCAATCTGCCAATTTCCCTCGCTCCACAGTTAGTTCTCCACTGATGACTGATTCCCTTTCATCCGTCTAGCTCAGCTCGTTTAATTTCTGACTTTGTGATTCGGTGTACCTTCAGTGGCCTGCATTCAATTCAGAGCCAATCAACTCAAGCCGCCTGCTGTATCTTTCAGTCAGCACATCTGTTTCTTGGTGTCGCTGGTTTGCAACGCCCGATTGGACGCGAACCAGAAAAAACAACAACATCCCTCCACGAATGGCAGACACACTGGCCCTAGCTGCCTCCAGTTGCCACCTTCCCCTCCGGTCGCTCACTACCTAATTGAATGGAAAGATCGATTCGATGCCTGCAGATTCTTAACTAGTCACAAATATATTTTCACCACATACTGTACAAGGTTCTGAATTCTGCTGTCTTAGCTTTCCGAGAACATGTTCAGAGTTCTGATTCTGACGATTGTTTGGCTTTAGCTTTCTCCACAAAATAAAACTGCTCTTCTTGTTCTTTGTAGTACATACATCTCATGATCTCAAGTCGCTGTTGCAAAGCTGTTCATCTAATCACTGCGACAAACGTGCACTCGTCGCGTATCTGTCAAACATTGATACAAGACGAGAACAGCTAGCTCCGATCCAACCAAGTTTGCGGTGCTTGGAGCCAAGCTGGCCGAAAGGAAGAGGACTTCAATTGCACGCAACTCCTTCACATGCAGATTCACATCCGTCGCAAAGGATCGATGCCAGCCAATGCATCACAACCACTGTTCCCCACGCCCACATGAAACATACACCAACAATTGGTAGGGGACCTTCCTGCCTTCACGTCCATCTTTCCCTCTCTCCCAAATAGTGTCCCATTTGTTTGATGCTAGCTAGCCAAGGTGAGGTTTAAACATGATAAGTAGCAGAAGCTGGGTGATTCTTCCACTAACTGCCGGCAACAGAAGCACTGTACGCCTGATCTTCGATGGCAGTGGCCTGGAAAACAGACATTCTTATGGCCTGAGGACAGAGGGAAACGATGCATGGCGGAGTTGATGAGCAGGCAGTGTGTCCCATGTTGCTTGGCATCTCGTTGCATTATTTGAATTGATAGGTGGAGCCTAATATCGCATTATCCACCAGCTAGTAGGACCCCTTCCCTTCTCTGGAAATTCACGAGGTCAAACAACTTTAGCCCCTATAATTGTAATGGCTAGTACTTGTAAATTGGCAATAAGTTTAGCCAAATGTACTTGCATAACTTTTTCAAGATTTTGATCCAGTGCAGTTCGTGGGGTACCAAGGTACTCCTAACATAATATACCATTGTTCATTCTTGTTGCTTGTGATGATGAAAAGCAACATTTTTTATGGTACTTGAAATTTAAGGCTATAAACTAATTAAGAATAAGGATGGAACTCCATTTTGTTAGGTTGACAGAATTCCATCAACTTGCCAATGGCATATGGTCTTAACTCGTGAGAAGATTAGCTTTAAAATATAAAGCTAAGTAGAAAGATTTAGATCTTGGAACAGTAATTATGAAGTGTAGCAAACAATAGAGGGAGCAAAATTTTATACAAGTCCAACGCAACAGTTTGTTTGGCGGCCATTTTTGTGTGCATATTAGTTTAAGTCAGTAGAGGAAGCAAAACAAGCACTGCATTTTTTTTCTATGCGAGGTTTGTCTATAAGATCCTGAAAAACATTTACCCTGGTTCATTACTTTCTATGTGATTTTGATATTACAAGTAAAAAATGGAAAATAGTGCTTAGACTTAGAGGTGTACTGTATTTTTTTCGCGAACGTGCCTGGACACGTGTTTCATTAAGAGGAAAGAGATGTACTGTATTTTGAAACTGACTTTTATGTGATGGCAAACAATGGCATTTCCTTGCTGGAATATGTTCCGTTTTCACTCAGGAAAGTTGTCGAGAAGAGAGGAATATATACCATGCATTTTTTTTCTCAGTATAGCACCGATGCTGTGAATATATGCTCAGAGTCTTTTTTTCTAGAGAGGACATAACATCAATTGTCTGATCACCGGTTACACCACAAAATACAAGTTCGGCTTCTGAAAACGACCATTCTGTATCTTTGTTGCAATGGCCGAAGTCTATTACTGCTACTCTACCAGCCTAAGAGATTCTACTACAGCACTATAAATCCTATTTCCTATTTCCTGAAAAGATCCCATAACCTTTGACAAGCAAATATCACGGTACTAATCTTTCATGCATTCAGCCTCACCGCCATACATTACATCCGGTTCATGTCCATCAACCCAGTATGGAAGAATCTGCCTGAAGTTCCTAGCTACGTCGTCGGCTTAGGTTTCAACAAATTAGGCACAGATATCACAGGTTCAAATGTGGGCAAATAGGAACAAGATCTGGACTCTGAAGCATGGAGCCATACCCCACAATGTTGTAGCTACCTCCAGGAAATGCATTGGACCCACAATGTTCATATCACACAGCTATGCAACATCACAACACCATTGACCAATGGTGACCTGATGAATTGGAGCACATGAGCAATAAACTAATCAGTTCAATTGGTCATATATCAATAAAAAAACAGAGGGAAGGTGGCAGAAGCAATGCAAGTAGCAGACGGAGAAGCCGGAGGACGAAGAGTCAATTGGAGAGGAGTGCTTCTCTGTCCAACCTCCGATGTCATGTGCATCCAAAAAAAACTTCTTTTTCATGCCTGATTTTCTTCTTCTGCTCCGTGTAACTGTGTTCCTACAAAGTTAGCTGAATCTCCCAAATCTAACCAACTTGGATGTGCATTTCCCCCTTTCTTTTCATGTTTCTTTGTCAAGATGTCAGAATCAGCAAACGAAAACTTTTCTCGGCATTAGCAGCTATGAGTCTCGATCTACCGAGAAGACGCCTCAGACGTTTTGTCAAGTCAATTTTTAGATCTAATCTTGTCCACTAATGGACCTACTAAAAATGTTGGTTAGTTGGTCATGCTGGTCTTTCACAAATAATAATAAAAGTCACCAAACTGCCACCTTTAGTGGCCCAATGGTAGCAACATCACAAGATAGGAAATAACTTTTTTTATTAGTGCAAATAATTTAACACTGCCAACAGAAATAACGACCAGTACGTAGTAGTTCATACACAATGTAACCTCATCCTGGTATGCCAGGACTCGGCATGTAATGAATTGTCACGCTTTCTATCAGTAAAAGCTAGTAGCTAGGTGTGGATCCCCGCGCTGTTGCTCTACTACATTATTTTGAAGAAACCCCCAAATTGCTAACAAATTGATGAGACAATATAAACTACATTACTATTACTACTCTGGAGAATTCTGATCATGCTAACTTGCTAAGCTATTGCCCAAACATGGGATTCACAAAGTAGTATCAGATTACTGCGTGGTTCATGATCCATCTGAAAAAAGTGAAATAAACAAAGAGTGCACTCATTACTATTAAACAAATGGTCAAGCCAAGACATAATAAAGAATTGTCGTAGTGTCTGATTCATAAAGGTTATACCATATCATGCTTCATGACTCATGATCCACTTGGAAAGTAAATTTCGTGCAAATAAAGATGGCTAAAAAAACACGCATTGCCGTAGGCGACACTCAAATGGCGAATTTCTTGCCGCGTGATCCTTAGTATTGGATTACTTCGTGACTCACCATGTATATCTTCCTTTAAAAAATAAATTACGTGTAAATTAGCGGTACCTGAAACGACAAATGAACAAAGAGTGAATGCATCTCCTATTTGGTACTTTGCAAAACAAAACAAAAAAAACTCCAAGTAAGCCCATTGTTCTAAGGTAGTAAGGTTGGTTCTTTAACCCGTGATCCTTCCCACCTAGATACTAGCCCCTCCCACATATAAAAGTCCCACCCTCCAAGCAGGCTCCAAGCCGTGATAGCAATAGTGCCCTTTTTTTCTACTAGCCCCTTCCATCTCAAGTCGTCTCAGCTTCTTCTTCCCCATCCACCACCAAACATCAACGACCAAGAGGGAGGTGATCGATGGGTCCTCAGCAAGATCGTCGGTCCATGGAGAACGGCACGGCGTCGAGGAAGGAGACGAAGGTGGTGCACTACCGGGAGTGCCAGCGCAACCACGCGGCGAGCATCGGCGGGCACGCCGTGGACGGGTGCCGCGAGTTCATGGCGTCGGGCGCCGAGGGCACGGCGGCGGCGCTCATGTGCGCCGCCTGCGGGTGCCACCGCAGCTTCCACAGGCGCGAGGTGGAGCCCGACTGCGACTGCTCCTCCACCACCTCCGGCTGATGAATCTCGAGATCGATAGATCAGTGATTATTGCTGGTTTGCACATGTGAGCTAGCAGATCGATCATGGGGGACAAGGCATTCAAATCATTGGTAGGTGCATTATATTCAGCTGTATATGGACCCAATATTTATTTTCTTCGTTTATCCTCTCTTGGCCTTGGATTTTCAGTGAAATTTGTGTGATGTAACATATGTGTTGATCGTTGGTATACTTATGGTGATTGTGTAAACTGATGTGCGCTTATGTGTGTATATAGTTGAGTGGGTTCCATGTTAATTATTTCCGTATAGAAATGAAAACAATATATTCTGTAGATACATGTGTTTCTCTTGCTTGAGAATTTGGGATCTTGTGTTCCTGAATCATACCTGAATTTTCGTGGGGAATTGAAGATGATCCTGCATTAGTTGGTGCTTTTGCTCTTGAGGCTTAATCTTGTTTACTCACTGCGAAGTCTGATTTTATTTTGACTAATGACTACGCAAAGTTATGCCTTTTCCCTTGAACGGAAAGTAATCAGCCCACTTTGTTTTGTTTAATCGAATGTAATCGCTTGTCTATATATTGTCCTCCCACTAGCTGGGATGACGGGTAATTGGTTCATCATGCTGATGTCCATCATGGATGAGAATATTTGAGAGAAAAGCTTATGTTGGGACTCGGCAGGACTCTCTCTCTGGTCCATGGTTACCCATTTGTCAATTTCATGGGTGCTGTTGCTGTAGCTGTAGATATATCCGTTGTCCCTGCCGACTGTTGAAGACTAATGATCCGGTCGAATGAAAAAAAAAATGGAGTACTGTGCTTGTGCCGGAGGCACTCTTGCATGTTGCTGTCAAATGATAATAATGTCAACATACATTGCCGCCATATCTTGGCATCATTTTCAGTTGTTTCACCCGGCCTCACTGCTGTCGATCAGTCATTGCTGCCTACTGTACGTGCACACTAATTCAGAGATATTCAGGCTGCAGGGTTGCATGCTTTAATCAGCAGGCGACAGATAGAAGAAATCTGAATAATTGCGGCGTTAATTCAGAGAGATTCAGGTTAATTGCTCGTCTCGTCTCCCCCTCGCGCACAAGCTTCACCGTAGACGCGCCGCCGCCGTCCAGCGCGGCCCCACGGTCCTTGGGGGTGTGGAACTTATGCGCAGCGTCCTGTACGTCGGCGCCGTGGCCGGGGTGCGTCTTGCACGGTGCCTCCGGCGGGGTGATCCGGGGGCGTCGCCGGCGGCTCTGCACAAACCGGTTGACGAGGTCCGGGCGGCCAGGGACGTCGAATGCGCTCGTCCCGCCGCACGCCCTGGCTTGCCGGAGTACGTTCCGTCGTCGTCCCGCCGCACGCCGAATGGCTATGTTACTGGTGTCCGGGTCCGGCTCCTGCCATGGGCCATGGCGCGGCGCCGAATGGGTCGCCGCCGTCGCTGGGCGCAGCGGGACGGCTGGCATGGCATGGTAGGCATGCGCGCCCACGGAGGCCGCCACTACCGAGACGTCCGGAGCGGCGCCGAACTCCGGCCCCGCCGCCGCTAGCCTCCGTCGTCCCTGCTCTGCTGTTCCTCTCGATCGGAGTGCTCGCCGCCGTCGCGCATGAACGGCCAGACACCATAGGAGCGCCCTCACGCCTCACCCTCGGAACGAAGTCTCTGCCATGTTGCCCGGCACAGCGATCATGATGGCGCCGCCGTAGCCGTAAGCAGCTGGGGCTGCTTGCCGCGGTGGCCGGTTTTTGGATGGCGCTGCGGCGAGCTTTGTTCCTGCCGTTTCCGTTTTCCTGCTGGTGCGCCGGCGATTACACACGCGTGAGCTGCTTCAGCGCGTTCAATTTACAGAGCGCATGCACCACCAAGACAAGTAAGCCTCGCCGGACGCCGGAACGGAAGTGGAGCAGAGCAAGGTGCGGTCGGTGCAATTTGGATTGTGTGTGTGTGGTTGTGAGTGGGAAATTTGGATTGCAATGAACGCCAAATCTCAACTCAATCCTCAGGGCTTTCCCTCCTAAATCGAAATACTCAATTGACGGGCTTCCCTCGTAAAAAGAAATAATGGATTCAATTAAAATAATTTTGATGCTAAAGCTAAAAGTTTGAAATAGAACAAAACTAAAGGTGATTAATAATTAAAAATAGAGGGAGTACGCTGCAATACACTGTTCTGAAACCAAAAACTTACGGTTGGATGGAGGCTGGAGCGAGCCCAAACGTACGCAATTTTGATCCAGAAAAGATGGAGGCCCGGTCCAACGCTCTCTGGGCCGAAGCCTTTGTAGCCCACGTCAATGTGAATACTACCGGACCCACACGTCAGTCTCTGGTGTGCTTAATCCCCCACGCGGCCACCCAAAGACCAAAAGTGTCTTGGCGGGGCTTTCCCTCCCAAAACGAAATTCCAAATTCCATCCCCGCGCGCCCTCACAAAACGCCCAAATCCAAACCCCTCTTCCCTCTCGCTCCCAGATCCCCATTTCCCAATCCCTCCAGCTCCGACTGCGAGCTCCTCCCTCCTCCAATTCCCCGCACCTCGATCCCGATTGATGCGCCGGCGATGGTCCGCGAGCTGCGCGTCGACTCCTTCTACGCGCGCCTCCGCGCCGCCGCGGGCTCCTCGTCCCCGCTCCTGATCCTCCCCTCCGCCGCCGACGCCGACTCGCTCTGCGCCGTCCGGGCCCTCGCCCACGTCCTCTCCGCCGACTCCATCCGCTTCTCCATCTACCCCGTCGCCTCCGCCGCCAGGGCCAGGGACCTCCTCGCCTCCTTCTCCGCCGCCGCCCCGCTCTGCTGCGTCCTCGTCAACTGGGGCGCGCACCGCGACCTCCGCCGGATCCTGCCCCCAGCCGCCACCGCCTTCGTCGTCGACTCCCACCGCCCCGTCCACCTCCACAACCTCTGCGCCCACAACGACCGCGTCGTCGTCCTCTTCACCGCCGACGACGAGCACACCGCCGATCTCTCCTACGACTTCGACCTCTCCTCCCTCGCCGACGCCTCCGACCTCGCCGCCGACGGGGACGCCGACGACCACCTCCGCGTCGTCCCCGACGACGACGAGGATTCCGATGCCTCCGACTCCGACTCCGACTCCGACGGCGGCGGCGGCAGGAGGAAGAGGCGCCGCCTCTCCGACGACGCGGAGGCGGAAGGGGGCGACCCCGTCAGGCTGTTCGGGAAGCTGCGCCGGGAGTACTACCGCCTCGGCACCTTCCACGGCAAGCCGTCGGGCTGCCTCATGTACGACCTCGCCCACGCGCTGCGCAAGAACACCAACGAGCTCCTCTGGCTCGCCTGCGTCGCCCTCACCGACCAGTTCGTCCACGACCGCATCACCAACGAGCGATACCAGGCCGCCGTCATGGAGCTCGAGCAGCACATCAACGGCTCGGGCAACCTCGACGCCTCGGGCGTCGGCTCTGTCGTCACGCTCAAGGACGGCACCAAGATCCGGGCGCCCGAGACCTCGCGCATCGCCTACGAGGACGAGCCGAGGCTAATGCTGCTGCGGGAGTGGAGCTTGTTCGACTCCATGCTCTGCTCCTCCTATGTCGCCACCAAGCTCAAGACGTGGAGCGACAATGGCCTCAAGAAGCTCAAGCTGCTGCTGGCGAGGATGGGATTCCCGCTTGCCGACTGCCAGAAGAACTTCCAGTACATGAGCATGGAGGTCAAGCGCAAGATGCGGGATGAGTTTGACCGCTTCCTGCCCGAGTATGGGCTCACTGAATTCTACTACCGGAGCTTCTTGAGAGTGCACGGGTACAGGTCCAAGGTTTCTGCTGCAGATGTTGTGTATGGCGTCACAGCACTTCTAGAATCCCTGAATGCGGAGTCCAAGGATTCAAAGGAGTCTTCAGCTGCTGAGCAGTTTTGGGTTGCTTACTCTGCATTGTCACTGAGCAATGTTGATCAGTTGCGAAAAGGGATGCAATCCGCAATTGAAATACAGAGAGCAATACTGAGGCAAGGAAGCTCGGCGATTACGAAGACGGGTTTTATACGGAGTGCCAAGAAGTTCCGGTGGGTGAAGCTTGATGACCCCGTGGACACCAACAAGCTTTGCCACCCTCAGGCACTCACCAAGTTCTGCTTCTTTCTGATGGATGCGCTGAAGGAAAGGGGCGCGAGGATGAAGCCACTAATCTGTGCTTGCTTGGCAAAGGAGCCTGAGAAGGTGCTGGTTGTTGGGGTATGTGGAAAGCCAAGGCTTGGGGCTGTTCAGGGTAATGCGTTTGGCAATGCATTCAGATCAGCGGCAGAGGAGATCGGCGCAGATTATTTCCATGACATGTTTGAGTCATCATGGATTGTTCTGGATGTTGTTGCTGTCAGTTCTTTCATGATTCGGCTAACGGAGAAGCTATGATCCGATGGCACAAGCTTGTAAAACGTGGATGGTTCTTTCAGGACCCAAGATGGGAGGCTCAGGCATGAGCATGATTCTCTCTGAATAAAGGTGCTTGAGGCATGTATTGTCCTAAATTCTAGTCCACCTGCCATTTCACTAACATAGTGAAAGCAGCCTGACAAGCATTCTGCTTTGCTAAGTTTGAGCTGCCCTGTGATAATGACTTTAGAAACTGAGAAGAGGATTTTCCTCTGTTTTAACTCCCCCATTAGCAAATGATAAATCTACCAGATTCAGATGCAAACTTAATTCTAGTGCAGAGGGGGCAAGGTATATTTGTTTACTGTTTTTCTTTACCTTATAGAATCGATGTTTGTACCTGTATCTGGCAATCTGCATAAACATGCTTGTCAAAATTTGTTGTATTCAATTCTGTATCACCAAGTCTCTTGAACTTCCATTGTGTGCTGCTCTTGTTTGTATGTCATATCTTGTCCAGATAGTTCAGGTTATCAGGTAGCTTAGCCACTCAGAGCTGTACTTCCTCAATGCAGTAAACATGTTCTCCTGAGGGTGCTAAATTGCAACGAAGTCCTATGATTGCTGTGGAGTTGTAATTGTCGACCTGTCATGTTCATCCACTAGGCTACAAACCAACCCTTCAGTCGTGAATAGCATTGTATGTGATATTTGACAGTACAGCTTTTCCTGTAAGTATAGGTTGATATGTGACACAGTTTTAGCGAGTAGTTTGTATCTTACAGGTATAGATTAATATGTGATACAGTTTTAGTGATTTTATACATTATAGATAAGAACTTGAATTTTATCAATCAGCCATCACAAAGTTCATCATTCTTTGATGAGTATGTTAGAAAAGTAGAGCAGAGTTCCATTTCCATGTTGTTAACTGATATGCTAATAAATTGCTAATGTTATCTGATTCAATTTTAGGGTATACTTCATCTGTGAGAAATGTTGGTCATCTCAATTTGATCTTAAGCATAGGTTTCTTGTATGAAAATTCTGTTGCATTATATGAATGCAGTTTGAATGACCTTGTGAGATATGTTTCTTATATAGTATGAGTAATCAAAGTGCTAGGAAGTAAGGTTCCAACTGAATTAACTGTATTGCTGTTTGATCGTATAACTAAAAACTGGAAATACCCTCTCCTTTTTTTTCTTTTTTTTTTCATTCCATATTATATGTATGCAGCAGTTTTCCAAATTAGTTCTGTTGCAATTTGTCATATAAAATAACTGATATTTGAATCATATCCTTATTCTCGAAGAAGATTGATATAGTACTTTCTATTACCTACTGAGCATTGCTGAGATAAATAAATTGACAAGTCTGTTCAGTTGAGTTTGAGTTTCGGTCTTCCTCTTGCTGGAAGTGTTTGCTTGCAAGTTAAATGCTTTTTGCTTATATGCAGTGATTCAGTCCCTGCCGCAACTGCACTCTGCAGTGATAATCAAGGGTTTTTTCTTTTTTGAACCGGGTTATAACAATCAACTGTGGGCTTTATAAATTCTGGCCCTTAATTGGAGCCCAAATGGGCCTAGAAACTGTTTGTGCTGTGAATGGGGACTGCATGACAGCTCATGTTTCCTTTTTAAGACTGCGGCAGTTGTCAATACCATTGGTCAAGAGGGGATAGCGCCAGCGTGCCCTGGTTCTGGCCACAGGCATGTCTGACTATGCAACCGTTTCTGGCTTTTACTACCATGTTACCAATCAGCACGGTGGAGTGGTCCACCGCACCTGGGTTGTCTGTTAGGTAAGTTCCCCTCCTTTCTGATCATCTGCTTGATTTTTGTTGGACACCAACAAGATCGCTTTCATTTGGTTATCATTAGCCATTATTATGCATCACTAGCTAAGTATCACTGTTTACTGAGCATTTAATATGAATGTGAATTTCTCTGCATTCTTGACTAGCCTTCTTCAATAATTCACCTTCCCTTCGGTCATTTTTTTAAAGGGTCTTCGCCTCTTCGGTCTTCCCTTCAACAAAACACTGGCCAAATGGCCAAATGGTTTCCAACCTAACAGCTAGCAAGGCCAATTTTCCAATACCTAACTCTTGGTTTCCTCTATTAAGGTCTAATCATGATGTCCAATCCAATATTGATCAAGGTTGACGTTGCTGGCTAACTGTTTAACAAAATGTTGATGCATAAACATCCTATATGTTGTGTTCTAGTTGGCAATTGTGTTATGTGTCGTTCCTATCAGATAGCATCGTTTTGATTGGAAGCAGTGAAGAACTTCGGACCGTATCTTCAATTGAGAGCTTTGCCTGTACAGTTTAGTTTACATCAATCAGACATGCCACTTTCTACTACACAATCAACATCAAAGTTGTTCCCTGGAGTGCCCAGGGATTTTCGTTGTGGTTCGATGACAAATTGACTACTGTTCTTTAGGTTTGTTAGCCATTTTCAGTCATGGAAATTGTAACATGATTTTCCCATAAAATAATATTCTATTCTTGTAAGAATTGCATACAACTAGTGGTCTTATCTAATTCTTTATAAGCAGCATAATCATGTGTCATGCTTTAAAATTCTGGTTGATGGGGGCACAGCCACTAAGAATCGTCATGATGTCCTTATATACCTTGCTTTGTACATGAATATAAAATTATAAAAAGATATTCAAGCATCAAGCCTGAAATAGCTTTCACGCAAATTCAAAGTTCATGATCAGTTTACGTGAAAAATGTTTTGCTTATTAAATGGTCTGAATTTTGACCATTTTGAATCGTCCACAATTAATTAAGCCAATGAATTGTTTCCTCTAATTTGTCTTGATCTCCTCCTCCCCCTAAGCAACCAAGAAGGAATTTCGATAACATCAACCTTTGTATCATCTACAATTCTCCTGGTTGATTTGTAATCCCTTTTTCTTGGATATATCTAGAAACTATATTATTCTGAAATCAAAAAAGAATCTACCAAGAGCTTGGTATCTGTAATGTTATCATGACAATATGGTGGTCACAACAGGACTAGTTAGTGTTTAGTTGAAGCAATGGCTGTGATGGTCTTACTCAACAACAAAAGTAACTGACTGGCTGAGGTGGTCCTTGACTCCCTGTGGAGTCTGGTTAGCAGTTGGGAGGTAGCTACTAACTCTGTCACCATGATGTTGTACAAATGTACTTCCATGTGAACCAAGATATAGACAAGTTAAAGCCTTGTCTAAAAGTGTTGTTGACAATCTTTTGAACAAAAGCGCAACGCAGAAGGTGTTCTCTTGTAAAAGATAAATAATACTTTTCATTTTTATGCAGCAGCAATTTTGCTTTTAGTAACTTCTGCAGTAGTTCTGTTTTTTAGCAACCTCGAGTTAAGTGGTGAAAGGTCATGTGCTTTTGCAATATTACCTCTTTATAGATCACCTATACTTAGATGTAGCGTCAGGCCTGCTGAGTACTTAAAATACTGTTGGATGATTATTATAGTAGTACTGACAGAAATATTCTGAGTTTGTCACTTCAACTTAAAACTTCATAGGGTTCTGAGCAGAAAACAGTTAATTCTTCAGTACAGAAGCAGGTCATGGCAATTTCTTGAATACCTGTACAGGTTATTTCCCTGGCAGACGAGGTGGTAGGTTTTGTATGGACACATAATTTCCAGGATTTGCAATGCTATTGCCAATTCATTGACATGTCAAGTTTCCAGAAGACATTTTTATTTTGTGTGTTTTGCAGATACAGGAAGGGCTAACATATGACTATGAGTGCTATCTTCTTTATTTTTCTTTGTAAAACAAAAAAAAGTAATCTGCTTCTCTTGTAAAGTTGTAAACAAGTCAATCTTCTGTGACACTGGAATAGGGTTTACATGTAGCTATGCCTTTTATACATAAAAATACTCCTGCATTGACAAAACATGAATAAAAGGAAAAACTGCACAATGTGTGTATATGATACATTAAGTATAGAAAGTAGTTTCTGAAATAGTAAAATACTTGTTACACCAAGCCACTTAACTGACTGAAATCGTTATTGGCTGGTGGTAAAAAGCTTGCACATGTTTTCATCAAGAGTACTATAGTAGATTCGTGTTGTAAACCTTGTCGAAGTCCTACATATATCTGTCAATCTGTGAGTGTTACAAATTTGAGTGGGAAGTGTATTTGAGTTAAGCTGAAATCATTATTCAATTCAAATGTTCATGGATGACATTGTTCAGGTTGTTAGATCTTTCTTTTTCTTTTGTTATCACGTCATCTGCCTATTAAATAGAAATTAAAGAACTGATGATGACACTATCCTTATGCTGCAGAATGGGTCACTTTCAGACGACTTGTATTTCTTATTCCAGAGGGAGGGTATCATCTATTATGGCTAGGGACCACCTGGTATTAATAATCAGCTTTGAGTCTACTGCCTTTGTGAAGAAACAATAGCGATGGCAACTTATGTCTGTCAATTGACAACGCCATATGGAATGTGCATCTGGACATAAGGCTAATGTAAGGCCTCAGAACAAGGACACCATCCTCACAGAAGTGGTATAGGTCTGCATGAAGATAAGAACAGTTGAAGCCTCTGCACATAAAGACTCCTGTTTTGGCTGGTGATGATGATCTGCAAGGTAAAATCTTTGCACAAAAAACTTCAGAATTTTCTTTAGAACCGATAATCAGTGGTCATTAACTGCCCCTCAGCACGTGCTGCAAAAATTTGAGGAACGGTCTTCAGAGCACTTCAGTTCCAGAACCGAGGATTGATTTTGCCTGTTATGGAAACAGATATGTGCAAACAGCTTTTCGACAAAACTGACAACTTTCTGCACTACTATGCCGCAAGAAGTTTCCTGAAAGGCAGTGGAGCTTTGTCAGGTAATGTAAATTGACCTTTCATACTTAATTCCTACCTGCGGGTTGGTTGTGCTGGCACATTCTTCCATTGGTGCGGTTCAGTTACACGAGCCATATGCATGGTCCATCTGGTCCCTCCTGTACGTACACTGATGGCTACAAGACTGAGACAATGTATGCTTCTAATCGATGCTTAATTGCTTATTGTGTTCTCTAGATAGGTGTGTAGTTACTGGATGCTTTCGCATGGATGAGTTAAACATGCAGTTATCATGGCGTTACCTTCAATCAAACATACATCATACGCAGACAGAGTTTGATATGTATAAGTTCACTTGGCCATTCATATTTCTTAGTCTGCATAACTGTAGAGTGTGCTGGGATTGCTGTTTTTTTTTCTGGCTTGAATGCAGATGTACCTCAGTTGGTTGTCATCCTCCTTTCATTTGGTTGAAGACACTTCACGATATCGGTTGCTTAGACTATGACTGACATTCCTGGTTGTGGTTCGTATAGGACAAGTTTGAACGGTGTATGCCCATATGATCTCTGGTCCAGCTCTACCTGACCCGAGAAATGCATATATCTGCACCAAGCAAGCTTGGTAGGGCGCTCTGTACTCACGTGCACGACATCAGGATTTCCGGCGACAGAATAGGCGTTGTACAGGCAGAACAATCAAAGCCTGAAACGTCATCAGCTTACACTTGCTCGGAGGTTTTAAACAAAAAGAAATCCACCATTGACATGTGAAGTTAATTTGCACACTGCCTTTTGTCGTGTTTCTATGATATAATGTATGTTAGGCTGAGTGTATGATGAAAGCACTGTTGATTTCTGGCTGTTGTCGTTTTTATGTCAGTAGTATGTAATAGCTTGTCTCTGTTTTTGGCCGTAAGGTCAGGTTGCCTGTTGTGCACTGTACATCACTTAAAACCATTTCTCCTCTATGAAATATGCATGCATAACAATAAGTTCTAGATGCAAATAAGGTTTTTCCGTTTCCTGCAAATGACATAAAAGGGACGTGTACTAGAGAAGGACACGTCAGACAAAGTCTTATTCATAGAATATTTCAGGACACATGACTCACTAACTATACATTTCCACTTATGTTGATGGCTTGCAGCTTGTTAGGCACCATCTATTGCCAATATTTTGAGCCAATGGTTGCAACATGCAAATATGTGTTATTTTTCATTGAAAGCTACGCATAAATGCTTTAACACCTGTTCAATTTCCATGGAAGTGTCATTCAAGCATTTGAAAAGAAAGGAAATGATTTGTGCTAATTGAATGGGACCTTGGGATGGGTAGGGGAGTAGGGAAAATGAAATCAGGACGAGTTCTCTTTCTGCACTGAATGTGATTAGGGACCATCTGCTTGCTGATAGAGACTTGAAATTACTTCACCTCTTGCAGCTTCTTTTTTCTTTTTCTTGAGTACACCTCTATTCAGCTTCTATCTAGCAAAAATAACCCTACACTCTATGTATTCATTCATATTTTATTTTTTTTCTCACTGAGTACTGCCATTTCTGCAATTCATATTTCAGTACCATACACAAGAGAAGTCATGCATGGCTTGCTTGCATTGCTTGCTGTACACAGAAACTTTTCACTGCAGACAAAATTAAGTCTAGTTACATGTACTTTATTGAAATTAAAGAGTTTTACTTGTATTAGTGGGCAAATACAAATCAAAAGTTCAATAAACTGATCAGAATGCACAGGAATATGTATAACAAAAAAATATCAAAATAGAAATCACGTATGGAATTACATCACCACGACATGCTTACATGTCATTTTCTCTCTTATTCTTCTGACTTTTGATTTGTATTGTCAAATCTACCACAAGTAACATTTGTATACCTAGATGGGTAAGACGATGGCTGCGTCACTTTCACAGGAGAGTTTGACCGGTATGTATGTATCTTGGTTTGCTTCTCTCACATGCATGCATCCATGTAACGCATAGAGTATATAGCTTTCTCCTAAAAAATAACTTGCAGAAACAAATTAACCTATCTAACTATAGATGACGTACGCGACGTATATTGATCTCTTCTTTGTTTGATCTAATAATTGTTAAAACATCATTGGAACTGAGCAGCAGCCGTCGGAGAGATCCATGAGGTCGACGACCTGATGATGCTCGGCAGCCTCTTCCAACAGCCACTTCTCGATCGTAGACAGCGGCGCCTGCTGCTGGTGTTGCTGCTTGTTATTGAGCTCGTCGTCGTCGTAACCACCGCCGTGTCCCGTCAACAACGCCGGCTGCTGCGGCGGCGGCGACGGCAGCATGTCGGTGAAGTCTGACATGTGGTGGTTGAACGACAGCAAAGGGTTGATGACCTCGGTGGCCGAGGGCTTGATGTCGGCGGCGGCGTCGTTCTGCGGCGGCGGCGAGCTCTTCATGAAGCCGTTGAGCAGCTTGGATATGTTGTCCATGCTGGAGGCGTACGATGACGAGGAGCTGTCGCCGTCGGCGGCGGCGGCGAACGGCGATCGCCGGGCGATGAGCTGGCTGACCTCGGCCGGGTTGCTGTAGGCCGGGCGTGCTGCGTAGCTGTCCTTGTTGGAGAGGGGGTTAGCAGCGATCATGTCATGATGGTGACCGACATGGCCGCCGGCGCCGGCGGTGGTAGGTATGATGATGGAAGATTCGGAGGAGCTTGGAGGCGGCGCGAAGATGGCGCCGATGGCCTGGTGCTTCTTGAGCTTCTTCTTCAGGTGGGTGTTCCAGTAGTTCTTGATGTCGTTGTCGGTCCTCTGCGGGAGGTACGACGCAATGGCAGCCCATCTGCATGATGCATATATACATATATACATGTCAGCAATCGCCATGGACGCCATGGCCGTACAGATTGAGCAATCAAGGTGCCAAGAAACTACAGAAAATTAATTAAAAGTAAGTTACCTGTTGCCTAGCATGGACTGGAGGTGGACGATGATGCCTTCTTCATGGGGAGTGAAGTTGCCTCGCCTGATGCCGGGGCGGAGGTAGTTGGTCCAGCGGAGGCGGCAGCTCTTGCTGCAGCGCATGAGGCCGGTGTTGATGGGCACGGAGCGCCAGTTGCCGGGGCCATGCTCCTGGATGTAGGAGACGAGGATGATGTCCTCCTCCGGCGTCCATGGCCCCTTCTTGATCCCAACCTTGTCGCAGCACGGCGGCCTCCCCATCGTCGCCGTCGTCGTTTAGCTTGTCGGTCTCCGGCCGGCCGGTGTACCAGCTGGATGGAGGGCCTGCAAGCTAGATATGGCACGCAGCAGGAGTAGTGTCTTATGAGCAGTGTGTGCTAGCTGAGCTGCTGGTTATATAGGATGCGAGGTGAATGTGAGTGAGCTCCTTTTCACTTGCTATCATCTAACTAACCAACACCCTCTAGCAACTACCTTCGCTGATGATTTCTTTTCACTGATGTCGATCTATATAGCCAGTCTCGCTAGCTTTCCCTTTCTGTCAACTTTTCCCTGTCACATGATCGAATCATAGAAATTGACGCAGCGATGAGCCCAGCTTCAAAGCAAGGATTACCTAGAGGAACTGTTTGCTACTGTTGCCTACTGTGTGAATTTAAAGCGAGTATACGTTGGCTTTCTAGACTTTAATTTTGCATACTCGCTCAAGGTATTTTATTCGCCGGCATGTAGGAAACAAGCTAGAGGTCGTCTCTCAGGTATCACGCCCTTCCAACCGGTCGCTTTTTTCTTATTTATAACCCCACGTGCCCACTTACTATAATATACTAGCTGCCCTCATGCGTGCATAGTGTCCGAAGAAATGCTTGCAAATACACACCGCTCTAGCATATATGGCCGTGTTTCACAGCTCCCAGGAAAAAAATCTCCGAAGGGAATCTTGTATGCATGGAGTACTAAACAAAGTTTATTTGCAAAACCCTTTTAGAGATGTGTGCAACTTTGCGCGATGAATCTAATGAGCCTAATTAGTCCATGATTTGCTACAGTAATGCTACAGTAATCATCCTCTAATCGTGCGGTCAAAGGCCTCATTAGATAGGTCTCGTGAAATAGTGCACTGCTGTGAAGATAGTTTTGTAAACTGACTTGATTTAATACCCTAAAGTATTGGTCAAAGGGGCTGGAGATATTTCTCCAACCCCAAAGAAACACTGCCATTGGGTGTGTTTAGTTCCCTCAAATTCCAAACGAAAAAATCACATCGACGTCACATCAAAATATTAAATATAACAAATGATGCATGCATGAAACACTAAACGTGGGTAAATAAAAAAACTAATTGCATAGTTTTGATTTACACGACGAGATAAATCTTTTGAGCCTAGTTAAATCATGGTAGGACAATGTTTACCACAAACAAACGAAAAATGCTACAGTGTGCTACAGTGTCCGATGTGACTTTTCTACCAACTTTTCGCGGGAACTAAACACACCCATTAGTTTTTTCATTAGTTTTTTTTTGTCAGCAACAGGACGCCAGGACAGGCATTCAGGCCGGCAATATGATTATACAAATTAGAAAAAAACAGTTTACAATATATAAAACATGAGAAAAATTACGACTATAGCATATAGTTGAATACACTGAGTATATTTTGGACCGTCCATGTCAACTAGCTACATACTGTGCTCACGCTATATGTTTGCCTACATATGAAGATAAAAATACTAATAGCTTCAGTCATAACAAAAGTGCCACTTTAACCGTTACGTTTTTATTGTACTATACTTTGTTTATATTTGTAAAGTGTGTACTAAAGTACCGAGAGCTATAGCTCATTGATTCATGCTCTCGCTCTTTGTGACCAGCCCGAGTGTTCTCAATTATATTGTGACTCATACCCCTCTGCCCCAAACCATAATAAGTGCATTCCAAATTAAAATTTAAATATATATTTAAAACCACTTTATCCTACAAACTTCATATATCCGACATGGAGCTAACAATCTACTAAACGAGACCTAAAAGGTCAGGCAATTGCTAGTCGAACGGTTGCCCTTGCTTGTTGTAGAACACATTGATATCCTTAACAACGTACTATCTGGATCCAAGATATATACTAGTAGAAATATATATAGCATGACCTCTAGACGCATACTTTGTGCATCAATAGCTAGCTCAATCATATATTGATCGATATATATCTTGATCTGAGCACAAAAGGACCTACGTACCACTAGAACCTGGAAATGATAGAAATAATTGTGTGCAACATTATAATTGTCAATATCGTCTGCTGAGTTCTTTCCCCCAAGTTATGGTGTCACAGTGAGTATATATACTCCCTCCGTCCCACAATATAAACATTTGTTGACTTTCAGACATCACGTTTGACCATCCGTCTTATTCAAAAAAATTTATAAAAATATAAAACAAATAAGCCACACTTGAAGTATACCTAGTGATAAACCAAGTCATAGCAAAACAAATAATATATTCACAAAATTTTTGAATAAGACGAATGGTCAAACGTGATACACGAAAATCGAAAAATACTTATATCATGAGACGGAGGGAGTAGTCATCATCTTGGTTGTGAATGCTTGTCTGCATCATCAATTCGGTGGACCGATGGGAGAGAAAAGGACTCGCGGCTTAATTGCATATCTGTGGAGAAATATAAAGTATATATGTATATATAGCTAGAGGCCCTGTTTAGTTCCCTTCAAAAGGTAAAATTTCTCTCTCCAAACTTCACTATTTACCTATCACATCAAATCAGATCAAATCTCTCTCCTCATGCATGGAACACTAAACGTGGGTAAATAAAAAAACTAAGTGTATGATTTTGATGTACACGACGAGACGAATCTTTTGAGCCTAGTTAGGTCAGGGTAGGACAACTATTACCATAAACAAACGAAAAATGCTACAGTACGCTACAGTGTCCGATGTGACTTTTCACTCTCTTTTTTCACCTTTTTTCATGAACTAAACACCCCCAGAGTATATTTAGCAGCATGCAGGCCAGCAGCAGCAGCAGGGTGTGGACGAACGAATTAGTACTAATATATATTACAAATCATGTCACATAGTGCTAGCTACTTCATGATAATTAGGACCACTGTTGGGGAACAAACTAGTAAATGAAGGAAAAGGAGTTCCGTACCCTCCATTTAATCCTGTGTCGTCGAGACCCATATCAGGCCAGAACAACGTGCACGTTTGTGTTTCTTCGTTTAACTAGATCATGACACTGTGCCTAAAGCCCTAAACACTAGTGCTAGCAACATTATTAATCCTCTTGCAAGAGGCTAGTATGATCGATTATTATGTCCGTGTCTGTTTCAGCTCCCACAGCTATTAGTTCTCTATACCTGATGCTAGCTGGCTAGCTGGAATGGCCTTCTACAACAGGCGTCGACTTCGCTTGCTGATTCGGAAGTAGATAAAACATCCAATTTTCTACTTATTCCGGTACGGTCCTACATAATTTAAATGTTGTTTTAGGCTATGGGGACGTGTTTAAACAACGGCCTTAAAGTTTCAATATATCGGAAAGTGTTATGAGTATACAGATTTGCCTTCAAAAGTAATTAATTTGCTATAGTTTGCTACTGTATCAATTCAAGTTGGTGTAATCGATTCGGGATACATATACAAGGAGGTAATGCGAAGTCGTGATGGACAGTCGGCAGGGCACACGTACTCCAAAAGTCCTTGTGAGCTGAGTTATTAGCGCCGGTGAAATGGGGATTGGACGAGGATGGAGAGATGATGCATGGCTGGTCCCTGCTGCATGCAGGTTGTCCGTCAAGTCTCTGCTAATAAAAACCATTGGTCCAATGCGGATCTGAGAGGGCCACACTCTACTCTCCACAGACCAGCTGCAGCTTGATCTTTCTTCTGCATTGTTGCCTACTTGCTCATGTCTGAGTAAAATCTTTAATTTAATTTGGACCACCAGTGATCCTGAACATACAGGATCTCTCTCTCGGTATGATCATAATACCATACTCAGGAGAGCGAGCTGACTGAGGCTGCTCCACAAATTATGCAGGCTGCTGCTTGATTGCTTCTCCAGGATTCAGATATACACACCCAAGAGTACGTACGTACCCCGGCTGACTTCATTGACAATTTTCTTTTAGGTCCTAGAACACGTTAATATCTTCCAAGGTATCAAAGGTTGGCTACAATATATGGTAAGATTTGTTTTTGAGAACGATTTTTGTAAAAAGGATAATTCTATTAGTATTTGTTGGAGTTCGAAATTGGGAAAAGCGCAGTGGTTCAAGTCTCGTCTTGGAGCAAACAATCTACCAAACGAGACCTAAAAGGTCAGGCGATCGATTGCTAATCTCAAGTGACTTGCTAGTCGTCCTTTAATTTTGTTCGATCAACTGGGATCTTGGGCAAACCGTTGTGTCCCCATGAAAACAAAAACTCCACCAATACTTTGATATGACGTTTGGTCAAAACTAGCTGGCTAGCTAGCGGAATTATTTTGTCCACACGCGGCTTTCATTAAGTTGCCAATTAGGCTGAATTGATTACTTTGTGTTTGAGCTCTTTTACATTACCCAATACCACTCTTGAGAGGGAAATGACACGACATGTCACGGTAAATTTAAATGATCGAATGAAAAAATTACTTAATTATATTAATTACAATGATGCCATTTATATTTCTTCTAATAATACCTTTATACTACCTATATCGCTTCCCATATACTACCTATACCACTGGTCCTTTTTAACCAGTGGTATTAGGTACCGTAAAAGACCTTTATAGAACCTACTGTATTATAAAGTTTTCGGATCGAGAACCAAGAACATTATTTTATTATAATGTATTATAATGCAAAAACCTTGCGTTCCTTGCAAAAAAAACTTTAATTTGCGTGTCAATTTTATAAAAGGGCCGGTCAAGTTCAGAAGGACATGAGGCCTTGCTACTGAGAATGGTCAACATGGTGTCTGGGTATATTTTCTTTTTCCACCGTTGATTATAACCGACCTATTCGACTGGCTGGTGGCTAGTGCTAATTTGTACTGAGAGAAAACTACTACTGGCTGAATAACTGATGCTGATGTGTGCTGAGAGAAAAATATTATTAGTTTTTTTAGATTAAAAATACCGTTAGCTGACTGCTGATAAGTCAAGCAAACATGTCAAATGATATTGGGCGGGGTACTGATACAGCCATACAGGTAATTGGACAGTCTGTCCTGGGCTTACGAGGGGCAAACAAGCCCATGAGTTAAAATGAGGCCCAAATAAGAGTATCTAACTCCGATCCAGCTAGCTATGGGCTCACAGGGCCTGTGACAGCACCTCAGCTTAAGCTGCTATGGGCCCAACATTTCCCCGATGCTTTTCTGTGAGTGATCAACGTGTTGTTGTTGTTGTTGTTCTAGAATTTTCTCAAAGAAATAGATAGGGTTTCTTGAGTGGATGCTGATTTGTTTTGTTCAAAAATTTTGGTTAGGGGTATTGGTTGCTAATTTGTTTTTCGTTCAGGGGATTTGTTGAAATCAGAAGAAAAAACCCTTGGTCATTTAGGGAAAATTTTATGAATAAGAATAATAACACTCGTCCATTTGAGGAAAACACTCAGAACTATTGAATATTTGTAGTGAAATGAAGTCATTTTTTCTCTTAGATATGCATTACATGTTTCATGCATAGCTCCTTACTAGGAATTTACATATTCATTGCAGCGGTAAAGTTGTAGGTGCATGACTCCACCTTTGTACCTTCTAAGGTCGAATCTTAGTGTACACATTTAATAAATAGATAAAATGGCTATCTTGAAACATGACTGAGTAAAAACTACCGATCTGGTGATCAGGACCCAAGTAACAAAAGTTAAGCTTGGCCATGATGAAACATGACTGATCAGTGCACTTAACCAAATGGCGAAATTTAAGCTTGACCATCGTGGACCATGACTGATCGGGGCGCTTAGATTAAACGATGCTATCAAAAGTGGATGGCAAATTAAATCATCTGTAACTTGTAGTAACCCCATTTGTGTCCTTTTTTAATCATCATCAGGAAAGCTCGCGTGCAAAGTAGTTATCCCAAACGAAACAGGAAGTCAAAGCAAGTTAAACTAGTAGCCCCGGGCCGTCAGGTGGTACGGTGGTCCATGAAAAAGATGCACATTGCTTGGAGACTCAATTCAGTCAAGTTTGGAATGAAGCGTGGAATGAAGCGGGCAGGGGATGATCCGATGATCGAGACGAACACTCCTCCGTAATGGCGTGCACGAAGCAGGTAGCTGCCGTTAGTTGCAGACGCCACAGCAGACAAGGAGACAACAGCAGCATAGGCTTCAGGATCGAGCTGAGCAGCAGCTAGCAACAAGAGAATCCATGGCCCCGTTTGGGGTTTGACCGAGGCTGGCAAGCGAATCGGAGGCATGCACCAACCACCGCGCCCCACGTCGATCGTCAACCTCCAGGTCTCCGGCAGCCAAAGGCACGAACCACGACGGCATCACCATCGCCTCTTGCTTCCCAGAGCCGGCGGTTTCCAAACCACCATCACACATTCATTTCAAATATAATATACGCTTTCCTTTTTTTAACCACCTGCTTGCATTGTTTCCCTTTCAAACGGCCGTTTCTTTTCTTTCCCATTCCAGTCGTTCGCGTTCAGGCTGCTTCCTCTCCATTTGGCAGGCACGCCTCTCTCTCCCCATCCATCGCCATGGCCATGGCGGCTACCATTCAAGTGGCAGAAGATCCATGAAACAGCTGGATCCAATCAACATGGGAGATCTACCTAGCGGCCGGCTTCTTCGTTGCGGTATGAATATCATCAGATAACTTCTCCTGTTCTCAATCCCCATTTCTCTTGTTTCAATTTCCGCTCATTTCTAATTAATTATCTGGCGTAGTTCACTTCATCATTGATGGACTGGCTTCTGTTTTCATTCCCTCTAACCTTTCTTCCTCCTAGCTTTGCTTTTCTTCTTTTCATGGTTCTAATAATGCAGTAAGATTTTTTCTTTCTTTAAATTTTACATCCTCGATCAGCAGATGATACCAATGGCAAACTTTTTTTTATACTTTACTCAGTGTATCTTGCACATAAGGTTGGCACGCTTTTCAGTCTAGCTATGTTGTGAGGTTTGCTTCCAACTTACCATGCTCTTAAGTTTCCAATGAAATTTGGACCATCCGTTTCTTTCATTTTCTCTTGGAGAGACTCGATCAACAACAGTTTCGGATGCTTCCAAAGCCAAATTGTCTACCTTGGAAAATCAATAATGCGGTCTTGGCCTTCCCCCTTCTTGTTTTTCGTGCGTGATTGGTCATTAGGCGTCTGATTACTACTTTATTATGAATCAAAGTATGTTGTTCAGCTTTGGTTTCTTCCCGTTGTCTATATCTGATACGGTTTTTGGAGGTTTCCTATACTCACTATTCCAACCTTCTGTTTCAAAACTTTCAGCTATTTTCAAGCTTCCGGTGGTTCCTAGAGCAACCAATGTCCTTATTTGGATGCTTCCTATCATTTCTTAATACAGCACTATGCAGTTCTTGACAGCCTGGTTTATATATAGGCTATAGTTTATTCAGTCCGTGACAACTTTTCCTTCATTACTGCCAGACAGCTTGTCAAGCTCCAATTTCTGAAGCGTCTTTTTTTTTGGAAAAGAGATGCTTTATTAATTTTCAGTTGAATACATCGAGGTGATACATTCACCTGAAAACGAGTTCCCGGCCTCTGCCATTACAGCACACAGCCCAAACGAAAAGAAAAGAAGACAGATCACTAAGAACAGTCAATCCTACGACTAGACTGCCAACCAAACGCCCGGCCAAAAAAAACCTTGGCCACTTGAGCCAAGAAGAGCGACGCCGCTGCAAGAGTGTCCTTCAATGATGGCGGTTGAAGGATAGTCCACGAACAGAGCCAATGCGACGTTGTGAATATAACCTGCAAAAAATTGGGAGTTTTATTATCAAAAACCACTGCGTTGCGACATCGCCAGACCGCCCAACATAAGGCCGCTGCGCCTACAAACACTAGGGGTTTAAAATTTGGTGGGACTAAGTTGAGCCATCCATTAAACAAATTATTCACACTCAATGGTTTAGGTAAGCCCCAAGCCGCATAAATCGAAGCCCAGACCATATGTGTGAATCTGCAATCAAAGAACAAATGCTGTATAGTCTCGTTTTCATGACAGAAACAGCATTTTTTACTACCATTCAAATTACGTTTTGCAAGATTATCTTTAGTAAGTATAACTCCTCTTCTGAGAAACCACATAAAGATTTTTACTTTTAATGGGATTTTTGATTTCCATAGCCTAGTATTAGTTTTTGGTTTCCAACTCTCTTCTTTTACTTTTCATGCTTCCCAAAGGCATGCAAGATCTCTGCTTTGCCTTTCTGTAATAAAAAAGGTGACCTTTTCCCCCCTCGGGGCTCCTTCTTCTGGGTTTCCTTTGATGATTCTTTACCAAAACTCCATTGATTGTGTTTTACGGCAAACACGACAGAGCACCTTCCCTGCAATGGCCATTTCGATCTAACAAAGAGTTAGGATATAGGTTAGTCGAATATGCCTATTCTTGTCCGCACAAATGCGATTTCGTCCGGTTGTCTTGTCCATTGTTTTGATGAGGTTTCCTGTGGTTTATTTCATTTTATCCAGCATGTTAAACAATGTTTCTCGGATTCCAGTTTTCTTAATGATATCTCCAGAGCTGTATCCTCCATTTCCAACTTCCCAAAGCAGTTCTAAACTTGTTTGGTCAACTACTACTGTTCCATTGGATTGGATCAACATTAAAGCTTTGGATGAGATATCCATCAAGTAGATTGTTCTGTTGAGAATGGGGCATACATTCTTGGTAAACAAAAATTTGTCCATCATTGTTATATGAAAGTTAAAAACCCGTATTGTGCTTTGTCTATAAATTTTCAAACATTTTTATGCCGTCTCTTTTTTCAAAATATTTTTCTGCTCCGTTTAGTGTTTCAGTTTGTTCATCTATGTTCGGAGGTCACTTGCAGAAAATTAGTACTGTTTTTTTTTGGTGATGTTGACGAGATTCGTGTGTCCAGTTAGGTTCATACTACTATTCAAATAATGTCTCGAAATGAGCTGTTGTTGTCTTTTCACTTTCTCGTTGTAGCTTTGAATTTCTTTTTGCATCAGTCTTTGTCCAAACGAACAGGTCTTGAAACTCTGTGGCTACCTTTGGTTCCCTGTTTTTGATCACTAGACTCTTCTACATACTTTTGTGCAACATGAAAATTTCTTCGTTTCTACCTACGTGACTTTCTCTAAAAAAAACTTATGCAGGCGTTCTATTATCTCTGCCCATTGCTTAATGATTGCTCTGATTCATAAGCTGTTCATTTGATGCTAGAGGCAGAAACCGTGTGCAGAAATGGATCAGAAACCCGTCAAAAAAAAGAAGGTAACATGTTCTCTTTTCTTTCAGGCAAGTTTTCATCATTTCAGATAAACAGTACAAGACAGTTTATCTACCCTCTCCTTTTTCAGTTTCGTTTTCCAAAGGTTCTTGGAGCAAAGGATGGGAATGCCTTGTCATCGCATAGCATGGAATACTCCATCAAGTCCACAGGTTTGTTCTTGAGTTCATAGCATCGTTTTTATCGGCAAATGGCGATAACAGAATCCATTTCCTTGTGAGCCTTGGAAAATTGAAGTTTGATTCATATTAACTTTGCGCATGGCATAATTACTAACTTCAAGTTGTCAGTTATAAAAAAATATTATAATTAATATACTCAAAATAAAAAATCATTTATGTTTTTTTAGTTGATCTGAAAGAGTCCCCAGAGCAGTCGTCGGTGGCTTCCCCGTCAGCATCATCCTCATCCTTCTTCAAAAGTCTCTCCGGTATCTACCTGCTATTTCATGCTGCTCTACATTCGTTCATTGATTAGTTTTGTATTTCTATGTATTATCTTAATTCTTTTGACGTTGAATTCTAAGCCTGTTTTTCCTTTCCCTTTTCTAACTTCGTCCTGTTCCAAAATAGAAAGTAGAAGTCTTAAATTCAGCGGCTTCAGTTCTCCTGCAACAACCAGTAGTGCCCATGTAGAAGCTTTCAGGTCAGCATAGTTGTCAGTAAAGATCCTAATTTCCAAAAGCTCCACTCACTTTTTTTACGAGATTCAAATCTTTATTTCATTACATGTCCAAATAGCATATTTTCATTAGCTCAGGTTTAGATACTTACTCTGTTCTTGCTCTGATTTTCTCAGGGTATTTGCAGCCACATGGAACGTAGCCGGAAAAACCCCAGACAGGGGTCTCGATCTGAATGATTTCCTGCCTTCTGATGACTACTCAGACATTTATGTGTTAGGGTATGCACAAATTTAATCATCACGAAAATTGCATTATTGCTATGGTCTTATCAGATAGAGATTATCTTCAAACATTATGACACGTTTCCTTTTGAGCTTAAATCGCTGTCATTTTCATATCTCCTCCACCACAAGAGATTTCAGCACATTTATGTTTTGCTCTTGAGCTTAAATCATGATTTTTTTTTCTTGTGGTTGTCCTACACATCTATCCAATTGACAGTTACCTAGCAACTAACACTGTCAGCTATCTACCCATTAAACTAATTTCATCTCTGGAAAATCAGTTACTGTAGTAAGTTGATCAACATCCTAATGCAACAAGGCAAACTGCAATTTTAATCCACAGATGACTAAGTACCACTAACCTAAGTTACGTCGAAGTGGAAACAGTAACCTGATAGGATTGTTCCCACGAAAATTGCAATGCAGATTCCAAGAAGTCGTCCCCCTCAACGCCGGGAACGTCCTGGTGATCGAGGACAACGAGCCGGCGTCCAGATGGCTCGCCCTCATCAACCAGGCGCTGAACCGGCCTTCACCACCCTCTGATGCCTCCGCCATTTCTGAAGCTGCAGCGAGCTTCTCCTTCTGCCGATCCGTGGACACGACGGCCTCTGCTTCCCCAATCTCTGCTCTGCCAACGCCCAGCTCCAGCCCGCTCGACCCGTCGCTGTTCCACAGGTACTCCAACAGAGAGATCCGCCGCGCCGCCATCACCCGCGGCCGCCGGCTCAAGACGTGCACCTGCCCGCCGGAGCGGCTCCGGCGCCGGAGGAGGCCGTACTACAGGGCGCCGTGCATGATGGGCTGCGGCAAGAACGCCGACGCCGTCGGGAGCGACACGACGACGTCGGACGAGGAGGACGATGAGGTCAGAACCAGCAGCTTCGCCGTGCCCGCGGCGGCGGCGGCGTTGAGGCGGCTGGAGAGGTATTGCCTGGTGGCGTGCAAGCAGATGGTGGGGCTGTTTGCGACGGTGTGGGTGAGGCGGGAGCTGGTGCCGCACGTCGGCCATGTCAGGTTCTCCTGCGTTGGCCGCGGCATCATGGGATACCTCGGCAACAAGGTCAGCAGGCTACTTCATTTCAGTTCACTGCAGCTGCAGCTCAGATGTCTGAATCACCATGATATTGCCATTGCCATATCACCTTCTGCTTCAAGATCAAAGGACATCGTGTGTTTGGTTGCAGGGATGCATCTCTGTGAGCATGTCACTGCACCAGACGAGCCTGTGCTTCGTGTGCAGCCACCTGGCGTCAGGGGAGAAGGAAGGTGACGAGCTCAGGAGGAACTCCGACGTCGTCGAGATCCTCAAGAACACGCAGTTCCGAAGGCTCTGCAAGAGATCCGGACGCAGGATTCCCGAGAGAATCCTTGACCACGAGTAAAATTCTCATACACTACCCACTGTGAAAACACTTGATGCCTGAATTCAGAAATGCGAGCTGACAAGTGACCATGGTTGCAGCCGTGTGATTTGGCTCGGTGACCTGAATTACCGGATTGCTCTGAGCTACTCAGAGGCCAAGAAGCTTGTCGAGGCCAATGACTGGGGTACTCTCTTCGAGAAGGATCAGGTAACCAAATTCATGAGTCATGTCTGTCAGAGTTCTGCAAGAGTTCATTGGGCATTCTGAACTGAACAGCTCAAGACTGAAAGGGAGAGTGGAGTTTTCAGAGGGTGGAACGAGGGCAAGATCTTCTTTGCTCCCACATACAAGTACTCTTGGAATTCCGACAGCTATGCTGGTGAAGACGTCACGTCGAAGAAGAAGCGAAGAACACCAGCATGGTAAGGCGATGATCTTGTGACACCTGCAGTTCTTTCAGTTTCAGCCTACATTGTTTTCTGAACAGTGTGGGGGTACTAAAATGTTCAGTGCTGGATCAACCAAAAAACATTTTGTAGGTGTGACCGGATTCTCTGGTATGGTGAAGGGATAGTGCAGCTGTCCTATATCCGCGGGGAGTCAAAATTTTCAGACCATCGTCCCGTCTGCAGTGTGTTCATCATCGAGGTTGCGGTTCCTGACAACAAACTCATCAAGTTTGCATCAGGTCCCAACATGAAAGTTGGCGTGGAAGAACTCCTATTTGCCCCCTAGTAGCAGATAGCAGTACACGGAAGTGGAATGCAGAATTTTGCTCAAGATCATATGCAGGATACAGTAATGCTCGTTCCAAGTACCTGGAGCACTAACATGAAACATTGTGTACACTACTGAGATTAGGAGATACTTATGGGAGGCGATTTGAAGCATGCCCTGAAGTGCTTGATATCTTACTAGACGTTTTTGACTAGTGCTGATGAAGTTATGAGTATGATTCATAGTACTGCAACTGAGTTTGCACTCAAGAATCAAGATTAACCCCTTCCGCATCGGTTTGGAAACCCAATTCCAAAGATCATGATTCCTGAACTGATACCAAACCTTGAATTTAAGGAGGTTAGTAGGCAACTAGCGTAGTGTTAACAACTTTCAGTTCTTAAAAGTCTGCAGTCATATGCATCTCTTACTCTGTTCCATACAGATCAAACAAGATGTAAATCTATAGAAGCATGAAAGACTCTCATTTGGTATCAGATAATTGAAGTGTTCACTGTTTCAATTGATGCTACTGTAATGCCCATGCCTCTTCATTTATTTTTTATTATGCTGCAAAGTTGGTGTTCACTAAAGAAACACATCAAACACAGAAGAGCCAGTTTCATCTCATATAAGATTGACATGGTACAGAAATAGTCGAACAGACAACTATATTAGGGAGTATCAGATCTATACTTTCTCTGAACACAATTTCAAATCGTTTAATTGTTTCTAGATATGGATGCGCAATTTAAGACGGCTTGTTCCTTCCAGCATGGTCAACACTCATTCCTTTCTCTCGGCATTCAGTACTACAGAAAGCACTCTCTCCCCTGCAGTATCAATGAATTAACTAGAAGGGAGAAAGATTTATAAGGCAAGGATAAATTGAGTTACCTCTGTGCAACAGATATATCTTATGAAGAATGGTACAAGATTCAAACATTTGTAAAAGAAGAACAAATGGAATTCTTTCTTATATAAGAACACAAGTTCCGATGAAAATTAACTCTGCTAGATCTCCTTATGACCTTACCAAAATAGAACACTGAAACTTTCAAGAATTAACAGCTAGAGTGCAGATCAAAAGCTAACATGGTTAAACATAGCATACAATAGAGATATGAGAAACAAAGGACTAAATAACTCAATAAGTCTCTAGGTATCAAGACAAAGCCAAGAAACATACATGTAAATGTAGATGTCAACCTCTGGGCCAAGTGTACGGCTGCATGAAGCACAGCACTGCAGAAAATGCAGCGGTTGCATCTGCGTGTCAGCAGATGTCACTGCACGAACGCCAGTCTCAGTGCTGTAGCAGTGTGTTTCCTCCCTACCTGTTTCTTCCATCTGAGAAAGCTTCTGCGACATGGAGGGTATGGTGTTCAAGCTTCCAAATGGAATGACATAGTAATGCTTTACTGAATAATTTGTTAGTTTCTGTGCTTCCCTCTGTATATAAATCTTTCTTGTCAGGTTGCCTGTGGGTTACTATTTTCAGTACATGAGGTGAGATTGTGATATGTCCAAGCAGTGCTAGTGAATTAGTGATCTATAAGAGTCGGCAGGCACACTTTTTTTTTCCTTTTTAAGGGAAAGAGGACATGGTAGGTGTGCAACCATTTCTGCAGGTCCATTTGTTGATACTAACCTGATGTGTAATTGTTAGGAAATGTAAACAAGAGACTGTAGATAGGTGAATTGTCTTGTATTTTCTATTGATCTCAAGCTCCCTTTATATAGGGAGATTACATGGCAACTCAAGGGCCTCAACATAATGTAATACATGAATGTTTACAGCAATAGTGGAGTCTGTTTATGTCAGTGGAGCCTGTTCATTTTCCCCTGCTAATGGTCATTGAGGCTGCCACTATGGTATTCATGGCCATAACCATGAATAGCTGCCAATGGCTTGCACCTCAAGGCTGCTGCTTTGATGAGGTCAAAACTGAAGACCTTTTGTCTTCTCAACACTCCCCCTTTTGATCGAGTCCGTCTTGAGATCAATATATTATTTAGTTCCTTTAAAAACCCTGTGGGAAAAAATAGGAATAATTTGATTGATGATAAACCTGTTAGGTTCAACTATGCCTTGTTTCATCTCTTAGAAAAACCCCGGCGGGGAAAACACAAGATGAGGCATATGCTTGGATTAATCATTGTATCATAAAAACTTTGTATGAGAAAACCTGAGGGCAAAACTCATGAAAGAAAAGTGACACAATGTGATGCGTTTAACAGGACTCATCATTCAAAGATTCTCCCCCTGAAGCTTGCAAGTCTCTGAGCTGTCTCATACCAATTCCCTTAACACATTTCTCAAATGAGGATGTAGGTAGGGACTTAGTAAAGAGATCTGCCAGATTATCGCATGACTTTGTTTGTAAGATGTTTATTTCTCCACTTTGCTGAAGCTGATGGGGATAAAACAACTTAGGAGCAATGTGTTTGGTGATATTGCTCTTGATGTAGCTCGTTTGCATCTGTGTAATACAAGCAGCATTATCTTCATAGATAATGGTAGGTGATTCTGATGAACCAATGCCACATGATTGCTCAATGTGGTTTATCATTCTGCGGAGCCACACGCATTCACGTGATGCCTCAAATAGTGCAATTATCTCAGAATGATTTGTGGAGGTAGCCACTAATGTCTGTTTAGATGACTTCCATGATATGGCTGTTCCTCCATGAAGGAATACAAAACCTGTTTGTGATCTGGCATTGTGGGGATCAGACATATAGCTAACATCAGTGTATCCAATTAAGCTAGGATCATTAGTTTTCTGAAAGAATAACCCAAGATCTCTAGTGCCATTTAAGTACCTAAGGATTTGTTTTCCTCCGGTCCAATGACGTTTAGTTGGGGCAGCACTATGTCTTGCCAATAGATTCACTGCGAATGCAATGTCAGGCCTGGTGCTGTTTGCAAGGTACATTAGTGCTCCGATGAGACTGAGATAAGGGAACTCTGATCCTAATATCTCTTCTCCTTCCTCCCGTGGTCGGAAAATGTCTTTTCTTTTTCGAGAGATCGAACCACCATGGGAGTCTTACTTGGATAGGCTTTGTCCATATTGAATTTCTCCAATAATTTCTGGACATAAATAGATTGATGCACTAGGATTCCAGAGTGAAGGTGCTCGATTTGCAAACCTAAGCAAAATCTGGTTTTACCCAAATCCTTCATCTCAAACTCCGTCCTGAGATGATTGCGGGCTTCATCAATATCTTTTGTGTTGCCAATGATATTCAAATCATCTACATATACTGATATGATACAAAATCCCGTGGATGATCTTTTGATAAAGACGCATGGACAATCATCATTGTTGGAGTAACCCTTCTGTAGAAGGTACTCACTCAGCCGGTTGTACCACATTCTTCCCGACTGTTTAAGACCATAGAGTGATCTTTTGAGTTTTACACAATACATGTTGCGATTTGCGTTTCCATTCGGTATAGAGATCCCATCCGGGACCTTCATATATATGTCCGAATCTAGCGACCCATATAAGTATGCGGTCACGACATCCATCAACTGCATAGATAGATGCTTTTGAATTGCTAGAGATATTAAGTATCGGAACGTAATTCCACTCATGACCGGAGAGTATGTTTCATTGAAATCAATGCCGGGTCTCTGCGTGAACCCTTGTGCTACAAGCCTCGCCTTATATCTCACCACCTCATTTTTTTCATTCCGTTTTCGGATGAAAACCCATTTGAAACCCACAGGGAAGGTTTTAGGAGGTGTAGGTATCACTGATGAGAATACCTCTCTTTTATTGAGGGAAGCTAACTCTGCTTCAATTGCTTCCTTCCACTTGTTCCAGTCCGAGCGTTGTTTGCACTCTACCATGGATTTTGGATCTGGATCATTTTGGATGGTTTCTGCAACTGATGAGGCAAAGTATGTGTCGACAATTGTAGTCTTACGATCGAATGATTTTCCGGAATCAATATAGTTTATGGAAATTTCATTTACCCTTGATGACGGCTCGGTATTTCCCAATACGATGGCGTCAGGGCGTTCCAATGTCCCATCATCAGAAATTGAGTGCACTGTTGATGTGGGAGGTGGACTGTGTAAATCCACTCGGTGTCTCTCAACTTGAGGTTGAGTTTCATTTACTGTGTCAGGGGATTTATTCCTCTGTTTCCTCGTGCGCTTGCGAGGGTTTGCCGTACTTCTCCCACTCTCTTTTGAGGTAGGGAGTTGAATAGTTTTATTTGGTACCTCTATTCTTTCCGCCACATTCCTTGCGGGAATATATGATTTATTGATACTTTTGCTCACAGTAAACGAGTCTAGCAAATTATTTGCAGCGTTTTGCAAATTAATGATCCTTTGAACTTGAAGTTCGGATTCTGAGGTACGGGGATCCTCCTTTAGGGTGTCTATGGCATCCCAATTTATTTCCGGGCATTCAGTGTGATACTTGAATTCCCCCCTAGTGCCAGGAAATGTTCTTCATTGATGATACAATCAGCGAACCGGGCTGTGAGTAAATCCCCTGTAAGGGGCTCCAGGTATTTAATGATTGACGGAGATAAATATCCCATGTAAATCCCCATTTTCCTGTGAGGGCCCATTGATGTACGCTTTGGTGGTGAGATCGGTACGTATACGGCGCAACCGAATTTCCGCAGATGGGAAATACTAGGAGGATCACCATGAACCAATTGCAGCGGGGAAGCTGTATGGTATGCAATTGGACGCAATTGTATAAGGTCACCAGCGTGTAACATTGCGTGACCCCAACATGAGGTTGGTAGGTTGCAATCTTGCAATAGTGGTCTGGCAATGAGCTTTATTCTCTTGATGAGAGATTCAGCTAAACCATTCTGAGTATGAACATATGGTACATAATGTTGGACTTCAATTCCTAAGGCCATACAATAATCATTGAAGGCTTTGGAAGAAAATTCTGTAGCGTTGTCCAATCTGATAGATTTTATCTGGTGTTCAGGCTGACTGGCTTTAAGTCTGATGACTTGTGCAATCAATTTTGCGAAGGCATGGTTCCGTGTCGATAATAGACACACATGAGACCATCTTGTGGATGCATCTATTAGGACCATGAAGTACCTGAATGGTCCAGACAAAGGTTGAATTGGACCGCATATGTCACCTTGAATGCGTTCAAGGAACTGAAGTGGTTCAGTTTTTATTTTGAGATGTGAGGGTCTCAAAATTAATTTCCCAATTGCACATGAGGTGCACATAAAATCTGAAGATTCTGGGAATTTTCTGTCGCTCATACATGTCCACTTGAATTGCCTATGATTTTTCTCATCATCCCGATGCCGGGATGGCCAAGGCGTTCATGCCAAGTTTTGAATGTATCCACATTCTGAAAAATCACCTTATATGCAACGTGTGGTACGGGTTTGATATATGTGTAGTACAATCCAGATGGGAGAGAAGGCACTTTTTCAAGTATTTGTTTGCCATATCCGGTGTCTTTGGTCAAGAGGAGGAACTCCTCATTGTTTTCCGCATGTGTTTCCACATGAATCCCGTTGTTTCGGATATCTCTAAAACTTAGTAGGGTACGAGTTGATTCGGGATACAATAATGCTTCCTCGATATGTACTTGTGTACCCATTGGAAGTATGATAGTGGCTCTATCAGAACCAACAATCATAGCATCGCGGCCCGCGATGGTCAAAACTTGTCCTTCTCTCTTTGTGAGAGTTTGGAAAAATTTGACTTCCCTAAGTATAGAGTTAGTGGTACAACTATCCACTAGGCACATCTCTTCCTCCATTGAATGACTCCCGTAACAATCTATATAATGCAGAATTTAAACTCATAAAAATAATGCAAAAATATAGAAGGCACATAACATAAATATTAAGATAGCAGTAGCAACATCATGTTTCGGATTACAAGCACTTTATTTGCAGAATTTAAATTCTAATGCTATGAAGCCTATTTGAGGTCTCCAAAAATGTCGTTGGAAGCGAATTCCACGAGCATGTTGTCGATGTCCAGAGAGTTGTCCTCTTCATTTGATGGAGTCTTTGTGTTGCTTGGTCCCGCTCCATGAGGGATAGGTTCCACAGCTTCAGTCTCCAGCTCTTGAGAGGCGAAGTGAGCTTCAAACTTCTGGGCGTTCGGTGTACGACCCATGGACTTCATGTATAGATCAGCCAGGTGTTTAGGAGTTCTGCATTTCTTAGTGATATGATTGTTGCACCCACACCTAAAACAGGCGGTTTTGGTGCCACTATCATTTTTCGGCTTAAAAATGCCTTTCCCCTTAGAGAATTTCCCTTTTTGCTTGTTGGCTCTCTTGCGCTTCCCTTGGCCGAAGAATTTCCAGTCTGTTTTGGTCCTGATGGTCCATCTTTCTGCGCATTCGCATGTACTTCAGGCAGTGGAAGAGTCCCCAACGGACGTTGGGATGAGTTCCACACAGTGAGCTCATGATTCTTTTCTGCCTGTTTCAATGTCTGAATGAGCTCAGAATAGACTGTGAAATTCTTCTCCCGGTATTGTTGAGTGAGGATCCTTTCTGATGGGAGCATTGTAGAAAGAGTTTTCTCAATTTTCTCCTCGTCAGAAGGTTCCTTCTCACAAAATCGAAGCCTGGAGCATATCTTATGAATAGCATGATTGTAGTCATCTACAGTTTTGAAATCCTGTATACGAAGATGATTCCACTCATGCGTTGCCGCAGGGAGGATAATCTTTTTATGCTGTTCATAGCGATTTCTAAGAGCTGTCCACAAAACAAGTGGGTCCTCCTCATTGTTATACTCCATTTTCAAATCCGGATGGATATGTTGCCTTATGATTCTTAAGGCGGAGTATTTGGACATGTTAGAGGGGGTAACTCCTCCTGCAACTGTTTCATCTATACATCTATATAGTCCTTCAGTCGGCAGTTCCACTTTGATGTCCATCGCCCATGCGGGGAAATTGGAGCCATCAATAGCGAGTACATCGAACTTTGTTTTTGCCATCTCACCTACATTATGATTGCCAAAATTTTTGAGAAATTATGGCATTTTTATGCAACTGTGCAATAATTCAAAATGAGTTTGAACGAAATAATCTCAATAAATTGGATAGCATGTGGATGTCGCATGATCAAATAGCTCGATACTCAATTTTCCATAGTATAAGAATCATAATCAGGTAAGCTTTATTCAAAATAGTGTAGATCCCTCGGTGGTTTTGAATTCCACTTTGATATATGACCAACTTTGGTAAAAGAATAGAGGAATTTTATTAGCGTGTGCCAAAAATAATTCTGAGTTCGAGGGATATGCGCTATACTGAGGTATGCGAAAATCCATATGATCCCAAACTTTGAAGAATTTTACTTTCAATTTAGAGATCGAATTGCATAAAAATAAATTAAAGTAGGGCAAGAAAATTAAATTTCCAATACAGTAAACTTGTAAAATAAAATACATGGAAATGAAAGTGCTGAATATAACATTTATTCATTGCAGTGTAACTGCGGAATGTAAATAGACCAAAGTTCAGGGACTGAAATGTAAATTGCTGAGGAAATAACATCTGGAGATTGAAAACCAAAATTTATTGGGCAGTTGGCCGAAATCTCAATTTCGGCCCACTGCCGCTCTGGGCCCGTGAGGGGCAAGGCGGGCGAGCGGTGCGGCTTGGGCTGGTGGGCCGCTGAGGCCGGCCCACTAGGCCGCGGTCTATAATGGCCAGGGAGGGCGAGGGCGTTAGGGTTAAACCCACACCCGCCGCCTCCTTAGCTGCCTTCGGCCGCCGCCGCCGCCCAAGCCTGCCGTCGCCGCCGCCGCCGTCGTTGATCCCGCCCCCGCGCTCCCCCTCCCCCGGGCCCCTTCGTCGCGCGCGCTCTCAGGCCTCCCCCGCACCGGATGGTGAGGGGCTGCGGGCCTCGCTGCCGGTGGCGCTCCCGGCCGGGACATGCCCGGTCGGGATGAGGCGCCGGCGGAGGCCGGGGTGCGCGTTGGCCGCCGCAGCTGTGGTGGGGCGGCCGGGGAACAGGGGATTCGCCGGAGGCGGTGGAGGTGCTGGAGCCGCGAGCGCGGGCTCGGCGAAGCCGGGGGGCGCCGCCGCTGCCACGGCCGCGCTGCTCGAGGCCTCACCGGTGCTGAGGTAGAACGGTGGGGCTCCACGGCGCGCGGCGATTGTGCCTCTGAGGAGGAACTCCGGCGGCGCGACTGGGGTCGGAGATGGCAGCGGTGTCGACGAGGAGTAATCCGGCGATGGAGATGGGGTGGCGACACGACGTGGTGGAGGGGTGCCGACGGCGTGCTCGGTCCAGCCGTGTCGAGGGCAGTGGGCGGTGACCGCGTCGGGCATCTGCTGCGGCAGCCCGTCGGGCTGCAGCCTCAGCCTGGCCTTCCATCCATGGGCGTCACAATGGCGTGGAGACTCCACCAGAAAACGATCTGGTGCATCGCAGGTGTCCGGCATCACCGGTGGGCCACGCCGCGCAGCAAGATCGCCGGAGTTGCTGCTGCCTGATGGAGAAGCTCGGCGAGCAGGAGCGCCATTTGCGTGGCGCCGTCCTCCTGAGGGAGGAGACCGGGGGCCATGGCCAACAAAGCCAGCGCCACGACCCCTGCCGCGTTGAAGACGGCGTACGAGTGCCCGGAGGAGCGAGTCAACTTGATCGTGCACGAAGCAACGGAGTTGACGAGCGAGAAGGTTGCGGGGGAGGGAACCAGCGCGAACAGGGAAGCGGCGAGCCATCTTACTAAGTGCCGTTGATTCCTCTCTCCCTTGCTCTGTTGGTTAGAACCAAGTGCTGATGACGTGTTAGGAAATGTAAACAAGAGACTGTAGATAGGTGAATTGTCTTGTATTTTCTATTGATCTCAAGCTCCCTTTATATAGGGAGATTACATGGCAACTCAAGGGCCTCAACATAATTTAATACATGAATGTTTACAGCAATAGTGGAGTCTGTTTATGTCAGTGGAGCCTGTTCATTTTCCCCTGCTAATGGTCATTGAGGCTGCCACTATGGTATTCATGGTCATAACCATGAATAGCTGCCAATGGCTTGCACCTCAAGGCTGCTGCTTTGATGAGGTCAAAACTGAAGATCTTTTGTCTTCTCAACAGTAATTAGTCTTCTAGGAAAGCATGGCCATGCTACTAATGCAATACTGATGGCATGTTAACAGTTGTTAAATTGATTAATCACACTGATCAAGTACTTGGAGTCCCGAAGATTTTTGAAATGTATGATGTCATCTATGCTGTCTTTTGAAGAAAAAAATGATTTGTAGCTTTTGATAGAAGTGACTATTCATTCCAGCCTTTGTTGGTTGGTAATTGTTGTCACTCCAATAATTGAGAAATGAAGTTATTTTCAATTGAGAAGAGAAAGATATAATCTCACCATCAACACATAACATCAGCACTGATGGCTCTTTTCAGATGTCACTTTACTACACTGTTTTCTTTTGTTTTGTTTTTTATACACTACAAAACAAAATGTCGAGGCACTGAGGTGCCTATTTCAAGTCTTGAAGATAAGCCATTTTACTTAGCTAGACATGTACACTGTTGATTGGCCATGTCCTCCTCCCGTTCAGCATTTGTCATAGGGAGGAATTGCAAGCAAGTAGCCATGTTGCTTAATATTTGAAACTCTAGAGGCCCCGGGTTGCATGTGATTTGATTATCTAGTTCAAGTTTGATGGTTCGAATTTAGGCTCACAAAATAAGGTATTTTGTTATGAAAAAAAGGTAAAACCTTAAACAAATTGTAAACGGTGGATGAACACGAACGGTGTAGATGAGGCTTACCAGGTAACGTTATTCCCCAGCAGCTCCTGCGATTTCCTTCCGTCATGTGAGCCGCCGTCCCACACTCCCAGTCTCCCACGACAGATCGAGCCGATCGGATGGCGAGCGGCGCTTATCCCGTGCAGCTGCTCCACCTCCCCGGCGGCGGCGGCGGCGGCCAATGGAGCAACCTCGGCGCCGCCTACGCCGCCGTGACGTTCCTCCGCCCGCAGGGACAATCCCTGGTTCTGTACGCCGGGGGGCCCGACGGGCAGCAGCCGCGGCGCATCGTGTTCGTGTACCCGATCCTCCCCGGCGACGCCTTCGAGCGGCTGGACGGCGCGACGCTGTCGTGGGCGGAGCCCGAGTCCGGCGACGAGTTCGCGCTCTGCTTCCTCGACGACGCCGCGTGCGGGGCCGTCTGCGGCGCCATCGCGCCGGTGGTGAGGAGCTCCGAGATCGACGGCGTCGCGGAGACGCTGGCGGGGCTCCGCGTCGCGAGGGAGGAGGGCGCGCCGGCGCCCGGCGGCGGGGACATCGCCGCGCGGCTCGCGCGGCTCAGCATCGGCCGCCTGTGAACTGAATCCAGATGAAGTTTTTCGTCGAGTTGGCAAAAACTTGGAAACGAACCTACTACAGCTGATCTGGTTTCAGTTAGGTCGTTGTCACCATCTTCATCCTCCAGTGTAGTTTAAGCTGTTTCATGCCGGCCTGTTTAGCCCTGTTTGGAACAGCTTAACTTCAGCTTATGGCCAAAATAAGCTGGAATTAGAAACCAAACGGCATGTTTTTTTGCAGCTTTTTTAGCCACGCTTCTTACCACCGCTCCCATTTGTACTAGAACGCAGAAGCTGGTTCAAACCCGCTTCTCAAATAAGCGTTATTTCCATATTTATACAGCTTATCTAAGAATCGATTCTCACCACCGCGGTTCCAAACATGGCCTAAGCTGTACATATGACTTATCTGATGGGAATTAGTATTAATAAAGGTAGTAGTGCTGAAAATATTCTCCCAACACAGGCATGGAATTGTCATCAGCAGGGACATGCGCAAACAGGAAAGAAAAAAGAACACTCGTATATCAGACATCAGAGCAGCACAGCCATGCTTGCAGAAAATTTCACCTAATATACATGTCTCAACATTTTCAACTGGAAAATGAAGCCTTGAGCCAACATTTAAGGCAATGTCAGCAAATACATGACACCACACAAGCGATCAATCGGTTGGTGCTAATAAAGATTTGGATGCTAAGCATTCCCTACTCTCGAGAAGACCATAGCAACCAATTGTACCAGCAACAGTAGAATCATTGCCACTTGCCAGTTCCTTCACACTGAATCACCCAGGGAGCAAGCTCTCCTACACCTACCATAGAAACATATGGTGTGTATCTCCACCTGCTGACCTGCACCAGTAGAAGCAATGAATCTCTAGATTGTTGTATCCATTACAACCAATTACCAAGGTCTAGGACATTGATCTAGAGATAAAGCGAGAAGCATTTTCCAGCTAAGTAGCTAGCAGAGCAAAGTTCAGCGCATCAGTAGATTCATGCCAACCTAATGTCTGCTTCCTCCCACTCCAATACATATTAATTGATAGCGACATGCAAAATTTATATTTATGTTTGGATTTCACACTGATAAAACAAATTTATTGGGTTTTCTAGAGTGATGAACGTGCATTGCAGAGAAAATGCTCACCTGCATAGTTCACATGGGAACACCGAAATGGTAAGGGGAAAATGTGTATGCTGAGTTAAATTATTCCCTCCAATCAATTATATTAGAAGTCCAGCGGCATTCCAAACATATCATTGATCTCTGCCATAACATCACGAGTAGTGATTGTGGGCTCAAATAGACCATCCTCAGCATCAAATTTGCAAGAACTGTTCTGATTCACTTTGCCAGTGGGGTTTTCTTTTGGGTCATCATCAGCTAATATGGAGAAACCAGAAACTGGAACTGTTTTTCTGTCTGACAGTGCATTGGTTTTCCGCTTTGTTCTGTCACCCTTGAAGTTCAGTGGTCTCCCAAACATGTTATTTATGTCATCCATAGCCTCCTTTAGGTTGACAGTTGGATCGACTAACCCATGGTGGCATGCATTTTCCACCTTGGCCTCATCATCAATAGTGGATCCAACGAACCTATGAATGACTGTGTCTTCTCGAGGCCCAGAACTCACAGGATGACGACCTTCACGACATCTTGTTTCTGAATCAGCTTGAACTGGACAGAGGAAAGCATTATTATCATGTGTAGGCTGCACAGTTCTGGAATTTATCTTGACACCATCATCACTTTTCTCACATTGTTCTTCTTCATCATCTGGCAATATTGCAAATCCTCCAACAAATGGCTTCTGAAAGTCATTTTCTCCTTTGTGCCTAGATGAATCACACAATGGTCTTGGAGGACGCCTACTATTCTTGTGGCACATGGCATTCTGGACATTGCAATTAGCCTCATTTTCATCAACAAATATTTCAAACTCACTTGTTTCCTGATTTACCTTCATGTTTTCCTTCTTACAGTTCCTGTTCTGCCCTGCATTTTGGTTGTTGTCATTAGGGATATCCTCATCTACAAAGATCTCAAACCCTCTTGTTTCCTGACTGAGCTTTGGATGGTCTTGCTTCATGCTGTTGTTGTGGAGCATCTTTGGATCATTATGGTTAGATTCATCTTCATCAACAAAGATATCAAATGCACTTGTTTGCTGATTACAATTTGGTTTTTCACGCTTTGATCGTCTCTTGAGAACTGTCTCAGGTTCAAGTGGCTCCAAAAACATGCTATTGATTGCATCCATAGCCTCTTTAGTGTTTATAGTTGGTTCAACTACGCCATGATGGCAGGCATCTTCAGTTTCTGACTTCCCAACCAATGCAGAGCCTACAAACCGTACAACTACAGTATCGTCGCTATTGCAACGGGACAAACTCTTATTAGCTCCTGAGTTGCCTCTGGATAACATGCCAACTTTAGCAGGCCCTGGTGGAGGATAACAACCTAATGAAGTAGTAGAACTGCTTCCTGGCTTTTGCATTGTATTGGATTTCGGTTCTTTACAGTTTCTGCTTTCACCTGCAACATATTTCAAAAGTAAGTAAGAAAACACTGGCAAATCGTCCATCATATTTGTGTGCCAATTAAATCAGAATGTGCGAAATGGAAAGGAATGTTCAAGTAGGGATCTAATACAAGAATAAATATTTTTCTTTTATTTCGGGAAAGATCAGCTAGTAAGCTTATAACAGAAAGAAAGGTGGCAAAGGCAATATTAGTTACACAGGAATTGATTTGAGTAAAATACACGAGCGGCCCTTAAACTTGTCCCGGGGTGTCATCTAGGTCCCCAAACTCTCAAAATGCATATTTGGGTCCCCAAACTTGCTAAACTGTGTCATCTAGGTCCAAAGTTCCAAAAATACCCCTATGCATGATGACATGGCTGCCAATTTAGCATTAAAGTTTATAGTATTTCTCTAACCAAATCAGTTGTTTCCATCACAATAATTAGCGAACTTTATTTGATTGTACCATAGCGATAATTATAGATCAAGAGATGGACAAACATCAGCAACATAGGGGTATTTTTGGAACTTTGGACCTAAATGACACAATTTAGCAAGTTCAGGGATCCAAATATGCATTTTGAGAGTTTGGGGACCTGGATGGCACCCCGGGACAAGTTTGAGGACCGCTGGTGTATTTCACTCAATTGATTTTGTGTGCTTTTTTCATAGGCCTACCTTTGATTTGGTTCATGGTTGTAGTACCTGACCCAGATCTCCCAGGCATTCTTTCCTGCAGCTAAAGCGCATAAATAAGAAGGGAGATCAACAAACCCAACATTGTCCATGATCTGAATTGAAGTAGTAATACATAGTAAGTTAATACTTTATCTTTCCTCCTCTTGTATGATTCCATGCGAACAATAAACTGTTCATGTGCTTTGTGCAACTCCCCAATTGGCTCTGCAAGGCTATTAGACACTTCGGTCAGTAACCAGCTTTACTCTCAAAGGAACTATGCACTGGGATCTATCTTAAGATGAAGTGTTACTTGCAATCCTTCTTCCCTAATTGTCTTAAACAGTTAAGTGTTGCATAACTGTGCGCTACTGTTTTTCAATAGAGCTGTTCAGGTTGGACATGAAGCTACCATAGTCCATAGTGCATCTCAGAAAAAGATAATATCTAGGGATTTTGTAGTTAAATCCATAATGAAAAGACACTGTTTTTTTAACTAACCGATCTACAGTAGGTGGAATTGAGATCTGCCTAGTTCAAGATGATGAAAGTACATGCAAGATTCTATGAAAATATATGGAAATTAGCTAATAGAAGTTGAGCTCACACAATGGCGGTGTTTAGTTTCCGAAAAGTGAAGGTGAAGTTTGGTGAAAATGTCACATCGGATACTGTAGCACACTGTAGCACTTTTCGTTTGTTTGTGATAATCATTGTCCTACCATGACCTAACTAGGCTCTAAAGATTCATCTCGTCGTGTACATCAAAACCATGTACTTAGTTTTTTTATTTACCCACGTTTAGTGTTCCATGCATGAGGAGAGAGATTTGATGTGATTTGATGTGATAGGTGAATAATGAAGTTTGGAGAGAAAATTTTTGTGTTTTGAAGGAAACTAAACAGGGCCAATAATAACAATTGCAGCAGCAGGAGATGGTATTATAAAAAAAATGAGGTAAGAGCTTACTTTTGGATTCCCAAATGGTACATCTTCTCTGCATCACTGAATCTCCTGTGCTTCTCATAATATAGTGCATAAGCCATATAAAATGAAGCTCTCTTGAGGCCTATTCCATTCCTCTCCATCTTCTTGAGCAAAGGCTTCGCATCCGTCACATAGTCCATCTACAAAATCAAGGAACACCAGCAAGATTATTTCTTATAACCATGGGGCCCTTAATATGGTTGTCATTTCCTCAAGAACCACTATGACGCAATTTACATTCCAGAGAGCCTGTTGTTTCAGTTTAGATTTTATCTTCCTTTCTGAAAGACCCGGTGTTAGCTAGCATCGAACGCAATCAATCAGTGTCCTCTGTTGATACATCGCCCAATGAAGCGCATGTGGTGAGCAGTAACAGGGGATGATGAGAAGGGTCGAGACGGGTGGTTGCAGCAATCGGAGTGTCAGTGTGCGTCTCACCAGTTGGATCCAAACGCGGAGGTAGCGGGGATCGTCGCGGTAGCGCGCGTCGTCCTGGAACTCTTGGGCGCACTTCTGGAGGAACCTGGGCAGCTTCTCCCGCAGCGTCGCCGGCGGCAGCACCCGCTCCATCTTACGCATGCCCCTGTCAAACGCCAAACGAGGGGGCGAATCAGTCGATGGATCGACAAAGGAAACGATGCAGTCGGTGGATGTTGGAGGTGTCGTACCGGAGCCATGGGCGGAGGGGGTCGGAGCCGGAGTAGCAGCGGATGTCACCCACGACCGAGGAGAGGAGCTCCTTCTCCTGCTCTGCGTGTGCGGCGGCCATGGCTGGCTCCGACTCCGATGGGGATTGGTTTGGTTGAGACTTGAGAGTGGCGGCCGGCCGACAAGCGAAGAGGAGGCGATTCCCCCCATTTCGAATTTCTTCATCTCGCTCCCAAGGGCAACGGACATGGGAGGGGTGGGCCCACCTGTCAATGAGCCTGCCATCCTACTGCACGGCCCACCTGCCAGACCTTCGCGGGGCCCTGTTGTCAGCCCCACGAGACCACTGGCCGCTGCAAAGGAACGATCGCGACTCGCGAGCGCTGCCGCCAAATGTTTTTTTTGCAAGGAAAGCAGGAGCCCTGCCATATCTATTCTATACTAAAAGAATTCTAAAGAATTGAAAACGCCTTCCACCAAAAAATCACCCCCATCCTCTCACAGAGGATCCATCTGTCGGGCTTTGGTGGGAGGGAAAAACTAGAAAGCATCGAAATTTTTGCATGTTGGTTGTTTCCCGCTCAACTTTTTTCACCAAAAAAGGACCCACCTAAATATACCCATATTTGTACCCACGTCTATACACAATTATCCTGTATTACTAATAGACAATAAATCGGAGAGTTTTTCTTCGTATAAATAATCTATACTAAAAGGATCCTAGAGAATTGAAAACACTTTCCACTAAAAAACCACCCCCACCCTCTCACAGAGGACCCACCTGTCGAGCTTTGGTGGGAGGAAAAAACTAGAAAGCATAAATTTTTTTGCATGTTTCAGGCTCTTTTAGTTGTTTTCCCACTCAACTTTTTTCACCCAAAAAAGAACCCACCTAAATATACCCACGTCTATACACAATTATCCCGTATTACTAATAGACAATAAATCAGAGAGTTTTTCTTTATATAAATAAACGTGCGTGGTACATGAGTTGAGACAAATGTATAAAAGAGAGTTTAGCACGCGCTGGTATTGCAACTATATTTTATATGCTATATTTGATTTATTTTATACATGTGCGTGCGCACATGTGCTTTGCTAGTCATATAAGAGGGCCGCCAAATGTTGTTGTAGAGGCTTTTTTGCCTACCAGCGTTTACGAGAAATCAAGAATTTCGATGGAAAAAAAAACAATGCCCAGCATCACCACGTCTGCTTGGTTGTACGGGACGGGGCCTTATTTCAGTGGAATGAACCCGGAGACCCAGCACCCAGCAGCCCAGCACTCGAGGATGCTAGCATGTACAACAATCAAAGATCCTATTTATTTAACTTATGTTATCAGCCAACAATATTTTTCTCTAATAATAAATAAATATAAATCATCGACCAACAGTATTTTTCTCTCGTAATAAGCCATCTGTTGACACGAAAACGCGCCAACAAACTCGAAGCCGATCAAACGCGCAGCACAGCCGTCACAACGGCCAACTCCTGAGCTCCTCGGGCAAACCGGTCTGACCGGTTCCTGAAACCGGTCTGACCGCTTTCAAGCAGGAACTCGTGAAGACCTAGAAACTCGAGCTCGGGAGGGACCCCGTCGGAGCTCAAGCAAGCTAGGGTTGCTCTAGGGTCGGCAGGCCACCTAGAACGCCCTTAAACGCCGTAGAGACGAACAAAGAACAGAATATGGAGGTTGGAAAAGATTAGGGTTTGAGAGATAAAAAGTAAAGGATAAACGTATTTGATTCGATTGGAATACACCTCAATCGGCCTTAGCCTTTATATTTATAGGCCGGGGAAGTCTTACCCCTTTCAAATAGGTTACAATATGGGATTAAACTCGGAATCCTAATCCTACTCGAATTACAGAACCAGACCGGTTTGGCCGGGCCAGAGCCAATTTTGACTGTCAACACCATCATCAACGAGCAAGCTTAAAAGCTCTGGAATGACGGGGACGGGGATGCCTCGATCGAAATCATGCCGTCACTTTTTCAAAAAAAAAATCATTCCCTTCTGGAACAGTTCTTGAAGGTTGACTGTCAGCACGGTCGCCTGCAGGCTGCACCAGCAGTGTCGCTGCAGGCTGCACCAGCAGTGTCGCTGCCAGCTCCTGCCCCCTTTGGTGGATCAACAGAGAGGTGAGTTCTCCTAAGCTGCTGTATATATCCACCTGATCACCACACAAATTGTTCTTGTGAATTCTCAAACCAGGGATAAACAAATGATAGCTGGGAGCCTGGGACATCGATGCTTTGGAAAGAGAGCATTGTTTTGCTACCACTGAGTTGAAGTGAGACAATTTAAGGGATGAATTTCTTAAGCTGTGGCCAAGAAACCATTGAGATACCAACTTCCTTTTTTTCAGAAAAAAAGAGATACCAACAATTGTACTCTCTAAGTTTAGTAATCAAGTTGCCAAAAAGCACCGCTATAAATTCCTTGATTGAACCCCCACCTTATGTTAGAGTTTTCAGGGCACACCTTTTGTTTTCAGGAGAAGGCAAAGGGAAGAAAGAAATCGATCATAGCTCCCAAGATGAACGAACAATCCAGATTTGAGCTAATGCCAAAAAGTGCTTCTCAGCAGCCAGTAGCAAGAGCAACTGAAGAAGAACTGCAACCGTGGGCATGTGGTAGATGTTGAACAAAGGTCTGGCATCAAATGCAAGTAAACGCAACACTACTAGCAAATCTAGGCAGGAAACACAAAAATGAGGATCGAATCAAAGCAGCACCAATCGATGACTTATTTTCCTGAAGTTGAACATGGAACTATGACTTATTTTCAGTCAGGCAACTATGATGCATCATTAGGTAAGAGTCTGTAGACAGAATATGGAAGTCACAGCACAAATGGTTGGATTAGCATAATTGGTTAACTATTTCATACCCATTTAAAGTGGGAGCAAGCCTGAATTTTTGAGGCAAAGTGGAACTGCAAGACTGCAAGAGCCCAGGGCGTTTCACATGGATAATAGGAAAAAACACAGAGATCAGTTAACCAGGGACTTAATCTTCACGGAAATGCCAAATTGGTATGCTAAATGAGATGGCACCGAAGATTCGGGTGAAATCAGATATACATATACCGCAAAGCGAAAGCATACACCAAAAAATTTCATGAGAAGATTTAAGCTAATGCCAAAAGTTGCTTCTCAGCAAACAGGAGCAAGAGCAATTGCAGAGGGCCTGTAACTGTGGACATGTGGTAGATGTTGAACAACAAGCAGGTCTGTCAAGTATAAAAAAAAAAGCAGGTCTGTCATCAAATGCAAGTAACACAACGCCACCTGAGAATCTAGGCAGGAAACACACAAATGAGCATCGAAAGCAGCAGCAATCGACAAGCTTGTTTTCCTGAAGTTGCTGAAGTTGAATATGGCAGGCAGTCAGGCAACTATGACGCATCATCATTCATAAGGTAAGAGTTTGTAGACAGAATGGAAGTCACAGCTCAAAAGGTTGGATTAGCACAATTGGTTAACTAAATTTCATACCCATTTTAAATGACAGGCATCTCCAAGTATTGTACTACTACAAATCAAAGTGGGAGGAAGCCTGAATTTTTGAGGCAAAGTAGAACTGCAAGAGCTCAGAGCGTTTCACATGGATAATAGGAAAAACACAAAAGATCAGTTAACCAGGGACTTTATCTTCTACAGAAATGCCAAGTTGGTATGCTAAATGAGATCAACATCGTGTGGATCAGATTGTGGTTTCCAAAATTTACACGGAGGGGTTGGTTTTCACCTGATAGGTTGCCGAAATCAATTCAGATATATGTCGCTCAGACTTGAGTACATATGCCGCAAAGCGAAAGCATACACCAAACAATTTCATGAGAAGCCTTCTCTCCTTGAACAGAATGTTATTGTGTTATTGTCACTCAGAACACACCAAGGACAGACATGTGCCTAGTCAAGGTCAAGGAAGCAGCTTCCCTGTTGTTGACTGTCAAAATTGGCTCTGGCCCGGCCAAACCGGTCTGACCGGTTTGGCAGACCGGTTTGGTTCTGTAATTCGAGTAGGATTAGGATTCCGAGTTTAATCCCATATTGTAACCTATTCGAAAGGGGTAAGACTTCCCCGGCCTATAAATATAAAGGCTAAGGCCGATTGAGATGTATTCCAATCGAATCAAACACGTTTATCCTTTACTTTTTTATCTCTCAAACCCTAATCTTTTCCAACCCCATATTCTGTTCTTTGCTCGTCTCTACGGCGTTCAAGGGCGTTCTAGGTGGCCTGCCGACCCTAGAGCAACCCTAGCTTGCTTGAGCTCCGACGGGGTCCCTCCCGAGCTCGAGTTTCTAGGTCTTCACGAGTTCCTGCCTGAAAGCGGTCAGACCGGTTTCAGGAACCGGTCAGACCGGTTTGCCCGAGGAGCTCAGGAGTTGGCCGTTGTGACGGCCGTGCTGCACGTTTGATCGGCTTCGAGTTTGTTGGCGCGTTTTTGTGTCAACACCTGCCATGAAGCAGACGAACTTATTGCTGCGTGAGTACTCGTACGGCACGCCGGCCACCGTGAGCAGCCGCTCCAGCACCTCCTTGACCCGATCAGGCTCCGCCGTCTCGCACTCGAGCTCGTAGCTGGTCCCGAAGTCAAACCGCGTCTCGTCGAGCTCGAGCACGAGCCCTTCCTCCTCGAGCTCGTAGACGGCGCAGGTGTTCCAGAACCCGCCGAGGCAGACGAAGGGCGTGGCGTCCCTTCCGACGCCGTACTCGGCCGCGACGAGGCGGACGATCGAGGAGTCGACCCGGCCGAGCCGCGCGGGGTCGTCGGCGCACGCGAGGGCGAGCGCGGGGTCGAGGGGCTCCTCGACCTTCTCGATGCGGCTGACGCCGGCGTCGAGGCGCGGGCGGCGCTTGAGCGCGAGCACCGCGCGGGCCGGGGCGCGGTCGTCGGGGCCGTAGAGGCGGACGCGGAGCGCGGCGGTGGCCGCGGCGAGGGTCCGCGCGGCGGCGTCGAAGAAGAGGTTGCGCTGGGCGTGGGTGCGGCGGAGGCGGGGCGCGAGGTGAGAGGAGAGGCGGCGGTGCGCGGCGGCGTCGGGGAGGCGGAGCTTGATCTCGACCACCATGGATGGGATGGAGGATGGGGGGCTAGGGTCTGGGGTTGGGAGGAGGGGTCGGGGTGGAGAGGCCGATGCGTTGTGTCACACCCCAGGGCTTAATATGATTGATAAGAATACTCGTACCAACAAGTTGCAACTTCTTTTCCGGAAGCCCATCTCGAAAGAACTCCGGGGTTAAGCGTGCTTGGCCCGGGTGCGGCGGAGGCGTCGGGGAGGCGGAGCTTGATCTCGACCTCCATGGATGGGATGGAGGATGGGGGGCTAGGGTCTGGGGTTGGGAGGGGGGTCGGGGTGGAGAGGCCGATGCCTTGTGTCACAACCCAGGGCTTAATAGGATTGATAAGAATACTCGTACCAACAAGTTGCAACTTCTTTTCCAGAAGCCCATCTCAAAAGAACTCCGGGGTTAAGCGTGCTTGGCCCGGGTGCGGCGGAGGCGGGGCGCGAGGTGAGAGGAGAGGCGGCGGTGCGCGGCGGCATCGGGGGAGGCGGAGCTTGATCTCGACCTCCATGGATGGGATGGAGGATGGGGGGCTAGGGTCTGGGGTTGGGAGGGGGGTCGGGGTGGAGAGGCCGATGCGTTGTGTCACAGCCCAGGGCTTAATAGGATTGATAAGAATACTCGTACCAACAAGTTGCAACTTCTTTTCCGGAAGCCCATCTCGAAAGAACTCCAGGGTTAAGCGTGCTTGGCCCGGAGCAATTTCAGGATGGGTGACCGACCGGGAAGTCGTTCCCGGGTGCGCATGAGTGAGGACAAAGTGCGCAGAAAAGACAGTGTGTTGGTCTGTGAGGACAGTCTTGAGATCCTAGAGAGCTGTTAGTGTAGGCGTGCCCGGCCTCGGGGAGGTGGAAGAGATCCTAGAGAGCTGTCAGTGTAGGCGTGCCCGGCCTCGGGGAGGCGGGACGTTACATTTGGTATTAGAGCCGACTCTCGCGGTTTCACGGGCGCATGGGTCGCAGTTGCGCAGGCATGGTGCGCATGGAAGTCGTTCCCGGGTGCGCATGAGTGAGGACAAAGTGCGCAGAAAAGACAGTGTGTTGGTCTGTGAGGACAGTCTTGAGATACTGAAGAGTTGTCAGTGTAGGCATGCCCGGCCTCGGGGAGGCGGGACGTTACAGTTGGTATTAGAGCCGACTCTCGCGGTTTCACGGGCGCATGGGTCGCAGTTGCGCAGGCATGGTGCGCATGGAAGTCGTTCCCGGGTGCGCATGAGTGAGGACAAAGTGCGCAGAAAAGACAGTGTGTTGGTCTGTGAGGACAGTCTTGAGATCCTAGAGAGCTGTCAGTGTAGGCGTGCCCGGCCTCGGGGAGGCGGGACGTTACAGTTGGTATTAGAGCCGACTCTCGCGGTTTCACGGGCGCATGGGTCGTAGTTGCGCAGGCATGGTGCGCATGGCTGGTGTGGGCCCAGAGTGGTCACACAACATGGCACATGCGCTGGCACTGGGCTCATGGACGTGGCCGGAGGGGAAGTTCCTGGCCTGGGGTTGACCGACGGTCGTTGGTGATCTAAGGGGGTGAGATTGTCACAGCCCAGGGCTTAATAGGATTGATAAGAATACTCGTACCAACAAGTTGCAACTTTTTTCCGGAAGCCCATCTCGAAAGAACTCCGGGGTTAAGCGTGCTTGGCTCGGAGCAATTTCAGGATGGGTGACCGATCGGGAAGTCGTTCCCGGGTGCGCATGAGTGAGGACAAAGTGCGCAGAAAAGACAATGTGTTGGTCTGTGAGGACAGTCTTGAGATCCTAGAGAGCTGTTAGTATAGGCGTGCCCGGCCTCGGGGAGGTGGAAGAGATCCTAGAGAGCTGTCAGTGTAGGCGTGCCCGGCCTCGGGGAGGCGGGACGTTACACGTTGGGCCAGTCTTGAGATCCTAGAGAGCTGTTAGTGTAGGCGTGCCCGGCCTCGGGGAGGTGGAAGAGATCCTAGAGAGCTGTCAGTGTAGGCGTGCCCGGCCTCGGGGAGGCGGGACGTTACACGTTGGGCCTTGGAAGGCGCGGCGCCGGGCAGCGGGTGGAGGCTGTCGGGGTGGTGCCGGCGGCGGCGCGGAGGTGGTCTTCGAGCTCGTCGCGGTCGGAAGACCGGAGCTCGATGCGGGTGGGGTTGCGCCGCAGCATTGCTCGCTCGCTCGATTTTGGATGGGGGAGTGAAGTTTTGGATCACACAGAGCTCGCCTCACTGGCGTGTGGGCCCAAAGCGTGCCATGGGCCGCTGCTGATTCACACAGCAGCACTGGGAAGGCCCAAAGCCCCAAAGCGTGGCTCCAAACAGTCAGCAGGATATATAAAGATTTCTTCCTCCAAGGAAACTCGCCATGCCCGTCTCAAAATTTGTATATTCCGATGTCGCACGTCTCAGTTTGCCAATTTGATCGCACAGTACAGCAGTGCATGAACACAAAAACAAAACAAAACAAAACGCTCTGGTGCTAACAAGCTAGATGCGAATCATGCCTTCATGTTCATGCCGTCTTCTGGAACAGGTCTTGGAGGTCGACTATATCAGCAAGAACCCCTGCAGCTGTGGTGTCGTTGCCGGCTCCTGCGCCCTGGATCACCAGAGGTGAGCTCTCATAGCATCGGCTGTATATCTCCACCTGACAACCGCAAAGAAACGCAATTGTGAATTCTCTAACCAGGGACTGCCAAATGATAGCTGTGTAATTCTTTATGATGCTGTATAAAATAAGAGCATTACTCTAGAAAGAGTGAAACAAACACGATACGGACGTTTTGGGAGACAGACACTGGTGACAGGTGCTCAAACAAAAGTGGAAAAGGTAAGAGAAGGGTAACATACCACATTGTCACTTCCCCTCAATCTACCCAGCGCAGAATCTTTTGGGAGCTCTTTAAGGCCTACCTGGCACCTGCAAACTGGGGTGTTAGACCACAGAAAGATTGGCAGCCAGCCAGCAAGAAACAAGACCGGAAGGAAGTTCCAAAACAAGATTTTGGAACAACGATGACAATAAGAATAAACCATGTTGTGAATTCAGAAAACATATTGGAGCCTGGTTTATGATGCAAGTGGATGTTTGACAGTACTATCACACTGGGATGGAGGCATACCCTGTGCTTTCAATCTCACAGACATAGCGAAGAACATTTCCTCTTGAAGATGCTGCTTTAACTCTTTCTTCCATGCTCTTGTCAAGTTGTACTAAACCACTTTCAAGGAAGTCCTTTGTGGATACTGCATCAGGTCCTAATTCGCTAGGATATAAGCTCTCAACCTGAGAGTGAAGAGAAACACAGAATTGGCTCACGCAAACATTGTCAAAAACATAGTGCCTGATTGATTACAATTCAGTGATTCACTTAACTGTGGGAATTATATTAAGGATGTAGCTTTGTATAAAAGAAAGGAATCTAAAGTCAGGAATGATTTTTTGTGTTAAAAACATTCAAATTAATAGATATCATAGCATACAAAATCTAGAGAAAGCTCTTGTGTCGTATAAACGAATCAAACTGTGCTACAAGAAATAAATGGTGCAATCAATCGGAAATATAAACAACTTTACAAGTTCGGAGGCTGGTTAGCATACTCTTTCAGACTTAGCATATCTGCATACGATTGGTGTAAAAATTCAGACAAGTATATATGTGCTCCTGCAAAACAGGACACAAGCCTAAAGATGGCTCCATGTAACCATTTAAATGAATATGAGGCAGACTATCCACAAGTAGAGAATGTGAAACAGGAAGTAACACTGCCCAGACCTATGTTAATGTTGAACAGCCAAAGTAACAATGAAGTAGCACACCCTATAAGTTTCAGCTATAAACACTAGAAAAACTGAAAATATCACCCAGTGTACAACTCTATATCAAAGCTAAAGTTATAAATCTTGAGAAATAGTATAGATAGATGTACATTGATATTCTCCATGCTGATTTGTTGCCCCAGAAGCCTAGCCAGGATCAACGCCTGCATCCAAACACTAAGTTCTTAGAGCTGACTGCCTGTTAGCAAAAATAAACAGGGGAGTTTGAAGTTTGAACCAAACCTCAGCTACCCCTTTCACAAAAAGGTAAACTTTATATTGTGATCTTAACCATATGCAGATGGCTATATGAGAGTTGAAAGCTTGTAAGTATGAAACACAAATATGAACAAGTGGATAACATGGCCTACTGGAACAGGAGGAACATTTTGTGATAACACTTATGTTCATAAGATTTTCCACATCAAATGCTAGTAGGACACAAATAAACTCAGCATAGCAGCAGTTCATGCAACACATAATAGTTCACTTGGGAAATGGAAAACAAGCAACAAACAGAACACCACTTATTGCATGGGAAATTGTGAGGTATCTTACCTTTCTAGCCACATCCATTCCACCAAGATCATCACGTGGATCTGGTAAAAATAAACACATCAGTAAATGCATGCACATTTCAAGCTGGTGAAATAATAAATACTTAAAGTTGTGTTCCTTATGCTTAGATTACTTATATTAGTAGTGACTTTTGTTTCAGCCCCACATCACAAACAAGATCTAACTACAAATAAAACATGAAAATTGTAATGAAAGTAATATTTCAACAAGATATTGTAAGACCTGGTTCTGTATAGCCAAGAGACTCGGCTGTTTTTACAACTTCACTAAATCTCTTTCCATCCTCCAGCTCACTCATCACATATCCAAGTGTACCTACAAGCCCATATGAAGGAAAACTTGTATTACTTTTTTTTAAAAAAAAACAGGCCACTTTTTTATGTAATAGACGAATGACTGCATACCACTTAGACTGCCAACTATACGAGAAACAGGATCCCCTGATGCAATAATACGGGTTACCGAAGCTATCACAGGCAAACCTGCTCCAACCTGAAATTAACAATTGCACATTTGCACGTATAAATCACAAAGGATCCTTAGCAGAAGAGAAAACACCATAAACGCGAGAAAAGTGCTAAGAACTATGTTATATGTATGCCCTGACTCTTATCATGTATATATCTTCATTATCTTTGGATTTCGAGCAAACAATACTCAACCAGCAGTCCTATACATAACTGATTCACTGTACACTTAAAGAGTGAAATTGCAATGATACAGTTAATTGCATCAGAATACCACAAAATCCAATATATCACAGGCAAGGTTCTGACATAAACTAATAGCAGCAAGACTCTGGTCATATATAGATAGCAAACAGCAGTAGTATGTACATGCATCAAGATGGGAAAGACGGGAAAAGAAAAACTGAAGCCACTGATAGAAGCAAGAGCATACAGTAGATTCAAATCTTATCCGACGGAAGTTGGAGACCAACTTTTGAAAATCCTCCTGTGACAGCAACAAACGCATTTTAATCAGATAAGTGCCCTTTGTTGAATTACAGAAGGTAGTGTGATTTCAGCATTATGAAATACTAAGCAGAAAAGAGGAAATCCAATAGCATTACATAAGCACCGGTAAGAGGCTTCTTGTTTGCCAATACAATGCAGCATCCATGATCCATGGCATCCTTCAGCAGACTAACAGTGTCATAAGTTGCAGAACAATCAACTAGGACCAGACCTGAGAATAGGTGTATGACAACGAAATGTGAAATGTGGGTTCAAAATCAGAAATATGATTCAAACCTACCAAATGAAAAACAGTAAGCATGTACTAAGCTTTTTGGTGCTCTACTGATTGGAACATAAAAAGCAGAAAGCAAAGTACATTAAAGGAAGAGGAAGATGTATGTGCAACAGAGCGCAGAATAGCAAACCAGATGTTCTTCCAAGCGAGGTAGCAGCGTCAATGACTTTGCTCCTAGCCTCAGGGTTCTGGAACAGCTGACACTGGCCTGAAATTGCACACCCAAGCATCTATTTACTATATTATTCTACATGTCAACGAAGATGAGCAGAACTAAAAAGTGGAATGTCTATCTACCTCGGCCAAGCAGGGAGGAAAGGGGAGAGCCGGCATCCTTGGCGGCGCAGAGGTGGGTGAGAAGCGCGTCATCGAGGCCGCCTGAGTGGACGTCGTCGGCGACGAGCAGGGAATTGCTATCGGCGACGCCCACCACCCGGATGGCCACGCCCTATCGGCAGTGAAACAACAGAAACCATCAGCGAATCAGTGATCGCCGAATCGATCAGGCGTACAAGTAGTCGGACGAAGGAAGAAGAAGAGCGATACCTGGTTGGTGTGGAGCGGACGGCAGGAGACGATGTGGCGGAGGAGGTAGCGGCCGACGCCGCCGCAGCCGAGGAGCACCACGGGGAGCACCGACTTCACCGGCGCCGGCATTTCCGCAACTTGGATTCGACGGGAGGAAAATCGGGGCTACCAACTGCTGGGGCCACGGCCGGCGCACCTCCACTGGCCGTTGAATCCGCCAAGGGGCGCCGGTATTCCTCCGCCGCCGTCGACGGAGAAAGGGAGGTTTAATTTGGGGGGATGTGTGCTCGTGTGGTGTACTCGCACGCACGGAGCTCGTCTCTCTGGCGCGTGGGCCCAAATGGTGGGCCGTGACGATTCAGCCACCACTAGAAGCGTGGGACCATGGTGTCAGTTGCAGAGACTGAGAAGCCCAGGGCCCAGGCCCAACCGGTCTCCTTTCTTATTGCTTGCCCACCGGCGGCGAATGAGCCCTGGACGCCGGCGGGCAAGTCTCGATCTGCCGCCATGGATTGAATCGAGGTGGGGAGTAGGCAACGATCTGGCGCTGACGACGCACGAGCCTGTAGGACAGGATGGAAGCGGCCCGCCCATTCAGCTCGGTTCGTCCCCTCTTCCCATTTCCTTTGATCTCGCATTCGATTTTGCTTGCTCACAATCTGTCTCGGATTGCATTAGTGTCGTGCAGTTTTGAGTCATTTGTCGCTGAAAATCGAATCAACACTTCTAGTGCGAGATTGCAAACAACAAAACCCTATCAGATTCAGGCCACGCCTGCAACCTGTGTATGTAACTAGCGTACCCCAATTGCCATTTGATTTTGCCAAATTAGTAGTACAGTCAACAAGATAGATACACAAGAGCCCAGTGGGTTGACATCTCCAACTAATTATATGTGCAAATGTACTCACGCAATCAGCACAAATGCCCCAAACCATAAAGGCCACAACCACTGCTCTGATGGGGACATTAGCATACCCAAAATTGATGCAGAGCAACAACAGTCTCACCAAACTCACAGTTAACCAACATAGGCTCACCCATATATGCCCTCTCTCGAATAACACAATGTTTTTTTTCCACTGGAGGGTTCACTACTTCTGATAATTGATTTCGTTGTTTGGCTTGAGGAGGAACACATAATATGCATAGGTTAAACTTCCCTCTTTTCGTTCTTACGATGGTGAGGAAATATGTGCATCTGCCAAAGGGTCTCTGATGCCGAGCAAATACTTTTTGAGGACCCTCAAAGGCGCCCACTTTGAAGGTATGGTTCAAGGATCACCCCTTGAGCCCAGCAGTCTTCTGTTCTCTTCCATGTACCATCTCTTCAATCTCTCTTGAGCAATCACCACCTGCAAATAGGAACAAAGAATAATTCAATATATTGTGTAACCTTCTAGCAGTCCATGTATTATCAATGAATATTGCAGATAACATAAGTGCAACAATAAGCAACAGTGAGCCAAGGTGACCTGTTTTTCCCAGTCGGTCTTTAATGTTATGAACAGAAGCACTATAGTTTGGACTAGTGTCCCAAGCAGCATGCCAATCCAAATGCCCTGCACCAACAGACGACCAAGTGGAGTGAGGAACACAACTAACAGCCAACACGCAGTAGACACGATGGTAGTTCCAAACTGTATGGTCTCACCTTTACATGGAATCCCACCACATAGCCTAGGACTGCTCCAAGAGGAATGCCAATCAAATAGTACGATGTAATGTTAACATAGGCAACTACACTTTGCCAGCCAGCACCAACAGCGACACCTATAAATGATGAAGTATTATTTTAGCGTCACTAGAATTAGGTACATTGCATCAATCTCTATCATCATTAGATAGAACTGAGAAGCATACCTGATAGCACTGGTTGAACACTGTTTAGCAATATGGAGAAGGCTAGCAGAGGCGAAAGGTCAGCAACCGCGTCGGCCACTGCTCGACTATCAGTAAATATGTAGGCAAGGCTTCCACGGAAGAAAAGGAAGAGCACAAATAACACAAATCCGATCGTGAAAGAAGTGATGACCACATTGTAAATCGCAAACTTGGCTCTTCTTGCACTTCCAGCTCCAAGCTCATTTGCTACTCGCACTCTGAAGATATATTGCATTAATATCAAAATTGTGGAAAGTATAAATTAATAATGAATAGAAATCTAAAGATGAAGTAGTTACCCTGTTGCAGCCAGAAAGCCAATAGAAATCATCATCTCCCAGCCGTTGATATTAAGGCTGCACAGTTCACAAATAGATACCACACAGCTTAGTTACCACAAAAGGAACATCATGACCAGTACAATGACATGTAACTACTACTATTCTGGTAGTTAACACCAATTTTGAGCCAAAAGTGTATGAAAGAAGTGTGAATTAATAACAACTACTGGGTGAAGTGTAGAGTATTCTGGTAGTTACCATATTGAAAGGGCGTCAAGTGCAATCTCTGCATTCTTCATATACCCTGTGAGGAGCACCAAAATGGTGTTGTACCACAATTCCAAACTGAAAAGGCCAAACGGAGTGATGCATATGCATTAGAGGTGTATCAAAATCTTGATAAAATCAGTGAAAGAAGTTATACAATTTGCATGACACTAGCACCTAGTAGGCATGTACATTGTTACTGTTGAGCTACTCCTTTTCGTCTGAAATTGTATTATGCATACTGAATCATAAAATGCTGCTTACCAGAGCATGACACCAGAAGATAGTGAGAGCTTGACGATGGCTCCAAGGTCAGTCCACGCAGCAGACGAGAACCCGGTCCATGTGAGAGGGCAACCACCGAAGAAGACAAAGGCAAGCTGCCCAAACACAGGGATCCACATAGCAATAACCATGGAGCCCATGACCCCAGCAATGCCAAGGTGGAACTTGACCACCATGAGCCACGATAGGACGAGGTGGAGTCCGAGGTTGAGCATGGCCAGGTAGGTGATGATCATGTTCTTGCTCTGTGCCTGGAGGTACATCTGGAGCGTGAAGGACCAGACGTAGGAGAACATGACCGGGATGTACCAGAGCGCGATGGTGCCGGCAACTGCAGAGATCTTGGGGTCCTGGCCCAGGGCCACGAGCATCGGCTCAGTGAAGAGATAGACCGGGAGCAGGACGACAGAGCAGGCGAAGAGGATGATCCAGGAGCGCTGCAGGTAGATGCCTAGCATGTGGTACTGCTTAGCGCCGTAGGATTGGCCACACAGCGTCTCCAGCGCGCTCGCCATGCCCAGCTGCAGTTCACAGTAAGTAACATCCATGAAGTGCGTAGTTAATTTAAACTTCTAGATAGAGTGTTAATTACACTGGTTGGCATATGCAGATACTATCCTTGTTGATGCTATCATGTTGTTTTCAGCTGTTAATGTTTTGATTACAGGTTGTTTTTGGTTGGCTATGAGCTGATGCACTCCAGAGCGGAGGTTGCTCGTCTGGTTTGGCAAAAGAAAGTGCTTGTGCCGGCCAAGAAATGGAAGTTCAGCAATTAACCCATTGGAGTTGTGCATTCATATTTTCTTCCGCGACTTTTGGGGCGCGATAGAATGGACACTGACTTCGCCATCGATGATAGGTACTGGTTGGAGACTGGACGTGTTGGCATTTTCTTGACCGAGAGAAGAACAGAGCAAATGGACCACGTACCTATTCGATGTCTCTTCTTTTGCACTGCACGTGCTAGAATTTTATAGAGAAAATTGAAAATGCTGTGCCAATTGGTGCCGAACTTTACTCTGAATTTAACAGTGGGCCTAAAAAACAGTTGGAGTTGTTAAAAGTGATGCTATGGACCACAATACACAATTGGGTGTTTGCTTTATTATTGAAGTCATTAGGTACATGAGCATGATTGTCCTGATCGATCTTGTGTGTCTCACGTCACTCTCTTGATGAGGCCAGCAGATTTGTAAAGCTAGCTAGCTAATGAGTGGTTAGGAAAGTTGATCTTAGCCGGCGGTTTCTGGTCTTTGTCCATGGACGTGCTCACTTAGGAATGAAAACGCAGGCAAAAAGACTGACTGCCTTGGTTTGCACTTGAGGCGGCTAAGCGAGTTGGTTGTTTTGCAGAACGCACCGGTTTTCTCCTAGCACTAGTGCTATCTGCCCCTAGACTGGAGAGTAGAAAGTAAAAATGAGATTAGCACACAGGCTGCAGGTGATTTGTCGTGTGGTGCTGCTTCTTCCATGCCGTGATTGTATTACTGAGCTCATCGACGGAGAGAGAGCAGAAATATCCCTATTACTTGTTAACTAGAACACACACGAATATGGATGGATCGAAGAAGCAGCATGGCATGGAGTAGCAGCAGCACACGTACTATAGCCGCTTGGTTCCTAATAACAAATATAGTAATGATGTAGGTAGATGTAATGACATAGATGTAAGATTACCAGTATGCCGTTGCTGAATCGCATGAGGACGGTGGAGACGAGGGCGTATGCGGCGAGCTCGGTGGCGCCGATGTGTCCGACGAAGGCCTGGCTGATGACGGTGACGCCGAAGGAGGAGAAGCGGGTGAAGATGGAGGGCCCCGCAACCACCCAAAGCTTCTTGTTCTCCGCCCACGCACGACGACCCAGCGACGAGTCATCATCTTCTTCTTCCTCCTGCTGCTGCACCTTGCTGACTATGCTGCTTGCTGCAGCCGCCCTTGGCTCCAGCAGAGGCACCTTGTTCGCCGCCGCCTCCTCTCCCCTGCTTGTTGGCTTATTCTCCATATCGTCGTTCTACGGTGGCCTAGGCAGCTAGATCTCTAAGGCAACGATGGAGGTGAGAGATCCCGGCCTTTGGTATTGTACGTGTGCTAGCTGTGTATGTGGGCGAAGGAGGAATCCAAGCAACACACTGGTATCTAGCTAGGGCGTGAGAAGGAAGTTCAAGGAGCTGAGGGCCAGGGATCCGTCGTTCACTGCAGGCATATAGATGGGGAAAGCACAGGCGGCTTATATATATATATACGGGAACTAATGCGCTTTCTAGCTGTTGGTAGGTGGCTAGATCGAACGGTGGAAACGAAACGAAGGTACTGTAGCTGGAAGGACGAGATTGCCCCTGGTAAGGCCGGGTAGCACTAAGCTTGTGTTGGCAATAAACCGGCCAATAATAGGGAGGGTGTGATGCATGGGTGCTAATGTAAATTGGTTCGCCCATGAACTGTTAAGTTGTGGCTATCCGGTGAAGCACGTGGTCCATCTCTAATCTCTTGGGTCGCTCAGCTCGATCGCTCCACAATTTGAGGCCGGCAATGTTGCTGCTGCTGCCTTGTGGCGCAGGCACTGGCACGTAGCAACTAACACCTTAGCGCTTTCGTATGCATCGTTGGCTCGCAACTGGCCGGCCGCCGAGGTCATCAATTACCATTCATGTTGGTGCCCGGTCAAGTAGCATGCATGCCGATGCAGCTGCAGGGGGTCCACGCATGGATTACAATATCCTCTTGTCCTGCTGCATGCGCTGCAATAAATATGGTGATGGGCTCTCTCCATCCTCTCTGATGCATACACGGACGTACCATTCCCTCTTGTTTCTAATTTTCAAAGATTGTTATTCCTTGCAAGTTCATTCACGGACGTACGCGTACGTGGTCTATCATCGATCGATTATATTGATTGATGATCGCCTGATCTGTGCTCTTGTGCTGATCGATATATATATATATATATATATATATATATATATATATATATATATATATATATATATATGTGTGTGTGTGTGTGTGTGTGTGTGTGTGTGTGTGTGTGTGTGTGTGTGTGTGTGTGCTGTTGATCGTTCTGTGTGCATCATATATATCGATCAAAAAGAATAATGTTCTAGCGCACATATGCCGTAGCAGCAGCAGCAGGTAGCCCATGAATGCGTTTTATTTGTTGCCGCGCGAGATGCGGCCGGCTACCATATAAATGTGGCCACTGTGCGTACACGATAGCGTGTCCATCACCGGTAGTATTAATTATTAGCTAAGGATCGGATATATACTACGTGGATATATATGGTGCGCTTGAAATTAATCAACTAACCTTGCAGCATATCCACAGCAAACATACCCATCGATCGATCTTCTCCTACTTTGAGATATATAGATGCATGTGATGATCATGCACACACGTAGACGTACATATATCGATCGATGAGCTCATGAGCAGCAAGCAGAGAAACGAGTGTGGACATGAGCGAGACAGACCGCACCACGTACAAACTCCCTCCGTACTTATTGTGTTATAAGGCATGAGATAACATGACACGGTCTCTTAAATCATACTCATTTCTTTTATATTATATTAGTTATGGTTATGAATTTATACTCATTGCAAAGTACGTTTGATTACAAATCCAACCATGTCAAGTTTATATGACAAAATGAAAAAATTGATGGGTAAATTATTGATCAAAGATCGTAAAGTTTGAATCTCATTTTGCGTGTGCGCCTTATAAACGAGGAAGGAGGGAGTATAGGGCTGCTGCCGGGCGCGGGCGCGGCCGCGCCCGCCGGCATACTCCATCTCGATCTGCCCGCATCGATGAGCTGACGTAGTAGATAGATATGATGCATGATGCGCATGAACGGATATAAATATGAGCAACTCCAGTGAAGCCCTCCAAACTGAGGCCTTTAAAACTCATTTGCAGGTCCATCTCTAAAAAAATAGAGATCCAAGATAAACATTTAACTTCAGTGGACATATGAACTCGGGCCTCTATTTTCCCGTGGGCCCACCTATCAGCCTCAAGTACCAATCTGAAAGCACCTACCTGTTGAGGATTTTTTGCAATATGAGATTGAATGCCATAACTCTGATTTGTATTTTACTTTTTATTGGTGCAGTTGGGAAATCTGCACAGATAGGATTGCATACTTGGTTACCCGATGCAATGGAGGGTCCCACTCCAGTATCTGCTTTGATTCATGCAGCTACTATGGTCACTGCTGGCGTTTTCATGATAGCAAGGTGCTCCCCTTTATTTGAATACTCACCTACGGCTTTGATTGTTATTACTTTTGCAGGAGCTATGACGTCATTCCTTGCGGCAACCACTGGAATATTACAGAACGATCTAAAGAGGGTCATAGCTTATTCAACTTGCAGTCAATTAGGCTATATGATCTTTGCTTGCGGCATCTCTAACTATTCGGTTAGCGTCTTTCACTTAATGAATCACGCGTTTTTCAAAGCATTACTCTTCCTGAGTGCGGGTTCGGTGATTCATGCCATGTCGGATGAGCAAGATATGCGGAAGATGGGGGGGCTTGCCTCCTCCTTTCCTTTGACCTATGCCATGATGCTCATGGGCAGCTTATCTCTTATTGGATTTCCTTTTCTAACTGGATTTTATTCAAAAGATGTGATCTTAGAGCTCGCTTACACAAAGTATACCATCAGTGGGAACTTTGCTTTCTGGTTGGGAAGTGTCTCTGTCCTTTTTACTTCTTATTACTCCTTTCGTTTACTATTTCTAACATTTCTAGTACCAACTAATTCATTCGGGCGAGACAGATTACGATGTCATGATGCGCCCATTCCTATGGCCATTCCTTTAATACTTTTGGCTCTCGGGAGTCTCTTTGTAGGATACTTGGCCAAAGTGTGACCTGTTAGCCCATAAGTCAGTACTGTGACGAAGCGGCTGTTGCTCACCCGATACGATCGTACGAGGTCACAATTTACCCAACACGATCATCCGGGGTGAACAAGAATTGGGGATCGGATGCGGGCGAAATTCCCGCCAATGGCTGAGATGTTCAGTCGACTCCCTCCCCCTTTGTGGGGGTCTGGACCCCTACGAGTGAGCAGAAAAGGGAGGAGGAAAGAGGCCCTGGTGAACCGTCATAATAAGTGAACAAGTGTAAGCTTTGCTGCCCGACAGTATGGAGTACTGACCCCACCGAGGGACAGGCCCTGAAGCGAAGGACAGGAACGAGCGGAATCAATGTGTTCCAATTTCTGGCCTTGCACCGACCATCCAACGGACCATGGACTAAACGGCCACTGCCTGAAAGGACTATGCTATGTCCAGGGGACCGCCGCCCTCCACAAGGTACATCTTGCGCCTATGGGCCGCTATAACTATCCAAGAAGACACTCGAAAAAGGATGGATAAACAAACCTACCCGGTGGACTGCCGAGCTACAAGTCCTACGACACAGGAGCGGGATTCTCTAAAAAGCCAAGGTCGTGGGTGGCCAAGTGGGCCCACTTGGAGACTTGGGATCTCAGCAGGAAATGTGAAGGTTGCTTAAAGCCGGCCGATAGGCGAAAGAGAATCAAAAAGTTTTGTTCTGATCTGAGTAGGCTCAACATAGGGAATACCCTAACCCTGGGAACCGGGGCATATAAATCCGCTTATGGCTTTCACCCAAGCATACAGAGACAGATGGAATGAAAGAAAGAAAAAGTAGCTCCGCAGCTCACCCAGAAGAAGAAAGACCCGCCGCTAACCTAACGATTTGGAAATCCCTGGTGGGCTGGGCCTGAAAGACAAGTGTGTGTGGATTTCTACATCCTCGTCTTTACTTTAAGACACAACTCTTCTCCTTAAGGATAGTCCTTTTGGCCTGATGGCTATTCAAGAAAAGTACTTCGTTTTAGTCCTATCTATTTATAGGGGCTAGCACTTGATCTCTTAGACGTCTATCTTACTCTTTATTTCTGAGTGCCTATCTCGATTCTTAAACAACCTCTCCCGTCCGGTCGAGTCAAGCAGCAGGAGCGAGCCCCCAAGAGCTTTTACTGTACCAGTTCCGAATATGAGAAGGGGCTCGCGGATTTTCACAGGTTAGGCTTAATCTACCCAATTGAAAATATCTTCATGGGGCACTCGCATGTCAGGCTGGCTGCTCTTTATTGTAGGGCTGGGCATGGGGGGAACTAATCTGAGCACTCAACATTGTATGGAAAAACCTCTGGAACTTCAAGTGCTTTCAAGCAAACCCTCTTTGTTACTTCATCCGCGCTAGAAGAGCTATTTTAGAACGCGATATGTAGAAACGGAATCCATGATTTAGGTTCAACAGATTAAAGTGGAATTCCACAAGTTATCTCATATAATTATATGATCAGATGATCGTCAACTCGGAAAATTCGCGAGCGAAGTGAGGATTTAGACGTAAAACCTAGAAATTTGAGGCAATGAAGGAATCCGATAGATACGATTAGATCCAAATAGGCCTCAACGTGTCTGATAGATTCTTATAGGCTACACGAGAGAACGCTTTTTATAGCAGACTTAGACGTCTAAGTACGATTCAACCTATAAGGATAGATAAATATAGGCGAGCGTCTGATAGACTTACTTGAAAGATTAGGGCCTACCAACTTGAGCTAGATAACGCTAAATTAATTAGATAATCGAACTAGCAAAGAGTCAGGCCTAACAGCCTTGTTTACATGTCAAGAGCTTGGTAAAAGCCTTGTTCATATATCAAAGGTGTTGAGTGCCCGATAAAAAGATATGATAGCCACTTCAAATTCAAAGGTAGAGTGTGGGAAGATATTCAGTTGTATCATATTAATGCGCCGCAGAAGAAAGCAGCAAATCCCTTTCTTTTCTCACTTATGAGATGAGATGAGAATGACACTCGTGTTGGTTGCTTTGCTCGGCTCGCCTTACCCGGGCAACCAATTGCTTGTGAATTGAGGCAGGAGTTTTTACTCCAAAGACCTGCCAAGCTGGATGTGGATTTGACGGGAGTTCCTTCTCCTAATGTGAGGACTCTATAGCTACCTCGGAAATGGAATTGAAGCTATAAGGATTCCTTTTCTTCCTTCCAAGGAAGGCGTCTCTACCATACTCGCTTTCAGGGAATTCCGTATCGTACAGTGAATTCTTTTTTCAGAGCTATATTTTCATTCAGTAAGGCCAGTTCCTTCATTGAATCTTTCTAGATCAGTCCCGCACCAGTTTTTTTAGACGCCTTCGACTGTCGGGTTCTAGCTAATGGAATGCAAGCACTTTCGTTTTTGTTTCTAGCCCGGAGAGAGAGGCCTCCCCTTTTATCGCATTGAGTGGAAATTGGGGTTCACGCACGATTTTAAACCACCCTTGTTCACGGCATTCGACTTTTCTGGCTGCTTTGCTCTCTTTCTGAAAAACAGACACCTTTATACGACGATAGGAAGAGCACAATGCACGCTTTCTACGATGAATGAGCTCGAGAGTTATGGAAAACGAAAGTCTATCAATCACCTAACAAAGAAAGCAGTCATACACTTCCACTAACTTTCATGACCGGTTGGAACGAGATTTTCTGACTATGCAGATCCGGAACGAACTGTCCAACTCACGATTGAACATGATGCCCCAAATCAATCTTGGCCCAGGAGAACTAGTAGCGGAGCGAAGGAAAGACCTCACATTACGTACGCCAGAAGAAGCTTGTGAACGCGATATAAAGTGAATACCGCCCATGGCCAGGAATTCCTGAACAAGGAAGGGGCGGCCAGACATTACATATGCTAGGAAAACCTGAAATACGAGCCAGCTTCGAGCAATGAAATGAATAATGAAAATTACGCAGAAAAGTCTGACTTTTTGAATTACAGCATGCGGAACGAGCCATAAGGAAAGGCGGCGGAAGGCAGTTGAATCCGCTCCTGCGATGTGAAGGTTTTGGGTTAGTTTCCCGAAAGAAAGCGAGGAGGAAGATACCTACCCGAAAGCAAGCAAAGCAAGCTAAGAAGGTGCCAGCCTGGTTTGGCGAAGTCTGTATGTAAGCTAAGAGGTCTGCGTTTCAAATCTTTTTCATCAAATGAGCAATAGCTTGAATATTCCGACTGCGCAGGAAATCCTTCATTCACAAGCTAGCTTGGAACGGCGTAAAGAGGGAACTAGTAGCTGGGTGACGTGGAAGACATGAAAGGAGCCTGCTAAAGCTTCATTCCAGGTTTGGTTCAGGAATACGACGCGACAAACAAGCGAGTTCCACGAAGTGAATGGTAAAGCGATCCAAGGCGCCAGTAAACAGAGCTTGAGTTGTGAAGTTTTTCGCATGTTCACACTGAGCTTCCTGGGAATCCATCTTCTCTACAGCTAGCTTTCCTAGTTCTAGGTTTTCTTTGCCAAGTTTCTTTGGTTTTGCTTCGTCATGTTTTGAACCATTCTTATACCACACACCCTTTACGGGATGATGTCAGTTGCAATGTCACTGAACTTTCACATAGCCGCAGTTGTCGCATCAGGATTTGACAGTTTTTGGAACATTTTATCTGGATTTCTCATCCCGCCGTAAGTGAAATGGTTTTTTTCAAACTTCAATTTAGATGCAATTGTGAGAGAGTTCTTTATGCACCATGATGAAAAGAAAGGACTTTTTTTAGTGACCCAGTTGCTCTGCTGGGAATCAAAAGTACATTAAGTACCAAATTGCACCGGCTCCTTGAGACTAGGCCACCAGTCATATTGCAAAATCCAAGGAAGCTGGAAGTTTGCATTCTATACCAAAAATACCAAGCTTTCCTATTATTTTAAATTACTAACTTTTGAATGAAAATTCCACTCCTGGAATAACAGACTAGCTTTCACAATCAATGGAGCCGCTCTCTTTGCCCTCTGTACCGTACCCTGGTATTTAAGCATGTGAAGCTCTTTTACCAAAGATAGGGTAAAACGTGTAGTATCCGGAAAGAGGCTCCAGACTAACCCCCAAAAATACAATCGTTGCGGGCAAAGGAGGATTCTAATACATATTAAATAGAGAAAGGTTAGTGGGGAAAAACCGGGCCGGGACTCAAAAGAATTTTACGAAGTGTTTGTTCCTGAACGAGGGAAGTGGAAAGACAAAGAGGGATAGGGAGCTCGCCTCCTTCTTTTTTGTAATCGCCGAAATGGAAATTGTACGACGACCCTTCTTGTTCCAGGCATACGACCCTGAGACGTGACGGTGTCACTTTTCCGGCCCGGTAAAGTGACAGTTATATAAATAAGAATAAGAAAGAGAAGCGTGATGTTGTCGTGTTGTCAGCAATCAAATTATCGTAAATAGATAGTACGGTTGCGTTGTTTCAATTTGTGTTCGTCGGTCCTTGGGTTACGAAGGTGTAGGCCCGCTTACTAATACGGAGAGGGTTCCGCATTCTAAAGACAGTCCTAAACTTCTTCGTTTTGTTGGTAGAACCAACGCCGACCAAAATCCAAGTCTCCCTTTCTCTTTTGTTTTGGTAGCAGAGCTGAAAAAGATGGGAAATTCCAATGATTCTTCGTTCATTAGAATGTCGATTCCTCACAATCGCTCTTTGTGATGCTGCGGAACCATGGCAATTAGGATCTCAAGACGCAGCAACACCTATGATGCAAGGAATCATTGACTTACATCACGATATCTTTTTCTTCCTCATTCTGATTTTGGTTTTCGTATCACGGATGTTGGTTCGCGCTTTATGGCATTTCAACGAGCAAACTAATCCAATCCCGCAAAGGATTGTTCATGGAACTACTATCGAAATTATTCGGACCATTTTTCCTAGTGTCATTCCATTGTTCATTGCTATACCATCGTTTGCTCTGTTATACTCAATGGACGGGGTATTAGTAGATCCAGCCATTACTATCAAAGCTATTGGACATCAATGGTATCGGAGTGCGCCTCTTAACGAGGGTGATTTAAGTGCAACGAAATGTACCGGTGGTTCGCGAAGCATCTGGCTTACCGGTCATCTCCCATTCCCGTCGTCGAGAGACTAAAAGAACTATAGCATGCCAGAAACGGGGAGTTGAGGTGGTTAGACCTATACCCCGAAATGCTCCCAGCATAGGAGCCTATGGTTCCATTCTTGTTATTGCTGGAGGTACACATACCTCTTCTCGGTGTGGTGGAGCGATATACGAAAAATAGATGCTAAGCCTGCAATGTCCGATAACGGGGCTTCAGTAGTGAATCTATCGGCACCACAGCAGTGGCATACAACTTTGGACCTAAGGGCCGGCCCCGTTACCTTTCGGAATGGGGGATCCCCGTTGGCAACAACCACGGTAGTAGTTGCGGAACTACTGGGCCAAGAGAGGACAACCTGTTGTTCCTGCTCCTCCTTCTTCGCTTCGGGGACGGAGGTCCTACGGTAGGTAAGAGCACGCACAAGCACTTGACCGAAGGGGACCAGCGCTTCTACTCCTCCACCGAGGAGCCGTTCTTGCGAGAAGCAAGGGATGTCGTGAACGGTGGGAGGTCAAAGAAAGAGAATTGACCTCTGAATACAGTGATCCTATGATCTAGATAGACTCCGTCCTTTTATTTTAGATAAGGGTGACTCAAGAGGGGGTGGGACCAGCTGGCATAATGCGGGCTGGAACGTGGGAATTCGAGGTCTCATGAACTCGTTTTTTTTTTCGTGGACAAACATACTTTCCGGTCAGGCCTATGGAGGATCCTTTTAGATCTACGGGCCGGCCGTTCACATGAGCATAGGGAATCTATACTCAAGCCTTCGACTTGGCCCCTGACAGGATAGATGAGGAATCACTCTTGATCTGATTTATTGGGGCCTACAACTTCGCCAAAGCCGACTAGCATCCCTTTCCACTGCGCATTTTTCGAACAAAGAAGACTACTAAAGGATCGAATTCGCTTTCCGTGGTGAACTGGGCCGTCCCATACCTTCATTTTTTCTCATGTGTGTTGAACATTGTCTTCCTCGGTTCCAGCTTCACTGATGTAGGTAGGGCTGGGCGAGAAAGGGTCCCCTCTTGCCTATTAGTAAGCGGGCCTTCGATTCCACCGGGGTCTTACGGTCTCATAGAGGGGGGAGAACTACCTAACTAAAGAAGAATAGCGCTCTTTCAAAATAAGAGTAGGCGTGGAGAGCTTTTTGCGGGGAAACTTGCAAGTCAAGTTTGGGGGGAGGCGGGCGTCGACCCAACCTTATGAGTATTCGGACTATAACAGTTCCGATGAACAGTCACTCACTTTTGACAGTTATACGATTCCAGAAGATGATCCAGAATTGGGTCAATCACGTTTATTAGAAGTTGACAATAGAGTGGTTGTACCAGCCAAAACTCATCTACGTATGATTGTAACACCCGCTGATGTACCTCATAGTTGGGCTGTACCTTCCTCAGGTGTCAAATGTGATGCTGTACCTGGTCGTTCAAATCTTACCTCCATCTCGGTACAACGAGAAGGAGTTTACTATGGTCAGTGCAGTGAGATTCGTGGAACTAATCATGCCTTTACGCCTATCGTCGTAGAAGCAGTGACTTTGAAAGATTATGCGGATTGGGTATCCAATCAATTAATCCTCCAAACCAACTAAACCGGGGAAGCTGAAGCGGAAATGCAATTCTCGGGTGAGGGAAGGGGGAAGCCCCACCCAGGAAGGCTTCGCTCGCTCGCTCAAAAAGCTCTAACGCTCGTTTACGAGTGGAGTGCATAAGCCCTTATTGAAGTAGGGCGAGGCCTTACTACACGAGCTCGTAAGTAAAGCACGGAACGAGCCTTGTCTACGAAGCTTCGCTTCATCATCTTGCTTGCTTCTGGCGAAGCTTAACGCACTATAACATAGGCATGCATGATGGTATGGTAGGAAGACTCCTTTTAAGGCCGACCACTACATAGGAGCGATAGGAAAGCCGTCAAAAGGAAAGGCGAGCAGCCCTTATTGCAATAGCAAACGGCCTACTTATAGCCCTATTTATACCCTTTCTGGGGGCATTCTAAGGTATTCAATGTTGCCGACTACTAAGACTTCTGTTTCAGCACCATTCGGAAACAATGTTAGGCCCTAAGTCAATCCAACGTTTTCTCCATCAGAATAAGGGAATTCCTTATCCAACAAGAAGTCATGGATGAATTTGCCGAGAGGAAGGGCAAAGCTCAACCAATAAGTCTACTAAGCACTCGTGTGCTTATGCGTTCGTTTCCTTATAGCCGCTTTTCTTTTACTCAAATGAAATTGTGAGAAATACAACGATTGAAACACCTTGTTACTGGAAGCGCGTAGACCGAAAGGATGAATTGAGCCACTGGTCCCTAGTTAGGGAGAGACCTTGAGAGAAAGTGGTGCCGATAGGAGATCAAATTATTTACGTGGGTGGGAGATTGTTTGAGTAGGCTCAGTAAGGGATTACCCGCGGGCTGGGTGAAAGAGCTTTCAGAAACCTTTTCACTACAAAAGGTGTGGTGTACAACTTCCGATTCTTTGCCAACAGGCAAGTCGATACTGAAACTACGGAATCTATTCTATTGAGTTGCTCGTGAACAACGAATTATGTGTTGCAAATCGTCTAGTGTCGAAAAGCTAATGTTTCCTTGAATAAGCCCTGGGCTGACTGACAGCATAGTGAGGTAAAAAAATAATAGGAAAGAGCTAGTGTAAGAAATGCTTTTTTCTATAAGATTAAGATGGTCAACGTTGACTATTTCCAACTTCAGAGAGTTAGACTAGGTGATAGATATCTTATTTCTTCTTTCTTGCTTGTAACATCTGCTTATAACCCCTTCTTACAATGCGGGATAAAGGCTAAGACCACTCACTTCTTTCGCATCAACAGAAAAAGGGCTGGCTGATAATAGTCCCCATGTGTTTGTCCCCACGCGATACCCCCAAGCGAAACTTCCCTTTTATGTATCGCCTTGAGTTTTTGATTTTCAATTTTGAGCACTGATTCAATTAAAAGGGCACATCTTCTCCGGAGCGTCAAAAATGAAAAATGTTCGTGAAAAATGAAATGCCTTGTCGGCATCTTTTCTCTTTCATACAGCCTTATTTCGTCGCTCGTTTGTTTCTTCCCCAGGCGAATTTCTTCCCTGGCCTTGCTTGAGATAGGGCTCCCTCACGGCATTCTTGCTCTTGCATTTGAAAGTCGAATCGGGATTCCATCTATAGAAAGGTAAACTCGTTTTCAGGAAGACCAACCATCTACACTTGATTAGCTACTGTGCACTTCACCAGAACATGGTCTATGTCCTCCACTACCACCCCTTCTAAACTTCATGTGTTTTGTAACTGCCATAAAGCAAGACCATAGTCCAACATTCCATCCTTTTCCACCGCTGTATTGGCTTCTGCTTCTCGGTCAAAAAGAACTTGCTTCTTTCTCAATTTATAGGAATCGTTAACCGCAACTCTCCTTTTCTGGCATGGATTGGTTTTTTGATGCAGTAGAGAAGCCGTTTCCTTTGAACTTGGTCCATCGGACAGATATAGACATGGAGAAGCTTTTCAATGTCAATCTTTCACTACTTTGTTTGGACCTTGCTTCTTCACTTAATGCTTGCTTTCCGTCTTGCCTTTGCTGGGCCTACGATAGGCTGTACTCCAATACGAAATAAGATTGTACATGAAGGTTGGTGAAAAGCAAAAGAAGCAATTGGTTCTCAAATGCCGTGACGTCACCTAGCTTTATTCAGAATTTATCATTCTAATGGTATGTATAGTGTCTTTCTTCTGCTTTTTCATTCATTCTGCCCACTGCCGTTAGGTATTATGACAAAATCAAGTCTCATGTTGCTCCTCAGAAAATCGTATCAAAATGGTGTGGTGGAGAATGCGCGTTAGCGCATCCGTTTTCTTGCTCCTTAACGACCGAGGGATGAAATCTTTCGACGACTAGGGAGGGGTCACCCGAGGCCGATTCCTGTGGATCACTATAGAATCTTCTAGAAGCAAGCTAGGCTACCTTCTGGCTAGCTCTGCCATCTTAGAAAAATTCCTAAGCGCTTAGCTTAGTAAGCTAGCTTGGTAAGCTAAGCAAGCCAGGTTCTCTGGGCACTATGGTAGGACGTGGATCGATCATGACGAGAATGGACTTCTCCGTCATGTAATGGTTTAGAAGAGTCACGGTCCAGTTCCCCGCCGGGCTTTTTCCCTTCTCGACTAGACGAAGGAGATATTCATTCCATTCAGGCAGGTGAGGAAGGGCGGCGTCGGCTTGACCCTGTCTTCTCTCTTGGTCGGGTCGGAGGCTAAGTTTCTCATTCAGTGGTGAGGTGTTCATAGAAAGCAAGGCCTCGCCCAACGAGTGGCGGATTTGGTTTGGGTGGGGTCTCGTCTCGCTTGGACGCTGGGGAGATCCATAGATCTGGATAGAGTCTTTCTCGCTCAGTAAAGAAGAGTACGCGCGCTACGGCTTACGCAGTGGATCTTCGGGCAACCAACCCGGCACATCCAATTCCGATCAACAACTTGGAGGTATGGCTGAGTGGCTTAAGGCATTGGTTTGCTAAATCGACATACAAGAAGATTGTATCATGGGTTCGAATCCCATTTCCTCCGGCACGGAAGTTGAACGGGCGGGCGAAATTACGTGAGAGAAAGAACCTCAGATTGATGGAGTCCGCCGTCGGACAGAATAGCACTACTTAGTGACTAGGAGCGGAGCGCCCCTTTCTTGGTGGCGTCTACAGCGAAGAAGACCTTCCCGAACGAGGGCCGTCCAGTCCCTGGCCGGCTCTCGGTTCTTGAGCAAGCTCCTCCACTGCGGGTAGGATGCTTATAGATGAAGAAAAGAGACTTTAGGCAAGTGGTTCTGGTAGCTCAGCTGGTTAGAGCAAAGGACTGAAAATCCTTTTTGGCTTGTTTCAGTGGGAAGAGCAAGGGGCATTGCCCTTGAAATCCTTCAGTGGTTCGAATCCACATCTGAGCGTCTTTTTTTTTCGGTATGCCGCTCCGCGAGCAAGGAGCGCCGCGAGGAGAGCGAGAGAACGAAGTGGGCTTTGGTGATGTCGGAATTTGCACCTATTTGTATCTATTTAGTGATCAGTCCGCTAGTTTCTTTGATTCCACTCGGTGTTCCTTTTCCATTTGCTTCCAATAGTTCGACCTATCCAGAAAAATTGTCGGCCTACGAATGTGGTTCCGATCCCTCCGGTGATGCCAGAAGTCGTTTCGATATACGATTTTATCCGGTTCCTATTTTATTTATTATCCCTGATCCGGAAGTCACCTTTTCTTTTCCTTGGGCAGTACCTCCTAACAAGATTGATCTGTTTGGATCTTGGTCCATGATGGCCTTTTTATTGATTTTGACGATTGGATCTCTCTATGAATGGAAAAGGGGTGCTTCGGATCGGGAGTAACCACTAGTGAAAGGGCTAAGGGGGAAGCAAAAGTTCAGAGATGGGATGCCTACAAAAAATCAATTGATTCGTCACGGTAGAGAAGAAAAACGGCGCACGGACCGTACTCGAGCTTCGGATCAATGTCCCCAGAAGCAAGGAGTATGCCTGCGTGTTTCGACGAGAACACCGAAAAAACCTAATTCAGCTCTACGTAAGATAGCAAAAGTACGGTTGAGCAATCGACATGATATATTTGCTCACATTCCAGGCGAAGGTCATAATTCGCAGGAACATTCTATAGTCTTAGTCAGAGGAGGTAGAGTGAAAGATTCGCCAGGTGTGAAATCCCATCGTATTCGAGGAGTCAAGGATAGCATGTATGTATGTATGTACGTGAATTTGCTTCAGTATTTAGAGGAAATGAAAAGTCTTTAATTTGGTTTCAGAAATCACGATCACTTTATCCTATATAAGGGGATGGTGCATCACGAGTCCATTCAGTATGTAATAATTGAAGGATGATGATCTCCAGAGTATCCTACACTACACAATCTGTGATCAACCATGAAACACGAGGATATATATGTAGATGCATATATATGGTGGCAGATTGAGACCTTGCCGCCGGTCGGAAAGCAAGCAAGACTTTTGTGCTGGTATGCAAAAGTCCATCAATAATCTGCTCCTGACGACGATCCATGGTCTCTAGTATGTGTCGTTTACACATCTCATCGATTCTCTCTTGGTTCGTGTGTATGCCTTTGTGCCAGCAATCTAGGACGACGAACAAAATCCGTCCCTTTTCATGTCCACCTCAAAACTAGTTAAAATTAACCTGCTATCTCCTAGCTCTCTTCATCTATTTCTAGAGCCACTTCGAGATCGAGCTACTTTACCTGATCGCATATTGTTGTCCCCGCACGCCCCGGCCCTTGTTTCCTCTTCTCCCTGACACCAAATTAGCAATGTTGATGTGTGATGCAATTTGCTTACAAATTATCAACAATCTATCATGACTATAAATCTCTAGGTAGGAACTACCAATTTCTCAATGGTTCACTCAAAATGCTCCTATTGTAAGTACTCCTATAATGTCACAAGGTGATCATAAACTACCAGCACACTCTCATACCATGCTTATGCAAATGATGGAACAGGTATGCTTCAGTGATCTATTTATGGTGTTTCTGATTTATTTCCATGGCTTCAGTGCTTACTCATCTACACTATTTTCATGGCAGGGCTCCTCATCTATACTTAAGAGACAGCCTCCAGGGCCATTTACAGACTCTCTGTTCATCAGCTCCAATTGCAAGGCCTGCTACATTAACAACCGCAACAAAAAGGAGGAAAGGCATCTGCAAGGAAGAGGAAGGCTCCACCTGCAAAGAAGAAAGGAATTGAACCACTACAAAGAAGAAAGGAGAAGCATCGCAGTCTTGATGTGCAAAATGTTTGCTCTTTCTTTTGGTCCTCTTTTGTGAATGAAAGTGAGCAAAGAAACTTTTTGTTTGTGGTTGAAAGTGAACAAACACATTTGCTTTTGTTTGTGTTTGTAGATGCATATATATGGAGGCAGATCGAGACCCTGCCACCGGTCGGAAAGCAAGCAACATTTTCTGCTGGTATGCAAAGGTACACAACAATCTGCTCCTGACGGTGGTCCATGGTCTCTAGTATGTGTCGTTTACATATCTCATCGATTATCTTGGTTCGTGTATGCTGTTATGCCAGCAATCTATGACGACGTACCAAAATCCGTCCTTTTCGTGTCCACCTCAAACCTAAAATTAACCTGCTATCTCCTAGCTCTCTTCATCTTTTTTTATAGCTACTCTTCGAGATCCTGCTACTTTACCCGATCGCAGGGCAAAATTAACCTGTTTGGATCCATGATCAAATGGCAAAAATTTTGCCATTCTTTTTGTCATTTGCCTCCAAACACCCCCATGGTAAAAGGCCAAATTAAAAATGAGATGGCAAAAAACTTTTGGCTCAATATTGTGGTAAAATTGGACAAAATTGCAAAACTTTTGCTATTTGCCTCAAAACACCCCATGACAAAAGGAGAGAGAATGGGGTTTAAATGGGTTTTTGTCAAAAATTTTGCCATTGGATCCAAACATCCCTAATGGCAAAACTTTTACCATCTTTTCTTTAGGATAAAAATTTTGCTCTTTTTTTTTTCTTTTGCCATGTGGATCCAAACAGCCTCCTGTTGTCCCCGCACGCCCCAGTCCCCTTGTTTCATCTTCTGCCTGACACCAAATTAACAGTGCTTAATTTTCACCCTGCCAGCTGCTGCAGCGGGATGGGACTGCAGATGCTCATCATCATCATGTTGGAGTCGGAGCTCGCCGGCGCCGGCGAGGATGACCATGACCAGTTGGCGACGAGGGCGTCGACGGCCGCCGTTGGGCTGTAGAGATCCCACCACACGTGGCGCTCCGGCGCAGCGCAGGCCATCTCCTTGCTCAGGCAACCCACCGTCGCCTTGAATGGGCCCAGCCCGCAGCAAGCCTCCCTAGTCTCCTCCAATCCTATTCATTTGTGTTTACATTCATCAGCGACATCCTCATCGATGGTCATCAGTAAACACTCAAATGCAAGATGATAAAAATATAAAACTTATTACTAGCTTACAGTACCTCGCACGCAAGAAAACACAAGAAAAGGTGGCATGTTCCTGCCTTCTTTTTCTCCCCGTTATTTTGATAAAATGGACGGCCTACATTATGGAGCTCTTTTACGGTGTGCCATACTAGAACCTGCTAGTATGGTAGTATAAACTAGATATTGACAGGGGTATTATGGTAACATAAAAAAATCCCCCCTAAAAAAATTTCCAGTCGGCCGGACCCGTGCTGTCTCGCCCATGTGCGCACCCCTGTCTCGCCCGTCCAAGCTGCCGGATCCAAAAAAGATATGCCATAATTACATATCTACCATTCCAAACTTATATGTCAAAATTACATATCTGCCATTTTATTTTTTTCCCATAGTACCCTTATACTACCTATACTACAGAGTTCATACTACCCATACTACTAAAACGGTTACAGTAGTATACAATTAATCTGGTCCGTCCGATCTTTACATACTAGTCCTCCGATCTTTACATACTAGTCCTTTTTAAGGCTAGTATGGCACACTGTAAATGGGCTCACATTATGTCAGCTCATGTGGTCCTTTTATGGCACGTGGGAAATCATAATACTTGGAAGCAGAAGGACAACACTGGGGAATCATTCAGAGATACCTCTCATTTTCACCGGAAAACGCCAGCTTTGCATTCTAAGACCAAATTATTTTCACCAGGAAACACGAACTCAAAGTTAAAACTATAACTTGTATGCATTCACAAACTGACAGGCGAACAGAGTGTGGCTGCGTGCTCAGATCTGATCTGATGCACGGGACCTCGCCAATAGCATGGGATGAATGGGGCCTCAACCCTCCGGCCTCCGGTCAAGTCGTGCCGACGGCAATTGGATTGGAGGCAAGCAACAACTACCTTACCGATGGAAATTGATTCCTTTGTTATATTTCTCATTTCTCAATCCATCTTCAGCAATCGCACAGTGAAGTTTTCTATTTCTCACATGCAACACATACAAGAATAGGTACATGTTTGCTTTTCATGCATGATTGATCAGCACTCAGCAGGGACCATACTTATGTCATGTCCTATTCAGTGAGGAACCAAAATCTTTGCACATGGGAGGCCAGCCGTATAGCTTTCCTTTTCACCAGGAAACTGGGTTTTGCATTGTTAGATCTTTAGGACAAACCATGTTCATATATAACAAAAACACACCGGACAGTTTGATGGCAATAGGCTGGATCCGCGGTGGTAAAATGTTGACGCGTTTGGTGCGCACGGTAGCACGAAAAAATATGTTACTTGTTACTTCAGCAGGCAGGTTGGGTTAACCCACGGGTGCGAAGAAAGAACACTGAACACCACCACAGACCCAAAAGGATTACCAGGTTTGTTTTGATTGGTGTAGTTGTTCAATTTGTTAGCTGCAACTAATAGTTTTTTTACTTTGCAAATGTGCAAATAGTTCATTTAGGGAAGTGAAAAGTTTGCATAATTGATAGGAAGTTTACTGTCCCATACGTTTGCCAGTTCTGTTGCCATGTGAAGACTATGGAAACTGAGGAGTTACAATGCGGTTTCAGTTTATGCAGTGGTAGAGATTTGTATGAGGCATGTGTTGAAAATGTTGAAGAACCGGAGAAATGTAATGTCCAAAAGACAGGATGGAAGAACTTGAAGATTTTATTAGAAATCTGGTGCTATACATGTACAGAACAATTCAGCTACACCAGAAGTGATGTGCAGGAAGCAGGATGATGAAGAGCCCTGCGACCTGGACAGTGGACACTCCAATGTAGCAAGCATGCCAGAAAGATGAAAGAAGACCTTAACATGGAAGAGCTGGAGGAAAGTGGGTTTGGCCTTGGGTGATGTAATGTGTTGCTTTTGTCATTTTGCCCTCAGATGATGTGGGTTGGGACTTGGGAAGTTGGGAGTATGATATGAAGGGCCATATATCGTCTGCAGTGCTGCATGTGCACCGAGACATGCTTCCTCTTTTTAGTTGGATTAAGGACTGGTAACTAACAAGTTTGGGACTTGACCTAATTTGACACATTAAACATAACGTTACACACAGAGGTGATGTGCACATGAGCAGTATGGACTATGAACGCAACATAAATCTCGGAGAACAACAGTCTTCAGCTCAAGTAATATATATGGGGGCTAGTTTCATGTTGACTATGTTAACTGTCGAATAGTTAAGATTTATGTAGACAGCTTTTTTGTTTCTTTTTTCCTTTCTTTCTTTCTTTCTTTCTTTTCCTTCTTTTATTTATTTTCCTTCCATTCTTTTGTGAGAACAAAACAGATGGAGGATATCTAATGTTGGTGACAGATTTGTATCTTAGCACCGAAAGGGTCGCATCCCTTTTAGGCATGTAGAGCAAGTGCTTTGATCCTCTAGTTGTATTGAAACAGAGCATGGCACATACTATTCTGATGCATGAGGATAATTGCAGTACCAATTCATGCAAGTTGATGCTCTAAAGCATTTAGATTATTGTAACAAATATAAAGAGAACAAAATGAGAAGTTTTAATAAATATGATTTGTGGGTTTGTAGGAACTTCTGAACTAATGGTTCCATACGCTCTGAGTAGTAGGAGTAGGAAATGGTCTGAAGACTAATGTATTCCAAAACTTCAAACTCGGTGTCCTACATCACATTGTTATTGATGGACTAGATACCTCACCGCAGTGTGCCAATAAATCTGTTCTAAATCTTATGACCAGCCAACCTCGGCAGCTGACCATTGCTCTGCATAGCAGGCTAGTTGTGTACAACACACCATACGCGAGATTCATGCGTGATCATGATCGATGCAGAGTACCCAATTCAGTGATCCAGAACGATTTAGAACCCATTGGTTCTCCTTTAAAAGAAAACAAGAACTGCACTAATTTTTCAGTACCAATCAGCTCCATTGTTCACTGAAGGAAGTGTAAAATAAGCAGCCAAAAGTGGAAAGACTTCACGCTTACCATATCTGTCAGGATTGGAGATGATCTGCATCATCCCCTTGTACACGTCGCAGAAGACGACGTCGGCGTCAGGCAGCTGCGGCCGCAGCTCCTCCAGCCTCGCCGCGAGCCTGGCGTTGTACCCCTGGATCAGCTCGTTCGCCTCCTCCACGCAGCCATGGCCGCCGCCGCCGCCGCCCTCCCACATGACGCGCGGCGCGCAGCCCAGCGGCGCCACCCCCATCACTGCCACCCTTCTCACCTCCGCCTCGTACAGCTCCTGCACACCATCAAATCATTCGTCTTCGTGATCGATCGAGTTGCAGCTGCAGAAATTTTGGGGAGGAATTCATCACTGTACTGAGACGGCGCGGGCGATGCGGTCGGCGAGGAGGCGCGCGAGCCCTCGGCGGCCGTGCTTGGGCGCGGCGGCGTCGGCCTCAGCGGGCCCACGTGCGAGGAGGCGCGCGTAGGCGTCGGTGCCGAATGAGATGACGAACACCGCGCCGGCCGCGGCGGCGGCATCCTGCGGCGTTCCAGCCTCGAGCTGCAGCAGCTGCAGCGTCTCGGCGGACAGGCGGAGCTGCTGCCCAACAGCGCCCATGCGGAAGATCCCGCGGTCGCCGTACTGCCCGCCGAAGTTGACGCCCCTGGCCGCCGCGGCCGCCGTGCCGTTGAGGGTGGAGATGGGTGGAGGCGAACGGAGGCCCATCTCTTCGGGAACATGCACAAGACCCAACCGGATTCGATGCACTTGTCTTAGCGGGAGCCACAAATACAGAAGCCCGTTACCAGGGGAAGGGGTACATTATTTATTAATCTCATATTGC